>JAQFVV010000126.1:0-726167 GCA_028023455.1 Epiperipatus broadwayi | reverse complement strand
TACGAAGGGTCTTATGGCAAATGTAACCCTATGGTCATCAATAAAGTTATTTTCTTTGAAACATAATAATAATAATAATAATAATAATAATAATAATAATAATAATAATAATAATAATGATGATGATGATGATGATGATGATGATGACGACAACAATAATGATAATGGTAATTAACTATTATATACAGTCTCTCAATCCAAAGTACTTTTGGTTAATTCCTTAACCTCCTCAACTGCCATTGAATTCAAAAATTTAATGGCAGTTGAGGTGGTTAAAGAATTAACTGAAAGTACTTCTGCAAATTGAGAGACTGTATATAATAGCTAATTATCATTATATTTATTATTTTTATTGTTATTACAATAGTTTTTAATTAATGACATTTTATATATATAATAAATATAAATTTAAAACTGAAAAATAATTTTGAAAATAATATCTTAACTTTCTGAATAAATAAGAGTTTAAAGATTAAAAAATAATAGGGTTTGCTTTAACCTGCAATCTACAAAAATATATTATTATTGAAATTAAATTTTATTTTCATTAATTTCTATCAGTAAAATATATTTTAAAAAAATATATAAGAAAGCTACAACATTATTTTAAAAAGTAATAATATTTCATTCATAATTACAAAAATAGCAAACAATAATAGCTGTTTTTTTTATAATAATGACTAACTTTTATGATATTACATTTTTTTGATATATGTTTTTCTAAAACAATATTTTAAAATAAAACTGAATCTAAATATCATACACTTATAAAAAATAAATAAATCATTTAATTTTACAAAAAATAAATATATAAACAAACTAAGTACATATCAATTCAAATTTTTGTATTAAATGAATACAAAATATCAACAAATGCTATAAATATCTGAAATTGAACTATTCTAACAAGACAAATTGCAATGCCCCAAAGCCCCATAATGCAATTTGGTTATTTATTGAAGAAGTTAACATTTGATTCTTGCAATCAATTTATATTTACAATATAGAAAAAAAATAGTGTGGTAAATGTAATAAATATTACTGCATGTTTTACATGAATTTAGATGTGTTTTTGTATTGTTTTGTATATAGCTATATATTCAAACAAATTACACATTGCCACCATTTTTTTAAAATTTGGTACTTATTCGTGAATCATCTTATAAAAATACACAATTGTATATAATTTACACATTGTAATTTTTTATTTATATGTACATTACAATTATTATATTTGTAAAGTGCATGCTCATTATGTAAAGTAATATGTATTAAGGCTATAACCTTAAGACTATGCATCTGAAAAATAACAGTAGGGATCTCTGCAAATCTTTAACATGTGCCTTACATATATCAGTTGTTGTGCTCATGCTATCAACAAGCTCCACAGGTTACTGATAATGGAATAATTTTTAGATATGAAGATTATTAACTGTGGATAGGAAGTGAACATTGTCTGACCAAAAGTATCTCCTGCTATTTTATAAGATAGGATGATGGTTCATCAAATGCTAGATAAGGTACTTAATAAAATCAGATGTTTCTGTTTCCTTCTTTGACAATGGAATAATATGTTTATACAATCATATGTTCCTTATTATGCACTGCTTTTCATATTACAATTCCCTTTTTAGCTCAATCCCTTTGAAGTTCTTAGTTGTAATGTTTGCTTGAGACAGAAGTTACAGCTGAAAAAGACTGTATTTAGATAGCCTAATTAGGAATCTTCTTACTTATAATGGAAGTGGAAGCAGTCTACAAAGTGTAATTTAAAAGTGATCTGTCTCATATACTATGACTAGTTGTTAATTTATGGCAAATTAGTCATCAAAGTAATAAAAATAATAACATCAATAGTAGCAGTAAAGCAAAAAAGTAAATATTATAAATCTTATTCTTTTCTATGAATGTGCAAACTTTATTTAATATAAATTCTTCATGATGCTGATGAATAACTGAGAAATTGTCAAGATTTAAGATTAATGTAACTATTTCATAGTGAAACTTATCTTCCAGAAGAAGAAAATTTAATTAAATAGATGATGTCTTTATGTTATTTTTTGAAAGAGCAGATCATTCAATGAAAGAATAAAACATAGTGTTAAATTTTCTATTTTTGGAATTCCTTACCATATTAATGAAAGGTTTATAAGTGTTAAAACTTGCAAAACAGTATAAGTGCACATTTTACTAATGCATATGCTCTAATATTAGATTCAAAGAACTTTAGGCAAAAAAAGTTTTTATTTCTTGCATAATAGCATTATTACGGTAACATTTTAAAAACACAATTTTTTCCCCTTTGAAACTTTAATGTGCATCTTGGCATAAATATTATATGTTGCCCAAATATTGCTATAATAAATGGTATTGGTGCTTTTTATCACTTAATTTTTGTTTGAGATATGCAGTGGTTGTCACAAACACTTTATTTAGGCAGAAAATTTAATTTAAAGAGCACAAATATATTAACATTCCAAATAATGACATCTAATCAACTGCATTATAGTTAAAAGTCAAAATACAAGAGTTTATATAGTATTAAATACTGAAAACATTAAAACAGGCAATACTCACTATACATATTACCACTCACAGCAAGCTAGAGTAATCAATGGATGCCAGAAGGCTTGTGCAAGACTCCTCACTGACGAAGGCCACAAGCCAGAAACTAGTCTGGGGATATTGGATTAGTAGGAACTAGATGGGGATTTTATGCACAAGCCTTCTGGCATCCATTGATTACTCTAGCTTGCTGTGAGTGGCAATACGTATAGTGAGTTTTTCCTGTTTTAATAACAGTTATGAGCAAGCATAAGAAATGGTGATCATGTGATGTTTATTTACTGAACAGATCATAGATTAAGATTAAAATGATAATCACTTAAAATTAGATCTTATTCCAATCAAATATAAAAATTGATGGTTCCTTTTTAAAAGTTTCAACAGATATTAAACCCTAACATTGCTCATTTAAATTTTCATGATTATCATATTATTAATGAATGAAATTCTCTTAAGAAGTAAATTTATTCTTGACTTAATTTTTAAAACAAATTATGATCAGTCTTTTCACACTAATCTTATTGTAAAGTTGTACATATTTATTAAGCACAGAGAAAGTATATGTAAATACTTTTAAGACAGGCTTTAGCCTGAATCATATACACCTTGAAATTTATAATAATCAAACAATATCTTTAATTGCCAATAGAGGGACCTCTCAAACCACAACATAAATTACTGACTTTTATAAAGATAAGAATGGCCATCACCTTTAATCTAACTTTCCACTTATATAGGCTAATATTGATTTGGGAGTGTGAAGCTGTTACTCTCTTCACTATTTCCTTTACAAATTAACATTGAAATCTTGTGATTTATGACGAGTTAATATTACGATCTTTACACTGAAAATATATAAACTATTGTAAAGTGGTAATTATTTATTAATCACACAGGAAGTATATGTAAATATTTTTAAGATAGGTTTTAACCTTATTGTTAATTATTCTATTTTAAAAATCATATGACGTTTTTTATTTGTCAGAATATATAGGGTATATGAGCACAGACTTTCAAACGACCCACCACTCTTCACTCTATCTAATAACACCGATACACTCAAGCACATATATGCTGAAAAGGTAAATAATCACCAATATACATATTTCATGCTAAACCAGCAATCATCAGTTAGTCCAGATTATCATCTCCCACACATATATACTATAAGTGCTCAGATATGATGATTGCTGGTTTAGCATGAAATACATATATTGGTGATTATTTACCTTTTCAGCATATATGTGCTTGAGTGTATCGGTGTTATTAGATAGAGTGGAGAGTGGTGGGCCGTTTGAAAGTCTGTGCTCATATACCCTATATATTACATATATAGACACAGGTATATAATAAGCCTGTGTTTCAGTTATTACATTGTCAGAATAATAAAGTAAATGTGAATTTTTATAATAAATATACATATTTAAAGACAAAAGTTGAACAACTGCCAAAAAAACTTAAAAATAAATGCTGGATTAAAACAGCAAAAAAGATACAAATATTCATTAGTGATGGTAACTGTAGGTCCTTTTATTTATTGTATTGAAAGCAACCTATGGATTTGAACAACAGTATCACTGTTGTATTAAATCCAATAAAAGAACTTTCTTCTATGTTAACAATGATATCTTGAATAGGTAGAAGGAGTATTTGATAATCTTTTGAATAAAATACAAGCATTGAGATAATGCCTTTTAACTTTCAATGGCTGCAAGTGGTATCACATACTATCATGAACTTTCAACTGTCTTACTTTCATATTATTTGTTTAATTGAACAGATATCCATCTCAGTACCTTCCTAAGTAGTTATTTTGTAAAAATCAAATTAGTTTGACTTTAGCTCATACTATATAAACTTTATATCCCTTTCTTTCTAATTTAGTGGTATTTCATATCACTTGTAGCTTAAACTACTGTAAATTTTATTCATCTTTTTCAAATAATCACTTTATTTTTACTCTTTAATACTATAAAAGATATTACAGCAAAATAAAGGAAGGGATGAATTGGTAATATTACTATAAAATACATTGAAATTAATGCATTTACTAATAAAAAGTATATTTAATTTTTTATAAAAACTGATTGTAAGAATGCAATTAACTGAATCCAACTAAATAAAAATAAATTAATTTATCCATTTTTGTAATTTTATTGCTATATTTTTTTATATAAATACTTTAATATTTATTCACTAAAATAGCAACTTTTCTTATGCAACTGTAAATTCAATTTTCCAATGCTTGGACTCTGTATTAAGAAAAGATTATAATAGATGTGTTTTGAAAGCACTAAGCTTGATTCACAATGCATTTATTAGCATCCAAGCACTCAAAAGTTGAATTTAATACATATTGAAAAGAATACTTTTAATAAACAAAATATAATATTTATATAAAATAAATACTTTTCTTAGAAGCTGTGTGAAATACCGCTTATAGTATTCACCTGATAAACCCGCATTGTAGTCATCATGGATTTTTCATGAAATATCTATTCTGTCTACACATTTACATTTGGACAAATACATGAAGATTATTTAAGTAAAAGCAGCTATTTGTAATCTTAAAAATGGAAAAGTTATCTGAGAAAGTTTTAAAATATAATAATATGTTAGCTTTAAAAATACTAGAAATTTTAGAATTTATAGACTCATCCATCGAGTTATACTGTATGACCTTAAAAATGTGACTATTGTTCCAATTTTTAGAAATTAAGGGAAAAGACAATATTGCAGTATTTATCATGAAATATTATTATTATCCACGACAGCAAAGGTACTTTAAGAATTTTGTTTAATAGGTTGATTCCAATCATAGATGAAAGTTTACCAGAGACTCGTGATTTTAGAAACCAAAAACACGGTTGTGTTCTTAGGCAAATGCAACAAAACTGTCAGGAATAAAATATATGTTTGTTTCAGTGGTCTATGGATTTATTTATAGGCAATTTAATGAATCAGGCATCAAGATGCAATACAGATTTGATAATTAAATTTGTAATTTCAATTGATTAAAGATGAAAATAAGAATTTCATCATTTCGGATTGTGCTGTTATAGGATGTGGATTGTTGTGCTATCTTTGCCAGTTACATAATATTTTAAATCCAATATATAAATACTTTGTTTTGATAATTAATGTTGATAAAAGCATGCTTTTTATCAGCCAAAGAAGAATGGAAAATTCTTATCATAAAAATATAAATCAATTTGTAGTTTTATAATTAAAAAAGTGGACTTAAATGTTAAAGCGCAATGCAAACTCCATGTACTGTTTTGTTAATAAATTAAAAGAGTATTTCCAAACAGGCAAATAAATACTGTAATTACATATATTAGCTATTAATTTACCTCATTTATTATATCATATTTCTGACCCACCTGATCACACACTTGTTGAAAAGATAAATAATGTGTGTGATCAGGTGGGTCAGTAATATGAGATGACACTGAGAGCAGTGGGTCATGTGAAAGTCTGAGTTTGAATCCTGCATATATTACATATATAAATGCAGGTTTAAGCCTGCATAATGTATTACTCATTTATTATATGGAAATGAAAGTTAGATCGTCTATAGTTCCAATATAAGGCATTAAAAAAACTTTCATTTTAGAATTCCCTGTAAAATTTTAAAAATATAATGGGAGCATTTAAACCAATTTATATGTTCTTCACCTTGCTGAATATGATATTATATTTACTATTCTTAAAGTAGATTTTCATTAGAGTGGACATGTCAAACAAAAGAACAATGCAATACTTCATTAATGAGATGTTTTCTGATGAACTTTAGCATGGTTTTGAAGGAAAGATAGAACTCATTAAATTATAAGTAGTACTTCAAAGACATTGCAACAAGGTGTAATATCAGAGAATAGAATACATAGTTAAGCTACAATTATATATGATGTTGAAGCATTTCAAAAGAAAATGTTTTCTCCAGAAAAAATTAAAACACAGCATCCAGCAAAATATAAGATGAATATAAAACTGAACCACCATGTTTTGCATATGAATATATTTTTAGTTCACAAAACTTATCTCTAACATAGTTTTTCTTTTTTTTTACTTTGGAGTTAGAATAGCCATATTTGTTTGCAATAGGCTGCTATATGCATATAGTACATATACATTTGTGTACGCTTATTTTATATCTATTTATAATTTCTTTCAGATTAGTAATATTACTCTGATAAAAGCTATAAATAAATACTCAAAACAACGAGTTTATAATGAGTTACACATGTTTAAAATTGGAGTTTAATTTCGTATGTTTAAAAAAATGTTCTGCCGTTTGTTGTAATAAGATTTATAGTTTAAAAAATAGGAGAATTCATAAACAAATCTATACTCTAAATATTATTTTTTTTTAAAAATAATGTTTAAATATAATTGAAAATGAAATGTAAAATGGGATTAATGAAGTCAAAATTTATTAACATCAGCCTACCATAACAATATTTATACTTTCGTAACTGTCCCATTTGTTTATTTATATAATATGTCTATTGTTAAAAAAAGCCTAAGATCTACACACTCACACCGCTTGTTAAATAAATAAACTGATCTCGAGTGTAAGAAAATTGTTGAATCCATTGTGCTAGAAATTTGAAAAAATGATTTTAAAATTTATATTTTCAAATAATACTGTGGCCCCTCAAATTCTCTAATCCTAGCTACTGAAAATGTTAAAGCATTATTTATGAACTGCAATATTTCACGATTAATTAAATGATCCAACAATAATTTTTGTACAGTAGACTATATCTAAAACAACAACACATTAGACAAAAAGCCATCAAGCGATTTGTTATAACAAAAGATCAAGTAATGTTTTAACAGGTTATATTCTTTTATTGTCTAATTTTTAATCTCATTTTAATTGATGCTTTGCTTTTCTGGGATTTTTTAGTTTCTTTATTTTTTTATTTTGGGTGTCTTTGTTTTTAATAAATACAAATACATATTTCTCCCGATTACATTCATTGCATTATCCAATGGATCATTTTAAAACAAGTAGGTAAAATAGTCTTATATAATAACTAACCCAATTATAGGACAAAAGTTTCTTCAATGGTCTCTTATAGAGGCACAGTAAATCAGAAGGTAACATCAGGCTAGCCAATTAGCAGCAATAAGATGGTTCAAGTGTTTTTTAAACATTATTTTGTTCTCTGGCTAAAGATAGTTAGATACTCATTTACAATTAATGTTGTATGAAAGCATTAACATACCACATGACTATAAAAGATGACTTCTGTTTATATAATGCTGTTTGAACATGGAGCCGGTGAAATAAAAAAATAATGTTGGATGGCTAAAAATTGCAATGCTGACTAATTTTATTGGAAAGATATGATGGAGAATAAAAACAGTGGAGAGCTGCAAACAGACAAGATATTGAAGTTTTCAAAAAATACATTTTCTGCAGAAGTTAAAAGACAGCATTGCAATTATCAAATAAACAGACAATGGATGAGTATGTATTCTATATATGAATGTTTTGTAGTTCACAGATTGGTTTGTATAAATACCATACAACTCCATATTAGAGTAATTTTTTTTAATATTTTTTTTCTTAGAGTATGAATGAACTATACTTATTTAAAAGTAATAATATAGCAGTTCCCTTTTTTTCAAATGATATATATATATCAAAGCATCAGGCGGGAAGAGAACCCTGGGACAACTGCTTGGAAAGCAGTTAGGCTAACCACTAGGCCTACAATGTTTGACAAAACAAATGATGTGTTTGTTTGAAAATAATATAAAAAATATATATAAAGCTGTTACATATAAAAATCAAATTCATTGAAAAAAATCTAAGTTATTACTAATTCTGGGGAAAATGTAAAACTGAAGGATAAAAAATGGAGAATATTTACTTTGATATAAAATGGAAAAATATATTTTAAATGGGAAAAGAATATGTACAGTCAAAAATTAGAATTGAGACAAAATTCCAAAAGTAGAATGGGATGGATTAGTATTCAAAGAGAGATAATGAGAGAATTTAAAGCTAATTTAAATGGTTTGACTAAAATATATGAATATTAATGGATTGATAGAGAATAATATTCTATTGGATTATGTGGTAAAGTTAATAAGCACTGCTCAACAGAAAGGTATTACCAAAATTAATAGAAATTTTTATTTCAATTCATAAGTTATAAAACTAATATGTAAAAAGTATATTCACAAGCAAATACAGAATTAAAAAAATAGGTTAAATGTGTGGTTATAGAAAAGAAAATAAAGTTGTGAGAAATGAATAGGATAAAAAAAGAACACTTATATATATAAAGTACCCTCTGTGCAATAACACCACATGTCTTAGTGAAGAGAGAAAATGGAAGTCTCTTGTATCTACTGCTCATGCCCAGTTCTGTCATCATGGATTCCTGATAAGAATAGCCATTTATCTATGCATTTCTAGAAAAAACTTACTATTATTTAGTATCATAGTGAGAGTTTTGGATACAAAGAAAAGAAGACAAAAATAGGATGTATGTTTGGTCTGATAGTTATGATTGATGTAGTGATGAATAGTAAAATGCTGAACATTTTATGCTGAAAGCAGTTTTAAAAAAATGTCTGCAGATATACGAGAAACATAAAGTGAAGAGAATAAAAGATATAAAAAATTTTATTTATGTTTTATATCAATAATAATGAATGCAAATTGGAGGTATTGAAATTAACATGGGATAGGCGAAAAAATGTGTTAGGATATAAAAAATGATTTGATTATTAGAGTCATTATAAATTAAAAGAAAGAAAATAAAAGAAGATAAATTATTTTTCAAAAGCAGAAATATTTGATGTGGCTGATGATTTTTTAAGACCTATACACCAAATAAAGGAATATCTTCTTTTATTTATTATTATTTTAAAATCATCCTTATATATATCGCATTACACTTCTACTACAATAACTCTTATCTTAGACAAATCATTTTTTTTAAAACCAGCAACACTTGCTTTTGGTAAGTTATACTAACTATCAAATCAACTACTTACCAAATGCACTGAACTAAAAATAACAAAATAATAATTTCTATTAAAATATTAATAATCTAGCTAACTAATTTTTGCCCATTAACCTATTTTTACAAACTAATATATTGTGCTAAAAAAAAAACTAGCTAATCAACTGCCCCAGTATAATTAGTTTATAGAAGAAGAAGCAGCAGCAGCTTTGAACCTACTTTTAACATTATACCCAAGATCAATAAAATTTTAAAAAATAAATTTTTGTCCACCTGAAGACAAATACCACCATTGTAATGTTTATGCTTTATTGTACCCATCTTCAAATAATAATATTGAGCAGACCATGCTAAATAAAAACAATAAGCAATTGATCCACAAATTCAAGCACTGGTTCCTTAAACCAATATATATATATATATTATAACGATCCGGAGAAATGGACTTTAACGTGATCTGCACTACAGGGCGCCATTAGGCATTTGAACCTAGAAAATTTATAAAGTAGGCAGATACGTAAGTTTAAAAAAAATTTTTTTTTTATATATTTTGATTTAATATATTTTGATTCCGGTCGTTAGTCCATTGTCACTAGCTCAGGGAGTAGCAGAGATTTATATTTATAATAAATTCTTATCTAAGAATATTTTAAAAAAAGAATAAAATAAGCCACTGCCAGTAATTAACATACAAACATTTATTTACGTACATATATAAAATTTAGCATTATTTTAGAATAACATTTACTTTGGATTTTAACTTGATTTTAGAAGTTAAATTTACATTTTAATTTTTATAATATTATAAGTTTACATTTTAATTTTTTATAAGATCGCACAGATGGGTTTATAAAATGTGTTTTTAATGTTGAGTATAGATCGGTTACATAGATTACACGGTCAAAAAACATTTCAAAATAAACATAAACGATCAAAATACAAAGTCATTGATACTGTCAATTGCATAGGGAATACAAGAAACCCAATGGTGTTCATCATAAGACACCGCATTGACACCAATAACTTAAAAGACATCCGACATAAATACATCTTAGATACTCATCGTAAGGTATCAGCATTTACCGAATGTCTATATATTTTGATCAAATATGAAAAACAAAAACATAATCAACCGGTAACGAACCCATGCAAGCGTCTATACCCAACTTAAATTTAATGCATCTTTATTTAGAGTGTCGAGTATGAATAGACTACATAGATTTGCATTTGAAAAGAAAATATTCAATCCTTGTTTAACCTTAGGCCAAAGGTTCGCAATCAAACCAAACTTCAATCCATCTGATATAATGATGTGTTCAATGTAATACAAATACAGCAGCACAATTAGGTTAAGAGAAGAAACTGCTTCTCGTCAGATAGGAATATTACATCTATCTGACAATGAGAGCAATAAAAAAAACTCCATAGGAAGGAACTGTGATCGCCGTCTTATAATTCCTCCCATAGGCAAAACAAGTGTGTGCGGCATATAATAGCGATTCTGCCCGTAGCGAATCTTATACTACATCTACTAATTACACCAATATATCCAATCCATTGACCTATTTCAACTACGAAACGAATAACCTAAGATTACCCTCCTCTAATATAACTTTACAAATCTATAGAGCCATTCACGCCCGACTTAAGTTTAACATTTATATAATTTAATTTATTGCAAAACAAAAATCATAAATAAAACTTAAAGAACAACAAAAAAAAAAATGGAAATGATTTTAAATAAAACAATACATCAAATAACATTATTAATATTAATTAATTTACGTTGGTCAGATAGGATTCTATTTGTATTATTTACTAAAAGGTTTAGAATTTAGAGTTCTTATTGTTTTCAAATGAATATAAAGTTCTTACGATTTTGAAAAATGTCTGTAATTTGTAGTTGTTTGTAATTTTGAATGGGAATTCCCATGCCATCCTGGCGATATTGGTATCCAGTCAGCTGTTGTTTTTTATTTATCCGGAGGTCTTTTAGTTTAGCTGGTCCTTAATGTAGAAAAAAAAAACGATGTCATTTCTTTTTTTTTATAGCAAAACTGAAAGGATTGAAGAGTGCATCTTTTCAATCCCTTCTCCTTCAACTCCGCACTAACATATATAGTCACATCGTAATAATTCTAATAATTTCCAAACTTTTCCTTTTATATTAATTTTAAGGATTCAAATGACATTACGTCATCGATGTGATGGTCCTTTTGCTGAGGTCCAATTCCATTGTTTTTCTCTCCTATCTGACCGTTGATTATACATCTAAATGCCCAAAGGCTAGTTCACTTTGACTAATTAAAATAATCATTTCCATTTCTGATTAATTAATGTGTTTTCCAAACTTAAAGATATTTTTATCTCTAAATCTTTTTGTTGAAAGATTTAGTTTTTCTATTTTTAATAAAGTTTTATTTTAATAATTTTTTTTATCTGTGCGATTTTTATATATATATGAGTTTAAGACATTTAATTTCAATTTTTAAATTCTTAACAAAAAAAAAAAGAAGTTTTATTTGCGAACTTTTATTCTTTTCATGTTTACTAAAAAAAAAAACAATGTAACGTACGTATGTGCCCGTTACAATATATATATATTCATAAAAATTAAATTTACACTCATTACAAACATATTTGTATATATATAAAAGATTCTGTGCAAATATTGATTCTTAATGTGGATTCCGTCATAGAGATACAGAGACTTAATTTCACTTGTTTTTTTAATGTTAATCTTTTCAAAACTTATGTTTAATAATTCCAAGTTTATTCCAAACTCCTAATTATAACATACAAACCATATTTAGATTGTTTTCAAAAGGAGTATTCCCTGAAATTAGGGCTTTGACACTTTGGTGCATCAGATGCCTTTTTTAATATAACTACTTTAGGGAAAACCAAAATACTTTCTGGATTAAATTAGTGAATCAGAGCAAGGGATGAAAAGATTTTAACACAAAATACTTACTCTGATACCTGGTCCTAATTGCAGTAGTATTTGATACCCTAGCATGCTATCTCCAATTATCAGAAGCTCTACTAAGAATAATAGTGTTTTCTTAGTTTTGTAAATAGGCAATATATATTATTATGAAAGTAATACAATTTTCTTCTTGTGCCTTTCCTTGTGTATTGATTTCTATATTTAGATATCATTCCATTTCCAACCTTCTTATAGACATAACAATATTATTTTTTTACACCAAAACTACACTCTTACAATATTCTTTTTGGAAATAGGATTATAAAGATCTCTGATTATGACTGAAGGGGATTCAAAACTGTAAGAGTAAAGTTTTGGTGTAAAAAATAGTATTGTTAAGTTTATAAGAAGGTTACAAAGGTATAATATATATTATTATATGTAATTCCATATACTTAATATTACAAGACTAGTGCAGATAACTATGTTTATAAAAAAAAAATTTGTAACATTTAAACAATAAAATCCTTTAAAACATAAAATAAATGCAATCATTAGTAATTAAATATTTTTAACATCACAAAATAGGGTAAAGAGAACTGTACTTAGAAACATATAAATAAGCACATAAGGAAGTCATATCATGGTTCACAGAGGCTAAACTCTCCATCAAGTAGCGTCACCAGTGCAAGCTAGAGTAATCAATGGATGCAAGAAGATTTGTGCCTAAAATTCCTATCTAGTGCCTACTCATCCAATATCCTGACTACTTTCCAGCCCATGGCTTTCATCAGTGAAGAACCTTAGATTTGAGAGCACTGCACCTAGATTTTATAATCTAATGCAACCCTCCAGCAGCAATCTTTTACCTTATTAGCTAACTATAAAGCTTTGAGTGCAAAATAAAAATACAATAATGTTTTCAATTCAAGCTCATCTGACTTCACTTCAGCATCCATACGTTTTGGTGTCTTTGATTCTTTAATAACCACAGTCACATAATCCTATTGGACAGGATTGGTTTTAAACCACTAAACTTCATACCATTGATTACTCTGGGTTGCACTGGTGACACTACTGTATAAAGAGTTTAGCCTCTGTGTAAACAGCTTGGGTAAGCATAAGAAATGGTGGTCAAGTGATGTAAAGTGGTTTAAAACAAATCCTGGACAATAGCATTATGATGACTGTAGTTATTAAAGAATCAAAGATACCAAAAAGTAGGGATGCTGAACTAAGTTCAGATCTGTACAAGCTAATGAGCTTGAATTGATCGTTTTCATTTTGCACTCAAAGCTTTATAGTTATCTAATAAGGTAAAAGGTGGCTGTTGAAGGATTGCATTAGATCCTAAGATCTGGGTGCAAAGCTCTCAGATACAAGGGCTCCTCATTAATAAAAGCCACAAGCTAGAAACTAGTCTGGGGATATTGGTTGAATAGGCACTAGATAGAGATTTTATGCACAAATCTTCTTGCATCCATTGATTACTCTAGCTTGCAATGGTGGGGCTACTGAATGGAGAGTTTAGCCACTGTGTAAACAGCTTGTGTAAGCATAAGAAATGGTGATCATATGATGTTACTGATATTAATCTTACTATTTGCAAAAAAAAAATAAAAAATAGAAGAATCCTGCAATTAGCATTAAATATATGTAAATATTACTATACATTGATATAACATTCATTTTATTTTATTTTTTAATCTTTAACAAGATCTTGAGATTCAAAGTTGGAACTAATGATGTATTGGGATTGAAAGCTGGAATTAATAATACAGTCGTGCATTTGAAACAAATTCCTTATCTTTTCTCAAACAAAATTCTTGCAATTCTAAAAAAACTTAAAATCAAGTCAATCTGCTTCTAACTATATATTTTACTAACTTCACGTCTCTTCAACTCAGCCCTAGACTAGTTTTTAATAATTAAAATATTTTACAGGTAAAGACTGCATATTTTTTTTACACTTTAGAATCATATTAAGGTGCTGTGGAATTTATATGCAAAGAGTTTTTGTGTTGGGAGAAGTTTTAGCCATTATGTTCAAAACGGCAAAGAATGAGTAAAAAAAAAAGCTGATTGGTGGATGCTTTTTTTAAAAAAAAAATGATGCATTAATTAAGTTACCGGTAAATTAATATAACAATTTACTCTAAATTTAGATAAAACTGTTTTGTATATTTAATATTCAATACGTATATCTTTAATTAAAAGTGAGTTAAATTAAACTGTATATGTGTGTGACGTCCGGGTGACAAAAGGTGAATAATTTTATAAATAAAAATCTTTTATATTACGCATTATGTAATTTAAAATATCCAACAATCTGTTATATTTTTGTTTAATTCTCGTACGATATTGTTCGCGGCCCGCGGGCGTTTCACACTGATGATTTATGAAGTCCTCCTAGAACTTTTGATTTCTCCGAGAGCAAAAATAAAATAACAATTTAAATCGAATGCTTATTAGATATTTTAATTGTATCATTTATCGATAATCTTGGTATCGATTATAAACAATTATCGTATTTTGTTTTTATATTTTTAAAATGCCTAATTAAACGTAACTCTCCAGTAATTTACTATATTTGTTCTTGTTGGATGCGACTCTCAGATAGGTATTTTTTTAATACGGCTTCTGGATTATTTAAGGTTGTATAGACCTGAATTATGTTTTATTCTATAGACGTTTTAATTTCTACCCAGTTTCGCCATCTAGTAATATTATTTTCAACTAATAAGAATTCACTTTTTTTTGTCGTCCCTCTCCCCCCTGAAAATACTTAATTTGAAAATTTATTATTTGAACATTGACAAAAAAATAATGAAATCATTATAGATAATACCTACATTTAAGAACAAAACTATAAAAATATTACTCATAAAAATATTTGCAATTTTACACGGAAGACAGTTTTAAAAAATAAATCCCAATTTTCCCAACAGGTGATGCTGTCGAAATACCTGTTTATATACAGAAAGTAAGTTATTAGTTTTTATGCTGGGTTTGGGAAAAGATAAGGGGGTGGGGAGTAGATATAAAGGCTATGGAGTTGACAAAGATTATGTTATGGGATGGAGCAAGATAGAAAAGAATTTGGGGAAACTTAGGGCAGGGAATGGAAAGGAAAGGTAAAGTGGCTAACAGGTTTCTCTGGGTATAGTGGCTGAGAAATTCCTGACTCCATATAAGGAAAAGTCACAGCGCATCACATCACATAAAAGATAATACGATGCATTAACATAATGGTTTTTTTTTATTAATATAATCACATGCTTGGTATGCCCTGACATTCGAATTCTATAATAGTAAGCTATGCCCAATAGATTTTTTAAACTGATCAAATTGAAGTATTTTAGTCTATTTAGCTAGATATACTTAGATCTTGAATATACCACTCACAAATGTTCAAAATACATAATGTGATCATCATCATTTATCATCAGCCAATCATAAAGGAATAAGGACATTCTCCAGGAGTTCAAAAATAAAGACAGAAAGACAAAAGAAGAAATAAAAACAAAATGGAAATTAAATTACTGTATGTGTGTGTAATTAACAAATCTACTGTTACATTTAGTGCAATAAGTAGTTTGAGTAACTATGTGACCAAAACCAACAAACAAAAAAAACATGAAAAATATAATATAATTATTATTAATTTGGTTATAAGAAGTGTTAAGTGATATGATTCATCATTATCATCACTAAGTTTAATCTGATTCTCTGATTTCTAGCTTCTCTTTTCCACACCACAACAGCAAACTTTCTTATTTCATTCATCCATCTCACATATGGTCGTTTTCTAGATCTTTTGCAATATTTTGGAATCAATTTTATTATCACTTCTTCTAGCAATATGTCTATCCAGCTTCATTTCATTTACTCGATTCTATTAATTATGTTAGTAATACCTGTTTATTATCTTACCCATGTATTTCATTTTTGATTTCTTCCTGTTGATTCTAACATATATCTGTCATTGTTCATTGAGTGGTCTGAAGTGTCCAAATCTCAGATTCATAAGTAAGAATTGCTAAAGTACATTTATTAAAAACATTTCAAACACATAAATATATTTCCTTTTAACGTTAAGTTATTTCTATCAAAAGGACTCCAACCAAGTTTAATTCTTTATAATTTCATTCATGATATTTCTGTCTGTGGGAATAATCTGACCAAGATATTTGTAGTTGTTAACTTTTTCTAACTCATCATTATCAATCTTTATATTCTTCTTTTGACAAAAATCCACTGAGCATTACTTTAGGCTTTTTAACATTTATCTTTAGTTCTATTTTTTTATCTGATAACTCTCAAACATTTCCTGAAATAATGAAGCATCAAACAACCACATTATCTGCAAAATCTAGACTACTTAAATAATATCCATATAATTTTAATCCCTTAACTTTCCACTTTAATTCCCAAAATACGGTTGTAAAAATATTTTGGAGACATGAAGTTACACTGTTACACAATTTACTTTTTTCTTAATGTTAATTTTTATAGTATAACTATGTAATTAAATCGTGGCTATTGCATTTTGATTAATACTTTGGAATGTGACAATATCATGGGTCTATATTTTGTTGATCCAATATGCACAATACTTATAAATTATATGGTTAATCAATTTTATATAAATTGCAATGAATTATCTGATTAAAATATCCCCTTAAATTAATATTGATTATAGTTTCACACAGAATGATATTAAAAGTCAAAACAATTATTTACAGTTTTGAAGAAGCTATTCTAAAGATATTTCTTGAAATTTTTATCACTTTCCAAAATGAATGATGAATAATAAATTATTTTCAAAACAACTCAGTATTTCCAAGTCCACTCTACTTACACTTTCAGGCAAATATGTAGTTGTTTGACTAATGACTTAAATTATATTAGCATTTAATTCATATGTGCCTGTTACTGTATTCCAGGCTAGAACATCAATCTTTATGCTCACAAATCTGAATTGAACTTGAAACAACTGAGGATTTTTACAAATACTTGGAGTTCACCATAGCTCACTACCCATTTATTGATTGGTAAATAACACTCTCAGTCATGAGAGTTTGACTAGTTTTTTTAATCATGTTTTCATTTATGTTTCATTGTAAAAAAAATGCTGGAAAAATGTACAGTCTTTCAGTGTTTCTTTTTTAAAGATTCATCTTTATGATGATATGTTAAAGGAAGCGTCTATTATCTCCGACATATCCAAATTTGGACTTGAATCAAAAAACAATTTAGGATTTTTTTTACTATAACTAAGATTAGACATCCAATTATTATTCAGTGAGACATGGACACTTAACAGAAGAACAATACAGAGACTTCAGATTACTCAAAGAAGTATTGAAAGACACATATTAAAAGCAACCAGAAGAGATTGAAAGTGCAATACATAAGTAAGAGAACAAATAGGTGTTACTAACATCATTGAAAAAATTAAGAGTCGAAAGTAAAGTTGGGCTGGACATATTTCTAAAAGAGATGATAATAAATGGACAATTAAAATATTAAACTGTATTCCAAGAGATTATAAAAGACCCAGAAAGATACCACATGTTCGATGGCTGAATGAACTAAAGAAATATGCAGGGATGAGAGGCTAGAGATCAGAAAAGATGGATTGACTTTGGAGAGATCTTTATCCTACAGTGGATTGATAATGGTTGTTGATAATGATGATGAAGTAAGCATTTGTTCAATTTCAAAACACTAGCTTGAAGAATTTTTCTCCAAAGAAAAACCAGCATGACAAATTTTTCTTCAAAGTAAGAGATCCTGTTTTTACATTTATTTAGGTATTTATATTATTTTTAAACAAAAGGTATCTGGATTATTTTTAATCAAAAATATTATTGCTGATAATAATTTTGATCAGCTTAATTACAATTAATTTTGTACCTGTTTATTAATTAGGAAAATTTTTCAAATTCCAAATACATTTTATTTACTTGCATTTTCTCTGCAAGAATCAAGCAGCCATTAACACCTTGTTACAGCAAGACCAAACATTGTTTGCATTTTTGCAAATATAGAACACAAAGCAATTAATTACCTTATTTTTTCATTAATCTGAGAAGGTTTCAATAACAATTATAAATGTACATATGCCCTATAATTATTCTGTCTTTACAAATTTTAGTAAAACCTAAATGCTAAGGAATTTTAATTAGCTGTTTTTTTTAAATGAGTGGTTCATCAGAGTTAGTAAAATTTTATAATCCTTTATAAATTTTTAATAAAATAAAATTTTAATTTTTCTATAACAAAGTTTAAAACTATTGAGATATCAATTGGCATGAAGCATATACATATCTTCAATGCTAATGGTCAGACCATGATTTACTATAAATACACAGACAATGGCCATTTTTCAAGACAATTACACCCACTTTATTACTCTTAGAAGCAAAACATCTCTCCTGACAATACTTTTTATTTATATTGGAGATAAAACCCTAGATTGCCATCCATAATTAACTGGAATATCTATCAGAGAGGATTCTAAATTCTTTTAACACTTGATTCCATGATATTTAGATTATCATACAATGCATACACAAGACAACATAACTGACAAGTTTTGTTTTAATTAAATGTTATACAGTGAGATATGGACAGAGTGTAATAAAGCCAGATTAACAATTAAAATAACTTACTTGTTTACATCAAATTATAACAACAAAAATAAAATAAAATTGAACTTATAAATTTATTTAGTATAGTTAATTCCAATTTAAATTAGAAAGTAACAGTATACAAATTTCTAGTTTGAACAAAATCTATAAAGACATATAAATCTTACCCCTCATATTTCAGTTTTGTCTAGACTTTGAATTTTGATTACATTGTTCTAAGTTTTTGGCTATTGATTTTCTGGAGTAATGACTCCTATTTTCTTGACGGTTTCTAGAGTTCATGATTTCTATTCTTGAATTAGTTTATTCTAGTTTAATTATAAGCTTATAGCATCTTTTTGCCAGGGCAGTGTATATTCATTTCATTGTTCAGCAGTAGTCTAGGAAGAATGATGGGCAGGTGTCACAGCACTAGAAGGTCAAGAATATTGTTCACATCTCAGGTTAGTGAATGTATAGGAACTGAATTTGAAAAATGACTGAATACTTTTATTAGTTTAGCAGGGCATGATGATGTTAGCACAATGCAGATATTCCTATACATTGCTAAAAGTTTGCAATGGTGAAGAACACAAAACTCAGTGACACAGCAGTTGAATAGCCTTAATAACATCAAAACTATCTTGATTAATTTCAATACCTCCAGTTGAATAATAATATTCTTGAATAACTTTAATAATAATAATAATCAAACTAATAAAAAATATTAACTTAAATACTCTTGACAAACCATTCTTTGAGATCAGTCATGTAATTAATCAATTTCAATTTTCTTTTCTTTCTCTATTTAATTAATCTTTTTTAATTACAAATTACAGTAAACATCACATGATCATTATCTCATACTAGCACTACTGTATGGAGAGTTTTGCCTTGTTTTAATTACAGTAAAACAACCCAATCCATTTTTTTGATTAAATAATTTACAAAATTATTTTACATTCTGACTAGATAAAGATTATTTTATATTTAATTAAATATCTTTACATTCCAATTCTCTTTTCAAATAAATACATTAGCTTAATGAATACAATTTTAAAATAACATTTTAGAATCTGTAGTTTTTAAAAAGAAAAGATAAGTAATTCTTTGAAATACAAAATCTAATTTAATCCATTAAATTATCAATATTTTTTTTCTTTATTCTATTTTTCTGTTGTTTTAAATCATTTATTTTAATAAATCAAGTCTAGAGTTTTATTCTTCTTTTCATCTTTTGTTCTCTTCCTTCTTTATTTGCTATTATGTTCACTACTTGAATAATAGTTTTTTCTTAAAAAAAACTTTTTTTCTTATTTTTAATATACCTTTAAAATTTGATTTATGTAACACATATTGTATGTATCTGTTACAATATATATAACTTATAGTTAGTTCTGTGCTGCTCTCACATGGTCATTCCATTTATATTTAATTTTATATTTTGTTTATTTAGGGGATAATGACAGTTTTCCTTCTCCTCATAATTCAGACTTAATGTGGTGTACTATTACAAATGACAACACAATTGTGGGACCTCGTAACTTCAAATTTTCCATGGATTAACCCCCCAAATTTTCCAAACTATTACAAGTGGAACTGAATATGAGTATGAGAAAGTAAACCATCATCATCACCAAACAAACAAAATAAAAAATTAAATGTAAAAGGAAAAAAGTATGAGAGATCAACATAGAACCAACTATAAATTTACCATCATTATTCAAAAGTAATAATCAATCATCATTATGAATAATCAACAATAAAAATAAATCAATTGTCAATCTTGTGAATGTACTTGAAAGGTGGTCCACTATAAAACTAAGATAATTATTTATCCACTGTCAAATCTAAGGCAGGAATACAAACAATAATTCTGGATACACATATTTTGATACTTAGGTGTTACTGCAACAAAATACAACAATAAGTCAAAAACTGCTGAGATACTAAAAATATCCTGTTTACCATCAAAGCTCTGGTCACTTAGTATCATTATTAAAGTAGCCAAGTATAAACTAAATTTCTAAAGATATAATAAATAAAATGAAACATAGGGAATGAACTTTAAAGGACATTCTTTTGAACCAACCAGGATTAGAGAAGTAATGAAATAATCAACAATTGAATGTCCGACATTAAACATAACCCCTACTCCAAAACTAAGTGTTATGCACAAATCTAACTAAGGAAGCTATAAACTATTACTGTAAGCAAGAGAAAAATAAATAAATAAAGCAGCTTATAAATCACTTCAAATAATTTATAAGTAAATAAAACAGTAAGCTATCATAAATTTTATCACACACACTGCAATTTTTGATACACATAGAATAAAGAAATTAATACTAAAAATATTTTTTAAAACAATGATTTAATAACTAATTGATTAACAATAAACCAAAACAATGGCATGATAATATGAAATTTTAACTATTCATTTCATCAAAAAATATATATATTCATAAAAATTATAATTAATCAGTTGATTTCTATTCATAAATTAACTTTCAATTCATTAAATTATTTCCTCAAAATAACAAAAAGTTGGAAAAATGTTTGCAAAATAAAAGATAACAATTTTTGATTTATCTTAATTAATCTTTTGTTACGTTTAAGGAGGAAAAAATAATGTTTCATACACACACAAATTATGTTTAAAAAAATTATATTTCTAAAAAAAACTCATAATTTTTGAGAGAAAATTGAGTGGATTAAAATATATATACATTTTACAATTTGAAAACATTAACTTAATGAAAATATTTAAAATTATCAATTCTTATAAAAAAAATTATAATTTTTGTATAAAAAATACTTTTAACAATGGTTTTATTTCTTTTCTGTAGAATCCTCCCTAATGATTTCCAGCTTTTTCAAATGAGTTTTTTTCTTGAAAACTTCTACACATAAACATGATTAATTCATCCATTTTCTGGTGTGCAGCATTCATTTCAAGGGTAACAACAGCAAAATTTTATCCATTTTCTTTTAATAAATTTGTCAGGTGAAACTAACACAAACAGAGACTCATGCTTTTGTTTGAAGGCTAGGTTGCAGCTTATTTTAGGAAGTAATTTCTCTATATTTTTATTTGTGTTAAGGTAGGTTGCCTAGAGGAAGATGATATCCGGGTTTTATCTAATGAAGAACATGGTTTTTATTGTAGAAATCATTTTATAAGAAAATTCATAGCATACTAAAAACTCGATTAAATATTCTGCTATTCTACACAATAGCTTTGTTAAAACTCTTGCTATACTATGAAACAGCTTCATGAGAGCTTCTGTTTGTTTTTTCTCTAGCAGCTGAGATAAAGCCATGACTGCTCTCTCTTCAACAGCTAAGTTAAGAATATATCCACTTCTTACCTGACACTCAGGTTTTCTCACTTTCTCATACCTACATTATTTTTTTCTAAAAAAGTCCTGAGTATAAACCAATCATAATCCATTTCCAATATGATAGTTTTTATAACAACCAATTAGATAATTTTTTATAAATGCATTTGCTAAGCTATTTTTTTTTTAAACTTTGACAATGAAAAACTAAGTCAAGAACTTAAATTAACATCATAACATTCTTGACATTATTTTCTAATTAAAATATTTTTTTGCAATAGGAAAACAAAATAATTGGTTAGTTGTTTTTATTTGATTTTTTGTATTGAAGAGAGATAAAGAGAAAAGAAAAAAATGATTCTAATTAAAAATAATTTTACCAAAAAAATATTAAAATCTTATTTTGTTTTCTTTTAAATAAATACACTTAAACATAAAACTTTATCTATCTTAAAGGGTTAATATTAAATATTAAACAATGTACTGAAAAAAAATTTTTCTTGATATAATTTTCTTTTTTAAAAGAATTAAAAGATTGGTAATTAAATAAAATTCTTGAAGAAAGTGAACAATAGAATTTACTTATATGATTTTATACTTTTCTTTCACTTTTAACAAAATTCACAATACATATTAAAATATGCATATTATAATTTTTTTAAAAAAGGTTTGACAATTATTTAAAAAAATTGTCTAGAATGTTCCTGTGGGGAAGAAAAAATATGTAACTAATTTTAGACCCATTAGTGTTATAAAAAAATATGCATAAGAAAATTAAATACTATTTTCCCCATTAATTAAATAAACCTAAACTAAACATAAGAAACAAGCTGCCAACTTATCTAATTATTTTAAATGCAGGTATGTAGCTAATTGGTTACATTACCCTGGCCTTATATGGGAAAGGAATTGTGTTAGTCATGCTTAGTTATGCATTAACATACCCACAGACTTACAAGCTGGGATATAATTTATTAAGTCATGTTGGGCTATTTGGACATAAGTAATTATCTAATTTTTTATATATTTTTTATTTCTGGATAAAGAGTATTTATTAACATAATATATGATGTCTGCTTTCAAAACCAATGATGGACAGAAATCTTCATCACAGACTACAAGTTTGCAATGCAGAATGAGCACCATAAAAACATCTCAATTTAAGCACAAATATAACTTTCTACCCAGTGGGGACATTGAAAAAATGACCAAAGGAATGTTTGGTCAAATGGAATACATTGCTCATATACTTTATGAGTTTTATAGACTGCACATCACATAATTTTATAATTGGTAGACAGTACATTATTCTACTGATATAAAGCCCTGCTCTTCTGAGAGGTTTAGTTGGAAAAAAGTTTAAATTTTAGATAGGTGTAATGTAGGATTAATAATTTGGAATGTTGAACATACCACATCACCATATCTAAAAGAACATTAACCACTCCACCAATAGCACTAAAAGCAAAGGTAACATAAATCATAATTTTATCTCCAATTTCTGCAAAGTATCTTTTTTCCCTCAGTTTCTGTTTCATCATTTTGCATCTTTTTGTTTTCTGGGTTATAAGCATAATCACACTTCTTTGGGAGACTAAGGGTCATAATCAGGTCTTTTATAATAACTCTTTATGAGAAGGAAGTGAACTTCTTCTGGTTCATTTAATTGTCTTGTGTTCTGGAAAAGAATTAAACCATATTCCTGGTGACCATTTTCTTGGTAAAGTTTTGATCCACATCTGGATCTTCTAATTATTTGCATTTTGGTAGAGCTATTGATGCTACCAGTTGATCTTTTTTGTTCCTATTCCATAGTGGCACTTTATCTCTTTTGCCCTGGTTGTGGTGGGTTAATTCTTCACTACCCACATTGAATGACATTCATAACTGGATAATTGTCTACTCTATGATGATTTAATTATAAGTTTAAATCCCCTTTCCTTTACAGGTTTGCTACTGACAAATCCATTTAACAGTTCAGCCACTTGCTCATATTGTACAACTCTGTGAAAACAAACATCCTTTCAATAGTTTATGAAGCTGTGCCATTATATTCTTATTGTGTGTAACTCTGAGAGAGGTTCTGCAGTGAGTGCTTTCAATTTTGCCACTGGAGTGTAGGGCTCACCAGAAGAATACTTCTCTTGGAATACTTAAAACTTATTTTTTTCTGGTAATTCTCATATCTGTAGCACATCATAAGTGCTTGCTTAAACTTAATAAAATCATGATGATAGAAAAATATTGAATCATCACTATGCTTGTAATGTACTTTGAAAATGGCCACTAGCTTTGTCTCTTCAGTCATAGCATTAATGCAGAAATATCTTTCTAGACTGTTGACAAATTCAATGGGTATCTCACCAGCATTTTCTGAAAAAGTCCTTAAGCAAATATTTTATCTAGTGCTGTGCTTGCAATTATATTTCATTCCAATATCAGCCTTTCAAGCTAATTGAGCATGTGCCTTTTGAGAGTGTTAAATAAATGAATACTCTCCTCTTCAATCCAAGATATTCCTGCATAAATACTATATCTTGGATTGAAGAGGAGAGTATTCATTTATTTAACACTCTCAAAAGGCACGTGCTCAATTAGCTTGAAAGGCTGATATTGGAATGAAAAAGTTCTTATTTTAGGAACTAGTTTACAATTCTAGGCATTTGGTATATATTGGCTATCTATCATTGTCTCTTCTATTTTTTTTTTCAAGTTCTAATGTAGACATGCTATTTTTTTCAGTTTTACCATCTTGTCTATTGTCGTCCTTCAAATTTTTTTACCTTTTCACTGATTCTATCATCATCTCTTACTTTCAGAAATTTGATTATCCATGTCCCCTACTTACTCTTATCCAGATTCCAGGCTTCTTTGACTTTCATTACTCACAATTCTATTACCTCTTGCACTTGGTCTATGTTATTATCCATTATTCTTCATATCTTGTTCTTTTTTGTTTTGTCTCACTTCATTCAGAACTTTTTCTCTAATTTGTGTGATTATATCTGCTATTTCATTAGACATATTTTTATTGTTTTCATCTATTTTTGTAGCAGCATTTGAAATTTCTTATCTTTATTTATTATCCTATTGTCTTTGTTCTTCACTCATTTTCTCCTCTTGTCTTTGTTTTTTACTCATTTTATTATCCTTTTATCTTTGTTTATTATCTTCTTCTCTTGGTTGGTCTCTTTTTTATTATCCACTTCTGTTTGTTCATATCTCACTTTATTATAATCTTCTCTTTTTTTATTATCTTCTTTTTTCTTAGACTTTCTTTTTATTATCCTCTTCTATTTGTTTAAATTCAGATATACTTTATATCCCTGGAGTTTAGATGTAATTATAGGGCATACCATCATCAAATTTTCAATGGCATAGAAGACTGAAAAGCTGAATGTTGGAGTAAATTAATGCCTGTTCACCAAAAGTTGAAAATTTGCTATCTTAATATAAACTGAGCACTGATTATATCTGTGTGTGAGAGATAATGATCTGGACCAACTAATAAGTCTAATTTGACAAAGATACATTCTATCAAATGCTTGGCTTAATAAATTATTAAATATTGTTTTATACCAAAAGCTTATTACTAAAATAGTCAATAATTATATTTATACTCATGTAGAATACATTTTATTATGTATATTGTAACAGTCCTGCCATTTTGTAAAAGATATTATCAAAGTTAATTTAGCACAAATTATAATAATCATATAGATATAAAAAGTGAATGTTTAATAATTAAAATAATCTTTGAGATTTCACCCTCAAATCCAAATATCAAAAATAAAATAAGATAGGAGTAAAATATGATCCAATTCAGTTATGAATCATACTAATATTATAAATTATGTCATCTTTCCAGACCATTAATCACTCCTACATGACTGAACCAAAATTAGATTCTCCATGAAGTACAAATTTATATTAAGTTAAAAACCAGAGTACCATCCCAAACTGGGAAATTTATAGAAGGATGCCATACCATCATTCTTAATAAAAACACAACCATGGCTTATATGAACTCTTATCTTCCTAGGTATTATAAATGTAATTTATAATTTAAATGGTAGAATTTTTGAGAAGAGGTCATACTAATAAATAACAAAAGATATTTATTATACAATAAGACATTTAACATTCTAATTATTTATCAAAGGCACAGAAAGTCAGCAATTAAAAAAATAAAAGGCTTTAACCTTTTTCACATGTCAAATGATGTAGTTTTTGATTATAGAGGGATCTCTCAAACTTCAACACAAGAGATAAAAGTGGCCATCTTATCTTTAACCTAGGTTCCTCCATAGTCAAAAACTACATCAATTTGGCTATTATACAAATGTTTAAGGTGCTTATAAAAATATAGACTTTTTCTGTCTAATTAGATTATCTGTATGCTTGAAAAATAATCAGAATGTTGCATTAGTTTCTATATTTCCATTAATAAAAGATTTTAATATTAACTCACTGTAAATCACAAGATTTCACATATATTAATTTGTGAAAGCAAATAGTGAATATAAATGTAAAAAGAGTAATTATATCCATGCTCTCAAATCAAGATGCTTTAGATTGGCCTATATCAGGGGGCCCCAACCTTTTTGCACTTAAGAGCACATTCTATAATACCGGCCAGGTGGCGGGCACCATTTATTTTTTCAACCAGGTAGGGGGCACCATTTATTTTTTCAATGTAAATTTATAGTTCAATATTGGTAATAATACACATAATGTACAAAAAAAATTTATTTCAAAAATAAAATTTTAACATATAATTAACATTTATATTTTTAAGCTGTAAAAGTATAGTATGCCCTATAATTTGATTACAATATAATACAATAATTTATAAGAAATTTTAAAAATTAAATTTATTTGTATCAGATAAATACTTTTTTATTGTGTTCGGATAGTGGTGGGCACACATAAAATGGTCTGCGGGTGCCATGGTGCCCGCAGGCATAGGGTTGGGGACCCCTGGCCTATATACATGAAATTTAGGTTAAAGATAAGATGGCAGCTCTTACTTTTATAAAATTTCTATCTTGTGTTGAGATTTGGGAGGTTCTTCTATAGTCAAAAGCTACATCATCATTTCACTGTTATACAAATGTTTAAGATGAATGTGAAAAAAGTTAAAGCCTTTTTCTTTCTAATAAGACATATAAAATTTTTAAAACATCATTACATTGAATTATAAATAATAAATATTTAAACATTACCATCCTTCAAGTGATCATTCTTTTAAACACTAGAGTTTTATCCAATGTCTTTAGTTTAAAATTCTCTTATGTTAAGCTTAACATTTTTTCCTTTGTTTGTTTGTTTTCCATTGTGGAATCTATATCAGCATTGAAAATGCTGTACATCATATTTGAAAATGTAGAAACAATAATTTTTTAAAATTATTTTAGCAGTTTTAAATTTATTCAAATCTTATTCCCTTAGATCATATCTCTTCACCTCTCTAAAACCAAATATTCTGTAAGAGAGAACTTTCCGTTACCAATCACTTTGCAAACATAAAATTTTACTATAAGTTTAGAAGAACTCAGAAATGGCAGTTCAAGTTTGATCACATATCAAGATGAACCACTAAACATCACATGATCACCATCTCATGCTAGCACATAACTGTTAGTAAACAGGCAAAAACTCTCCATATAGTAGTGCCACCTTGTGCTAACCAGAGTAATCAATGGATGCCAGAAGGCTTGTGCATAAAATCCCTATCTAATGCCTACTCATCCAATAGAAGGCATCCCTTGATTACTATGGTTAGCACAAGGTGGCACTGCTATATGGAGAGTTTTTGCCTGTTTAATATCAAGATGAAGATAAATAATTAATCCAGGCTACTCTGATGCAGGGTAAATGATACACACACAGAAATTAGTTGTCACACACCGTAATATCTGTTTTATATTTATCTTTGTTCATAACTTGGCTGCTAAATAAAAATAAATTTAAAGTTTTACAAGCCGCTAATAATGATTGCACAAAAAAGACAGACTGGAAACACTATCAAGACTGATAGTTTTCAATAAAAATTTCAAGGTCACATTTTATTTAAACCAACATTGATTACAAAAATAAATAAATCACATTCTATTACTTTTCTAATCATATTCTTTTTTAAACTAATTTTATTAATTACAACAAAAATATTTATTCTAATATAAAATTCTTTTTATAAATGTGACACTTAACAAAACAAAATTAAATCTTTTTTTAAAATCATATTTTAAATAACTGACCTTTAAACCTTGAACTTTAATCTTAGAGATGACACAAGCAACTTTAATTTGTAAACAAACTTACTTGTCTGCTTTCTTTTTATAATATTGTTTTTATTAAAATTGTTGTCCAAAGATAATTAGCACTTATCTACTCTTGTAATCAATTATATATTTTACTTTGAATCTGATACATGGCCTTCTGACCAGGTTAAAAATAAATGTCAATTCAGACCTTTGACAATGGATGATTGTATTTCAACACCAAACATTAATTTTATTAAATTCATACATATAATCTTAATAATGAGCTAGAAATTAAATAAGTGAGACAACAAATTTGAAATCACCTTCAATAGTAAATTGAATAAATGTAGAGGTACCAAATGTAAAATCATTTTCCATATGAATGTAAACTAACTAAATAGTGATTATCTTTGATAATGTGCTGGAGATCAAAATAGTAAAGGTTCTAAATTTAGAATCACTTTTCATATGAAAGTAAACTAACTAAATGTTAACTAATCCCAATTTTAATTTCTTATGGATGTTACACTACATTGTGAGCCTAATTGTACAATACATGGTTGCTAACCAGGGACCTTTCATTTGGAAAGCTTTTTGGGCATGTCATGAAAACTCGACTGAACATCTGATTTTAACTTACAATTTATAATTATCATTTAACTAGAAATTTCTTTCTATTAGCCACTCAATAGTGAGCCAAGATATCTTTCAACTGGTGCTTCACTATTAACTTACGTGGGGCTTTTGAGCACAAGCACATAGCTGCATTTCAGCCACTCCTCAGAAAAAAGACTTAGTCATAACAAATATCTTCAATCTACACTTATCATGCATATTAAAGTTTTACATCCTATATCTCTAATTTATAATCCATCTACTCATCATCACTTGCTAAGTTCTCTTTGACAAGTTTCAAAGAGTGGGCATTGTATGTTCCCTTTTTTATTCCTTTATTAGTGAGTATAAAATCATTATTGTTATATTGGCAAATGAGAGTAAATAGGCCATCATAGATTTCTTAAAAATTTTTAAATATGTTTTTCAGGGTGACTTATGGGATTAACCCAAATCATAGCTTTATTGTCTAACTGAAAAGTTTGTCTAGAAGTCTTTTGCTTATTTATTCTTAGATCTCACTTTGATCATAACCTACAAAACTGTATGTATCATAAGACCAGCATAGAACACCTGTCTGGAAGAGAAAATTATAAAATGGGCATATTCAAACCCTCATTATCTCTTCAAACAGAATAATAATAAAACAATAAATAAAGAGTTCATCTTCTGTAAATGATAATTTTTTCTGTGAATAGAAAGCCATATAAATTAATAATATCACATTTATGATAGCTGTGATTCTTAATTTCATAAGGTATAACAGCAAATATTATATGCATAATATATAATTAAAGCTTTAAAAGTATCTTAACCATAAACATTTTGTTTACTGGTAGTTCTTCCTCATAATCCAAAATTATTATATGTCTCACTATATTTTTTAACAATTATGATCTTTACATCTCAAATTATTATTTGTCTCATTATGTGAATGTTTGTAATTTTTTACTGTTTAAATTCTGGAAGTAGCCATTTTGCTATCCTTTCTGATAAAAACCAGTCTAATGCAGTGTTAGAGAGAAGTAATTGTGTTCTTTTATTAATATTTTTTATATTTTCTTGAGTTAATTCATATACATATATATCAGTGACAAATTGTGACTTTTTTAGGAACGGAAGCACACTTCTATTTTTATGATTTTATTTCACTTGCCACAAAAAGTTTTATATATTAGAGCCTAATATATATATTACACAAAAATTGCATTAGAATGCATTAGTAAAGTTCATTCTTTCATTATACATAAAACAATTCAACTGTTAGTAAAAAAAAAATTGAAATTGAATTTTTTAAATTGAATTTTTACTTAAAGCTTTTGAAAGTTTTAGTGAATTTTTCTACGGAAGCACTCATTCCATTCAATACATGGATGCATATATATATGTATGGGTTTTTTTATATAACTTTATGTTTTTAATATAATTTTATGTAATATGTATATTTTATGTAATTTGTATATTTTATATAATTTGTATATTTATGTATATGTATTTTATAGTTCTGAAGAAGATTGCAGGGGCAAGCGAAACTGTTGAGGTTGAAGAATGTTATGTAAGCATTGTACAAAAAAATAAATTCTTTATAAAAATAGATTAATTAATATATATATATTGTAACAGAATAAATATGTGTGTATGTTAAAACCTGTTATAACCCCAATGATTTGGGCAGCATTTGTAACAGATCAGATATGAAAGGGTCCTGATAAAGTCAGCCTGTAAATTGTGGCACCATTTGCAACAGATCAAAAATGTGCAATGGGAAATAATAACTCTAATATAGCCTGAATAAAATATAGTCCACCTATTGGTCACCCTATGTAACAGAATGAAAATGAGCCCTGAAGCTGGACATCATTTGTAACTGAATAAAATGTAAATCAGGGGAAAATAATCCTAATTTGATAATGCCTATAAATAATAGTATATTGTTCATAACAGAATAAATATAATATACTAAGCTAATGAAGTTAATCAATAAATAATCATTCAGAATTTTAAATAATCCTTTATCTAATTACATATCCGACTGTTAACTATACCAAAACAAAACAGTGATAACAATCTTTATTATAGCATCATGAGTTCAGATAGCATTTAGAACAAACAGAAAAACAAAGGCAAAACTCTCCATACAGTAGTGCCACCCTGTGCCAACCAGAGTACTGATGAGTAGGCACTAGATAGGGATTTTATGCACAAGCCTTCTGGCATCCATTGATTACTCTGGTTGGCATGGGGTGGCACTACTGTATGGAGAGTTTTGCCTTGTTTACAACAATTATGTGCTAGTATGAGATGGTGATCATGTGAACAAACAGAAAAGAAACATGATCATCACTTCAAATACCCTAAATACAAACCCTATTTAAAATAGATTAAAATAAAGCAATTAAATCAAATATCATTGTCTCAAAACCATGATATACGCTTATGATAGATTTCACATATAATCGAATGAAACTAATAATAAATCATTAAACAACTAAACTGTAATATACCTAACTAATCAAACATTGCTTACAATAATTTAAGTTTACATTAAAATTTAGCATTGTTTATATGTAAATAAAATAGTTCATGAATGATTGAGATGACAACTTTAATATGTCCTATAAGTTTACAATATCTATAATATTTAAGTTCATTTTAAAGAGTATAAATATTTCAAAATATCCTGGGCCCAAGATTGCATTTACATTTTTCTGAGCTTTAATCAGAATAAAATTAATCTGATTTAAGTCAAGTTTAATTTTCGAAACTTCTATGTGTGTGGGTATGAGACTGATTCCTAAAGCACTTATGCACAAATACATACTGCCTGTGTGTAATTATTCAGTACATTATAGAGAACGGTAAATATACTTCCGGTACTTATTATATATATTCTCACATGCTTTGACAAATTTAATATGTACATGAATTCATAATGTTTTCCTGTCCATTTTTTCTTTTGTTTAGTATTATTATTATTATTTATGAATCGTCTTTTGTTAGATTCTCTTCTATTTCTTTTGGAGTTCTAATCTTATAAGTTTTTTAAAAAACCATTCATTATTGCATCTATATGTTTTTCGTATTTTAAAAACGTTGGTCTTATTAGAAAATGGTAAATAAATGTCGAACCGTTGATATGACTTGGTAAAAAACATAAAACTAGAAAAGCGCATTTAGCTATCCAATAGAATGGGCACCAGAAAAGGATAAAACTTGAAAAGTATTCAATTGTGTGAAGAAAACAATATACAATCCAGTAGGTCAGCCACCTGGTATCATCATTTAAATCTGAACTTTCTATCGCAATTATAGACGCGTAAGCTGGATAAATAAATCCAATTGAATTACATAATAACCGAACGCCAAATCCAACGATAAAATAGAAACATAAAAAAATAGTCAATCCTATTATGAAATACTGAGAAAACATTTTCATTGCTATGAGTTTAAAAATAGCCAATCCCTACCGTATTATGACTGTTATTCATTTAAAAGATTTCAGTTAAATTCAAAACAGTCTTGTTTTCTATAATTACTATTATTACTTTGCAGTATTTCCTAGAAAAATCTGATCTATCTAAAATCGTATAAAAACAGTAATAAACAGATAGTTAAATAATATTTTCTTCACCTCAATTCCGATCTTTAATTTTTTTTTGTCTGTAGGTCTATCAATTTGTCTATCATTCAATATATTTTGATAAAAATAAATTATCTGTTCACTTGTTGTCGACTATCTGAGATTATGAATCAACTCTCCGTACTTTCAAATTGTTAGTTTACTTTTTCATTCATGCAAATGTTTTTCTGTCTATTCACTTGTCTATTTATCTAGCTACCTGTGTATCAATCGATATATCTGTCTGTTTAACCGTACACCTGTTTGTTTGTCTACCTGTTTATTAATCTATCATGTTTGTCATATATCTATCTGTTACCTATTTATCCATAGTTTTTCTATTTAACGATAAAATATCTATTTATCCATTCTGTAGTTTTAAAACAATTATTGATGGTAAAGTGCACGCCAATTTTAGCGCATGAATAAAATGTAATTGCTTGCACAATATTACAGATATATAAATAATCGCTATATTATTATTACATCTATATAAAATTCAGTATCAAAAGCAAATAATTAAAATGAGAAACTTTCCCTTGCTTGTTATATATAAGCTGAATGAGTACATGTAATATGCAAATTTAAAAATCATGCTTATAATAAGTTCAAACCCTAATTTAGGCACGTCAATAATTGATGATTTATTTAAAGAATAAAGTCTAACCATATGTGATCTACGTATGGATTTAAAGCAATTATTGTCGGTAGAGTATATGTCAATTTTAGGGCATGTACGAAGAGAAGTTGTTTCCACAATATTACATCCATCTATCTGTGTCTTTTTAGATCTTTCTATTTATTTATCTATCTGATTGTCTCTGACTGACTATTCATCAATCTACCTGCTGATATTTATTTATTTAACTATTTACATATTCATTTTTATATTTATTTATTTATCTATCTCTCTGTCAATTTATCTATCAATCTATAGACAACCTGTTTATCTATCTAACTACTGATACTTTGCCCATTTTCTTACTATCCATACTGTTATAGCTCAACTTACCTTCAGCTAATGAACTAGTCCAGCTTATTTTTATTGGATTGAGCATTCACTGACTCAGACCAATAGATATATGAATAGATAACATATTCAATAGCAGAAACTGGCTAATGGAATGGGTGATAATGCTTAGTGAATCCCATTGTTTTAATTATAGATGGGGATTTGAGCTATAAATAGGGCAGTCATTTGGAGGTAAAGTTGGCAACAACAAATTATTTGCAAAGTTGAACGACAGTGCACAGATTGTCCACAGTAATGCTAAAACAGTGAGGCAAGTTCATGCTAGAACTGGAAACTGCTAAATCATAATGAGATACAAGGTGAGTTGTTATAGAACAGCTGGAAATGACACCATACCTACACATGAGACAACTGGAAGAGTCACCATGCCTACACATGAAGCAAGCTGCAACAGTTCATCTGGAAGTGTTAGGTAAACCTAGGAATGCACCTAAGTTTTCTTGCATCTAAACACTGTACCTCACTAACATAACAAGTAAATGTATAACAGTTATTGTATAAATATTTGGTGCTGATATAGTACGTGCTCAGTGGCCATTTTGGATTTGATGCAGTCATGCAGCTTTGCTCTCATGAACTCAACCTACTCACACAACTTTTCTTCCCCCCCCCCCCAGCTTGAAAAAGCTTGAAAAATAATTTTACTTCTATGGTTTGTGCAGATCTTTGCCTTTAATTACTAAAAATTGACAGCTAACATTATTTGCTCATCTAAAAAAATTAAAGAATCAAACACCGATAGTTACTCGCTAACTATAAAAAAAAAGGTCAACAACAACAAAAAAATTTTATGGCAAAATAAAAAAATCACAATGCTAAAATTTGGTCTGGTCTATCATGAAAATTGGCCAATCTACATGGACTGAGTGCTTTTCTATATACAAGCTAATCAAATTTAAATACCTGACTTGAAGTTAGCCATTTTTGTGACTATCTACTGTTCTCATACACATGAGATCTTATGAGCACAAGCAGCTCCCATACTTCTGGTTGAGCTTAAATTTGATGAAGCACTATTTCTATTGTCAAACTTTTTCTGTTCAAAACCCTTAATAATAATAATGTAGATATCACTTCAATATCTGTAAATAATAGGAGGATGAGAAGACAAGAAATTTTGCTACTAACTTCAGGAAGGTTGCATTTGTAACTTTAAAGACTTTTTAAATAAAGCTCTGAGAGATAATCTCATTTGTGGAATGAAAGATCACAATCTTAGGGCCAAGCTGCTGATTGACTCTGATATCATGTTCGATTCAGTTGTCTTTTGGGCAACTCTGATTGAGTTGACTGTGAGTCAGTTAGATCCATTGAAAAACTGAATAATAGTATTAAATTTTTCAATCAAAAAAACTGGGACAAACAAATACCCAGCTGACAATAGTAAAAACTGTAATCAACTGCAAAACACATTCACACCAAATGTTTACACAGGGATAGTGTGTCTAGATAGTGCAGCATGTCAGACAAAAAAACTAAGTCCCTTAGAAGACAATGGAAGAGTCCATTCCAAAAAGCTGGAAGGGCAATATAAAATCAAATAATTTTAATGCCTGTATAAATTCTGGGAGTGGTGTTGATTCTGTCTTCAAAAACATAATTATCATTAATGATATGCCACTAACAATGGATCTTGATACTGTGTTTGCAGTGTTCTCTGTGGCAAAACACACATGTGGGATATCATTAGCAGAAAAAATGATAATAACCTGCATTCTAGCAATAGAGTGATTATTGATTAGCAAGGCAATCAAATGTTACACAAATCTAGATTAAATTAGAAATTAAAATTTCAATAATATAAAAAAATAACTATTGAAAATGCAAATCTAAATTTTACAACTTATACAAAAAACCATATTTACAAAGGATGGCTTGAGATCAGATTTTCAAGCTCCATACATCTATGCACTCCATCTTATACAAGTGCTACACATGACCACATATTTGTGAAAAAGATAAATGATCTCCAATATATGTATTTTCTGCTGAACCAGCACTCATCAGTTGGTCCAGATTACCATATTAAACAGATACATACAATCAGTGCTCAGTTTATATTAAGATAAAAAAATTCCAAATGTTAATGGACAAGCTTCAATCTTTTCTATCCTCCAACTCTTCAGCCATCCATATTATCACATCCCTTGTTTATGCCAATATAATTGTCATACCCATGTTTGATTCATTCTGACCCCTCACATACAGGACCTTAATATGCCCATTTAAATATACCAAAGAGGGATGTGCAGAATAGAGGCTGAATATGTAATATTCAAATATAAGTATATAATCTATACTAAACTTAATGTAATTAAAAAAGACTTGAACTCGGATTTTTAAGCTTCCTACATCTATAATCTCCAACTTATACAACTTATACACCTGACCACATACATATGAAAAAGATAAATGATATCCAATATATATTTTTGAAGATTTGCTATGTTAATATAAACTCAGCACTGATTGTATATATGTGTAGGAGATGGTGATTTGGAACAACTGATAAATTATGGTTCAGAAAGAAATACATATATTGGAGAACATTTATATTTTTCAATGTATGTGGTCATGTGTATCAGTTTTATAAGATGGAATGCATAGGTATAGGAAACTTGAAAGTCTGAATTTAAGTCTCTTCTAATGACATTAGTTTAGTACAGACAATATACTTAGATAAATTTTTACTAGTTCCACCAAACTATTTATATTTTGTGCCAAAATATAAGATTAGAATATATATATATAATATTCAAATATATCTTATTCCAGATGACTTGATTATCAGGGCTAGCATTTAGTATGCTTGTCCTTTGTCTTCAAATTTATTGAAAAGTGAGATTATATAATTCCACTTTTTTTATTATTGTATAATTTTGTTTTATTGTTATTTCCCTTTCTTTGCTTTCTTTCATATATTAGTTTTGCCTGTTTCCAAATACTAAGTCAGATAAACTGTGCTTAACCTAAAAATGTAAACAACCATCAATATTACCTCAAGCATAGTAACACAAATAAAATAAAAAAATCTCTTCATATAATCCTAAAGATTATTTTGGTTTAATTGAAATATTTATTTAATTTCTTTTAAATTGATTTATAAGACACATAAGATAAATACATTTTTTTTTCTTTTCATTTTCATTTTTTTAAAACAGATATGCAAATGGTAAGAAATTTAATTGGCTAAGAAAAAATTAGAACTGCCAGAGATTTTTTAAAAAAAAAAAAAAACGGCTGTAATAACAGCAAGTGTATAATAAAAATTAAAAATTTATTTTTATTTTCTTTTACTGTTAGACATATAACAAAAATGAAAACTTCTCCTTTAAAAAAGGAGAGAATGTAAAGATAAAGAAGGAAGTTAGATTAAAAGTTCTCTTAAATAATTTAAGTTGCAATATTATCAAATGTGAAAAGCAAAATACATAGCTAAATCCTAATAAATCTGTTTGAGTCCACCAATTATAAATCTAGCTGTTGATAACCTTCTGCAAGGCCTACAACTGAAATGCGCTGGAATTATTGTTAACCACGACAACAGGAAAAGAAGCTCTAAAAAGTCAGTCTATTTGAAATTCCTTATTGTTTACAGAATATGTTTAGCCTCAAATAAGGTTTTATCTTCATAACTTTAACACACATGATAGTATTGTGAAAGTTCAAGACAATGTATTGTATTTAACTTTGGATAAATTTTGTTTTTATTAGCTTAACACATATGGAAGTGTTATATATGTGCGGAATGGAATATTTAACTTGGAATATAATGTTTTATTTCATAACTTTGATATTTCTAGTGTTATATATGTAATGGAATGGAATGCTGTATTTAATCCTTTGTATCCTATCGTCTGGATGATGAAGAATTAATTATGGTATCCCTCTGAACTTATATTACAAATGACAATGTGAGTTATTTTCTTGAAATTATAAGTGTTTAAAAAAATAACAACTGACCAGGAAGCTATTTTAGCTATTATAGCACTCATGGGATAATTATTTGTTTTAACCATCATTCTTTGCCCTCGACATTCATAAATTAATGGTAGTAAAACATTTCAATTTCAGAATAATCCCTAAAACAAAGCCAAGCAATTTCATTAACTTACAAGGATAATTTGATTCAAATAACTATGCTAACTCTCAAATATCATGAATTCTCAGAGAACCTATGTACAAATCAACTAACTTATGGGTATTCCTTATAAATGGAGATGAAGAAGCATGTAATCAACTTTTAAGATTCTATGTTGTTAAAAGTGTAATATCCAAATTCACCGGAAAACATCAAAATTTCCTTGGGTTCTTAGTAGCACTGTTAAGAGCCACAATAAGAAGGGATATACAATGTAAAATCATTGAAAAAACAAAGACAATTACCAAAACACTATCTATGATCTCCCTGTCACTTCCTGGCAAGGTGGCACTATTGACTACACTGATTTTCCCATGAATAAATTACTATCTCCAGATTTTCAAGCCAACTAGAATCTTTCAAAACAAAATCAACTCACTCTGCATCCAACTATTTTGGAAGAAAAAACAAGGCAAAACAATATGTATTAGTCTTTCCAAAGTGCAGAGGCCAAGGCATCTAAATGGTCTGGGGTTGCACACAGTTGAAGTCTTCTGTCACAAAAAACATTAGCTGTATGGGGGGGAAACAAAAAAAAAAAAAAAAAATAGAGGTTTCGATAGAGCCCACTGATACCCCACTGCCAAAAATAAACAAATGGATTGAAGACATGAGACAACATTTAAATGGACTTGTTACACTTATGGCAATGATCTGCACTAAAAACAAATACTGGGATGTGAATGGTTTCATACCCCCAGGCAACCAAAGATTCTTACCAAATTAAATATATCCACAAAATTTCTAATTACAAGGTCAAAATACTGGGCATTTGAGCCAAAAATAGTCGATTTTATAATCAAGTTTAATTTATGGTCATTGCCAATGAATCATTTTCTTGTAACATACAGGGGCTTTCAATGGATTGATACAACATGCAGTCTGTGTGATTCATTTGAGGAAACCCTCAACCACATCTTTTACAATTGTGTTCACTTGGCTAATGTTAGATCAAATCTCATTTCAAGTGTCAGACCAGGATGCAGTGAGGTACTTGAGATTGAAAAGGCATTGAAGGGAGGAAGATTTTCCTAGATAAGGATGGAAATTTTTCTTCTGTTTGCCATCTAGAGAACCAGATGTGATTTAAAATTTGGACAGGAATTGCTGAAACCATGGATCATATTCAAACAAAACATCTATGTCCTGAAGGAGAGAGATCGCTTGCTGGCACCTGAAAAAAAATCTTCTCTGAAACTTTGTTGCAGGTTTAAATCATTTCTCAAAAAATTATAGACTAATAACGAGTAAAATCTCTCCTCTGGAACTCAAATTTAATAAAATAATGCAAATACATAGTCACTACACAATGATTAATTTACATAATTAAAAGACATAAACCAAAAGAAAGGCCAAAACTCAATCCTAATAAATAAATTATTAGATAATAAACTAACAGTATGAATTCATTACTCTCTCAAAGGAAATCCGATCATAATCACTGGAATACATCATTATTGAATGATGAAGAAGAATGACCTCAAATACAAGCAATAGTGGTCCAATCTAAATATATTCTTGCCAATAATTGGGTAACAAATAAACCTCTCAAGCAAAATTACCAAGAAGCCATAAATAGAGATCAAGAAATGGAAATTTGATGTGCAACTCAAATTTTGCAGAGGAAGCCGCAACTGCAATGAAAGTCTATCAAACTCAACGTGACATAGTCTCAGAATCCATTGCTAATTATAAACATGATAAATAAGTCAAAGATATGTAAACAAATGTATGTAACCAATTGTATCTAATTATATTGTACCAATATTGTGTTGGTACAGAAAATAATTTTGTCTAAAAATTATTGAAATAAAAATCTTTTGTTAAAAGAAAATAGTATGTAAAAGTTTAAGAGTTTTTATTGCAGTTTGTTTTCAAAAATGTAAAATTAAAAGTCAAAGAGTTTTTTGAAATAAAAGTTACAATTAATAAATTAGAAGGGGGAGGGGTTTGCTTTAGAAACATCAAATTAAAAGAAGTTGATTTTCAAATAAGTAAAGAATTCTTTTTATTATTGTTGTTAGTTTAAAGAAAATATTGTTCATAAAAGTTATAAATGATTGATTAGAAAAAAAAGGAAAGAAAGAAAAAAGGTTTAAACTAAAAGTTTAAAAATATCAATCTTTTTATTTAAGTTAAAGAAAAAAAAGTCATCTTAAAAACTAAATAGTGAATTGATCTTAAATTATATATGTGCGTAAATGATGAATTAATATGAGTTTATTAGTAAAATATATACGTGCGATTGTAAATATAATAATATGCGTAGTAAATAAAAAAATGATATAGAAAATTATCATTAAAAAACACAGTGATAGCTATTAAGTTAAACAAAAACCAACAACACTACATTTGCGATGGCTGCTAATTAACATCTCCAACCAGGATTAAAAGTTTATCTCGAGGAATGCAGTTAAAAACAAGGAAGGAATTTCAACAACAGATATTGCTGGAAGACATCAAAATGACAACAGGCCTTAATTATAAATAGTCCAGTTTTTCATCGGACAATCAGTTGAGATAACAATTTAGATCGTGCAGTTGAGATTACAGTTGTATTTGAGAAAACAGTTGAGATTGAGCTCTTTAATCATTCAATCAATCAGTTTATCTAGAATCAAAAATGCAGTGTTAGAAACCTCGGAAACATACGACTTTCTCTAGCTTGAGTCCAGTGAAACAGCAACCTGCCTAGAATAAAAAAATGCCTGCATAACAACTTGAAGAATCACCAGAAATATTTAGCTGTCTCCAAGAATAGTGCCACTGAATAATAATAAAACTCCTCAAGAAAACGTCCTAGCCAGCTGGAAATATTCTCACTAGAAGCAGCAACCAGGAAGAAAACAAAGTTCTAAGTCCATGTTCTAAAATCCTAGGTAATAACATTTTCCTTATTCTCATTTCTAAAGTAGCCATCACATTAGTTGAAGCTCCCAGAGTCGAGTAATATGAACTCTATAGCATACATAGATGAACTATTAATGTATGTGTTTTTAAATGCCAAATATTATTTAATGCTTTATTATATGATATGCTAGTATGTGAATTAAGAATGTGCATGATCATTAGATAAAATGCCAGTGTTATGTTATTAAAATTTACAAGAGTATTTAAAATTAGTATAATAAATGTTAATTAAAATAAATTGTCTTTTAAATTTAAAGTTTAATTTGTCGGTCAATTTTTTTTTCTCCACTAAGTGAATTAATTTATTATTGAATTAAAATTTAATAATGTGTTATAGTGTCAATTGAGCTAGTCTTGGGATAATCTTAGGAACTGAGTTAGTTTGCCATCATTTGAAGCATGTTAATTCACCCTTTTTGGGGTAATTAACTGGCGCCCAGAATATTGCTTCCAAAACAAAAGAGCGCTTTGAATGATCGGTGTTAAAGTCAGCAGCCAGAGAAGAAGTTATGTCCTGGAAATGTAACGCTAGTTATATATTTTATAGCTATCATTTGGACATACATACTCTCCGAGTATGTTCTTTCTTTGCCTAAGAAGCCAGTATGAAAACATCATTTAACATATTCGGTACAATATATATGTACCTGGAATAAAATTTCCCTTAATCAAAACTAAGAGAAATATTTATTTGAATTAACATTTGTCATTAATTAAGAATTGTGCTGGGTGTAGGTCTGATGAGAGTCAATTTAGGGAACAGCATTTGCAGAAGGGTCTCATGATTCATACAATGAATCTATAATGAATCATTATCACTTGGCTTAATCCATTACATCTTCCTATGCTTCTGTGTTCATACTCATGTTATAATACTAGGTAATATGTTTATATCATTTAGGTCATTGGATCTCAATTGTTTCCTTAATAGAACTTTTATTCCATCTTTTGGTCTTGAATCACACTTATAAAACAGCACATGCCTTCCAATTTAGTAGATTAATGAGAGTGATTTGTTTCTAAATTTATCTGGGAAGTAAGTGTTCATCTTATATTCTTTATATCATTCTGTGTTGATGGTTAATCCACAAAATAATTATTACTATTGGTTTGTATATCCTTTAAGTTTGTTTCAGTGCTGGTTGTTAATCCACTGAACATTCTGAAAATATGCTAGTTACTCTGATGATGGTTATAAAACCCACAGGGTACTTACTGCTCATTATTCCTTGCACAGATGAATGCACCCACAGTTATATTATTGATCCTCATTATACAAAGGTATGTTTGAGTAGAGTCTCCATACATTATAGTACTTACATTGCTTCACTCCACTTAATGTTTGTTACACATGTGCTGTTATCAGCCATAAAAAGGCATTAAGTAAATTATGGTCACAATTTATTATAGGTAAATTATATGGTATCCCAACTCAGCTGAGTTGGAGTTTAAATTTTCTTTTGATTTCATATCTTATTATAATCAAATTTCATAGGTTTATAGATTCCAGTTGTCATTATTATTACAATTTTGGTATAAGTGCATTGGTTCTGGATTTGACATATTGGAGGTGCCATTGTCTGAATTTGAATCTCTCTTGTCTCCATAAGAATAAAAATCAATACATTTGTAATAAATTTTTAGATTATATTATCTGAAACTTGTGCACATATCCATGCACAGAAATAAGTACATGTGATAGTATTTTATTTTGTTTATTTTGCTTATTTACTTACCATATGTGATGTTATTTTATATTATTTATTGTTTATGTAAAATTATGAATATTGTTAACCAATTACTATTTTCATATTTATTGAGTCATAAATAAATGTTAATTTGATAGCCTAGCTTATTTGTACCATTGCTATTAGTCACATATAGAGTCAAAAATCCAACAAGAACTTAAACCATAAATAGTAGAGTACATTCTGTCCCTGATGATGATATATACAAGGTTTACTGGCACATCTAAAGAGTATTTTAATGTTTATTCTTGGATATTTGGGATATATAAGATATAATAAAATCCCATTTACCTTCTGTATTACTTCTGCTTTGCTTTGTCAATTTTGGAGGATATCCAGAATCTGTTACATCTATTGATATTGTGACATTAATACCTAAATTAATAATAAATTTGCTAGCCAGTAGAACAATTGAACCTATTTTCTAAAATTATAACAGATGCCTTATCTATCCCTAAGAGTTTCATTGCTATTGATTTAATTTAATATTTGAGTTAATGAAGAAATAACTTAAAATTCAGATTGTTTATCTTCCATTGCAAAGCATTTGTTCTATATAACATTTCTATACTTTAAACCTAAATACAGGATGAACTATCATTTTTAATGTTGTGGAGCAGATTATAATTATTACTAGGTAGTTTAATGGCTCATATTTACCACATAATGATTGACAGTTTTAGAAAAAAAGAAGTGAAAAGTTATGTATATAATTAGATTATACCATCTTGTCTGTGGTTTGCCATCGGGTCTTAAACAAATAAAAAGTGTAAATTAAGGTCATAGTGTGGTTTCAAAAAATAGTCATCGAAAGAATAATTATAAATCATAAATTAAAATTTGAGAATGCCATTTGAAATCAAGTAATTAAAAAGAATTATAGTTAATTCAAAGAATAATACAGATTAGTTAGATAACTCAACATACCTTCAAGTAATGCTGTGATTAGCTTTCACGGTATACCCAAGCTGTGACTGGATTGTATGGTGATAGCTGTGTATATTGCATTATTAATTTAAACTGTTACAATCTGGGGTAAGGGCTTTTCCGTTACTATTTATATTATACCTACTGAAGTTTGAGATGAGTTTCAGTATGTAATAAAATGTTAGTCTTTTTTTTCTCTCTTTCTTGTTTGATTTTGATGGTGAATATATTAACCTATAAAGCATTGAACTGTTTTGCTATGACAATAATAGTGTTGATATAAAGAAAATGTTTATTATTAATCATATTGTATAGCATTGTGTATTGGCTTTATTCATTTTAAAAATGAATGTGTAAATAATAAAGTTTACAGTATTGCTGAAATTATTATTATTTTTTTATTATATATATTTTCATTATTGCATTTACAATAGATAATATACTTAAATGTTTAATGTCTCTGGTATATTTGTTGGGTTATTTGTATAATATTACATTTGAAAGATATGTGTAAAAAAAAATTTTTATTGTAGTATGAAATAATGTAGTCTTAATTTTTTAATTTATGTTGGAGTGAAAGGATCTTATTTGTATCTTTAAAATGTAAAAGTCAGTTATATAATAATTGTGAATTTTTTTATTTTATTTGTCATTATTTTATGTAATAAAATTTTTATTTGAGAGATGCTGGTTGAATTTGAATAAAGAGTGAATAAAAAGTATTGCTGCAGTCAAGCGTTGTTAGTCGAGAGGTCATTGCAGTATTTGGTTGCAGACAGTTGTGGGTTCGCCTCCCGGCCGATGCTATGACACATGAAAAAAATAAGTAGATTCATTTTTATATTTATTTATTTTTGTATTTCAGTTAACTATATTTTTATATGAAGTATACAAAAAGAAGATATATCTTAAACTCTCTTATATTTCAACAAGTATAAATGTTCTTTCACATTCTTGTGTTACATAAGCATGTGTTATATTTAGTGCCCAATAAGTTGAGATTGATATGCAATCACCTATTTAAATATGAAGTTAATGCCAATTGAAAACCTATTGCTTAAAGCATAATCAGATTATACTCATATATTTTAAATGTTTATTTGCATATATATATATATATATATATATATATATATATTGTAACGGTTCATATATGCACACGTTGTGTGTGTGTATATATATACAGGTTACATGACGTACTTATTATTATTTTTTAAATAATGAAAAAATTTAAGATTTTGAAATAGAAAAATAATATCAAGAATTAATAGTTTGAAAAAGTAGAAGTTAAAATAAAGAAAATTTTAGGAATAAGTTAGAAATTAGTTATTAATTATAACTTATCTTTCTTTTATAACTGAAACACAGGCTTATTCTATGCCTGTGTCTATATATGTAATATATAGGGTATATGAGCACAGACTTTCAGATGACCCATCACTCTCCATTCTATCTAATAACACTGATGCACTCAAACACATATATGCTGAAAAGATAAATAATCACCAATATACATATTTCATGCTAAACCAGCAATCATCAGTTGGTCCAGATTATCATCTCCCACACATATATACCATAAGTGCTCAGATATATATTAAGATAGACAATCCTCATACTTTAATGGACAGGCTCCAATCTTCTACACACTCCAACTCTGCAACCATCCATCCAATTGAAAATCTGATGATGGAATGCTCGAAGGCCACCCTGAGGCCGAGATTCTTGTCACACCCATGTTGACCTAAGGTCAATCTAAACCCCACATGTACTGAAAGTCTGTGCTCATATACCCTATATATTACATATATAGACACAGGTATAGAATAAGCCTGTGTTTCAGTTATTACATTGTAGAGATGTCTGCCCATCCTTGCATATGTATTAAATGGATTATGTCCTGTACATGTGGGGTTCAGATTGACCTTAGGTCAACATGGGTATGACAAGAATCTCGGCCTCAGGGTGACCTTCCAGCATTCCATCATCAGATTTTCAATTGGATGGACGGTTGAAGAGTTGGAGTGTGTAGAAGATTGGAGCCTGTCCATTAAAGTATGAGGATTGTCTATCTTAATATGTATCTGAGCACTTATGGTATATATGTGTGGGAGATGATAATCTGGACCAACTGATGATTGCTGGTTTAGAATGAAATACGTATATTGGTGTTTATTTATCTTTTCAGCATATCTGTGCTTGAGTGTATCAGCGTTATTAGATAGAGTGGAGAGTGATGGGTCATCTTTCTTTTATGTACTTTTTTTTTTTTTTTTGGTATAATTCTGTCAAAAATACTCTTTGTAAAAAAGTACTTTTAATTAAAAGAAAAATCTTATGATTAATTAAAATAAATTAGCCGGCCTCTGGAGATTAAGATTCCAGACTGATTAGTTGAACAATATAGCTAATTTCAGATTAATTAAAATAGAAAAACAATAAAATAAAGGAATGTCAATTTTAATTAAAAGATCGAATGTATTGATAGGTGCTTAATACTCGAGCAAATTTGGGGTCAGAGTAGTATAAAAAGCTGACATTTTCTATTGTCAAAAATATATTGAATTATTATTGGAAATGATTAGTTATTGGTCCTTAAGTGTTATTATTGTTGTCAAGCGTTGTTAGCCGAGAGGTAATCGCAGCCGCCTTGCAATCAAGTAGTTGGTTGCAGACGGTTGTGGGTTCGCGTCCCGTCAGATGCTATGACATATGAAAAAAAAAAGTGTTATTATTGTTTAAAAAGAGATTTAGAAGATGGATAAAAAAAAGTAGTTTTGAAGTAGATATTTAATTAAAAGTCTTTAATGCATGCTAGAGTGAGTTGAAATTTCTTTTCCTCTTGATTTATTAATAAAGTTGCTTCTTATTTTAATATTTTATTATAAATGTACACCGTCTTTTTATAAACCCACTGAGCTTAGCTATATCACTGTACAATTTTAGCTTTATACAACAAGCAGTGTTGTTGTTGATACCGCTGTTACGATCTCCATTTTTTTTTATTGGTTATAATATATATATATATAATCTAAATATGTTAAAATAACACTAAAAAATTTAAACAAATCTTTGCTATAGCCAGCATTTTACACCATCTTAAGTAACAATCTGTCACTCCAGATGGTGTAAAATGCTGTAAGCTAGATATAGTAAAGATTCTATATTTAATTTTACATAGGCATATTCAAATTTTGTAGTGTTGTTTTAAAATATTTTGATTATTATATTTATTTTCTTTAATATTATATACTGTATATGTATTTGTAATAAGAAAGTTATTTAGAGATATAAAGTTTATTATCTATCAATATTTCAGATTTCAATGTGTATTAAAAAATTAAACTTAAAAACATGAAGTTAGTAAATGTTTTTTATAAAAATAAGAAATTATTAATCATAGTACAAAACGAAAGTTTTTAGCAATTGGTTTCATACCTAATATACATGATATCAAAGACAAAATACTTTTTTTCCAATTAGAAACTTGATTTAGATCAACTAGATCATCAATTTAATCACTTCTATTTAATTAATGTCAAATATATAGAACTAAAAAAACTTATAAATACTAGAAAAATTTTTTTGATTAATCTTTCTAATGTTAACAGCTTCAAAGACTTGTATTTCAAAAAACTTATTTCAAATATATTTTTAATTATTGTCTGTCTATTGATCTTTATTAGCGTATAGATAGATAGATAGATAGATAGATAGATAGATAGATAGATAGATAGATAGATAGATAGATAGATAGATAGATAGATAGATAGATAGATAGATAGATAGATAGATAGGTAGGTAGGTAGGTAGGTAGGTAGGTAGGTAGGTAGGTAGGTAGGTAGGTAGGTAGGTAGGTAGATAGATAGATAGATAGATAGATAGATAGATAGATAGATAGATAGATAGGTAGGTAGGTAGGTAGGTAGGTAGGTAGGTAGGTAGGTAGGTAGGTAGGTAGGTAGGTAGGTAGGTAGGTAGGTAGGTAGGTAGGTAGGTAGGTAGGTAGGTAGGTAGATAGATAGATAGATAGATAGATAGATAGGTAGGTAGGTAGGTAGGTAGGTAGGTAGGTAGGTAGGTAGGTAGGTAGGTAGGTAGGTAGGTAGGTAGGTAGGTAGGTAGGTAGGTAGGTAGGTAGGTAGGTAGGTAGGTAGGTAGGTAGGTAGGTAGGTAGGTAGGTAGGTAGGTAGGTAGGTAGGTAGGTAGGTAGGTAGGTAGGTAGGTAGGTAGGTAGGTAGGTAGGTAGGTAGGTAGGTAGGTAGGTAGATAGATAGATAGATAGATAGATAGATAGATAGATAGATAGATAGATAGATAGATAGATAGATAGATTAGATAGATAGATCGATAGATAAGATAGATAGACAGACAGAAAACAGATAGATAGATAGATAGATAGATAGATAGATAGATAGATAGATAGATAGATAGATAGATAGATAGATAGATAGATAGATAGATAGATAGATAGATAGATAGATAGATAGATAGACAGACAGACAGACATATAGATAGATAGATAGATAGATAGATAGATAGATAGATAGATAGATAGATGCATACATATATAGATGGATCTTTGATTGATGGATGAATAAAAGGATAGATAGAAAGATAGATATTAAGTAGATAGATAGTTGGATAGATGTTTTATAGATAGATATATAGGTAGGTAAGTAGAGAGATAGGTAGATAGGCACATAGATAGGTAGGTAGATATATAGACACATTAGATAAATATATAGGTGGAAAGATGGATGGATAGATAGAAAGACAAATATACAGGCATATAGATAGAACGATATATAGATAGGTAGGTAACTAGGTAGGTAGGTAGATAGGTAAGTAGGTGAATGTGAATAGCCATATAAACAATAAGATTAGTGGGTTGAACAAAATTATGTATTTCTTTTTTTTTAAATAACAAATCCTATCAATTTTGTAATCTTAAAAGTATTTGTAATTAATTATAGCATTCCAAGATAATGTTGGCCTGCATACCAATAAGACAAATAATACAAATTAGAGAAAAATAAACTCGAATAAAAGTGAACATCTTAACTTTATAATAATCAGCTTAGTTATTTACCAATTATTATTTTTAAATTTTTTAACGTAATACTTTTATAAAAAAAGAAAACTATAAAGAACTCAAATGTAATGAAAAATTATATGTTATCACTTTATTAACAATTACAACGCTTTGAAATAATTTACTAATAACAAGACTTAATTTACTCATTAGTACTTATAAATGTACTAACGTATATATTAAGACATATATATATTTATATGTGCAAACCATAGCAGGCATAAAAAGTGTGTGCGTCTATATATAATAGTAAAGTACGATTAAATAAACAGAAAAGCCAATGTAATATTGATCGCAAAAATTGAACTTTTTATTAGAGGGTATCAGATTCACAAAATACCGCTATCCCTTCATTCACAATCTTATTAACCGAGTATCAGCCTCTGCCACATTTCCTACAATAATTACAATAATTATTTACATTTGGTGCTGAGTTTAAACTGTTTTTAACTATAACTCAGATATTGATTAAAAAAATTATGACGTAATGCAGCAATAGGTTTAACATTATAAAGCAAATAATTATTACATTTATAGCTTAAAGCTATACCTTATAATATAAATTTCTGCTTGTCTTTTACCATCAAAATAAAATCAAAAGAAGAAGTAATATGGAATAATCACCATTTACACTATGCACTGAATGTCAAAGATTGTTAGTATATAGAAGAATTGGTCATTATTATTAGCCTAGAAAGAAGTATATAAAGCTGATACTTAGTAGATGAAACTATTCAGTTAGAAGGTTGAATTCTGAATAAAATCCTAATTTGATAAACCTTAAATAATGCTTATTTACAAAATGTAATATTACTTTGATGTTTATTTAATTATCTATCTCTGTTTAATTGAACATTTCATACATGTTTTTGTTTATATATATCGAAATGTATAAGTTGTGAATATTCGTAACATTAAAAATTATAGGAGGGACATAATACAGAGATAACATATTTGAAGTTAGTTAAAAAGAAAAAGATCAGAAGAATAAGTTATTTAGTTACAATTAAACTCATTTAAACTTAATAAAATTATTGGGAAATCAAACATCATATATACACAGACACACACACACACTAAAAATTGTATATGCATAGTTCAGTGAATGTATATGAACATTTACATTTTATAAGCATTAATTGAAAAAATACAAAAAAATATTTTTTATAATAGGCAATTCTTCAGTTTAACTTTTTGTTTTTATAATCCTATTTTAAGTATAGAGGATTTGAACCCAGATTTTCCAGCACCCTTCAACTATCCACACTATCTCACACAACTGATACACATGACCACACACATGTAGAAAAGATCAACAATCACCAACATAGTATTTCGTGCAAAACCAGCACTTATCAGTTGGTCCAGACTATCATCTCTAACACATATATATATAATCAATGCTCAGTTTATATCAAGATAGCAAATCTTCATACTCCAATGGACAGGCCTCAATCCACTGCAACCTTTAACCCTTCAGCCATCCACATCATTGAAAATCTGATGATGAAAACTCAAATCCCATGCTGATGCTAATATTATTGCCATGCCCATGTTGACCTGAAGTCACTCTGACCCCTCATGTATAGGACAGTATCCATTAAATACATGTAAGAGGGATGGACAGGATACAAGCCTAATATGTAAATATTTGAAACCAGGCACTCCTCACAAACCTGGGAGCTTAATTGTAAGTATAGAGGATTTGAACCCAGATTTTCCAGCACCCTTCAACTATCCACACTATCTCATACAACTGATACAATTTCTATAATTTTAATTGTAACTCAAAAACTTAAATTATTTAGGCATTTTCATTACTGAATTTAATTTATTAGGAGTGTTTTCAAAACAATGTTTACTAAGAATTAAGATAAATAATGATTTAGAATCTTGAAGTAAAAATAACAAAAGTTGTTTTGATTTTCCATGTAAGAATCTTAATTAATATTTGATACAAGTTTTAAAATGACATAGAAAATAGTTATTTTTTAATCTATTGTTTTGTGGTATGATATTTTCTAATTAGTAGCAATATGGATTTGCTTCATTAATTACAATAAAACTATATAAAGAGAGAATTTGATATCTATTTATATACTGAACAAATGAAGAAACTATGTGTAAGAGTTTTCTGGGCCAACTGATAAGTGATGGTTCAGCATGAAATACACATCTTGGGGATCATTTGTCTTTTCCACATCTTTGGTCAATGTTTCAGTAATATGTGATAAAATATATTTAAATACTTATTATATAAAGTTAAGTGTTTAAGTAAAAATAATGTGTATATAAAGTTAAATTATTACATGTACTATATGAATTTCTGGAAAAAGTGTATTTTTCTAATGTATTTATAGTATGAAAGATTGATTTGATTTCTGGGCTGATGGATGGTTATGATAGGATTGAACTAAAGGTGAAAGATGTACTGATAAAACCAAAAGTTTGCAACTATATATAAAAAGAGAAAATCTTTTGTTTAATTACTTTGTGTGAGAAAGAGTGTTTGACCTGTCAGTATCAATTTGCAAGTTGTTTGTGTGAAAATATTCTCCTTAGATTTCTCTTTAGATTAGTTACATTGAAAAAAACTTACTAAAAACAAGAAAAGATTGGTACCACATTTGACTCAAGGGCAATGTGAAGTGCTGAAATATGAACAATCAACTGTTAAATGGAATATTAGATGATTAAAGACTGTTTAACCATCCCCTACAATTTTTATGTGTGCAATATATATATATCCAATTATATACTTATATTTAGCTAATCAATTTAAAAGAAAGTAAAAAAAAAATTGGATCGATCAGATAAAGCCCAATGTATTGATTGTATAGCACAATATATAATATAGTGATTGCAGAACTGGTAATCAGGCATTATTGACCTCAATCATTAATTTTATATATGTAATATGAAGAAGAAAAAAAAAATGCTTCATTACACAGACTAGATGAATGTATGCAAATTTGAATAACAAACACAAATGAAGGGTAAAATCAATATTATGTTATTTTGAATACTATTATATGAGATACTATCTTCATGTTTATTAACTGATTCAAATATATACAATATTTGCATTACTTTTAACAATAATCAAATCCATTGTAAGCTAAAAGTTTCTCCAAGGAATCTTTTTATATATTATTAATTTTCTTGTTTACATTACATCAAAAGAACCTTATCTATCCATATTACATGTGGTCTTTTCATATGTAATTTTTTTAACTATTTGGAAGGGATCTGTTTTAAAACTTTGGTTGGCCATGTATTGCCATGGTGCAATGTGATATGTCCAGTCCAGTTACATTTAAAACATTAACGTTATTAATGACTCCTGTTGTTTTTGCATTATAGTTTTTATATTCATATAAATGATATTTGTGATGACTTATTACATTTTATATTGTCTTTTTCGCCACAGTCACTTTTAATTTCATTTTAATTTTATTTCTTAAACAAATTTGATTATTTCTTAAATAATAACAGTAGTGTGCCTTACAACTTTTATTTAATTTATTGTTTTTCTCAGTTTTTAAAATTAATAATTTCAATTTTGAACAACATATTTTCTACTTTTTGGATAAACACCGCTTCCTTTTGAAACCTTTTATAATGTTAAAAATAAACTACAGGGCATATTTTAATTGGTTAATGCACAACTTTGTCTGAAATCTCTGGGCAAAAATATATATTAAGTTTAAATATATCTTTTAAAATACTTGGTTGATATACTTCAATTGTTTGTTTTAAAAGTTATTAATTATATGGTTATTATTTTTTAATATAAATTTATTACAATAAAACATTGAAATAAATAGCATTATGAACCAGTAGTGGTCACATGATACCAAAAACTCATATTTATCTGTTGCATAGATAGTTCTCTACAATGAGAAAATAAGAGCATAACATACAGCAGAATTAAACAAATACATATAATAGTTTATAAAATAAAAATAGCAACTCATTTTGTAACTCTCAAAAGGTTGTTACAGTATTGTGGGAGCATTTCTATTATTTTCCTTTATATTTTACAATGTTGGACAATGTGTAATATTTTTATAACAGTAGCAAACTCTCCATACAGTAGTGCCACCTATTGCAAGCTTTAGTAATTAATGGAATATTGGATGAGGAGCCAATAGATAGGAATTTTACACACAAACCTAAGTTTTGCACTGAGTGGCACTACTGTATAAAAAGTTGGTTACTGCTATTAACAGCTTGTGAAAGAATAAAAAACAGGGATTATGTGATGTTTTGATTATATATAGCATTTTATAAAATTCATAGCTATATGCCTAATATGGGAAGTGTCTACGTGGATGGTGGCCATTTGTTTATTTTTTTGAATGAGAAACTTTTATATTGTGAGACTGTTCACTATATATATTCAAAGCATACTATTATCCATTTCAGTATTAGCATTGCTAGTCTTTTGTTGATTTTAAATTATTCCAAAGTAGGCACATTAACCCTCCAGGCACCATGGCAAATTATAAACATTCTTCACTACCACTACATTTCAAATAGACTATCTTTTTTTCAACTTAGTGTTCACATTTGGCAGCATAAGTAGCAATTAAAAAGTAAAATAATTGATCAATTTCAATTTTATGGTTCTTGAAATATTTTACTCTTTTCATATTTTAGATGTCAACACTGTTTTGCTAAATCAATTCTTTTGCATATTTCCTAATCATATTACTATTATTGAATATGCTAAATCCCACATATTCAAATTTTTCTACTATTTTAAAACCTGCCAAATTTCTAATTTAGGGGAAATTATTATTGACACAATCTATAATCATGATTTTGGTTGTTATTTATTTCAGAATCATAGTATTTGCTTTTTTCCGTTAGTTTTTTTTTATATATTGTTAATTTCTCATCAGAAGCTAATATCAAAGTATCATCAACATATCTCAAATTATTTATACACCCCCTTCCTATAACTTTCTACCCTTCTGATCATCAAGACATTAAGCCTAATCAACTCATTAAAGACATCAAAAAGAATGTAAGAAATATATATCCATGTCTAATATCTGCCTACATTTTAAACTTTGGCAATAAAGTTTTGTCTATTTTGATTTTTATGTTATTAAATTGATAATGACTTTGAATGTGTTGTTCCAGATATATAAGTTTCCACAGGCTCAAAAGACTTTTATATTTTTTTTTTCACTTTGGATCACAATAAATCTTTTATTAACTAGAGTTTTGGAAATAGCTTCAGTTGATAATGAGGTAACAATATATAGGTGAAACAAATACTAGCAATGTTTATAATATTGTACTAGGGTATTTTGATTTAGTTGATAAATACCAGATGACATTATCATTCTTACATTTATAAGAAAGGAAAGGTAAAGTGGGGTTTCTCTGGGCATAGTTGCTGAGAGATTCCTGACTCTGTATAAGGAGAAGTCACAGTGTATCACATCACATTACATCACCTCTGAATGCCTTTTAACAAAGTAGAAAGTATTGCTTCATTATATCTATTCAGTGAATCATTTATGTTCATTCTGCTATAGAAGTTTATAAATTACTCTAGCTTGACAGTTTCAATATAACAAAGTATTGAATTCAAGTATATATATATATTAAAATGAAGATTTTCACTGGTTCCAGATGTAAATGAAATGTTATCCGGTTGCATCCCTGTATATATATATATATACACACACACCAACATTTGTTCATCAACTGGGTAATAAATATTACGAAAATTACCTTCTATTTGTAAAAACACATTAATCTAAATAATTTTTATTTATTTATTATTTCTACTTCTATTAATAGAATATTCATTATTGTTAAGGGTTAATGTTTACAGTGCCTCTACAATTATTTTTATAGTATTTATTAACCAATTGCTGACTAGTGTGTTCTGGTCATCATGTTGGTAAGATCGGAAGAGCGTATATATATATATATATATATATGGTTTTATACATATTATATATATATATATATATATATATATATATATAAAACCAAAACTGTCTAACACTATACTAGCAAAAAATAAAAATGCAAAACCATAAAACAATACAGTACTAGATTAAATTCAAAATTTTACCAAAATCCTTACACAACCATGGTGTCATCTACTACAAATAGACCTTCTCAAGTGAAAATCAACCTAAAAGAAAACATATATATATACAAACAAACAAACCTTCCCATAATTCATTTCAAACTCCACCTTCCCTTAATATCAAAAGAAGTCTTCATAAGATTGATAGCCTCAGAATCAAGGAGTTTTATCATCAAAGTCTCCTTTATTCTTCTTTTTAACTCATTCTTTTCATAAAAAATAACCGAAGCATTGTCAAACAATATTCTATGACCTGTATTCAATTCATGAATATATAAAGCTGAGTTAAGATACCTATGTTTAACTCTACTTATATGAACCTTAACCCTTTCCTTAAGACTAAATTTACTCTGGCCTACATAAAATTTACCACAACTACATGGAATTTTATAAACAATACCAGGAATAGACCTACTATCAATAGACTGCTTTGAACCATTAAGTAATGAATTCAAATCAGAACCTTTCCTCCATGCAACCTTCTTTCCACCTAACAAATGACTATTCCTATAAACCAAATTATAAATTGATGCTTTAAATGGTAAAGACATATAATCATCATCCTTACCAACAAAATTCTTATCATCCAAATCACGACTATAAACATTATTATTAAATACCACTTTTTTAATAAAATCATGACTATAACCCAATTCTACATATTCAGCAGCAAATTGACTTTTTTGAATATCAGCATCATTATTAAAATTATTAAGCCTTCTATTGATTAGGCCTGATAGTTATCAGCCTTTTATACATAAAAAAATGTCTTTGTTGAATTTTTGTTGTCGGAATAGAAGGCTTAATAATTTTAATAATGATGCTGATATTCAAAAAAGTCAATTTGCTGCTGAATATGTAGAATTGGGTTATAGTCATGATTTTATTAAAAAAGTGGTATTTAATAATAATGTTTATAGTCGTGATTTGGATGATAAGAATTTTGTTGGTAAGGATGATGATTATATGTCTTTACCATTTAAAGCATCAATTTATAATTTGGTTTATAGGAATAATCATTTGTTAGGTGGAAAGAAGGTTGCATGGAGGAAAGGTTCTGATTTGAATTCATTACTTAATGGTTCAAAGCAGTCTATTGATAGTAGGTCTATTCCTGGTATTGTTTATAAAATTCCATGTAGTTGTGGTAAATTTTATGTAGGCCAGAGTAAATTTAGTCTTAAGGAAAGGGTTAAGGTTCATATAAGTAGAGTTAAACATAGGTATCTTAACTCAGCTTTATATATTCATGAATTGAATACAGGTCATAGAATATTGTTTGACAATGCTTCGGTTATTTTTTATGAAAAGAATGAGTTAAAAAGAAGAATAAAGGAGACTTTGATGATAAAACTCCTTGATTCTGAGGCTATCAATCTTATGAAGACTTCTTTTGATATTAAGGGAAGGTGGAGTTTGAAATGAATTATGGGAAGGTTTGTTTGTTTGTATATATATATGTTTTCTTTTAGGTTGATTTTCACTTGAGAAGGTCTATTTGTAGTAGATGAAACCATGGTTGTGTAAGGATTTTGGTAAAATTTTGAATTTAATCTAGTACTGTATTGTTTTATGGTTTTGCATTTTTATATATATATATATATTATGCCAAATATACATGTTATCTGGCTATATATATATATATATATATATATATAGCCAGATAACATTTCATATATAGAGAGAGAAATTTAGAAATGATTTCAGAAAATTTACTAATCTTAGGTTTGAATTAATTTTAGACTTGATTTTTCCCAAGATTATTTTCTCAGTTGAAGTTGAGACAGAAAAAAAATCAATTGTTTATTTTAATAGTAAGACGTCAAATGTAAATATTTGTGTTCTTTGAAAAGTCAGTTCTTACCTGAAGATCCACTCTTCATCAATTTTTTTTCACGCATTTAAAACACTAAATAAAAATATTTGAAAATGTCAAGTGACTCTCGAGATACGTTTCTGCTAAATCAGCTATCTTTATCAGATACTTTAGGTCAACTTGGGTGTGATGAGAATCTCAGCCTCAGGGTAGCCTTTGAGCATTCCATCATCAGATTTTCAATTGGATGGACGGTTGAAGAGTGGAGTGGATTGAAGCCTGTCCATTAAAGTATGAAGATTGGCTATCTTAATATATATCTGAGCACTTATTGAATATATGTGTAGAGATGATAATCTGGACCAACTGATGATTGCTGGTTTAGCATAAAATACGGATATTGGTGATTATTTATCTCTTCGACATATATGTGTTTAAGTGTATCCATGTTATGAGATAGAGTGGAGAGTGATGGTTCGTGTGAAAGTCTGTGCTCAGATATCCTATATATTACATATATTGATACAGGTATATAATAAGCCTGTATTTCAGTTATTAATATTATGTTTGTATTTAATAAGTATATTAATCTTTAATTATGTTTAAAGTTTATATGTGAGATAAAATATAACTTCTGGCCTAATAAATGATTAATAATAATCTCTAATTTATTTATCTAAAGATCATATCACCAAATAAATGTTATAAAAAATATAAACATATAAAAAAAGTGTAATAATACTAAAGTATGGAATAAAAAATAAATTAAAAAAAAAGAAAGAAAAAATATGTAAACATTATTTTTGAAAAACCAGAATTTTTTATTAAAAGGAGAAGGAGAGACATTGATAGGTAAAAAGCTTCACAGAAAAAAAAATATTAAGAAGAATTTGTAAATATGATGATCGAGAAAAACCATATAAGAATGTTGAGAAAGACTAACACAAATAAGGTATTTTATTTTTCTAAAGGTAAAATAAAACAGTGAAACAAGTTTAGAAAATAGCAATCAATGCAGTATTTATGTAAGGTACAGAAATTAGCATCCATATCATGATAAGAGAATGTCTGAAAAGAAATAGAAAGACAATTCACTGATTAGGGTGGATTACTCTGTTTTGAATAAACAGATAAAAAATAAATTGTATTGCTTCGCTACAGCACATCCCTGATCATAATCCTCAAAAATTACTTTTTCCTTTTTATAATTCATATACCTAAATATTAGATTGCTGCATCAGATGTCATAATGCTGGATCATCATAGATGGAAGTATAATGGTCGGGGGTATTTGGTATTGGAGTCTTACCATATCTGCCACACAGGGCACCACCAAGTCATTCAAACCTTGGAAAATGTATATAGTAGGCAGATACTTAAGTTAAGATCCAATTTTATTTTATTATAGACAATTAGCCCCAGTCACTAGCTCGTGGAGCAGCAGAGATAATGTATACTTTATTTTTAAAGATAATAAAAAATAAGAATAAGCCACTGCCAGATTAACAATACACAGAAACGTTTATTTTGCACATATATAAAATTTAGAATTATTTTAGTACAATGTTTACATTATAATTTGATTTACATTTTAACTTTTGATTTTATAAGTTCACACAGATGAATTTATGGTTGTTTTATAACAGCGTGTTGAAACCGCCGGAGGGCATTATTTCTATGATAGTGCACAGAAATATGCCGTTTAGGTGGCCTCCACTATCGAACGTTCTATTTCTAATGCGTAAGCTTAGAAATAGTCCATCGATACGGGGTGGCTGCTGTGTTTATTTCTATGCTAATGCACAGAAAAATGACATTTAATCTTCCACAGAAGCTATTGTGTCAGCTTACCGATCAGATTTGGGATGTGCGATCACATTTCACTTTTGGCTATAGTATTGTGTGAGGGTGGCTGGAATTCCAATTGTCAAAACTATTTTAATATTCATTAAGACCACCTCCCCCTCTATCTCCCATGTTTTAGGAAGGTCTACTAACAATTATGAGCAAAATCTCATGCTTCCCTAGCCCCCATTTTCTGCTGAAAAAATTGGGCAAGTGTAGGTGCAAGCGCGATTCCTATCAAATCACGCTCTAAGTCGCGTTTCTGCGAGAACAACTGCGAGCTGAATCAAATGGCTGAAATAGGAAAACCGGGTTATCAAACAAACGAGCTTGAAGCTGCATGAATACTGTTTTCCTGAAGAGCCCAAAAAGTTGGTTTTAATTGCCGTATATATTTATGTTTTTGGTAATTACCATCAAAACTTTGTCAACCTTTGTGTTTTTTGCATTCCATTCTGTTAGGAATTGGAAACACCCCACCCCTCTCCCAAAGTTTGACTTTGGGTTGTAAATGTTACCGTTAAATGGAAATAGATTTATTTATAATTTATAAAAATAAAACAAACAAAAAAAGAAGAAGAATCTGTTTTTTTTTGTCGTAGAATACCGAACTGAAAATATAAGTAATGAGAAGAATAAAAAAAACTGGTAACTACTTTTTAATATTCATTTTTAATTGATGTATTTTTTTGGGTTGCCAAAATTGATTTGATAGCCGAACTTTTTAAATGTGATAAACCAACAAAAACATACATAGACAAAAAAAACCCTGGCCCCTGAAACTTTTTAATTTTTTTATGCACATTTTTTTTGTTGTGTTTAAAAAATTGATTTGATATTACTTTTATAAATGTGATAAACAAACCAAAGCAAAAAAAAAAAAACCCGGCCCCAGCAACATTATATTTATCTTTGTTTACAAACAAACCACGCCCTCCGGCGGTTTCAACATGCTATTATAAAACAACCGAATTTATTAATATTTTATTAAAGTGTCGAGTATGGATAGACTACATAGATTGCACTCGAAAAAGAAAATATTCTATATCCCTTATTTAACCCTAGGTCAAAAGTTCACAATCAAACTAACGCCAATCTACCTGATATATTGATGTATTCAATGCAGCATGAATACGACAGCACAATACCACACTGTCAGAAATATACATCTGAACAGCATGGTTATCGAGAAGAAATGTCTCTCATCCAGTACAGGAATACTTTGTCTGTCTGGTGAGAAGAGCAATAAAAAAGAAAACTCCATAGGAAGGGATTGTGGTTCGTTTTGCATCTTACTATCCCATTCCAAAGGCTAAAGGGGTGATCCAAGGAGCAGGGAATACCGTCTGCTTCCGATGGTCAGTAAGAAATGAGTCTTATTTTGCCCAAGTGCGGCATATAATGTGATCCTGCACATAGCAGATTTTCATGATCATTTACTAATTACACCAATATATCCAATCCATTAACCCAATTTAACTGTGAAACAAATAACCTAAGATCAACCCTCCTTTTAATTAAACTAACATAACTTTATGATCTATTCAGCCATCCACACCCAACATAAATTTAACATTTATTAAAAGTTTAGCTTAACAAAAAAAATCATAATAAACAATTAAAAGAACAAAAATAAATAAATTAATGGAAATGATTTTAAATTTACATATCATAAAAATAATTATTAATAGATGATTTAGTTTGTTCAGATAGGAACTTATATTTCTATTTAAATACTGGAAAATTTTTATAGTTAAAGTTCATTATAAAGTTCTTACGGTTTTAAAAGAGAAAGTCCATACTTTTTAGTTGCTTGTAATTTGGATGCCTTTGTTTCTAATTCCCCTGACATTCTGGGGAGACAGGTATGCTGTTTTCTGTTCTATTGGCATTCATCCTGAGGTTCTTTATGGTGACTGGTATAGTTCTTTGCAGGCTTTTATTGCAGGACCCTGATGTCCTGGGTCCGCAATATAGGAAAATGATATTTCATTTATTCTTTTAGAAAAACTGAAGGGATTGAAAGTGCATCTTTTCAATCCCTTCTCCTTCAACTCTCCCAGACTTAACACATAAATTATTTCCAATATTTTCCTTTTTATATTAAAATTGCGGATTGACTGGATATGACATCATGATGATGTTGATCCTTTTGCTATGGTTCATTTCCTGGGGGGATTTTTTTATTGGCTATTCTGTTCTTATTGTTTTTCTCTCCTATCTGACATTTAATTATAAATTTTGAGATGCCCAAGGGCTAGTTTATTTAAGACTAATTAAAAATAATCATTTCCATTTTTTAGCCTTTTACACAATAGTAAGTAATTGAATTTTGTACATTTTTAAAGATATATTTTTATCTTTAAATCTTTAAGTTTTTGTTGAAAATTTAGTTTTAAAATACTTTTTTTAAAATAAAGTTTTCTTTTAATAATTTTCCATCTGTGCGATTTTATACATATACGAGTTTAGATGACTTTTAATTTTCAATTTTTAATTCTTAAAAAAAGAAGTTTTATTTGCGAACTTTTTATTTTTAATTTCTAATTTTACTTATTATAATAATGTAACAGCATGTGTACCCGGTACAGAAGATTATCATAATTTTTTGGATAATATATTTAGTCATTGCTTGCATTCTTTTCATACTATTTATTCTTAGCATATAGTACTTTTAAATATTTGTTATATGTTGTTATTAATTTTATAAGCAATCATAAGATTGATTGCTTAGAATCAAATAATAATTGAAAGATAAGGATATAAGAAGAAAAATAAAAATTTGATCTCAATAGACAAAATTAATTTAGATGACTGAAAATATTCTTTACTTACCAGTAATTTAGAATATCATACAAAGTGATGTCTTTTAGGAAAATGCCTGGTTTGTGAACTTACAATTTTTTTTAATAGTTGGAATTTTCATGTATCTCTTTTAAGATTGTCTTAAGTTTTTTTTTTTTTTTTTACACAGAAGCAAATAAACTTAAGTTAAACCAAATATATATACCTGGTTATCTACAAGATAAAAATATAAACAAAGCAAAACTCTCCATATAGTAGTGATCATGTGATATTTAGTAAGATAAAAATATGTTGAAATTTCACCAGACAACTATTAAGACTTTATTTTATTTTAATTGCTTTATGATATTTTTCTAAGTTAAAGCTGTTATTTTTTTCATTTTTTTGTGATTAATCAAAAGGTGCTATTTAATATAATATATAAAATTAGACTGTCATAGTTTTCATATATTTTCTAATTCTACCATGTATGTTTTTTCACTCATGTTTTTATCATTTAAGTGTAATTCAAGACTATTTTAAGCATCTACCCATATTATTGTGCATAATTCATGCACGTATATGATCTCTCCCACAGCTTCAAGTAAGTATATTTATGAGCATGGTTTAAATTCCATCTCAAGTGCCAATCAAGAATTATACCCACCGAAAACATAAATAAGAGTTCTGTATATATCTAGGGTAGCATGTCCAGACTAGATCTATCTCAAGGTCTGGGGAACATGGTCTAACGAGAGAACAAAGCAAAGGCAATTCCTGATTACATCATATATATCTACATATATCATAAAATAATTTACTTGTTTATAAATTATATTACCTAGCCCAGAAGTTATAACAAAACTAGGCTATAGGTTACTATGCTAGTTATCATTTAATTCTAAGCTTTATACACACCTATACATATCTCAATATTCATGCGCACAACCCATTTATTCCAATATTGAAGCAGTCGGATCTGAGTTCGATCCTAGCTTCATGTTATTTACCCTAATACTAACTTTAAATTTCCGATGCAATGGGGCTTTATACGTTCAATCCACGCTAATTTCCATAATGAATAACTTGTTTCAAATACGTAGTAAAATTAATTAGTTTAGTTTAAATTGGATCAATTCTCTAAATAAATTCATGATAAAATGTTCATGAATTTACATATATTAAATTGCCTGGATTGTGGTATATATGTTTGTAAATATTAAATATATAATTGTTCGAAAGTTTCATTGCGTCGGGAATACTTGTTTTTTTTTAATTTTAAATAATTTGTTAAAGTGTTGTTGATTAAAAACTACATTCTTTCGATAAGCTCTCAAATTCTCAAAAACAACAGTAAAGTTTTATTAATTGGAAAAAGATAAGAATTCAATTTCTAATTAAAATCATTTCAGATTTTAAGAATTCATTTTCTAATTAGGAAAGGAATTCAAAAATTAGTTTGAAAGCCTTATCGAGGGAATGTATTTGAAAACAACTAATTGATAATAAAATGAGCGCTAGCCTTAAGGCATCTGGACAATATATATAGCCCTGAAAAGTCAGGAGAAAGGGCTAGCTTTGTTGTAGAGTAGTGCAGTGAACTCTGTGCGTATAAATTGTATTTCATCATGATAGAGGGCTAAAACATCAGGAATCTGGCTACGGTTCCTAAAGTCCCTAGAAATCTTCAATGGAGCTGCTGAATCTTTTCCGGATCGATCATTCTGCTAAAATTATGGAGGCTACTAAAATGCTGTTCCAATAATCAATCAATGGTGCCTACGTTTTTAACAACCTGGAGGTGTAACTTAAGGACCAGCACGGAAGGGGTAATATATGTTTCTATAATGGACGTTAAACTTTCTGGCCAGTTCGAACTTTATTTTACACTCCTCCTTATTAAGAGCTCTTTTATTCTTTAATGTAAAATCTTTGTAACACCTTTTATTTATAAAATGCTACTGTAAATCTATAGCGTAATTCTTTAAATCTCTAGTCTTTAAACTTTTTCTTTTCTTACCTGGCGGTTCGTTTAATATATATATATTAGTGTGCTTTATTAATGTCGTATTTAAAAATTATATGCCAATAATCTTTCGACTCGATGAGCTCCTTGATTCCATTTGCCTCACGCAAATAATATAACATTAATTTCAAATAGTAATTCTCGCCCATTAGAGCTAAATTTATAAGTTCTATTAATCATCGAGTCAAAGGAAAATATTACATGTTTACTATTTTTACATTTAGCTAATAATAAATTATTAGCTCAATTTTTCACCTATGTCCCCAGCTCCTATCTAAGTTATAAGTATTTATATATATTCACATAATGTTAAATGATTTTCTTGTTCCACTAATATTTATTTATGCAAATATAATCTTAAATGTCTTTATTGCAAAAAGGGTCGATAAAGGGTTAAATGTATTTTAATTCCACTTTTGTTATTTTATATTAATATTCAGGAAGGGCACGATATTAGGGCATAGTTAATATAGTTTATAAATGTTTTAAAATAGTTCGATAAAAGCTCGTTTGACTTTAATTAATTGGTCAAGTCATCACGTAGAGCATTGTACATGGGTTTTATTTTTCAACGATGACTATCAAGTCATCATCATCAAATGTTGCTGACGTAGGGCCATCTTCCACTCCGTTAGGCTGGTCGGTGATCATATTCTCTTATTTAAATTTCTCGAGGAAGAAAGTACTTCCTTTCCGATTCATTAGTCAAAGGGCGTAAGACTTGCCAAATGCAAGCCGCCATAGGACTTCGATCATCGACTAGCGATCATCTTTCAATTTTACTCTCTGCCTTGTAATTCGTCAGTACCATTGCCTCTTTGTTCCGGTAAAACCCGCTCCGTGCTCGTAATTCGTGATGGAGTGATTTAAATTAAAGTCGAACCAATTCTCAAATATATTTAGTTTAAATCAGTTTTCAAATCAAGATTAAAGTTATGCCTTGAAATACGTTTTGCTCTTCATGAATAGATTTCCGAATGTGAAAATCAATCTCACATTCCACCGTAATAAAATTAGAACAATCATTTCCGTTCTTAATGAATACCTTTATCTGCCTTTATATTTCTCATTGGGGGCATAGACATAGAATCCCATGTTGTGTAATTCTTGTTGGCATATGATAAGGACCGCCACTCTTATTATATTTATAAATTCTTTTAAAGACTAGAGGTAACTAATGCAATCTATATTTTATTGAACAAAACAAATTATTATTCTTATTAAATATTTCTAACATACTTGGTTTCTTAGTTCATCATTCTTTTTATAATTATTTAAATGTAAATACTCGCTGTCTGTGTTGGCAACCCGAACATACATATGATTTGATTTAAAAAGTATTCAAAGTAATTAATTATTAGATATTCGTGTCAGTGCAAGGGTCTCTAGTCCTCACCAACCATTGAACTAGTTCTTGGCGCATAGCACTGTGCCGTCGATTTCGGCTATCTGAGCTGTTGAGTTGGGTTTGAATTCAGTTTTGTTGAGCTGAGTTTGAATCCGATTTGACTTGCGGTGGTGGTGGATTTCGACCGGTACAATATACACATATATGATTCATATATATAGCAACAAAAGAGTGCAATTACACATTAGAGTTGTTTATTTAATGTTTTTTTTATTTATTTAAATGCTATTTATTATTGTATTTAACCTAGAGGTAACACAAGTCCCTTCACTACTATGCATTCACTGAACATATATATATATATATATATAGTGAGCAAAGGTCAATTTACCTTAATTACGATCGAATGTCCACGTGGTCAAAACTTACAGTCCGCACATTTATACGCCTAAAGAAATACTGGCCTTATCGATATTCATTGATCCCAAGAATTTGGTAAACAGTCTGCAATGTGATACATCAAATGGTCTCTAGAGTTAAAGTAGATGATCTCGCTTGCTTAAGAGATCTTAGCTGCACGTGCTCTATCGCCAATTTTAAGACAGCGAATCTTCATAAATCCGATTCAGGTAAGTCCTACAATAATGACCCACTGGGCCAGTCTGTCGAAACTCACACTATTATAATTACCCCAACATTTTGATGGGAGTATTACTAACTTTTTAATCAATTACACATTAATGATCTCTAAAATCCGCGCTCTTTTTCTTCCCTTTCCTTCCCAATAATACACTACTCCTTTTTTTTCTTTTCTTTGTCCTCAATAAAAAAAAGTTATTTTCTTTTACACCTTTTAACTTCCCACTTTCTCTTATCGATTCATACGCCACTGACCAGATCTTCTATTGTTTCAAAATACCAACTCAACCAGTTCTAAGACTTCTGACAAACAGAATCATTAAGTGAAACTGCCTGCAGCAACCACTTCATTCTATTTCTGTAGCTCTATATGTTCAACGAATTAATCAAGAAACACATGTCACAGCCCATATTATTAAAAATGTAGAATTTAAACATTAACAACAACAAAATATATATGTATAACAAATAACAAATTTATACAACTTCGTATATAATTACCTCTCGTCAATCTCACATATAACCGTTAATACTTATACACACCTTATAATAACACACATACAACTATATATACAGACCTACAGTCCAGCTTTTAACAGATTAGGTATTGCTTTCTCACTCTTTGTAACAGGGTTCGAATGACTATTTATATATATCTTTTTGCATATACACAGTCACTCCATATCAACACTCACAATTAACACTATATTGTATTATCTCTTGTATTCGAACCCTGTCTGTTACATACCCCCCTGGTACAATAGCCTTAAAATGCCTTCTGTGTATTTGAACAGCTTTTTAAATGACTCCTCCCTATCCTTTATTCCTTTTGGTACCACCTTTCTGTTTTGGTGGCCATGGTCCCTTTCCTTGGTCAAACTTTGGCTTATCTGGCAGATGACGAGCTTCCAGTTCATATTGCCATCTCAGTCTGTGACTATTGTCACCACCTTTTCTATGTGTGGTGTCCCCATTAGCGTGTCCTTCTTCCATCCCAAACTTAATACTTTGCTGATCTTGAACTTCCTTCCCTCACTCCAATGATATGTTATGGTCATATATGCTCATGTTATGGTCATATATGCTCATGTCCAGAGCATTAAGCAGCTCTGCCACTTCTCCAATGGATGCCTTCCTCACCCCCATCATTCTTTCCACATTCATAGGCATATTGTGCCTTACAATTTGAATGATATGGCTTTCTGATAAATGATACGTGTCCAGTGTTCTCAGTCTCGCCACTTGGTGATGAAAGAATTGAGAGAAATTTTCTTTCTTCCCTTCCTCATATTTCTCTCACATCACTTGGTATTATATTGCACAAGTTCCTGGTGGTCTTCCGATCAGAAAATCCCTCATATCTTTTTCTGGTACTCTTCGAAGGTTGTGGGCTGTTGGGAAAATGAGTCCCACCATGCTTGGGCATTCCTGCTTAGATGGCTGTATGCTACCACTAATTTACCTTCCTCTGGCATAGGATTCATGCCAAAATATCTTCATAGGCTTTGCAGGTGTTCCACGGGAGCTTCCCCCATTTGGCCTTTAAACTGTCATATCTTTAATAAGTGTTTGACGTGGGTGTGTACTGCCATACCCATACATTACCCATATGCTCCAGTCTTTCAGTCTCTCCTGCCTTCAGCTTCTGTTTTATATTCTTCTCTCTTTTATCTAGACCTCCTTCTACTTCTTTATTATCAGACTTCTCCGCCCTTTCCTTGTTTTCATCCTCATTTTCCTTACACCCCCCTTTTTTTGCCTACCTTTGCTTTATTTCCTGAAATCTCAGTTTGAACCTCTCATCCATTTCCTGAAATCAGAGTTCTAGACTCTAATTTTTTTAGAATCATCTCCATTATGTTTATTTCTTTCTCTTCCATCACCTTTTTTCCCCCTTTCTGTTTATTTTTTTGCCCCATTTCCTCTGTACCTATATATCACTGTTTTTATGTTCATGTATATCTATTATTATTTTAATTACATGCCAGGTTCATCACCCCAGCTTCCAGTGGTCCACTGCATGACCCACCTGATAGACCTTCTTTAACAGTTATTAAAAAAATTGTTCAGATTTTTCATTCATTTTGCAAACTGAATCCTCTCCATTCTGAAATTTGATGATGTGACAGCATTTTGTTTGCACTAAAATGTAATTTTTAAAATAATTCCAAAAAACCAAATGTGATTTTTTAAAATTTAATTTCTAAACAAAAATATCTATTGAATGAGGTCAAATTTATTATACTCTGCTAAATAATAATGGTTTAATATAAAAATGAAAATTGAAAGCTTAAATCTAGTGAGAACAAAAAAATCTTATGTGATGTTATTAAAAGCAAAATAGAAATTTATATAAAAAAAATGAAAAATCTTTTAAATAAAAATATACATACAAAAATTAGAGCATTTTAAAGAGTTTTTTTTTGTGGCTGTTTTTATTTTTTGGTTAGTTTATTTTTCAGTATAAAATTGTTAATATTTGCATGTACTGCCAGTAACTTCACCCATTGCATTTGAAAATCATAAAAAAGTTAAATTAATCCTATAAATGCTCCACACCAAAATAGATGTTTCTAACTACAAATAGTTAAATGCCTTATTGTGTCAACAATATTGCCTGGCTAGTTGTGTTTAAGTTATTTAAACATAAAATCATGTGTGGGAGTCTTACGCACTCATTCTACAAGGCTCTTTGCAAACAATAAAATTAACATATGATGTTTTTGTATATTTTTATATTGAGTTACTTTCTATCAATGTACGGATGTAAAAAGATATAAGCATTTGTTAACTTGTATCAAAGCTTATGAATAGAATAAATTATGTTATTTTAATTTCATAGCAAATATTAGGTCTGTGATATAGAAACAAATTAAGAATATAAAATATTTTATTAAAAGCTTATCTATATTTAATGCAGTTCAACTTAAACACCTTTTAATCCACTTTTTACTTTTCTCATAACCCTGGAGATCTTTTAATAATAAAAAATAAATTCAGAAGAACAATAAATAAATATTTCCTTCCATTTCTTATTTGCATTGCTGAATTATATATAATATAATATACCATATACACCTTAACTTACATTCTACAATGCAGTTTAATATATGATTTATTTTATCTCCTCTTACCTACAGTTTCCACTGTCCAGCAGTCATCATCAGAGTTCTAAAGGGTGCTTGAAAGTCTGTATTCAAATCCCCTATATTTACAGTTAAGCACCAGAAATATGAATAATGCCTGTATTTCAAATTTTTTTTTTTAAAGTACATCTTGATTCCCCAATATAATTTTTTTTATTTCTACATATAACTTAATAAATAGTGTTACTATTTTATTTCTTTAAGAATAGTATTTTTATAATTATTAATTAATCAATTTACATTTGCAGGAACATAAATGTATTTATCATTAAATATTTTTTAATATTATTTCTAAAAAACAATTTATCAAATTATATATAGATGCAGAAAATAATACATTGGAAAAATGAGATGTGCTTTGGAAAAAAAAAGACTAAAAGAAGACCAATTACTATATGATCATGTAAAAAATGCTATAAGTACTCAGTCTAATATTGTTTCAGTTTGCTTTCACCATGAAAAAATCTTGCAATTTTATATTTTCCTTTAATCCAGATCACACAAGAATATTAAATGAAGAAAGACTTCATAAAAAGAGAAAAAATGAAGAGATGGTATTTATAATCCAATTTAAAAATTGTAAAGTAAATTCACAATCTGCTAATATCATTATATCCAGTTCTTGGAAAATAATGATATTTGCTCTTTTTTTAATCTGCGTTTCCTCAGTCGATAATGATTCCAACATAATCAAAAGTGCTTCTGTTTAATTTATATATTAATATTGTTTATTATTGAGTGTTATTATAATTTAAAACTGTTGTATTATATAATATACACGTGTGTATATATATATATAATTTAAACAAATAACTACACTTCGGAAAGCTATATATATACAATAAGATCTGTATATTTAATATATATATAGATACAGATACTCCAAGATATATATATTACTATAAGTTGATCTACAAATTTCAACCTTCTTGCTCTTTTGATACTATCTATTTTTATTTTTATTTTTTTTAGATAAATAGACATATAAATTACAAAAAGGAATATTACATTTTTTGATTTGCAAATAATCATAACTCACTTATAAAAGTAAGTAAATGACTGTATTTTTTTCTTATTATTTGCCGAAATTTATTCACAAACAATAATAACTAACATTACAATCAAACCCTATTTTTAGAATTAACTGGAAGCAGAAATTACCAAGAAAATATTGGACAGTCCAATTAGCTATCCTCAGAATGAACTATAAAAAGAAATAAAAGTTTTTCATGTAATTTCTTTAAGTAATGTATTCTACGTAATGACTAAAAGGCGTTAGGCTGAAACATTAATCACTGGTGTGTGTTGTGCATAAAAATTTACCATTAATAAGAAAAAAAAGATACAGTGGTTATTTAGTTTTCTTTATAATGTTGTTTTATAGTTGATTCTGAGAGAAAATTATGGGGTTTGGCCAAAATATCAATTGTTGTTGTGAATAACGTTCTTCTATTAAAAAATAATAATATATAGTGGTTTGGTCTACACTTAAATTTATATCATTTTCTCATTGTTGTCTATAAGGAGGTTTTATTTCTTTTCCTTTATTTAATTGATAGCACTTTTGATGACAATCAGAGTCACAATTATGGTCCTCTTCACTGAAAGTACACTCAGCTAAATAAAAAAAGGGAAAGAAATAAAACTCATTTCATAAATTATTTAGGCAGAAGTGCACCAAAGGGTTATAAATATATACACATAAACAATTGTACATAAATATTTTATCAATATACCTTCTGCTCAAACATTCATCATAATCCAACTCTACATTAACATATCTTACTATATGCTTTTCATAAATAATTGTCACCTGTCAGATAAGTTAGAAGCATTTAATATTAAAACAGGCAAAACTCACTATACGTATTGCCACACAGAAAAAGCTAAAGTAATCAATGGATTCCAGAAGGCTTGTGCATAAAATTCCCATCTAGTGCCTACTCATCCAATATCCAAGGCTCCTCACTGACGAAGGCCACAAGCCAGAAACTAGTCTGGGGATATTGGATGAGTAGGCACTAGATGGGGATTTTATGCACAAGCCTTCTGACATCCATTGATTACTCTAGCTTGCTGTGTGTGGCAATATGTATAGTGAGTTTGCCTGTTTTAACAACAGTTATACACAAGCATAAGAAGTGGTGGTCATGTGATGTTTATTGGCTTAAAAGCATTTAATATCTGAATGCTGATCTCTACATTGATAGTTCAATATTTATACAACTCTCTGACAAAATATGTAAACATACACCAACATTTATAAATTAAAAAGAATAATAACATCAATAAATTAATATGCCAAATTGCTATAAGGCACCAATTTTACTTTTTTTGGTTCAATAAATTTATTTAATTCCTGATTAATTCTGTAATCAATTCAATTAAAATTGTTGAAGAAACAGCTTTTTATTTTAAAAATTTTTAAACAGAAAAACATTTATATTTTTTTCATAATTTAATAATCAGATTATTTTTTGATTTTTTTTTTTAAACTAGAGACCACATAATGTACAAGCTAATCATTTTTAATTTTTGAGATATTACTAATTTTAATTAACTCATTTAAATATACTCTGGTTGGCACAGGGTGGCACTACTGTATGGAGAGTTTTGCCTTGTTTATAAACAATTATGTGCTAGTATAAGAGATGGTGATCATACGATGGTTAATGGTTTAAATATAAAATAATTTCTAATAATATTTCAATAAAAGCAAATTATTGCTTTGGTATATTATTTTAAATACCACTTTTAAAAATATCATGCCTGTATAAAGTTTTGTGCATATTGTATTTAAAACATTCATTTTCTTATTAATAAAATAAATTTAAAGAGTGTATAAAATTTATATATATTTGAAACATTCAGTGGATCAAGACTACTGGGTTTGTTTAACAACCTTTAAATATCAAATGAAATATCAGTATTAATAAATGTAATAATAAACAATCATAACTTTAAATATAAGTAACAAAAATGGAAGTAATTGTAACCTCCCATGAGTTATGTAAAATATCCACAACTATGGAAAGAAATATTACCAATTTCACTTTCTTTATTCTGCTGTAATATCTTATATAAATGCAATTTATCCACTCTACTTTAAACACTTTTTAACAAAAAACTTTTTATTGTACATATATGTGACTGTCCTGAAGAAGACTGCAAGGCAATTGAAACATAAGATTGTGTAAGCATATATGAACAATAAAAGATTTTTTGCTAAAAATGTGTTCAACGTAGAGTGGATAAATTGTATCTATGAAAAAATAGAATGATTCTAATTTTTGGCTATGTTATTATATAAGCTTAATTTTTTTAATAGGTACAGTCTTAATAATCATGAATCTTTGAATGTTTCAATGGGGATTTCAAATTATTTAGTCTGCATATAAGTTATAGTTATAGATAAAATTCACTATACAGTAATTTAAAACTACATTAAAAAAACAAGTCATATGACCCAAAGTATCATTTATCTTTTCATTCATAGTTGTTGATGTTTTACATAACTTAGTGGGAGATACAGTTATTTGTTTCAATTATTATATTTAAAATTGTAACTATTTGTTGATACATTTATTGAAACTGATTTTCCATTAGATATTTAGAGGTTATTAATTAAAACTAGGACTTACTCTTAATTTTCTGATTGTTTCAATAGTGATTTCAGATTATTTAGTCTGCACATAAATTAAAATAATAAACAAAATTCACCCTGAAGTCTAAATCTGTGTCAAAAAACTAAGCTTATAATACAAACAGAACTAAAAGATAGATGGTATCATTCTATTTTTTTGTCGTTGTTGACATTTTACCTAACCCAATGGGAGATACACTTATTTCCATTTCATATATTTATATTTAAAGTATGATTATTTATTATTATATGGTATTTACTATACACAATTATGAATTTTAATGATTATTTAAATTTCCAGAAGTGTTTGTGACTTTTTAAAAAGTATTTAGTTTATAAAAATGGGGTAAAAGACGTGTTGTTGCTATTTGCTTGTGATCTTTTGTGACTGCAGTAACCACCATTTAAAACTGTGAATTAATAAACTAACATATGCAGAATTCGAACTCAGACTTTGAGTTCGAGTCCCGTATATATTACATATATAAATGCAGGTGTTAAGCCTGTACAATGTATTAAACTAAAATATAAAAAAATCCTGTTTATTTTATTTTTTTAAACTTTTATTGTTTGACTCTGAGTATAAAAATCTCAGATATGTGGCACAACTATATATATAAAAAAGTGGCTGAGAGATCCTTTTATGATAGCTAGTATCCAGAATCTGGAATCTGAATATTTTATCACCTAATGTTGATTGATAAATTAGGCACTCTGGATTAATGAAAATAAAATGAATCACTATGTTTGATGCAAATTATGAATGTAAACAGAGAGGGCTACAGAATAGATTGTTTGATAAATAAAAACAGCATAACCTTTATACTTTATTACTATAAAAAAAGGCACAATACTATTTTTATGTATAATAAACTTTAGTAATATCTTTCTAACTGGGAAATATTTAGTTTACTAATATCTTTAAAAGATATTAGCAAAAAATTTTGATTCAAAAATATATATTTATAATAAATACTGCAATATCAATAATATGTAAAATAACTTTAAATACAAATTAGTATCATTAATTTGAATAGATATAAATGTATGTACAATATGGTTATGAATACCAGAAGTTATTATATGTCTTTGTAATGCCATTCAAATTTGAAAATGTTTTCATCTGTGAATAAAGTGCTTCCTTTTTTTTTTTATAACCTAAAAGTACACTCTCCATGAAGTTCACCAGATTCACAGCTTGTGTAATATTTTGGAAAAACTTGGGTAATCCTATGGATATGATTTGTTTTTGTGTGATTGCTGCTATATCAAATAATGTTTGTATATGGTCTGATAGCATTATTAATCGATGTTTAATCAATTTCATATAAAAATCAACATTTAAGAATGCTTTTTAAAAACTTTTTGCAACATTCAAAATAATGTTGCATTTCACCTATAAAAAAATTCTCATCATGTATTTTTTTTTTTTTGCATTAGAAAGTCAGATAAGTTATTGAGATTTAATGCCAAGTCATTAGAAGTCTGGGGATAATTGACTTATTATAACTTGTCTGGTAAAATATACTTTACACTAAAAAAAATCAGTTTAATGCAAAATTCTATCAAGACTTTATTTTTATATTTATATGCTTAAGGTATCATATTGCTTTATGTGGATAAAACAGACCCTTTACATTATGGTATAAATGTAATCTTAAGCAATTAAGTTTACACACATAACAAAAATATATATATTATTTTTTGAAAACAAATGATTCATGTTACTATACAAACCATTTGCAATAAAAATAGTTAGTTAAGAAAATTATGGTTTAAGATAAAATGTTGTACTGAAGCTTTTTTAGAGGTATAATAAAGAATCCCATATATCATCTTTTGAATAATAATACAAGAACTGATACGATGACTTTTAATGATGTATACATTTTTATCTATTCATTTACATTAGAATAAAGATACCCAGCATAGTGAAGTCAAGATAACTATTTATGCTGCAGGCCCTGATTAAATATCTGGAAAAGTTTTCAAATACGGTGGTGTTATATTAGCTTCAAAATGTTGGAATTTTTTAGGAATGTCCGAACCTATGAAGTTGTTGCCATGTGATTTTAAGGATGCTTTAATTATTCCAATTTTTAAAAACAAAAGAAATACACAAGACTGTGGTAATTATTATGGAATATCATTATTATCCACCATTGTAAAAATACTTTCAAGAATATTGTTAAATCGATTATCTCCAATTATAAATAAATGGTTAGCAGAAACTCAAATGTGGTTTTAGGAAGTCAAGAAGCAACACACACACACACATATATATGATTTTTGTTGCAAGGCAAACACAAGAAAAGTATTGAAATAAAGAAATGATTTATATATTGCTTTTATTGGTGCGGTCAAGATATTTGATTCAATTAACAGGACAGATCTACAACATTGTTTGAAATTAGTTGATTGTTGATCAAAATTTATTCATATTATACAGCTTCTATATGATGGAATAATATGAAGTGTTATTATTACAGTTGAAAAATCTGAGGCATTTGAAATGAAAACTAGTGATAAACAAGGATTTGTATTTGCTCCAATTTAATTTTTAATTTTTATGACAGTCATTTTTGAAATTGTAAATAGTCAGTTTAATCCGACAGGGATCAAAACTTAATACAGCTTTGATGATGTGATTTTTAATTTGAATTGATTAAAAGCCAAAACAAGAATAGCATCTTCTTGGATTCTGGACTTACAGCATGTTGATAATTGTGCTATTCTTGCCAGTTCAAAAGACAATTTACAGAATGTTTTAAATACAACTTATAAAGATCTCAATTTATTAATTAATATTCAAAAATTCAAATTTTTTATAAATCAATGATAAAAGAAAAATCCTAAGCAACTTTTAGCTTGAATGGTTATCAACTTGAGAATGTAAACCAGTTTAAATATCTTGATAGTTTTATAAGCGGAAGGTAGGGACTTAGATGTGGTGATCCAACACAAACTGCAATGAGTTGTTATTGCTTTTAACAAGTTAAAAGATAGAATAGAATATATTATCTTAGGGAAATAACTATTTCAAATAAGTTAGCTGTATATAAGTCAGTTGCTTTACCTAATTTATTGTAAGGATGTGAACCTTGGATGTTCTATCAATGCAATATGATGGCATTAAAATGTTTCATTTAAGGACACTATAAAATTTTAAAAATATATGAGGATCTGATACTATTGTGACAACTATTGTAAAATCACACTTGCATTGGATTGGACAAGTAAAATGAATGAAAAATGAAAGAATTCCTAAAAGAGTGTTTTGTGGTGAACTTGAACTTAGGTTTTATATGAGAGATAAACTGTGTATATGTTATAAGAATTATCTCAAAGATATTTTAGAAAATGCAATATTGTTTCCATTGGAGGATATGGCAGAAAAGAGAAAATATTATAAACCTACAATTAGACATGGTGTTGAAGCATTTCAGAAAGAAAAATTTTCTGCTAAGGAAACTAAAAAACAACATTGTAAAATAACAAAAAACAACAGAAAATTAGACCAGCATGTTCTATATGTGGATATATTTGTGTTTCACAGACTAGTTTTATAGTCACTGCATAAATTATTTTTAAAGTATTCTTTTTCTCTTGTCTTTTTTATTGGAGTTGGAATAGTCATATTCTTTTTTTGAATGGCTGTTTTTATTGTTGTTGTTGTTACTATTATATTTCAAAGCAAACATTATTGAGTATCAATTGGTCCTTTATTCTAAAAGTTACCTTGTTTAATCAGATAAAAAACATTCATTGTTATGATGATTAGCCACCAATGGGGTTGTGTTAGCTGATTTCATTTTTAAATTTATTTATTTTAAGAGTACTAATTCCAGTCCTTATCATAATGCTGAACACGTTTTGAAGAGAGACCATGTCACCATGAAAATGTTCTGTGGTGCAATAATACTGTCTCTATCCTTGAATTTTTAAAGTTTGTTGTGGTAGGTGTTGGGATGTCTTTATGGATTGTTTCCAAATGTGAATGTGCAATGGGTGCACTAGTATACATATAGGCTGAAGATGCTGCACATATTATTAGTATTGCTGTTTTTTGTATGCATCTATTGTTACCTATTGTGGTATTGTTTTGTCTACAATTGTTCTGTATTATTAGTCACACTTTTTCTAGGACTAGACAACCATATAGGAAGTGAGTTTGTATTTCTTCCTCCCTGTGATATAGCATACATAGAGGATCAATATTTGTATAAAATCTCTTGTACTGAATAAAGTATGTTGTTGGTGAAGCATTCAGGTTAAGTTTAAGTTTAGTAATAAAATCAAAACATTTGGGTTCCACATACTATCTTTTGAACTTGCTTATTCCCAGTACTATGGGTTGCTTATCCGCTGCTTGGTCTGGAAGCAGTAGATTTTGTATTTACCAATATGTACATTTATTTGTTTTTATGGGTCCACATATCACAAGCAGAGTAGAGATATATTTATGTGGGGGAGGCTAATCAATGGGTGTAATTTCTATTGCTTCCTGTATCTCTGTATAATGTCTAAATATGGCTATAGGCAAGGTTACTGTTTTTTGGATTTGAAACACTGATATTGCATGTAGTCCAAGACCATTCCATTTTGTAAGATGATTTAGTTGTTTTATTGAGATGGCTACTACCCTTCTTTTGCATAGTGAGTTAATTTCTATAAGAAATAATTTTGTGAATTTTATTATTGACAGATAGTAGGTAATTTTTGTCATAATAAGTTGATTGTATAATGATTCTTTTGAGTAGATTGAGAGATAGAATTTGGAGAGTGATTCTTTCTGCTTTTATTTTAAGTTTATTTTGTATTTTCTTTCTCATTTGATCCATTCCCAAGTGGAAAGAGAAACTCAGAAGCATACTAGGTTTTCCTTGATATAGCTATGACTTTAATTTACCTGTGAATATTTCCCATGCAGCTGATTTATTGGTGTTTATTTTTAACCTGAACTTTGCTGTATAATCCCTTATGATTTCTTGAAGTATAGGTAATTGCTTCTTTGTTTGTAGAAGTAATATGACATCATCAATGTAAGCTATACATGGTATGCATGTGTTGGTGTATGGAATTGGAATTCTTTGGATTTTTTTTTTTTGAATTTGCTCTAGCAATGAGTTGCAATATAATGTAAATAAAAGTGTACTCAATGGAGATACTTGTGGTATTGATTGGCTGAGATAGAAAGATGATGATAATATCCCATTGAGGGTAATGTGAATTTCTTTGTTTAGTAGTAGATTGTTGATTATATATAAGTTTGTGCAAGGTATTGATGTTTTTTTTTTAAGTTGAATTAACAGTGTTTTGATTGGTCACTGAATCAAATGTGTTTTCAAAATCTAACTTCACAACAATTGGAGCATTTTTTCCCTTTTAATTACTGAGTTAGTGATTGTTTTGTATACTAGTGCTGCTTGACCTGTTGATGAACCCTTTTTTTGCATACTGATGTTATGATAATAGTGGCATTTATATATGGTTCAATTTTTTTTTAAAAAAATTTTTCCAGAATTTTTGTTCTCAAAGGCCCTATTGAGATTGGCTACAGATTGGAAACTGTGGCAATTGGTGCATTGTATAGCTTTTGTGATAGTTGATTTGCAAGCTGGCATAGGTATGTGTTAGTAAATTGGCTGAGATGTGATAATACAAATTGTGGAATTCCAGGTGGATCTTGGTGGTATGTACCTTGGATTGATACCAGTATGAGTGCAAAAGTTGAGATTTCAAAAGGTATCGGTTTCTGGTTTTCTAAAAAAAATTTCTTTGAAGTGCTGATATATAAGTTGTACCATATTGGGTGTAGCTGTCATTTTATCATCCCATTTTACTGCCATGGGGATTCTATTCATGGATGGATAACCCAATGCCCATAGAATGTATTTGTGGTTGCATGTGTGTTGCTGTGTTAGACAATTTTTTTTTTTAATTGCTAGATATTGCTTTACTTTATTGGATGTTTGTTTATATAGCTGTGTCAGCTTTATTATATTTTCTTGATTGTAAGTGACTGGTTTTGACATGACAATTCTTTTGTAAAGTTCATCTGCTAACGTGATTAGTTTAGAGGGGGGGGTGATTTTTGAGTAATATGATTGATATTAAATGAGAGGGTGCATGTATATGTTATGTATTTGGAAATTGGCTCATGTTGCATCTGGTTTAGCTTATTTATCATGATGTATGTTTCTGAGTAGAGAAACTGTGGAGTGTTGTCTGGCAGCAGTATCCCAATTGTCTTGTATGTTAATGACCCTGTTGCGGTATGTGTTTAAATTTCATTTTATTATTGCGCCGAGTGATCAGAAAACGGGGAGAGACTTACTTCGATTGAATGATGTAACATAGGATAATAGAACATTTTTTTTTATTATTTAATATAAGTATATCTTCCTATAATGAATGTATATTGACTGACTTTAAACCTAAATCACGGAAAACTTGAAATTGTTTCAGGTTTCAAACTAACATAAAATTATTCTTTCATTTAATACAATTGGTTAAAACTAAGTTAGATAGTGAGCTATTTTTAACTAGAGGGCAATATAAAAATTTAAAAAGTACTCAAATTTTTATTACCAAGTAATTCGCATGCCAAAGAGTAATGTTTTGTCCGTCCTTTAATTGTATTGCAGTTATTTATTAGCCGATAACATTATTTTGTGCAGCTAAACATATAGCAGTGAGACAAAAAAATTTCTAAATATGTTTTAAACTTAGCAAAGTAAAACATGACCTTGAGTTAAACCTCACGTCATCACCATGCGGACATATGCCACCTCGCCTTGAGATCCTTATATGTGTATAGATATATTTACTAGTGGGGCCATAATCAGCTGACTACTTACTAATTATATGTGCCTGTTTTATATATATAAAGTCAATTCTCATTGTAAAAATTAATGCGTTTAGTTGGAATAAAGGTGTATTTCTAGATTGCTGATAGTTGTTTTTTTAATTTATGCAGTCATAGTTTTTTTTAATTTAATTATGTAGATAATGTAGTCAAGTAGAAAGTAACATACTGTCCAGAAGGTTAATAAAATTGTGAAAGAATGCTGTCGTAGGTGTAGAGACGTTATCCGTATTTACAAAATACAAACCGGTATGACCGGATATAACAAGCATGGACTAGATTATAAATTGTTAGTTTATATAAGAATGTGCAGTATGTATATTATAAATACTACTTTTTTTTCTTAATCTAGTTTGGAAAAATTACTTGATACTATTATTATTACTTAACTAACATTTTCCCTTACAATTCATGTCAATCGTAAAAAAGCAAAAATATTTAAATTTAGAGATATACACCAGCGAATATTTGGGTCAGATTATTTTAAGAAAATACTTCATTATAAAGCTGAAATTTATCATTAATTTCACACACATATAAATACTTTTATACATGCGTATGTTTGCATAAGTATATTTTAAAATACAAATATGTATTTAATGCATATATATTTACTTAAATGTGTGTGCGTCTATGTCAATACGATAGCACAGTTTTCAGTTAAGTAAAGCTCTAAGCTTAAAAAACATATAACATGGATGTTTGTTTTCTCATGTGTCTAAGCATCGGCCGGGAAGCGAACCCGCTAACCCGGGACAACTGCTTGTAAGGCAGCTGTGTTGACCTTTCGATCACCAACGCTTGACAACATGGATGTTTGTTCTATGTCATTTGAATTCAATATTTTAAACTTAAACATTTAATGAACAATTATATGAATTTTAATTAATACTGATTTTTATTTTTAACAATTTAACCCCTAAAGCAGCATGTATTTAATTTACATTTACTAATGAAATTAAGGCATCTTGACTTGATGAATAATACAACCCATGACTTTAGTTGAAGATTTATTTTTATTTTCATTTTTCAGGAAGCAAAGAAATTTTTAATAAGCCTGTTTTTTTTTTTTTTTTTAGTATACCAATTATGCCCGATGTAATTAGTCTTTCAATTATTGGTTAGCATATCGATATCTACTTATTTTAATTAGAAAATTAAATAATCAAATTGGAAAAGAATAAATTAAATAAGAAAAGAAAATCGGAAAGACCCTCATGAATGAGCAATTGCTTACTTTTTGTAAGTAACGGTTTTCTTTGTCCGGCAACAAACTGTTATTTTATCTTTTAAATTCATAATGTGCTAATGCAATATATTGTAGTGTAAACACGGTTATCCCTTTTATATCTATGTAAATTTATATTTATGCAAATTTATTTATTAAAAATGAATTGATTTGCTGGCTTGAGTATCCATTCATATTTCGTAACTATCATTCCTATAAAACAGATTCAAGTAAAGAGAATATTTATCCCTTGTCACTATAGATATTTATTTACAATCTATTTGCCATACTGCAAATTAGAATTCCATATCTATAATGAGGAATGTTTATAGATTGGATTCAAATCCCTCCCTAGATTCTTTGATTTTTAATTCCACTGTTAATTCACAACTGTTTCAGGCAAATATGGCACTGCATTCCAGGGTATTTACTGCAATTGCTATACAACATGACTCATTGCTTATTTTAATCAAATCATAACAAGAGTAAAATAAAAAAAAACTATCATGTGTCTCTGTATTTATAGGCTGATGCAAGAACTTTCTGGAAAAATGATTAGTAACTGCTTTTAATAAATTAGTAAACCAAATTTATTAATAAATGATAATTGGGTTAGTTCTAATTGGATTAATCCTGAATATTTATAGATATTTAGACCCCACTTTAAATGTTCACAACAACATGATAATAATAATAAAAAATTAGTAAAATATCCGAAAAAAACATTAAAAAAAAAAACATATAATAAAAATGCATTTGGATAAAAATATAAGAATATATTAATTGATATGCATTTGTGGAAAATTTAAGAAAAATATTGATTACAAAATATACTTATGAATATGCACTTACGAATTACATAAGATAATAATACTAATTATAAAATATACTGTGAAAATGTTAATGAATGTGCACTTATGAAATATACAGAATAAAAACACTAATTACCAAATATGCTAAAAATATATTATTTTATTTAGTTATTTCTAAGAGTTTATGTAACTTAATTATTTATTTCAGGTTTATTAATAAAAAATGGACTAATAAACTCTCATTTATTCTGTTAGCATATTTTTATGTTGTTAGAATTCTTTCTTTGAGCTCAGGTATGTGATGAAATGATTTCTCACAAATTTAATTTTTAAGGGATCCTTCATTTGACCACTTTCTTAGTAAACTGGTTTTACACAGACATTTGATGAGCACAGTTATGATGAGGTGTAAAAGCTCATGCAGCTCCCATTGCCATTATTTCTTATTCAGTTTCTGATCTACTTTCAGTTTTCAAGCTTGGAATAATTCCATGAATAAAGTTGGGTTGATTTTTATACAGTTTACATCTCTGCTGATTAGAGATTCAATATTATGTTCTGGTTTCTTGTTTGTACACATTTTTTGTTTTTAATCATCTGATTTTAACAGATGAGCCTTTTGTAGACAGATATCTTAGATAATGGCAAATGTCTTTCAAAAAGTGATAAACTTTCAAATGTCTTTCAAAAAGTGATAAACTTTCAAATGTCTTTCAAAAAGTGATAAACTTACTTTTAACTCTGGCTTAGAGAATTCTCTTTAGGATTATTATTTACATCATGACTAAGCCTGCCATCAGAAAAATATCTATATAAGATGTTATATTTTTCATTTTTATGAAATATTATACTTCTTTTCTGGATATCAATTTTTCTTCTGGGTGTTTCTGTTTCTTGCATTCCACTTCAGTACATTGGTTTGATTCTGGCATAAGAGAAGAGGCCAATAACAAGCAAAACAAGATCACAAAAGACAAATCAAACATGACAAAAGATTTTAACTCTTTATATACTTTTTTCTTGTTACTGATTTTTGATATTTTTTTTATTTGACATTCGTCAAGAATGTAAAACACTTGGCTTATATATATATATTATTTTATTTGTTTTACTGGATTAATTATAATATTAATTACTGTGTTATTTTATTAAACATTTATCTAAATTTTAACTTAATGAAATATTTTCTATTATTCAGTACTATTTAAATACTTTATATATTATTATGTATTCAGTACTATTTAAATACTTTATATATTATTTGTTTAATTAATTAAATCAGTAGTTTCCTATATAATTTTTATTTTATACTTAAAAAAATTATTATTTAGTTTACAAAAAAAAATATTATTTAATTTACTCAAAATAAATGTATATATTGAGAAGCTGATTTTATACAAGTTTCTCTTTCCTTTTTTTATTATTATAAATATGTATATTTAATCATTAAACTCAGTCAATACTTAGACAATTAAATTCCAGTATCAATAGCAACCAACAATCTCAACCTGTTGTCAAGGCAACTTCCTTTAAAGGAAGTTGCCTTGACAACAGGGTTGAGATTGTTGATTGTTATTAACATTGGGATTATCTAAATGTTGACCGATTTTAATTATTATTTATAAACCCATTTAGACTTAAGCATAATTACTTATTTTATGTATATCTATATACTTTTTGTATGAATATATGTACATCAATATTTGAGGCCAAATGTAACATACCATATAATATCAAATGGTTAGTTAATTAGAATGTCATGTGATGTGACAGGTTTGGGTTTTTAGTCTTAAAACACTTTCAAGTCTGGTGTTTTATGACTACACAAAACATACATAGAAAATAAAATGCACTACATGAATTATGTGATAGTCAATATATTTTCTTGTATTAATTGTGATTCTTGATTATAGAAGACATAAATGAAAAAAAAAAAGTTAGAATTTTATAATTATGTTTTTAATTTTCTATGTAAATAAAATATTTGAGTTTTGTAAAGAGAGACTTCTGATAAACAAGATTGATCATCCCACATTATTTTTTAATTGTCAGTATTATTGTAAATGGGGTTTAATTAATTTCAAGCAGTTTTTCCCACTCTATTGCTATATTCGTAGACTTTTTGCCTTTGTTGTACCAGGATTCAAAGCTGAAATTATGTCACTTATGCACATAATAGCCATCTTTTACTTTTTTATATAATTTCAAATAAAATGTCCAATAAATTAAAAATCATTTGAATCTAAGCTAAACATATTTGCATTATTTCAGAGAACTCAATTCCACATCATTCTTTGAAAGAAAGATTAATATCCAATAATAAGGCCGCATTGTTTTTTTATATATTTTAATCATATGCTTCCAAGTGCAATTCTTTTAATATTACTCCAGCGCCACCTATTGGTAGCTTAAAATAATCTATGGAATATAGATAATATAGTGCTATAATATCCGCAAATCAGTTTATGACTTTTGGCTCCATAAGTAATGACCAGGGTTCATATTTGAATATAATACTAAATGCATATATGTATTTAATCTTTATGATGCTAGATACATTAATATATTTGATCCAGTTTTCAATGCTTATTATCAATGATGAAGCCAAAAACTAAAACTTGTATGATAATATTAGAGTACTTTACTTTCCATTACCCAATCTTACAATAAATAGATGGCTCTAAAGTAGTATGAAATGAAATGTTTATATGAGAAAGTCATGTGATATTGTTATTTAATTATTTTTTAGTGAAATTACTGCTGCTCCAGTAATTACTAACTAACTAGTTACCTACAATATCTGTTAATAAATCTCTATCAGGAAAATATAATATTTTTTAGAAAATAATCTGCTGTATAAATAAAAAAAATTGCAAATCTTTTGACAATGCTTTTATTACTCAGTCAACGACTGAAACGAACGTTTCAATTTAAAAATGTATTCTATCAAAACTTACCCAACAAAACTCATTTAATTTTGATAATAATAAATAATGCTTTTTTTCATGTGTCATAGCATCGGCTGGGAAGCGAACCCGCTGACCCGGGACAACTGCTTGTAAGGCAGCTGTGCTAACCTCTCGACCACAAACGCTTGACTAAATAATGCTTTGTTACCGACATTTAGCAAAATGTAAAATTCTAATTGGGTAAACTAATTTTGATTCTTATGATAACTTTAGAGATATCCAATCAGAGTAAGGATAAGGTAACCCTAATGATAACATTTTAGAAAATAAATCTGATAAGTGGCAATTATAAGACGCAATTTTAAGTTTAAAAACTCACCAATAAGGCAACTTTATTTTTTAAAAAAATTCAGTTTAAATCTATTTGTCTGTGCTAAACTGAAGAATAAAATAAATATGTGGCTAATTCCTTCATATCAATCATAGACTGCTGGTAAAAATAATTTTTTAAGATAAATTTTTTTATTATATTTCCACAAATTCTAATCCATAAAAGTGTGCAAAGCTGGGGATAGAATTAACTTCAGCCTGTTTTTTTTATCCAATATAAAATCCTGGTAGAAAACTAATTCTGTCAGTATTTATAAAAAAAAATAACATATAGGAAAGAAATAGTTGTGTTTTCATATAACTTGGCCAAAGTCATCCAATTTGCAAGAACACTAGAGTAACCTATATTTTTTTAATTATCAGATAGCAATGTACAGGTATATTTATTTTTGAAACTCATACTTTGACTATATAAAAACATTTAAAGGTGTTAGCATATTTTAAAAAATAGAATTTGTTTTTTTTTATTACTATCAAAAAAACTCCTCTCTCATGGTCATCTATAAGTTTATAAATGATGAATAAAAAGAAATCATCTTTTAAGTCAAAAAATTGCATTATTATAGTTTTTAATCCAGCAATCATTCAGCATATAATCCACACCCCTATGACATTTAATGAGCACATGCTATCAGTTTTATTAAAAGATGTGACTCAGCTCAAATTAAAAAAATCTTTTACTCAAATAACTTTACTTGAAAGCACTTTCAATGAAGAACAATAGATGATATAGTCTTTATTACAATATTGGACACATTTATTTTTTCCATTGTATAGGAAAATATCAACCAGTATGATTTTATTTATTAGACCTGTACAACTGACATCAGAATACAAAGTGAGATTGGAGAAGATTTACTCAACTTTAACATATACATGACATAGATAAAGAGCTTGATTATGATGTATATAATAGAAATAGGTCACATTGTTTGCAATTGAATTTATGAATATTCTTAAAAATAATATTTAATAAAAAATGACTTTGTGAATGTCAATAATGAAGAATTAATTATATACTATGGCAATGATAAAATGAAAGATTTATTTTATAACACCTTAAATTCATGATGAATGTGACATTGATTATTTTTTCCTCAATCAATTAAATAAAAACATTTTTGGTGACCAACACTGATTTTTCAAATACATCATCTTATAGTAAAAACAATACACTATATACTTAATCTGCAACAATAAGTTTTGCTAAAAAGAACAGCTAGTTAATAACGACCATTATCAAGATAAGATAGTAAGAAAAAGTTTATTTGTAATCAAAAAACAAAAAAAAAAGAAACAAAATTTGTGATCTGTGATTTGAGAGATAATTAAACAAACTGTAAAATGGAATCATCTTAACATATTTGTAAGTCACATAGGAGTTGCAATTACTTTCTTAACTCAAAACCATTGATTTAAATAGTACTTACTCTTTCTGAATTTTTTAACTCTTGATAATAAGACCTTAAACACCTTTGATTATGGTGTTCAGCACTACAAAACACTAAGCCAAATATAAAATGACAGAAGAATAACAAACACTCTTCAGCAGGCACAGGCATACTATCATACATATGCAAAAATATTACAAATAAACAATGAAGTGGAAATAAAATTAAACATTTTTATAAAACTTTTTAAAATTATTTATGATTATTTATGACTTTTAATGATTTCAAGTATATGTTATTATTGTTCCAAAGAAACAATAGTTATGGTTTTTATTATGTCACAACCAAACATTTTAATACCAATAATTTGACTTGATATAGACATAAAAATGTACGTAGTTTTTTATTATTTGTATATAATAAATAATAATAAATCCGTGTCTGTTAAATTATTATTATATAAATAGTTATAATTATTACTATTATGTAAATTAATACACTATACAGGTTTAAACCTGCATATATATAAATAATGATGATTTAATTTCTCCTTCAGTGTTCTGTGATCATGAAAAAACATGTAAATATAAATTTAAATTTGATTTTGAAAATGTGAAGATTCTTCATGAGGAGAGAAACCATAATAAAAGAAAAATTAAAGAGGCAATTTTTATAAACAGGAATAAAATGCATTTAATAAATAGGCAATCTGCTAACATTAAAATACGAGATTCATGGAATTTGAATTGATGACGTTTACTTCCGCTTTGTTTTCTTTTTTGAATTTTAATGGCAGTTGAGGCAGGTTCAAGAAATTAATGGAAAGTACTTGTGCGAATTTATGAATTGCTTATAATAGTTTTTTTTTTTTACCGTTATTATTATTATTTTTATTGTAATTACAATTTTGTTTTAATTAACGGACATTTTATTTATATTACATATATATATATATATATATGTAATGTATGTGGGATTCAAACTCAGATATTCTCACGACCCTCAATTCTCTGTGCCATCTCATATTGTTTGACACACCTGATCACTTACATGTTGAAAAGATAAATAATCACCAATATATGTATTTTGTGCTAAACCAGCACTCATCAGTTGGTCCAGATTACCATTGAAATGCAATTTGTTTTCAACAGAGTTATTTTTATTTCCTTCTTATTCGATATATACAGGAATCGTATTTTTTTAAAATTAGATCTTAGTATATTTTATTTTATTCAATGTCTTACTAAGTCATTAAAAAAGATCCTAATAAACAATATTTAATTATAATTACCCTTATTTTTATATAAATGAGACAAACATCTATTTGTATTAGAATCAATAATTCATTTTATTTCCTATACTCAAGAAGCATCTAGAATAAGATTGAATAATATCCGAATCTTTATACAAAACCAACTTCAGAGAGAAAAATGATTTGCACTCTATGCACCTAGCAAATATTTTTCTTTTTTTTTTTGATTACCTAAGCTACTTAATGTGTGTTTCTTGTATATTTATATACATCTGACAGTAGACAAAAATGTAGTACAAATATTTTAATTGCTTTAGTTTTACATTACCCTTAGGCAATTTTTATCTTTTGTCAGGTTAATATATACCAATTTTTCTTCTAATTTTAAATACTTTGCTTCAGAAGCAATAATTCATTCTACGGTTCCATACAGATGATAAAACTATAAATATACCCTTATTATTTTCTGGTTTTTGTCTTCTTCAATGGAAATAAGTGCAATAAAATTTAATCTAAAAAACATCTCTTCTTCACCTATTAACTTCTTTAATTAAAACAGGCAAAACTCTCCATACAGTAGGTGATTATGTGATGTTTAGTCGAACTTCTTTAATTATATTTAATTAGGCAATATTTGCATATCTTACCTGCTTGAGACTAAATATATTAAAGATAAATTAGTAAAATAGTCCAAAACTCTTTTGGTATAGAAGAGATAAGAGATATAAAGGAATGTTTTTCAAAATACAACAGAAAAAACAAATGCTAGAATTCAATATGTTATTGACAGAGTGAAATCAGTCATGACAAACAGTGAACTAAGTGTGTATATAGTATGTGAAATATGTATCAAATTGAGAATTAAAATAAATACAAAGATAGTGGAGCCTCAAACTATGCCATACTGTGTGGATCAAACAGGATCATTAGCCATAAGGGAATAAATACATAAATGGAGAAATGTGAGTGATTTAATTTGTAAGATATATGAGGAAGGCATGGAAAATATTAGGCATCTGTTAATTGAATGTAAATGCTTACAAGCAGAAAGGGTACAAATAATGAAGTTGTGGGAGAATAAACATAAACAAAATGATTGAACAGAATGTGTGTTCTTGTTTTTATGCTGGGTTTGAAAAAAGATAAGGGGGATTTAGATATAAAAGCCATAGAGTGGACAAAGATAATGTTGTGGAAATGAGATGGAGCAGGATAGAGAAGAATATGAGAAAAACATAGGGTGGGAAAATTGGAAAAAGAAGGGAAGGTGGCTAACAGATTTCTCTGGGCATGGTGACTGAGAGATTCCTAAGTCCAAGATAGGAAAAGCCATAGTCATTTCATTGCATATTTCAAGCCCTTTTTCTGTACAATATGCATGGTGTATAATATCCCACAATTTGTTGATAAAAAATAAGAATAAAATTTTATATTGTTTATTAAACTCCAAATGTATAGTGTTATTCAATATAGTAGTAATATAAATCAAGTTTATAATATACAATTTTTAAAAATAATAATAAAATAATTATTAATAATAAACTGAGGTGAGGGTGTGTCTCCTCATGCATTCCTGGAAGCAATAATAATAAGAAAGAAAAACTAACTACTTCATTTTATTTTTAAAATAAATAGTGGAATGTCTGACTTTTATAGTTATTAAATACACTTGAGACAATATATTCTTTTTTCGATAACTTTTTTTTTCTTATAGAAACATAATAGTGACCTTGTTATCAAATTAGTATATCTATAATTATTTTTATATTTTTTAAAACAGTTTCAATTTTTAGTCTATTCTAAAATTTTGTAAAACTTTAGTACTACACTCAGAAAATATTTTATTATGCAAAATGCATCACATCAAATTTAGAAAGAAAGATAATAAAAAAATAAAATATATGTTCATTTAACATCTTGTACGCCACTCAGAAAAGAAAAAATGGTTGCCACATAGAATAAAATTCATGATGTTTTGGTTTGTTTATTTACATTTTTGTTTGTTTGTTTATATTTTTCTTTAGATAGTATATAACTGAAGATGTAATAATTAAAAGTTGTAGACCAACTTAATACACATAAAAGTTCAATGATTTTGGATGTTTTATATCTGTTATTACAGAAATATATGTTTTATCAAGGGCATACTTTTAGGGTTGACTTAAATATTTTATTATGTGAGTTAGAAATGGGAATTTTAGATGTGTATATCAAGCAAGCTCTTAATCTGCTACACAGAATTAAAGTTAAGATAACTTCTGTTCATCACCCTTAATGTACTGCATGTCATTCTCTTAACAGAGTTGAGAGACACAATTATTAAATGCTCAAATGAGCCTCACTAGTGTGAAATATTCATTTTAAAATAGAAACCAATTACAATAGAAATGATCAATTTCATCCTATGAGCACTGGCAGAATGGTAATCTCAGAAATTTGGGTTTTGTAGCTTGCTTCCTAGCACTGTTATTTCCTGTATTTGAATATCATAGAATGTCCATAATAATAAACCATTTGATTATTTATTATCACTAATATCATTACCTAAGAAATTCCTCCACATGTGATTTTAGGTATTTGTTGTTTATAATTAATATTAATAAAAATGCTATATTCAAGTCCTAGGTACTTGCCAGATGCAACCAGTTTAATTATAAATAGAATTGAAGTCCTATTTGCTAACATTGGCATAAATAATATCATAAATGGCAGTTGTGGAGGGACCATACTACTGCCGGTAGATGGTGTTGCACCACCATCAACAACTGGCCTGAAGCTTGCAAGGATAAATTTCTGTGTCAACCACAGAAATATTCACTGTAGGGGCCCAAATGCAGCGACACAAGTTCCAGCTGCTAGGTGGTGCTGTTCACCATGCATACACACAGGAACCTTATACCAACTAGCTACCAGCACTATTTCCCACTTGGTGGCGCTGATAGCCATAGTTAAACACATCTAGCTTACATTGTCTGCTACCAAAAACTACCAGCAATCTAGCCTACTATGTGGCGCTGTTTCTCCATGCTACGCATGGAAAACTGTGCTGTTTGTTAGCAATATTGATATTCGCTTGGTAGTGTTGTTTTCTATGCACATTCTTAAAAGATCGATAGCATATAATGTGAAGGTGTATTTAATCTAGAAGCCACAACTATTTAAATCTGCTTTGACATGTAATACTGTTACATTGTATTTCACCCTCTGATAAATCTATGTATTTTTAAATTATTTTCTTTTAAAAATCGATTTCTTTTTAAAATTATTTTCTCTAAAAATGGTGTTTTTTTTTAATTAAAAAGGTAATTTTTACGACTTCTTTTTTACGGCAATATTTCTTTCAAAACTGCTAAAAATTGGTCTGCCAATATTTCTTTCAAAACTTCATTATTTTAAAAAGTGATTGTTTGTAAAACTTTTTTTTTATACTTTCAAATAATATTTCCACTAACTTCTAAACTAATACAAACTACATTTTGGTTTCTGGATCTTTCAATTACTATTTTGTAAACATGTTATTTTAAAAAGGTTTTTGTTTTCAAAACTAAACAAAATAAAAAAAACCCATACATTTAATAGAAAATAACACCTTTTCTATTTACATTAAGATGCTACAATCCTAAAAAAAAATAATTATGGCCTCAAACAGGTCTTCACTCACATGATAGCTACGCCAAATGAATTCGCCCAGATTGTTGTGAAGAGATTTGCATGCTGTTATGCGCAAACAATAATTTGAAGATGATTCATTTCTATCCATTCATTTTTACAATATCTTTAGCCGAGAGAATTTCTTTCTGATCTGTTGTTCTGAATTTGTTCTGTCTGTGCTTCTCTTATTACAATTGTTTAAGTTCTGTTATTCTAAAATTTATATTTTAACTAAAAACTGTATGCTTCAGTTTATAGAGATTTTGATCTGTTTATCAAGAGTTTCTTTCACAATAAATATTTTTAAATTACTTGAGAGAAAACAAATCAAACTCTTCTTTAAATATATTAAAATATCTATTCTGTTCATATTTAAAGGAAGTTTACAGTACAATTTATGTATACACATACATGTATTATTTTAATATAAGATCTAAATAACTCAATTATACTTAAGTGATCAGTCAAAAAGCAGATTTTATTGCTCAAACAATTTCCTGAATAAGCTCTTTTTATCATCCATTTTTCAAATAATCCATAGAAAAACATTTCCATTTACTTAGTATCATAAATGATATATAAATTTATAAACCATTCAAGTTTTACTATCTTTAGTAAAAAATAAATTTATTACAATTAATATGTGTGTAAGCAATAAAATATCAGATTTTTGTAAAATAACAAACAAAATATAGGATTCATAAAATTGAAGATATTATAGAGACTCAGAAAAAAAAAAGTTTTAAAGAAAAATGCAAAAGCTAATGACAATATAGCAAAAAGATTCTGTTTTAGAGGAAACAACACAAGATGTAAATTAATGAAGATAGGACAGTAATCCAAGATATGTGAGAGAGTGTCATCCACAGATTTAAGTTGCAGGTTAAAAAATATATACATTTAATATCTTTATTGGTGGTTGGAATTTAAAATGTCATGGTTTATAAAACAAACACAGATTAAGGAACTATTTTTGAAATTAGGATTGTTTTGTTTAAAAGCTAAGAGAAAACATTGCAGTCAACTGTATTTAAATTATTAAGAGCAACACTGAATGCATGAGGCTCCATTGAAATAGATATGAATGTTTGATACTTATGTTAGGCTTGCATACTGTTAAAATTAAAACTATTAGTTCTCATAAATAATTTGGAAGACATTGCCTATCAAATGTGGATGATCATTGAAAATTATATATGATCTTAATAGCCTAAAATTCAGAAGCCTGGTAGTACTGTCTTTGCCAGTGCACTGTTTCTTTCTTTCATCATTGAATTAGTAATATCACCACATAATTACACTGTTAAAAGTTTGTTAATTTTGATATAGGATATATCTAAACATTATGAAATAATTTTGAGAAAAGTAAAGGCAATACTTTTTTAGTAGATACTTTCAAAGCCCAGGATTTATCAATGAAAGCTGAAATCTAATTAGAATTTTTGTAAAGGGGCCCCTTTATTTACTTTATGATAGAACCATCAAAATGAGAGTCATGTGATGCTGGACACAGTTGAAAAATGATTAATTACTTGTTCAGTAATTGAAGGTTATTGGTTTATCATGAGATAAGTATATTATCTGCAAAAGTTAATGAATAAATATTTATTTTTAATAATGGTAGAAAAGGTTTAATTAAATTTGCATATTAAAGTAAAACAAGATCATCATCATCAACCATTATTCAAAGGAATTATTCTTATACTGCAGTTTTAGGACCTTAAGTAAATAATCTATGTATATATAAAAAAAATGATAGAATTTTTTAGTTGGATAAGTACAAAATACATTAGATCCAAGGAACTATAAAGGTAATTGGTAAATGCTACTTTATAGTTAATACTGATTGATAATTTGGGATTAAGCTAAATGTCATTTCTATCAGATCTGTGAAAATTTTTGTAAAGTTGAACTGAATATCAGAAAAGCAAAATTAACAGTCTCAAGTTGAGTCCAAAAATAGAATGTTATTTTTATTATATGTCTTAGTAGAAAAAAAAAGTATTATAAAGGTTCTCAATAATATCTGGACACATTCTACATGCATAGTAGATAGATGTACACAATGTCATTGTAGATGATTGCAGTAAGAATTTTAATATTAAATGTGTAATGAAGCCACTGATGATATGGAAGAAATAGGTTGGATATCTAGCTTCAAGAAAACTTAGAACAGGGATGCCCAACCCGTAGCTCGCGAGTCACATGTGGCTCGCGTAACTGTTTAATGTGGCTCGAATTGCACTCTTCAAAAAAATTGATAAAATATTTTATGTTCCTTGATGGCTCATGCACACACTAAAAAATAAACATTTTTACAATACAAACAATAACGATATGCAGTGTCAGGTTTCACATTAAATAAAATATATTTTTCCTGTAATTGTAATTTATATGTATGTTACCAAATTTTTAATAAATAAAATGTATTTACATTTTTTTTCTTTTTAACATATTACACCATTTTTTTTTTTTTTGCTGTACACGTTTGGTTTGGTGCTATATATATATATTGTGTTTAGTGCTCTTGTATATATTGTTGTTTTTATCGAGAAAGATCCTTGTAGACGTTTGGTTTGGTGCTGTATATATATTGTGTTTAGTGCTGGAAATAGTTTTTATCGAGATAAATCCATGTACACGTATATATTTTGCTGTATATATCGATGTTTAGTGCTGTAAACAGTTGTTTTTATCCGTGTACACGTATATATTTTGCTGTATATATATATATATTGATGTTTAGTGCTGTAAATAGTTGTTTTTATCGAGATAGATTCGTGTACACATATATATTTTGCTGTATATATTGATGTTTTCATCGAGAAAGATCCGTGTACACGTTATTTTGGCCACATTAGAAACGGCGGATTGATACCAATGTGAATAGGCCGTCCCCCCCCCACCTATCTCCCTACATTGCAGGTTTAGTACCCAAGTACCATGTTTATAAATGTAATATGAAAAATGTAATATATAATTGTGGCTCCCCAAATTTTTTTAAATTCTCAACTGGCTCGCGTCAAGTTAAAGGTTGGGCACCACTGACTTAGAAGATATAAGATTTTTTAAAGAGAATTTTCAAAATTGATTTATAAACATATTTAAAAAAGTCTGTAATTTATCATAAATAAGTATATCATATAAACAGTTGTTGCAAGTATGAAAATCTACATAAGTAATTAAGAATGGCAATAAATTTGTAACCTGAGTGTAAACAATTTCATGCATTAAATCAAATCTTAATGATTTATCAAAGTAAATTATAGTTTATTAGTTGATATTGTGAAATTGATAAATATTTAAGTGTCTCTGTTGGGTGATATATATTAAAATTTGTCTATTTAGAAATTCATTTATAGATTCATTAAATGACCTAACTACTCACAAACATTATATTAGAAAATATGTAGATTCTAACTAGTAAATAAATTCAAATATATTTATTAACTCCTTTAAGTTTGCCTCTGTTTTCTATTTGATCACAATCCCATAAGTTAATAATTGTTGAAATGTACCAAAAAATGCTATAATACATCATAATGACAATTCTAGAGATATCATTCAAATATAATTTTAAGTCACTACAAATCCTTTATGAACTTTTATTTTAGTAATGGTTATTAGAATTTGTTATAATCATAATCTAAGATTGATCATATAATATCAGAGAAAAAAAAAGAACTTTACTTATGTAGACTGCTGGAAGTGATGAAGAGAGAAATAGGCAATTAATTAATGAAGCTGAGAAATTGTCAACAATACAATCTGTAAGAACTGTTAAGTACTGAGAAGTGGAATAAAAAATGATAGTTTACATAAATGTTGCATGGAAAATGCATGTAATCATTTAGGGTTTGACTACGTTGTGAAATTAAAAAATAAATATAATGACATCTTTGGTTTTAATGATGTATTATGAAAATGTCAGGAAAGTAGTATTAATATTGGAATACATGTATAATTATAACAAAGCCAATAATTCTTAAAGATAAATCAGACCAGAGACATTTTTTAAATTAAACAAGCTAATGATGACCATTGCTGGTCTGTCATTCAACTATTATTTTGAATTAGCCAAAATTTGAGCATGTTTCAGAATTGTACATTATTGAAAAGCAAATGGATTACAACAAAAAAAAATAGTTTGTGAACTTTTAATTGTGGTTAATATCTTTAATATTCATTATGGTTACCACAAGCAAGGCTGAATCCATAAGTAAAAAGTTAAGATCTAGGTTTTATTGTCACAATAGATTAATTGTGTAATAGGGTTAGATGATTTAGTGAAGATATAGTGGAGATATCGAGATCATTGTAGAAGTTAGAATTTAGGAAATAATTTTGTCTTTAAGAAGATATTGTATGTCACTCCTTTAGCTTCCCATTGTAATCCCCCAAATTACATACGGTCAATACACACATACACTATGAGATATACACACACAGTTCAGCTGTTAAAAAAAATATTATACAGAAAACATAACGGACTTATTTGATATTTGAAAAATTATAATATTTACCCCCACCACTCACACACACAAATACACACACACTTTTCAAGCAAGCCTTATGATATGTAATTGTAAAAGAACTATTTTAATGAAAGTGAAGACAATTTTAATGAAAAAATAAGTTTATTTGCATGTTTAAAGAAAACCATTTTAAAGAAAAAAAAACATTTTTAAAAAAGAACACCTGCAATGTTAGTTGTGTCTTGTTGAATTCTAAAAAATAAAAAACAAAACAAAAATTAAATCAATATAGACATTAATACAAAACATTTTATTACTATAAAACACATCTATAAAAAAAAACTACCTGTGCAGGAACTGAATCGCCATCCAACTGTTGCAGATGCATTTCCACTAGAAGGGCACAGAACAAATCTCCCTTATGTAGGCATCACCACATGAATTCCATTAGATAGTTGTTGAGGTTTTGGTGAGCTGTGCCACACTGTTTTTTGTTATGCCACTTTAACAGCCCCCACAGATGCTCAATGTTCTGTGGGTGAATGCAAGTTGTCAGGTCAACAAAGTTGTAGAGGTGGTTGATCTTCATGTGGCTAAAATCTGCATCCTTAAGGTCAGACATCCTGTAGCCCTTCCAGCAGTCTGAATATATAGTGGATCCTGGCTGTATGTTATCGTGTATGGCTTGAAGTAGTGTGCTTGCAGATCTACCTGGAACACATATGCCAAAGAATTTCCCTGTGTCATGGTACATACCTCCAAATATACAAAGCAGGGGAAGCATACATCCCTAATGGTTTTTACACCTGCTAAACAGTGTTTCATCGACCTCCACAATTTTATTGGGACCACCGATTAGACATCCTGCATGAGACTGCAGGCTTTTGCTGCACAGTTCCCTTAGCATGTTGGTCCAGCTAACTAAGGCCTTGTTGGACAGTTGTAGATCTTCATGAGCACATTTGTCTGAATGGTCTCCCTACTCTAGTAGTATAGGAGATGTATAACTGTCACAAAGAGGATCCTGGAGCCTTTGAACCATGTGCTTTCATGAATTGAATGACTTTTCTTGCAGGCACATGCATTGCAATAAAAATGCCATCTGCAGTAAGAATGCAGTCATGTGTTTGCCACAAGAACATTTTCTGCTCTGTGGCAAAATGTTTTCAGCCTGTAAAAATGCAATAGCTTTCTTTTCTGTGGCTGGTAATTCCCAGGCTTTAATAAGCTTCACCATTTTTTTAAAAATATTGAAAGATCTATAAACCAAAATATAATTTGTGTTAGTTTAAAAGTTAGTGAAAATTACTATTTCGCAAACGTGTTATTTTAAAAAGGTTTTTGAAAAATTATAACAGTCATTCAAATTTTGTTATCCTTTTTTACAGTTGCAAAGAATGAAATGTGTCTCATAGAAAGTGCTATTTATACCATTTGTAGGATTATAACAAATTCTAATAATCAATACTAAAATGAAAGTTCATAAAGGATTCATAGTGACTTAAAATTATACATGAATGATATCTCTAGAATTTTCATAATGATGTATTAGAGCATTTTTTGGTAGATTTCAACAATTATTAACTTATGGGTTTGTGATCAACCAAAAAACAGTGGCAAGCTTAAAGGAGTTAATAAATATACTTGAATTTATTTACTGGTTAGAATCTCTACAGATTTTTTAATATAATGCTTGTGAATAGTTAGATGGCTTAAAGAATATATAAATGAATATCTAAATAGACAAATTTTAATATATGTCACCCAACAGAGATACTTAAATATTTACCAGTTTCACAATCTCAACTAATAAGCTATTATTTACTTTGATTAATCATTAAGATTTGATTTAATGCAAGAAATTGTCTACATTTAGGAGGTTACAAATTTATTGCCATTCTTAATTACTTAAGTAGATTTTCATACTTGCAACAACTGTTTATGTGATATACTTATTCATGATGAATTACAGATTTTTTTTTAATGTGTTTATAAATCAATTTTGAAAATTCTCTTTAAAAAATCTTATATCGTCTAAGTTTTTTTGAAGCTAGATATCCAACCTATTTTTTCCATATCATCAATGGCTTCATTACACATTTAATTTTCAATTATTATTACAATCATCTACAATAACTTTACGTATATTTAACCACTATGCATATAGAATATGTCCAGATATTGTTGAGAACCTTTATAATACTTTTTTTACTAGACATATAATAAAAATGACATTCTATTTTTGGTCTCAACTTGAGACTGTTAATTTTGCTTTTCTGAGATTCAGTTCAACTTCACAAAAATTTTCATAAATCTGATAGAAATGACATTGATCTTAGTTCCAAATTATCAATCAGTATTAACTATAAAGTAGCATTTACCATTATAGTTCCTTGGATCTAATGTATTTTGTCTGTATCAGACTAAAAAATTCTATCAATTTTATATATATATATAGATTATTTACTTAAGGTCGTAAAGGTGCAGTATAAGAATAATTCCTTTTATCTTGTTTTGGCTGCAGAAAGAAGTTTGCTATTAATTGAAAGGAGCCCCTTTGATTCCTCTTGGAAGACTTAAAGGAACCAAGCCGGGAAAATTCCTAATGTCCACTCCATATGTTCTTGTCATTGCAGCTGTTATTACTATGTGATTATTCATATAGTATTTGAACATTGATGGGATGCTCACCAACACACATTAGCCAGCATGGTAAGTTTATTAGATTTTTACCTCTGAGTTTAAGATGAAGAAACACCATGGTCTTTCTTCTCAGTTGCCTGATAAGTCAGAATGAATGCTTGTGTAAATGAGATAAATATTTTTCCAGTAAATATATACCCTTATGACAGACAAAAATAAATCATGGCCCTTATTCCCAGGAGACTGTAAAGTCACCAACCAAGGTAGTGGTTGGTGGTGGAGGGTGTTAAGAATCCCCTGATTGTGGACCCAGGCTGCCATTTGATGATGACATTTTTATTTAGGTACTTACAACTGCAGATCACTTTCAAGTGATGGAAGATTGCAAGAGTTAGAAGAAATGCTATCTAATATTAAATTGTACATTATTGGACTTTGTGAAGTTAGACGAAAAGGTGAAGAGACAATTGATTTAAAAAGTGGACATGTACTTTACTTTAAGGGAACAAATATTGGAAATACAAATGGAGTAGGATTCATTATAAATAAAAAGTGGACAAATAACATTGTGGAGATTGATGGGTTATCGGACAGAGTGGCAAGATTAGTTATACAACTTAACAGCAGATACCAACTGCAGATAATTCAGGTTTATGCTCTAACAAGTTCTCATAGTGATGAAATAGCAGAAGATTTGTATATGGATATACAAAAGGCTTTTGATCAGAGTAAACAACATTTTAAAACTGTTATGGGAGACTTTAATGCTAGAATTGGTAAACAAATGAAAGATGAAAGTGCTGTAGGTAATTTTTGTTATGGTAATAGAAAGAAGAGACGACATAGACTTGTGGAGTTTGCAGAAAAATGAAAACTGTATATTATGAATTCTTATTTTGAGAAAAATGTTAAAAGAAAATGGACATGGAAACATCCAAATAAAGGTACAGCAGAATTGGATTATATTTTGACGAACAGAAAATACATATTTCAAGATTGTAATGTTCGTAATAAATTTAACAAAGGAAGTGATCATTGATTAATAAGATGTGAACTACATGTTAATGCAAAATGAGAGAGACAAAAATTATTACGAAAAACAATATTTACAGTTGATATTCCTAATTTTCAGAAACATTCTAATGAATTTAAATTAAAACTTACAAATAGGTTTCAAGTATTAGTAGCTTTTGAACATGATTCAGATTTGAATGAAATTAATATGAAAATAACTGATACACTTTACAAAAATAGCTGGTTGAAAAAAGCAGCAATTGACCAATAAAATTTCTACTGAGACTACAGAATTTATGAAGAAAAAAGGACTATGAAGATATACAAAAATGATGAGTTAAAAAGGATTGAATATCTCGAATTTTGTAAGATGATGTGGAATACAGTTGAAAATGATATAAGAAAGTATAACTGTGAATTAGCAAGGAAGGCTGTAGAAGAAAATAAAAATCTCAAGAGTGTAAAACAACATTTTGGTATTGGTAGGAAATTTATATCTGCAATAAGAAAAAAGGATGGAATTATTACTAAAAAGAGAAATGACATTATGAAATACATAGAAGACTTTTATCAAGAATTATATAGTAATAAAGAACAAGTACCTCCTATATCTATTACATCTTCTGAATTGCCCAGAATTTTAAATTAAGAAGTGAGACATGCAAGGCTGCAGGTAATGATTGAATTATAATTGATATATTAAAAGGAGCAGGTGAAGAAATAGAATTTTTTTAGCAAAGTTATATATCAAATTTCTAAATGATAACGATGTACCAGATAATTGGAAGAATGCAGTATTAATATTAACATTTTAAAAAAGTGATATCAGCTTTTTATCAGTTACATACAACATTTTTACCAAGATAATTATAACTTGTCTACAGAGAACATTGGATTTCCACCAACCAAGAGAACAAGCTGGATTTAAAAGTTGTTTTAGTATAGTAGATCATATTCAGGGATTGAGAGAAGTTATAGAAAGGGCAAATAAATATGAGTTGCCACTATGTTTTGGATTTGTAGATAATGAAAAGGCATTTGAATCTATAAACATTTTGTCAGTGATTAAAGCATTGGATCATCGAGGTATAGATCCAGGATATTGTCATATTTTAAAGAATATTTATAAAAATGCAACAGCAACAATTAGATTACATAATATTGTTGGGAAAGTCAACATTGAGAAGGGTGTAAGGCAGGTTGATTCCATATCTCCAAAACTTTTTACAGCGGTGCTGCAAGAAGTATTTTGTGGATTAAACTGGGAAGCTAAAAGAGTGAAAGTAAATGGACATTATTTAAGTCATGTAGATATTGCAGATGATTTAGTAGTTCTTGTTAATAATGCTTTAGATCTACAGGAAATGTTGCAGGAGTTATCAGATGAAAATAAGAAAGTAGGACTAAAGATAAATGTTTAAAAGACTAAAGTAATGTGTAATGGATTCTCTCAAAATATGAAAATAAAGAATGATTATAATGAGTTAGAAGATGTTAACAGTTATAAATACCTTGGTCAGATTATTAATACAGATGGAAACATAATGGACGAAATTAATCATAGAATTAAACTTGGGGTGCTTTTGGTAGAAATAATTTGATACTAAAAAAAAATATGCCTATGTGTTTGAAAAGGAAGACTTTTAATAAATGTGTTTTACCAGTTTATACTTATGGATCTGAGACTTGTACACTAATAGAAGAACAATACAGAGACTTCAGACCACTCAATGAAGTATGAAGAGATGCATGTTGGGAGTAACAAGAAGAGATTGAAAATGCAATAGATCAGTAAGAGAACAAACAGGTGTTACTGACCTCATTGAAAAAATTAAAAGATTACAATGGAGTTGGGCTGGACAAATTGCTAGAAGAGATGATAATAGGTGGACAATTGAAATATTAAACTGGATTCCAAGAGATTGTAAAAGACCCAGAAAAATACCACATATGAAATGGATATATGGAATAAGATAGTGTGCAGGGGTGATGTGGAAAAAAGAAGCTAAAGATCAGAGATGGATTAAACTTGGAGAGACCTTCATCCTGCAGCATATTGATAATGGTTGATGATGATAATTTTGTTTTACTTTAATATTCAAATTTAAGTAAACTTTTTATACCATTATTAAAATTAAATATGTATTCATTAGCTTTGCAGATAATATACTTGTCTCATGATAAACCAATAACCTTCAATTACTGAACAAGTAATTAATCATTTCTCAACTGTATCCAGCATCACATGACTCTGATTTTGATGGTTCTATCATAAAGTAAATAAAGTGACCTATTGCAAACATTCTAATTAGATTTCAGATTTCTTTGATAAATTCTGAGCTTGGAAAATATCTACTAAAAAAATATTGCCTTTACATTTCTCAAAATTATTTCATAATGTTTAGACTTTCATCTAGATATATCCTATATCAAAATTAATAAAACTTTTAACAGCGTAATTATATAACAATTTAACTCATTGTTAAACTCTTATAATGAGTAACATTAGTTTTACAAGCTGTGGTGATATTACTAATTCAATAATGAAAGAAAGAAACAGCGCACTGGCAAAGACAGTACTATCAGGCTTCTGAATTTTAGGCTATTAAGATCATATATAATTTTCAATGATCATCCAATTTTGACGGGCAATGTCTTCCAAATTATTTATGAGGACTAATAGTTTTAATTTTAATAGTATGCAAGCCTAACATAAGCATTAAACATTCATATCTATTTCAATGGACCCTCATGCATTCAGTGTTGCTCTTAATATTTTAAATGCAGTTGACTGCAATGTTTTTTCTTAACCTTTTAAACAAAACAATCCAAATTTTAAAAATAGTTCCTCAACCTGTGTTTGTTTTATAGACCATGACATTTTAAATTCCAACCACCAATAAAGATATTAAATGTATATATTTTTTAACCTGCAACTTAAATCTGTGGATGACACTCTCTCACATATCTTGGATTACTGTCCTATCTTCATTAATTTACATCTTGCGTTGTTTCCTTCAAAACAGAATCTTTTTGCTATATTGTCATAGCTTTTGCATTTTGCTTTAAATCTTTTTTTCTGAGTCTCTATAATATCTTACTTTTGCCACACTTATTAAAACTATTATTTTGAAATTTCCTTGTGAGTGTATGACACTTTTAGTTATTAAAATGATCCTAAAGTTTTAAATACAACTTCAATTCATATTTATGCCTTGAATATTTTTAGTCGATTTTTACACTGAAGAGAGCTCATGGATAAATCACCACACACTACACAAACTGCAATTCTTTGACATCTTATTCAGTCTACAAAGAATACAATGTTAAATATGTAGGATATATTTATAAGCAACAATTCTTCACAGCAAATTGGGAACTGATAATAGGGGTCGTACTCTTCAATTTTATGATTCCTATATTTTGTTTGTTGTTTTACAAAAATCTGTTTGATATTTTATTGCTTACACACATATTAATTTTAATATATTTATTTTTACCAACGATAGTAAAACTTGAATGGTTTATAAATTTATATATCATTTATGATATTAAGTAAATGGAAATTTTTTTGTATGGATTATTTGAAAAATGGATGATAAAAAGAGCTTATTCAGGAAATTGTTTGAGCAATAAAATCTGCTTTTTGACTGACCACTTCAGTATAATTGAATTATTTAGATCTTATATTATAAATAATACATGTATGTATATATATAAATTGTACTGTAAACTTCCTTTAAATTTGAACAGAATAGATATTTTAATATATTCAAAGAAGAGTTTGATTTGTTTTCTCTCAAGTAATTTAAAAATATTTATTGTGAAAGAAACTCTTGATAAACAAATCAAAATCTCTATAAACTGAAGCATACAGTTTTTAGTTAAAATATGAATTTTAGAATAACAGAACTTAAACAATTGTAATAAGAGAAGCACAGGACAGAACAAGTTCAGAACAACAGATCAGAAAAATTCTCTCAGCTAAAGATATTGTAAAAATTAATGGATAGAAATGAAACATCTTCGAATTATTGTTTGCACATAACAGCATGCAAATCTCTTCACAACAATCTGGGCAATTTCATTTGGCGAAGCTATCATGAGAGTGAAGACCTGTTTGAAGCCATAATTATTCCTTGTTAGGATAATAGCATCTTAACGTAAATAAAAAAGCATTATTTTCTATTAAATGTGTGGGTTTTATTTTTTGTTACATTGTAGCATCTTAATGTAAATAAAAAAAGTATTATTTTCTATTACATGTATGGGTTTTTTTATTTTGTTTAGTTTTGAAAACAAAAACCGTTTTAAAATAACAGGTTTTCAAAATAGTAATTGAAAGATCCAGAAACCAAAATGTACTTTGTATTAGTTTAAAAGTTTGTGGAAATATTATTTGAAAGTATATAAAAAAAAGTTTTACAAACAATCACTTTTTAAAATAATGCAGTTTGGAAAGAAATATTGCCGTAAAAAAGAAGTCATAAAAATTACCTTTTTAATTAAAAAAAAAAACATTTTTAGATAAATAATTTTAAAAAGAGATCGATTTTTAAAAGAAAATATTTTAAAAATACATCGATTTATCAGAGGGTGAAATACAATGTAACAGTATTACATGTCAAAGCAGATTTAAATAGTTGTGGCTTCTAGATTAATCACACCTTCACATTATATGATATTGATCTTTTAAGAACTTGCATAGAAAACAACACTACCAAGAGAATATCAATATCGCTGACAAACAGCACAGTTTTTCTATGCATAGCATGGAGAAACAGTGCCGTGTAGTTGGCTAGATTGCTGACAGTTGCTGGTAGCAGACAATGTAAGCTAGATGTGTTTAACTATGGCTATCAGCGCCACCAAGTGTGAAATAGTGCTGGTAGCTAGTTGGCATGAGATTACTGTCTGTATGCATGGTGTACAGCACCACATAATGGCTGGAACTTGCATCACTGCATTTGGGCCTCTACTGTGAATATTTCTGTGGTTGACACAGAAATTTATCACTTGTAAGCTTCGGGCTGGTTGTTGATGGTGGTGCAGCACCATCTACTGGTGGTAGTACAGTCCCTCCACAACTACCAATATATTTTATTAAATAGATGATCTTTAATTGTTTTCTTTATTTAGTTATTTATACACTACAAGGAAACTACAGATGACAACATATATATATATTAACAGTATGCATATACATGCATTGCACAGGTGTGTGTGTATATATGAGTTACATAGTTCACTTGTTTTTATTTATTAAAAAATATATAAAATTTAAAAATATATATCAGAATCAATACTTGAAAATATAGAAATTAAAATACAGGGAAATTTAGAGATAAGTTAGAAACTAATAATTATAACTTGTCTTTCTTTTATACAATATTATCTGATAAAAATATTCTTTAAGGAATAAAAGTGTTTTTAATTTAAAAAATAAAAGGTTTGTGATTAATTAAAATAATATGTACAAAAATAATCAGGCTGGGGATTAAAATTCCAGACTGATTAGTTAAACAATTTCTAATCTCTGTAATTAAAATTCGAAACAGAAATAAAGAAATGTAAATTATAATTAAATTTTTTGAGATAAAATGTGTTGAAGCTAGAGCAGGGGGGTCGGGTCAGAGAATATAAAAGACATACATTCTCTATTGTTTTGGAGAGAGTTGAGATAGAGTTTTGAACTCAGTCGTTAAATTTTGAGTTCAGCCAAGTTGTTAAGTTTGAATTAAGTTCATTTCAAGCCAGATTAAAAGGAATGAGCTAGAACCGAATGTTGTGTTCGTGCATTTTCTCCGCTATTCTCTCGTGTGCCATTTAGCAAAATGCCGTAACATATTACTCTGACTCGCCGTCTGCCAAAGTTTCAACCCACCCTACGAAAATTAGGTAAACCAAGTCACCTAAACAAGGGACCACAAGAAGCTCTCTCAGTTAAAAATACCAACGCCAAGGACCAAGAAACTAACCGGATCCGAGAACAGAAGGGGTGATCACCCAACTACAAACTATAACCCAACTACAAAAAAAATACAGGAACTATGATACCTACTATGGAAATTAAAGACTAATAGAATTGCTACAAAGATAATGTTGAAATGACAAATAAAGTCCAAAAGCAGTGCTATAAATCCTAGGTAAGTGTAAATATCAGGATGAAAACTTTTAGATCTCACTCGTTAAAATGAGCATGCAAAATTTATTAATCATGTAATATTTTTTATGTATTTACATTTTAATTATATCTTATTCTTGTGTATATAATTATTATCATTGTTTTTTTTAATAAATTTTGTTTAAAATTATTAATATCGTTTTTTCCGTCTTTCTCTCTCTCTCCATTCACAACCAAATGTGCAGCCGGTCTCATGTGAAGAACTAGCCACAAGTCAAGCGCTTGAAATGTGTTGTTGACATCTCATAGGTTCCAATCTCAGTATTGGATGGCACCCTGGGTTTTAAATCCATTATAAATTCCCCATGGGATGTTTCACATTTCAGGCAGCCGGAGAGCTACTTCGGTCTGGAGAAACGACTGTCGGTTTAATATTTTATTAAATCGCAGTCTGACCAGGGGTATGATTGATATGTAAGTATTAATCCTATTTATTCTCCTGCTTGAGTAACGGGTTTTTAAAAAGATATTTTGCAAAATAATATGATTTCATAAAATTAAAATAAATAATTAGAAAGTTTTTAAAATTACAAGTTCGAGTTGTAAAGTTGAAAAAAGTCTTAAAAGGTGTAATTACACCGTTTTAATTCCTGTTACAATATATATATATGGAAAACAAAAAACACAAGTTAAAAACTTGCATACGCTTGTATTTATGGCAATTGATGGCGTTATACCAAAAACACCTTCAAGTGTTTGTTTACATAAATGTCAGAGCGAGTATTTCACTATCTCTAACTTAATTTCCACCTTCATATCATGATTTCAAGCTATTTGCTATCGTCAGTGAAGGACAGGATTAAGAAACTAGATCTAAAACATAAACTCTGAGCGTTTAAGAAACAGTTTCTATTCAGCTTGCGAGCATGAATCTTTTAGACACATAATGTCTTCAAACTCAGCATCGCATGCCAGATAGCTACATGGGTCTGATATCAGTTCAGCATCACCACATAGTAGAAGTCTCTGCAATATATAAATCATTGCAAGAAAGACCTCAAAGGTACATTTATGAAAAACAAAAGACACAAGTTAAAAACTTGCATATGCTTGTATTTATGACAATCGATGGCGTTATACCAAAAACACCTTCAAGCGTTTGTTTACATAAACGTCACAGTGAGTATTTCACTATCTCTAACTTAATTTCCACCTTCATATCATGATTTCAAGCTATTTGCTATCGTCAGTGAAGGACAGGATTAAGAAACTAGATCTAAAACACAAACTCTGAGCGTTTAAGAAACAGTTTCTATTCAGCTTGTGAGCGTGAATCTTTTAGACATGTAATGTCTTCAAACTCAGCATCGCATGCCAGATAGCTACATGGGTCTGATATCAGTTCAGCATCACCACATAGTAGAAGTCTCTGCAATATATATCATTGCAATAAAGACCTCAAAGGTACATTTATGAAAAACAAAAAACACAAGTTAAAAACTTGCATACGCTTGTATTTATGACAATCGATGGCGTTATACCAAAAACACCTTCAAGCATTTGTTTACATAAACATCAGAGCGAGTATTTCACTATCTCTAATTTAATTTCCACCTTCATATCATAATTTCAAGCTATTTGCTATCGTCAGTGAAGGACAGGATTAAGAAACTAGATCTAAAACACAAACTCTGAGCATTTAAGAAACATTTTCTATTCAGCTTGCGAGCATGAATCTTTTAGACACATAATGTCTTCAAACTCAGCATCGCATGCCAGATGCATGTGGTGATGCTGAACTGATATCAAACCCATGTAGCTATCTGGCATGCGATGCTGAGTTTGAAGACATTACGTGTCTAAAAGATTCACGCTCGCAAGCTGAATAGAAACTGTTTTTTAAACGCTCAGAGTTTGTGTTTTAGATCTAGTTTCTTAATCCTGTCCTTCACTGACGATAGCAAATAGCTTGAAATCATGATATGAAGGTGGAAATTAAGTTAGAGATAGTGAAATACTCGCTCTGACGTTTATGTAAACAAACACTTGAAGGTGTTTTTGGTATAACGCCATCAATTGTCATAAATGCAAGCGTGTGCAAGTTTTTAACTTGTGTTTTTTGTTTTTCATAAATGTACCTTTGAGGTCTTTCTTGCAATGATATATATTGCAAAGACTTCTACTATGTGGTGATGCTGAACTGATATCAGACCCATGTAGCTATCTGGCATGCGATGCTGAGTTTGAAGACATTATGTGTCTAAAAGATTCACGCTCGCAAGCTGAATAGAAACTGTTTCTTAAACGCTCAGAGTTTGTGTTTTAGATCTAGTTTCTTAATCCTGTCCTTCACTGATGATAGCAAATAGCTTGAAATCATGATATGAATGTGGAAATTAAGTTAGAGATAGTGAAATACTTGCTCTGACATTTATGTAAACAAACACTTGAAGGTGTTTTTGGTATAACGCCATCAATTGTCATAAATGCAAGCGTGTGCAAGTTTTTAACTTGTGTTTTTTGTTTTTCATAAATGTACCTTTGAGGTCTTTCTTGCAATGATATATATTGCAAAGACTTCTACTATGTGGTGATGCTGAACTGATATCAGACCCATGTAGCTATCTGGCATGCGATGCTGAGTTTGAAGACATTACATGTCTAAAAGATTCATGCTTGCAAGCTGAATAGAAACTGTTTCTTACACGCTCAGAGTTTATGTTTTAGATCTAGTTTCTTAATCCTGTCCTTCACTGACGATAGCAAATAGCTTGAAATCATGATATGAAGGTGGAAATTAAGTTAGAGATAGTGAAATACTCGCTCTGACATTTATGTAAACAAACGCTTGAAGGTGTTTTTGGTATAACGCCATCGATTGTCATATATATATATATATCTAATGTCAGATATAATTCTGAAATAAAGATCAAGGCTGCTGAAAGCTTTTTTTAAGTCATTAATGTTAGTTGTATAAAAATTATTTTTACATGAATCAGAGCAGACCATTTCTCCTGGTATATAGTAACAACTATGAACTTGTCTTAGAGAATTGCTTGGAATAATCACAAGATGTCCACTAGTTTTTCATGCATATGCAGAGGATCCAGAAGAATGTGGTGGAATCGATTATTAATGTCAACAGAACTTATTCTAGTGTCTCAATATTAATAAGATAGTATAAATTTTTATATTATTAAGATGCATTATATATGTGTGGGTGTCTGTCTGTATATTTATGTAAAATAAAAAGTTAAACCTTGAAAATATAGTTATGTAAATTTTAAATTATAGTTATTGGCAAATAATAACAATAAATAAATTAAGGAAGAATATTTTTAATTACAATGTAATCATTATCAACTGAAGTCACATAGACAAAAAAAAGCAAGTATTATATGATTTCTTAAGAACTATGTATATTGATGTTAGAGTATCTATTTATTACACAATCTTTAAATTACTTTATAAAAATTGCTCTTTAATTTTTCTCTTTGAAGTCTTTCTTAATTTGATATTTTCATGTGCTCTGGGTTAAAGGTAAATTTAAAATTGCAAGATTTTTCATAGTCAAGGAAAACTAACACCAGTATTTGAATGATTATTTTTGTACGATTGTATAGTAGTTGGTATTCTTTTATCCCCCCCCCCCGTTTTGATTCCTCAGTGCATGACATCTTTGTATACATGTATAATTTGATATATAATTCAATTGTTACTAATTTTCTTCTTTTCTGAGCCAACATAATATCTGGTAAAATAAAAATACTCACAGAAAAAGTACCTCTTCTGTATTTTCGTTTTACCAAATTTTATATATAATATTCCTTTTTTTTTTTAACATAGGAATAGTATTTTTCGATTTGTTAATCAGTGAGTTTAAATTTGGAGGATCAAAATATTTTATGTTCCTCCAAATGAAAATTGAAGAATAATTCTAAAAATAATATTTCTAAAATGCAAAAAAGTAATGTGTATCAAATTATATGTAGATGCAAAAATCAAGATGTTCTTCGAAAAAACACTAAAAGATCAATCATCTGAAAAAAACAGTAAAAACAATCTCTTTAATACTGCCTCGGTTTTCTTTGACAAAGAAAAATCTTACAATTTTAAATTAACCTTTAAACCAGCTCACATAAAATTATTAAATAAAGAAATATATCATAAAAAAGAAAAATTAAAGAGGCAATTTCTATAAATCAATTTAAAGATTGTATAATAAATAGAAAATCTTCTAACGTATTATACACAGTTCTTGGAAAATCATGTGACACTATCCTTTATTGTCTACATGACTTCAATTGATAAAGATTACTATGTAATTAAAAGTACTTTTGCTTAATTTATATATTATTATTTACCTATATTATAATTAAAAATGTATGTATGCATACATATATATTTTAATTTATTTTATAAGCATCCACTTTCTAAATCCATTAATTGACAGTTGTAATCTTTAAATAAATAAATAAATGATTACCCATCTTTTTTATATCTCAAATCAAATAGAAATTATTATATCTATCTCAAATATGTTCTTTAAAGATAAAATTCGTGTTGCGTACTACTATTTTCCTTTTCAGATTAAATGTCTCAGAAAGCACTCTGACATTGTCCCTTCCGCTTATCATGTGTCACATAACATCTTGAACAATTAAGTATTTGATTGCTTTATTACTACTATTATTGTGAAAACATTAGGTTTTGATGTAATTTTAGATTCAAAAATTTTATGGTTTCGAACATAGCCATCCAAATTTATGTTTATAATACTGAAAAAAAAAAATGCTTAAAAAAATATTCTTATATATAATAATTATTAATTTAAACAAATTAAATTTATTCTCTATTAAATAAAATTGTATGTGTAATTTAAATGTTATTTATTAGCATAATTTTGTTAAGTGCAATTTATTAAGAGATAGTATTTAAACAAGATTAATTCAATAAAAATAAATTTAAATTTATTATTTGCATATTTTGATTAGGAAAAAATTTGTGCAATATAAATGGCTGAAAATTTAATTTTGAAAGATGTGCCCTTTTATATTATTTCACTAACCGTGATTTCAAGGCATATGTGTTGGCATAAAACAAAATGGGAGTTTGTAAAATGCTTCATTTTTATTGTTTTTCTATTAAATATTTTGAGGATAAAATGCTAGCTTTTTCCTTTTATATTTCAAACTCAAGTGAGATCCATTAAGAGATAAATAGTATAATTTTTTAGCAATTCAACAATTTTATAAATAATTTTTCTTTATAAATTATAATCTATACAAATTCTTACTGAATTTTAATGGTAGGCATTAAAGTGTCCATATCATCATTTACGGTACCATTGTTTTGTTTTGATTTTTGAAGCATAAAATTTCATTTCCCCCCTTTTATATGTTTTCACAGATGTAAATAAATGTCTACATAACATGAAGATAACTAAAGCAATTTTTAACAGTTCATGTATTTTTATAAAATAGTACACTATTGAAATTATGGTTTTGTGTAGTTTTTGCTTCGTTTACTAAAAGTACTTGTATATTAAAAACTTTCATCATAATTTTTTTGATATCGATTGTCTTGAAAATGAAGTTTTAGTATAGAAATGTAAAAGTTTTTTTTTTTTTGGGGGGGGGGTGAGTTTGTTTTGTCATGCAATTATATTGATCTGATTTTTAATAATTTGTCTCTGTCATTAATGAATGCATTATAGAAATTGAAATCATTGTGTATGTTTTTGTTCATGTTGTTTCAAAATTATAGTACTCTATTGTATATCTTCATTTATTATTTATACATGCATGACCTTATATTTTCTTATGCAATGTTTCAACACTTTTCAATCAGATTAATATCTTACATATATATAATATTTTAAATGGGTGTTTTACATTGAAATATAATATGTGTGGAGTTATCTATTTATAATTACTTAATTAGAAAGCACTTTACCTAGAACAGTAGCTAATGCAAATCAACAATCCCAGGCCAAGAGTCAAAGTAAACCATATGTTTGAAATGTGAGAACAATACTTTTCTATTTAATATCTATTAAATAGCAAATTATTCTTACATTTCAAACATGTGGTTACAATCTTTTTTAAAAATTCAATTGTGAGATAAATAAATTGAAATTTAATATATACAATAAAATTTTATAACAACATTTTATAAATAATTATAATAAAATGAAGAAGTCCTTTCGGTTAATTTCTTAGCCTTTTTCAACTGAAAAAAACATTTAATTTAGCAGAAGTAATTGTCATCTTGTTATATCTCAAGAATCCTGAATTTTAATGTTTGCACACTTTCTACTAATCTTATTTCTATATATCAAAATTTTTCTTTTTAATTTTTCTTTCATCATGCTATCTCTCCCTATGAAGAATCTTAATATTTTCCAGATTAAAATTAAAAGTAATTTTCCATGCATTTACATGATCAAATAAACAATAGATTCCATTACTAAATTGCTGCTTCTTTTATTTTTTATGCATTTATTAAATAGTTTATGCTCTTGTAACATTTTTCTCAGGATTATATCTTGATTCACTGATATATGAATCCGGACCTTATATGAAATTTGATATACAATATTACTTTTTTGTTTTAAAGATATATTTTTAGTATTATTTATCAGTCTTTTAACATTAGGTAGAATATAAAATGAAACATTATATATATATTGTAGATATATATATATAGTATTCAATTATTTAAAAAAAATTTTTTTTTCTTTTATACATACAGAGATTTATATGTATAGATTTATTATTATGAATAAGCAGTTTTGTGATTTATTATATAATTTTTTTATTATTAAATAATATGTGTTGAATTTATTTAACTTTCATTTTGTTAAAATAGAGTAAATCAGAAAAGTGTAAAATAAGGCAATTAAGATTGTTAGATTAGGAGATAAAAAATGTACACGTGTGAAAGAATGAATACATCTGTACAAACACAAAGATGCTTTTACACGTATTCCTGATGGCTATAGATTCCAGGTTTGTTGTTATCTGTGTCTTAAGATTATTTTTACAAAAGAGGTGCTTTGATGTAGATAACGATAGCGATCAATTTTAAGTCTTTATTGATTGTGACCGACGTCAAACTTGTGAAGCTTTGATTTTTTTTTAAGATAAAGATTTCCAGATGTTTTTTTTTCTTTGGTTGAAATTCGCGATATAAATGATTGAAACAATTTTTTTAATCAGTTAGTCTTAAATTTTTTTAGAGAGATGATGAGTTAGTCATTAATTTTTTTAGAGAGAGAGTCACTCAGATTATTATTTTGAGACTCAACTCAGTCGGTCCTTCCTTGTTATTATTCTTAAGCAGAAATGTAAGCTCTGATTTTTTTTTTTAAAAGAGAGTGAACGCTTTAATTTTTTTTTCTCACTCTTTGAAAGTTGAAAAAAAAAAAGAGCAAATGAAATGTGCGTTGATATAAAGCAATTTCCAGCAATATTAAAGAAGAGGAGAGAAATGGAACAAGATTGAATTTATTAGAAGTTAGTAATAATTATATAAAAATGATATTAACATATTTGGTTATGCATAATACTATGCCTCTGCATTGCTAAACCATTTTTTTCTGCTTCCTGGTTAATACAGAATGAGTCAAAATCACTGATCTGTCTATGAAGTCATGTATCCAGTAATAACCAACAAAATGATAGATTTTGAAGCCAACCACACAAGCTATATGGAATGCTTTGTTTCTAGTTCCTGGCTTATTAAAAGCTCATTACCTTCGAATGAATGGAGAAGAGGAAATAGGAGGAAAAGAAAATTTATAACAGCCATGTAGAACCAAGTTTGAAGCCATAAATCAAATTTTTGTTGATTTACCTCAATCATCTAAAGTGTCAACAGCAATTATTTTTTTTAAAGGAGAGAGACAAGCAAATCCACTGGTACCTACTTATTCAAAGTACTTATAATAACTTTTTTTTAAATGGTAGAAGGAAGCCAATCAACAGTGAATAATAATGGAATTGAAGAAACAAGCAAGTCAATTGATTCAGCATTATCTTAAAAGTATCTGCAATAACTTTTTTGTTGTTGTTGTTGTTGTTGGTGAGCAAAGAAAAGCAGTCTGAAAATTCAAACTCAGGACATTAAGAAGAAGTAAAAAGTAGACGGGTAAATATGAACTTTCTTTAACCGATTTTATTCTTTTACTTATTAAAAGTAAACCTTAATTTACTGGTCAAAGCAATTTTCTTTTTTGATACAGAAACATTAAAGACTTGTTTATCTATAGTTATTTGCAATATCTCACAACATAGCACAAACATAGTTTAAATCTTTAAACTTAAATTTTTCATTATTTTTTTTTTTTTTTTTTTTTATTATATATTGTAATGTTGAAATTTTTTTTTTTAATTGTTCTTCAGTTGTTAATGATAATGAGCAACCTATAGATATATGCATTTATAATGTTTTTTATTTTTATTTTATCTTGTTGCATATTAAAAATTAATATATGTATTTTATTTTATTTCGCTATAAGGTTGCAAAAGAAAAGATATTTTTATATATGTAATTTATGGGTATACATTTTAAACATATATGTTAACATTACCGAATGCGTGAATGTGTAACTGCTTATCCAAACACATCAAAGAATAGGTTATATATGATTAGTTTAAAATGGTAAATTGAAAAGTAGGGCATTACATTTGAATGGAAATGAAATAACATATACAAGTTTCACCTGAAATTTATTTTATGATATGATGAGTAAGAAAAGTCTTAAATAAGCATTTATAGAATATGTATTTTTTTTTTCTAATATTGATTTAAGTCAGCTTATTTTGAGATATCAAGAAAAATGACAAACCTATATATTAAGTTTATTTGCTTATACTTATATAAATTTTTATATTAATAAGCCATTTATTTAATTGTCGATTTGACTTTAAAGAAGGAAAGAAAGAGTAGTAGTGTTAATAAAATATAATTATATATCTTAATTGGTTTCCGAGTTATTATTAAGAATATTGTGTTTTTTTTTTTGTCTTAATTCTATCATTTTAATTCATCATCATTGCTCGCAGTTATTAAGTATTACCATTCGTATATATTGAGCAATCACTTGCAAATATTAAGCGTCCGCAAAATAATAGGTAAACTAGAATGTTGATATTTAGGTATTTAAGGATTATGCTTGAGAATAACCAAATTTTGATAATTATAGTTCAACATAGAAAGCTAAAATTGTGTTGTGTCCATGAATTTAGATCATTCTCATCAAAGATGGATATCACGTTATTAGTTAAAAATGTTTCAAATAATACTATATAAAAGTTATGATCGCCATCAATCATCATTAATAAAAATATAATCATTAAATTTAATGTTTAGCGTAATGAATATATTTTAGTAAATAGGGGTTTATAGAAAATTGAATATTATGCAAAGAGATTCATGATGATCAATCATCACCATTAGTATTATTAAATCCCAGTATGAAATAGGATAATTTTAATAGATGCCTATAAGTTTATAAAGATGAATTTATTGTTGTGAGTTTATTGATAAGCCATGGCTGGTATCATCATCACTATTATAATCATTATTATGATATCACTATTATTATCATTATTATGATATTATTATCATCATCATCATTATTACCTTTATTGTGATAAATAATCTAGTTAAATGGCCATCAATATCAATAATGGTCTTCACATGCTTGTTTGGAAGCCATTAATAGGATTATACATGTCTGTTCATCAATATACGCTAATGAGCTAGCAATGTCTATAAGAATCTTTGATTTATAGTATAAACTTTGGTAATATTGGGATCTTGTAATTTTATCAATATAGATAAAATGTAAGAATGTCATTTTTGTTCAATAGTCATCCAAGTCATGTGTAATAAATATGTACTGAATGAGTTTGAACTCAAGTACACTATAAATAGATACTTATCTAGATTGAAAACAATCTAGTAGCGCTCATGGGAAAACACATGTACTTAGCTAAACTGAATAAAGAGTGATATCATCCCTTTCCAACTTCATAATATTAGTTTTATAAAATATATTTTTTTATAAGTTGTCATGAATAGCACCCGTGTGTGCATATGACCATGAATGGTCTTATATATTTGGAAAGAAGAATAGGAAGGATTCTTTGTTAGAAGAACCTAGTATTGGAGATAAGCATAAGGCACTCCAGGAATCTCACAGTGGGTACTTTTATTCAGTTGCTATATTTAATATTATTTTTATTAGATGACAATGGCCAGTATGTTTTATTGTTCAAATGACTGCCCCAATATATAAATAAATACCAAGAATCTTTAATGCTGATATTTTCAAGTGGCACAGTGATTCTATAATTTCTTTATCTATGCTATGATGAATTAATATAGTTACAAATGGTACAGATTGGATAGGCATATATCTAATAATTAATAATTTCCTTTATCTAAATATTTATTATGGTTACAAATGTGACATATTAAAATAGTTACAAATTATAGTTACAAATACATATCTTTTATATTAATTTAATAATTACAAATACATATTATATTAATTTATAAATATTGTTACAATATATATATATATATATATATATATATATTCTGACCTTCAATCTCGTGCATCTTCACTTCAAAATAGTATATGATATAAAATAAAATGGGTTCTATCTCAGTTAATAATTAATAACTAAAATATTCAACATTAAAATTAAAATATTTCACTAGCTCAAATTTAAAATATGAATAAGGTTCAGTTTATAAAAATAAATTAAATAAATATTTAATATTTTCATGAGACTTGAAGTGAAAATACAGGTGACAAGATAGATTGCATTGAGCCAATATCCCACAGGATACTATCTCAATGGCATAAGAACACTATCCCCCCTTTATTACTATTTCAAATAACAAACTCATAGTATTCTTATAACTTTAATAACTTCTACTCACTAAGATTAAGCTAATAATTAAATCTTAATCTTCTATTTAATAATCTAGCTCAATAAAATAATCTCAGGTTCATAAAGTTTATTCTAAGTTAATAAAAATACGGTAGTAAAATATGAGAAGGGATTTTATGTCATAATCTACTACACTGAAACTAATAATAATAAATAACAGTAATAATATTCTTCATTGTTTAACTAATTCTGTATATCTTTTCTTTTTACTATAATTTTATTACCATAATAAAATAATGAAATAATATAATATGATCTTATATCTTCATGTAATGATATAATAAATATGTGGTAGCATTTTGATAATCTGATAAACAAAATATGTGTGGCAACTGATAGCATATAATTTAATATAATATTGTGATAACTGATTTATGACCAATAAAATAATGTAAGATTATGATTATTTAATTATAATGAATACCAATAAAATATTTAAAATTCTTAAATAATTCTCTATTTATCTTTTGTGCAAAATTATATATTTGTTTCAATTATTATGCATATATCGTGATTTCATGCAGCGATGTGGAGAAATAAATAACTCGGACACAAAATTTTTGAAATAACAAAATTTAACAAAGTTTATTACTAACAACAAATAAATAAACAATTTATTTACACTATTTACAGTGGATATCCTTAACTTTTTTACTTTACAGTTTGATCTACCGGGTTATAAAAAAAAAATTTATATTTCTAATTATATCTTTATTTAGATTTAGAACAAAATTTAAAAAAAAAACGTTACTATTTGGTTTCTCATTATGGTTAACTTATTACAAATATATTTATCTACTTTATTAGCAACAGCATTTTATCCTTAATATTATTAAACTATCTTATTTTAAAAAATTCATACTTAGAAAAACATTCTATAGAAAACAAAATTTTATAATGAGTATGGACTTCTCAAAATATTAAAAAAAATTTCATCTTGCAAAGTCAAAGATGTTACGCAAAATATTATCCAAAATTCAGTACTAGATTTTAATATTTATCACACAATGTTTACTAATCATAATATATTCTTATTTAAGCCTTACTTTAGTATGATATAAGTGTAATCATTAATATATTTCTGTTAATCAATAAACAAAAAATATACTATGCATATTGTTTACATAATTTACTTTGTACTATTGTATTTTAAAAATATGCAATACTTATTTTTCTCTTAAAAAAAAATAATACTAAAACATTTAAAATTATTATCACTTTAAAGAAAATATCTTTGTTTAGATACCTTATTTTAAAAAGTTTATATTTTATTTCCGAAATAAAATTCAAAATATATTCTATGATTCTTTTCTTTCCTTAGGATACTTTGGATCTTCAACTTTAAGTTATAACGTCCTATTCCTTCTAAGCAAATAAACCAATCTTATACAAAATGATAGCATAACATAAGTTCTAAATTATTTATCATTTCTCTTAAATATATCTGACTGAACGATGCAGTTACATGAAATAAAGATAGCGAAAACAGATGCATAGGATTAAGGAAGAAAGCTAGAGTATTACTCTTAACATATCTCAAAATCATGGCACAGTGTGAAGAGGTATGACATTTACCTGCCTAATATCCTCTAGTATAGGGATGATGTTAAAGCTATTTCTTCAGCTTTATTAGAACATCAAATATTTAAAGAAATATAAACACTGTCCAAATACAATGTGTATCAGTCATAGGGCTTTGTTAACTATGCTGATATTCACATAAAGACTAAATATTATTTCCATTCCTTATAACATCCTATTTCTTAAAACATCATCTTGGTTTCCTGTTCACTAAGTACTTCCAAGCCACTATCTCAACATTATTTCTCAAGATTTTCCACATCTTACATCGATAAATAACTATCTGCATTTACAAAACAATAAATAAAATTCATTAATAGTTAAACAATCTTACGATTCCATAAGAAAAGTTGCTTACTTCATTGCACTGTATGTTTAATCACATACAATCTACTTAGACAATATTTGAATATTTAATAACATGAAAATTTTAAAAGAATCACATAATTATTTGTTATGTTGGATTATATCACTAATAAAAAAAAAATTGTCGTATGCATATTTTCAAATCAATCCTATCTCATAATGTTTTTTAAAATGTTGTATGAAATGCGGTACATATAAGTAAAAAAACTTTTACACTTCATTCTTCCAATTTATGGATGATCTAAAGAAAACAAAAAAAATATATACATTATAAATTATCAATAGTTATTATTATTACCAATAACCTTTATCTAGTCATCCTGTTCAGTAGGCTTTCTTTATCCACTTGAGCATTGCAGATATAAAAAAAATTCACACCCATACACTTTATATTAAAATATTTTTAGCTAAATTATTAGATTGTTATATTATAAAAATTTTAATATTAATAAATTAATGTTTTTATGTTTTTCCTAATCTTATATAAAAATTTAGATTTAAACTAGGTTAACAAAATAAAAGGAATCAAAAAACTATTATTACATATTTTCTTGATGATAGTTCCTGATATGTCCAAAATGTTTATTATTTTCTCTAGAGTTTTTAAAAATGTTCTCCTCCAAGCACGTTAAAGTTTAAAATAAAAATAATTATTAATCCATTTAGTAAAATTTATAGAAAATAATCCTTGGTTTTAGTATTTAGGATGATAATTATTAAATCATAATATTAATTAATCCTGTGAAGCTTCTTAATCTTCTCTACCAATATTCTCTGTGTATCCGATGCATCGATCCATCTCATTTAACTTTGAAAAAATATTCGATAAACTTTTAAGTACTATTTGTATTTCCATGGATCCATTTTTTATTCAACTATGTGTTCACTTTTTTATATATGTTTCCTTCTTGATACATTTAAACTTTCGTTTGGTATTTTTATATGGATAAGCTTATAAATAATATGTTTCAATACATTTTTTTCCTTTTTAGACTCCGTATAATGTCCGAGCTGTGGTTTTTTTTTTATGTACCAAAACAGTTCTTCAGTTATGCATTAATAAAGCTGTATCAATAAATATTTCAAATATTTTTTAGCATTACAACTTATATCCATTTTATTTCGTAGTATATCCATCCTTTATTGCGAAGCTTGCGTTAAATTTTTAGATAAAATATGACTGGTAAGTACTTTAAAAATTAGAAAATCATTTTCACAAAGTTTCTAAATTATTATATTTTAAAACTCTCTTTTGCAAAAAATACTTTTAAAAATTATCAATTAGTTTTTTGCAAATAAAACGATAAGAAAGTACTAAAAAAAATTGACTAAAATAAAAAAATTTTAAAAATACTATCTTTTTGATAGTTATAATTTACCTTTCTCCGGTTTCAATACATTATTAATCTCCCCTTATACCCCCGTGCAATTCATATTTATAGTCTGTAAGAATACCTTATCCTATTGGTTAATTCTTACTTTAGCTTGAGAACAAATTTACATATTTTTAGTTTATAGTAGAATTAAATTTCAAAATTAGAAATTGTGACGTAATGAATTTAAAATATTATTTAAAATACCACTTTTAATTCAATTATAACTTTATTTAAATTATTTTAATCTTTTAAAATGACTTTTAAAATAACATTTAATAACTTATTCCATTTCTTAATATTCGATTTATCTATTTTTATTTAAATAAAACATTTAATTTTTATATTATGAATGTATTCGTCTTTATGACATTATTTAAAACATTACATACGATAGTTAACTTAATATTTATTATTATTTGCTTTTATGATAGGCAATAATTCCATCCAATTCTATAATATAACTTTTAAAATATTTTAAACTTTGTTATTATTTTAAACAAGCATGTGTGAGAGTGTATGTAATATACAAATCACATGATCAATAACTTTGACAGACGATTTTCAATCTATTTCTCTGCCTAGACTAATAAAATTGATACACTTATTATATTATATAATATAATTATAAAATTTGGAAGAACAATTTAGAAAATATAGAATTAAATACAATTCTCACCGTCATAAAGTTTATTTTTAAAATATATTATATTAATTTTGACTATTAAATATGATTATAAATTTAAACACTGTATTTATTAACTTATCAGTTTTAAACTATTAAAATCGAATTTATTAAATATACTTTTAATATTTATAGCTGTGTTATTTAATATGGCCAGCTTTTACAACCATATGAAACAATATTTAAAGCTTTTTATAACTATTTTTAAATGATTTTATATACTACATATTCTCTTTAGCTTCAAATTGTACTTTAAAGATATAATTGACTTAATATAATTAATGTAATAAAAGAATATATTCTAAATTTAAAATTTTTTAGTAATTGACTGTTATGAACTATTACTGACCTATAGAAAAGGGCACAATATATATATATAATACATTTAGCTTGAACATTTGAAACATGTGGAATAGATATCCATTTTTGATACTTACATATTAATCCTATGACACAGCATGTATTAGACTTGTTGCACCTTTTCATATTTGTGATAAATGTATAACATTGCGATTAGGTCAAATAAATCCAAGAAAATCTGATCTTGTATCAAAACATGTTCTTTATCCAATCTGGTAACAAAATAATTTTTTTTTTCAAAACCAATTTTTTTTTTTTTTTCTGTTTTTGTTTAATATTTCATTCTGACAACAACTTGATTTTTTTCTTCATAGTTATTGCCCATTTTCAATTTTATTGTTGCTTCATTTATTTGATTTTAAGTGAGTAAATAGCTGTAACTTCCCCAAAACATTGAAAGACTTTGGGTTCAGCAAAATGGCATAATAAGCAATAGCGATGAACATCACAGCAAACACCATTCACTTGCATAATGAACAAAATAAAAAATAATTGGTTGCCAATATAAACTATTAATAAATTTTTATATTTTCTTATTTTATGAAATTTAAAAAAAAAAAAAAAAAAATTATTACTGTTTTTCGATCAAATTCCATTTCAGGCGATATACTCCATAATCACATGGTCATTTTGAGGGAAAAGTGAACATTTTTACTTGAAATCTCCATTTTCTCTGGAATATTTGATCCACTTATAATAAAATACAACAGACCACTTCCATTTATTCACTGTTATATATTGCAAGGTAAGTAATGTATGTGTATATTTTATAAATTTAATACTTTTTCATATATATAACATGTAAATGTTGTATATATTTTATGCTTTTTTAAATAATATTTTAGGCAGTTTTTGTCATTTAGTGATTTTATAGCCAAATTGATATCTTTAGTATTGTTTTAATTTTTTTCCTGTGAAATTTGTATATATTTCTGTATGGTGAAATAACATTTTCGACTTTTTGTATAATGGTGTCTTGTCATTAATTGCTGTTAAAAATGTAATTTTAAAGATCGATTTTTTTAGTGATTTTATAGCCAAATTCATATCTTTAGTATTGTTTTAAACGTCTATTCCTTTTACTACTGTTAAAAATGTAATTTTAAATATTGCTTTTTTTTTAATTACACTCCAAATTGTTTATATTTTTTGTGTGAAAGTAGTATTTTTAGTCCTAATCTTATGTATTTTTTAGTCCTAAGCTTACATATTAGTTCTGTGACATAGAGCATGTATTGGACATGCTGCCCCTTCTCACACATGTATTCAAGCTGCCAATATAAATCTTGCAATAAAATATCATGTATAAGATCATGTACAGGGTATTTTGGTCAAATCACAAGATAAGAATGTTATCCATGGATTGATACAAATGTGAAAAGATGCAGCATGTCTAATACATGCTCCGTGTCTCAGGACTAATATGTAAGTACCCCATTTTTTATCAATAGCTTTCTGCTTGTTTAAATTAGTAATTTTTATAATTGACATAAAGTATAGTAAATTTCTTTATTATTATACCTAACTCCAATCAACTTATTTGTAAATTTTTCAATATTTTGTGATTTATTACTTTTATACTGTCATAATTTCTCATTGCAAAACAAAAATGATTTAAGACTTGCTATCTTCTGTATAACTGGTACTTTTGATTTATAGTATATTTAACTTCTCTTGAAATGATTTAATTATCCACTTATAACTAAATAAAGTATCATCTCTTGCAATATACAAATAAAGATATTTAATAGCTTTATTCTGTTTTTTTTTTAATTGGTGATCATAAACCATTTAACTTTTTTAATTCATCCACCAGACAATTTATACTATTTTTATATCCACAAACAAAAACATCATCAACATATTTTTGCAAATTTTAATACTTATAAAATTTGCAATTATTAAAAATCTTCAAATGTTAAAATTGACTGTTATCAGGATATAACATAATGACATTTAATGTAATATACCATATACACCTCAATTTACACTCTACAATGCAGTTTAACATATGATTTATTTTTATCTCCTCTTGCCTACAGTTTTAACTGTCCAGCTGTCATCATCAGAGGTTTAACATATGACTTATTTTATCTCCACTTGCCTATAGTTTCAAATGTCCAGCAGTCATCAGCAGAGATTTATAAAAGCTCTGATGATGACTGCTGAACAGGTGAAACTATAAGCAAGATGAGGTAAAATAAGTCATATGTTAAACTGCATTGTAGAGTGTAAATTGTGATGTAATATGGTATATTATATATAATTCAGCAATGCAAATAAGAAGAAGTGGAAGGAAATTCTAATACTCCAATAATGACATTTACTTTCTCTCTAGTTTAAATGTTTTTCATTTGAAAAAGGTTAAGAAATTGAAAGTACTTCTGAGTTATATTATATTTATCTATGAAATGTTATTTCCGTTATAATTCATTTATTTTATTAGAATTTTATGACAATAACTATTCAATAACTGACACTTTATTTTATTTATATATATAAATATAAAAAAATAGTTGCTATAAAAAATTTTCTATTTAATATAATTTTGTAATTTGCTTGGAAATTGTCCAGAAATTTAAAACCAAAACATCACTCCACTGAATAAGTAAGTGATGAAGATATTTTAAATCATTTGCTCTAGCCAGAGTTAACATTGAGTGATTGCTTAACTTTTACTTTCTACTATATTTTAAATGAAAAAAAAAACAAAAAACAAATATATAAGCTGATAGAAAAATAAATAATAAACTTTTTTTTTAATCATGTAAGACTTTGAAAAAGTTATAGCATTAATTAAATGAAATATTCAATATTGCTTTATGTAAAGCCAAATCTATTTTATATGCTTTTTATGCGTATATAGTTAGAGCGATGGAGATATAGATAGATAAAGCAGAATAAGATCATTGTTAAGGCAAATATAAAAAACTAAAGGCAAAACTTAGACTTATCATTTGTAGTGTTCATAGCTTGCTCCCCACAAGTAAAATCATATTGCTCACCCTGAATTTGTTTTATCACTAGCACACTGATATTAATTTAATCAATTCACATCATATTAGTATCTTTGAACTCCAGATAGTAATTCAGTATGCATTTTTCCACCTGACTACATAAGTGGAGGTAGCCTAAATGAAATCTGAACCAGATAGAATTTGAAAATTAGTTCTTTTTTTTTTAAGATTGCTAATTAGCCCGTGTCTATTTATTTTATGGGTAAGAAAAGTAGTCTTTTTAATAAATAGATAATTATAGGGTATTAATTTCTAATAAAACAGTATCTATCCAACACTAATTAATAAATTGGTATCCAGCTCTTTTTAACCAGATTGTAGTACAACAATGAATGACTGTTTAAAACTTTTATCACCTAGTAACTGGGATGCCTAGTGAGAAATGGCTTCTCCTTCATTGTTATTTTTACTGTGCTGAGAAGTTTAAAGCAATCTTTTACTTTACATTTCCCAAAATAATATCTGATGTCTGACTGTGAGTGAGCTATTTAAAATTTTAATCATATTTAGGAAAAAAAATCAAATTTACAATTTAACTAAGTTCTGGGAAATGATTTCACTCACTTTTTTTTTTTTTCCATGTGTCATAGCATCGGCCGGGATGCAAACCCGCTAATCCGGGACAATTGCTTGTAAGCAGCTGTGCTGCCTCTCGTTTAGACAAATGGAAACTTTTAGAGCTAAAGTCACCCTGCCTACTAAGTGCAGTGGTAACGTGGCCAATTCTGGAGTTCAAGATTTATGAGATCATAGTCCATTGACTTCTGGTACTTGGGCTTTTTAAGAATGCAATAAACCACTAGATTACCTTTTTAAAAACTCTTATACCAATGTTTATTAAAGTTTTGTTTACAAATTTATGCTAGATGTTTATATGCTTGAGTTCTGCAAGCAATTAACGGACAATCATGGCATTAAAAATGCAGTCTGAACAGTTACTTAAATTACTTTTTAAAAAATCACATACGTTTAAGACAAATATTTAATTTTAAAACTATTCTATAATAATGCATGTGGTATCAAATTTAACTCATTAGACAATAGTAATAAATTATTTATAGATATCAGTTTTACCCTAAGGTTTTTAAAATATAATCAAGACAGCCTGGTTTTTAATCATCGCTAAATCACCATTTGTAATCTTCAGCTGAGATATCACTGAGTATAGAAATTTGTTCAGATTCTTCTGGGAAGCTTAATGCTCTAGCCTCTTTTATTGCCCATGGCTTAATTCTTTTTTTTTTTTAAAATATTTCTCTGGAGTTATCTTGATCTTTCTATGAATGTTTTTATTTTCTGTTTTAAAAGTTTTGTCTTAAAATAACTAACTTAGTTTTGTTCATTTGTTTTAATCTAATAATTGTTAATTTCATATCTTTTATTTACTCATTTTTTTCATTTTTAATCCTATATTTAATTATAATCGCGTTTACAATTAATATAAATGGTTACTTTATATAACTTTAAAACAAATATTTTTACTTTAAAACATATATATATTAAATGTGTGTGCAGATATCTAACTCGTACGAATTCTACAATTGTTACTACTGAACCCGTACATTCATTATTACTTTTTGGTATTGCATGATATCTTCTTAACTCTACTGTATTTGTTTACAGAAATCTTTATATATGGGCATAATTTCCAAAAATATATACATTACTTTTATTTACTTCTTTCAGTTTTATTAATATAATTGTTTTAACAATTTCCGTGTTTTTAATTCTATATGATATATACAAACAGCATTATAAAAGGCAAGCATGGGATTTAGCTTAGCACATCTGGCTTATAATTTTATTTTCGTATATTTAGTTCATAGACAACCTAATAAGCATTCCAATGTTTGTCGCTAAATGGAAGTGTATATATTTTAAATAGAAAGGAACATAGCTATTTAAAAAAAAAACCGAAACCCTCGCCATCCTACAAAAGCCCGATGGGTTAAACCTCTTTTTCTTTATTTTGTTTTTTAGGTGACTGTTAGGGAGGCCTTAGATCGATAGTGGACTATTTTATTTTGCAGCTTAGAGTATTATCATAAATTAAACTTAATTAATGATCTCTTGTTATTTTTAACAATGTATTGAAAAGGAAAAATTTACGAGTAAGGACTTCTGAAGTTAGCGAGAGTTCTGAAAATTAAAACTGCTAAACAAGAATTTAAATTTAAACTGTTTTGTTCCCTAATTTAAACAACGGAGCAATTTACTATATAAATAGAAATGTATTTCTTAATAAAACTGTTAAAGTAATCACGAGGCCAGGTGTTGAGAGGCATTTATTTTATAACTAGTTTTAGCAATTTAGTTTTTCATTGTTTACGTTATGATAGATTTTTTTTTTTTTAAATGTATAAACATAAAACTTAAATAAAGAAATAATTATATTAGTAACCAATATATATAGAGAGATGTATTTGTGTCAATGTTTATTACGATTTCTGATCTGATTAAAGACATGTACAGTAACTAAAGATGATCGAATCTTCAACGCCCACAGGCATATAGTAATTTCTTCAACTCTGAAGATAGCACAAACAATAAGTTTTACATTTTTTTAATAGTTGGCGTATTTGCACTCATCTTTCCAATCCAAATTAATCTAATGCCGTTATTATCTATTATTATTGAATGGCTTAAGATATTTTTTTATAAAATAGCCAGAATTTAAAAATGCTCAAATGTTATCAAACAGCAATTGGTAAATTTGGTGTGTGTTGCTTTCTCTTTCATACTTCTCTATGTTGGAAATCTTTGCCCTGCTTTATCTTTATCTATTGAATGCTTAACTAGATTGGAAAAACGCCAGTTACAATGGAAAAAAAAAATTAAATGAATATGCAAACATTATACCTTGAGATCATTAGCTAAAAAAAAAAAAAATTAAGCAACAGACTATTGTAATATGATCATAAAAGTTATCGTGACATCCTTAAACCAATATATTCTAACAATTCATTATTTAGAGACAGAGTATCCAACCCATACCACACAAGCTACATGCAGCTGAAGATGTCTATAAATGTGACCCAACATAAAATCGTAAACCTATTTGGACATGTTTTGTTGATTATATGTTATAACATGATTTAAATAAACATATATGCTGCCATTATTTGTACACTTGTATGGCTTGTTTTGTGGTGATGTGTAACTTCCAATATATCACTTTCCATATGCAGATAATAGAATTGTCAATATGAGACATTACATGTATTCATAGTGATGTGGCAAGGAAGTGATTATCAATAGTATTTCAACATTGCAATGTTAGTGATTCAATGTTATTTAGAAGTCAGATAAGCATTCTTATTTTATAATTAAAGGTGTTTCCTCATCTCAATAGTGTCTTACATACAACCATATGATTTATACATTTTCTATATTAGTGAACACAAACTTAGAATCTGTTTGAAGGTTTTAAAAGATTCTCTGAATAGACCACTGCATAATTAGTATTATTATGTAAGGAATTTTTTGCTTATCTGTTATGGCAGATGTTATGAAAATTGTGCACAGATCTTTTTTTTTCTTACGTACCAGCTTTAGTTAGTTTTTTATATATATAATGTGTGGCCTCATGATAACTCTCCTTCATCAAATGTGCCTCAGAGATACCAAAAGATTTGATCTCTCTAATTTAAAGAGTTAATCATATTTTGTAATGAGTTTCCTTATACCGTTCAAATATAAAGTATAAAACAAAAAAAGAAAAGAAAGATGTAGCTTGATGGAATCAAAAATTCCACAAAGAAATCATCAAATGTAGAAAAGAATGGATTGAAATAAATTGAGATAATGCAGAATCTCACTATATTCATTAAAATACGTATACGACAGCCGATTATCATAATGTCATGGTAGCCATCTAAACGACAATCAAATCTAAACACACAACAAAGATTTTATGAGAAAAGAGCAGCCATCCTTATCTCAACTTTTCTTTCTATATAACTATATATATTTGATTGTCATTTAGAGGGCTATCATGACATTCTGATTGGCTGTTGGGTACGTATTTTCTGTGCTTCACAAATTAAAATATTATTTACATACTTTACTGCTTGTTATGTATTCTAAAAACTGCTACGTAGTAAATCATAGGATTTCATGTTGTATGTTTATGATTTAGACTCAGTGAGTTATTTGTGAAGATATTTCAAGCTTCAAACTTTCAAATCTAAATACTTATGACTGCCTTAGATATATAAAAAGAAAAGTTGAGATAAGGGTGGCTGCCCTTTTCTCGTAAAATCTTTGTTGTGTGTTTAGATTTGATTGTCATTTAGATGGCTATCATGACATTCTAATTGGCTGTCATGTACATATTTTAACGAGTGCAGTGAGATTCTGCAGTATCTCAATTTATTCCAATTTTCAACTATCTGCGCTTCGCAAATTAAAATATTATTAAAAGAATGGATATAATTTCACCAAAAGCCAAACACAAATTTGAGGAATATATATAAAATAAGTAAGCAATGTATGTAGACTGAAGAAACTTATAACAATCCAAATATTTCTTTACTAATGTTGAGAAATAATTAGTATTCACTAAGTCAATGAACAGAAGTAGATCACCTTTTTGTAGTTCTTTCTTTTTTACTTTGCCCTCTAGCAAGAATATTTAAATATCCAGTTTCCATCCAATATTGAATAGCTTGCAGCTATCTTAAAAGATTTTGTCATTGTATAAAAGATTTTCAGATTTCTGAAATTAGATTTGAATGGACTTGACATTAATGCAATGACAACTTCATAATTAGATCATTATATATTAAATTATATCAGATGTTATATACTGTGCTCATGCTACTGATGAGCTGTGCAGATGATAGATAATTGATTGACCTTCTGAAGGTCAACTGTGAATAATAAAGTGCTTGACCAAAAGTTTTAGCAGTCATTTAAGCTATGATGATGGGTTTCAGAACAGTGTTTTCTCATTTTAATTAGTATAGAATCTAGTTATCAAGAGATTCTCATTCCATCCATAATTTCTTCACACTAATTGTGATGATGGGGTTGAATGTTTATACAATTATATTTCATATTTTAGCTTCATATTCAACACCTTTGACACCAATTGCACTTCAAGCCCTCAAGAATTAAGTAATATTGGAGAGAGGCTTTATAGACTCAAAATCTTTGTCATGATATTTGCTCATGGTAATATAATCAATAATGAGTCAGTTTGGAAAATAGATGTGTCAAAAATTCCAGCCCCAGACCATTTGATTTTATTTCTTTCAATACCCGTTTGATTTGTCATCCATCTATTTTATTTTAAACTTTTTTTGTTTGTCTTAACATACATCTCTATGTACTTTGTTGAATTGTCTGTAGTCTCTGTTCTATTCTTTTGTTAAGGGCTCAAGTCTCAGACGCACTATTAAGAAATAGTAAAAACACATCTTTAAAAACATTCACTTTTAAATGACCTAGGCATATTTCTTTTTCAACATTAAATTATTTCTACTAAGAGAACTCCATATAAGATTAATACTACGATTAATTTCATCCATTGTTTCCATCTATATTAACGATCTGACTAAGGTGTTTGTCATTGATAACATCGAATTCATAATTTATAAATCTTTATTTTCTTGTGAGAAAAACCATTTAACATTACTTAATTTTTTTAGCATTTATTCTGAATCCTATTTTCTTATTTTTATCTAATACCTCTTGCAACATTTCCTCAAGCTCTAAAGCATTATTTGCAAAATCAACCATATTATCTGAACAATCAAGATGACTTAAATAATCTCCCTTTACTTTCTTACTTTTCATTTAATTCATAAAAGACTTCTTATAAAACTGTTGTAAAATGTTCTGAAGATATGAGATCACTTTATAATAAACTTCTGTATGTTAATCTTCTCATTATTACCATGTAATTGAATCATTGCTATTTCATTTTGATAAATATTTTTCAGCATATAACAATAACCAAGGCCTATATCTTGATGATTGAATGCTTTAATCTCTATAGAAATGCTTATCGAATCAAACACCTTTTCATAATTTACAAATCCAAAACAATGACAATTGTTAGTAATTAGTTCCTTCTATCAGTGAGGAGTTTTGGATTTGAGAGCACTGCACCTAGATCTTAGGATGAAGGTCACAAGCCAGAAATGAGTCTGAGGATATTGGATGAGTAGGCATTAGATAGGGATTTTATGCACAAGTCTTCTGGCATCCATTAATTACTCTGGTTGGCACAGGATGGCACTACTGTATGGAGAGTTTTGCCTTGTTTAAAAACAATTATGTGCTAGTATAAGAGATGATGATCATGTGATGTTTAGTGGTCTATCAAAATTACTATTGCATTATTTCAATCATGTAATGCCACTTTATCATGGAGACACTTAGTATATAATCTTACCAACAATCTTTTCTACTTTTCAACTGTTTCTTTTAAAATATTAATAATTCCTCATTTCCAAGAGCTTTTTCTTTCTTCATAGATTTCATTACATCTCAATTCTTCGTTTAAAATGCTGAACAATTCAGAATATATAATAAATGTAGAAGTCAATTTGATTTCTTGTTATTATTATTATATAATTCTTTATAGAACTTTACTGTATATTTCATGATGTCATTCTCTTTTTCATAATAGTTTATATCTTTTCTTCTTAATAATGTGAAAGGCTGAAACCTTTGACCGATGTACCTTAAAAATGCTTATGTGACGACCAATCAGATGAAATAATGACTGCAAGTGGAACTCTCAATTCAAGAACACAAGCCAGAAATATAAGAAAAAGATCGAACCCACCTTCTTCTCTACTTAAATTTATATATAAATTTAATATATTTACATTTGTTATTATCATTTCATTAGATTTGAAAATTACTTCATAGTAAATCGAAAGATTTCATGTTATTTATTTATATATAATATTTAGTGAATTAAATGTGAAGGTGTTTTAAGCTTCATGTTCTTTGTTCAGAATGCTTCAGTCTGGCTTATTTATATATAAATTTAAGTAGAGAAGGTGAATTCCATCTTTTTTCATATTTCTGGCTTGTGTTCTTGAATTGAGTTCCACATGCAGTCATTATTTCATCTGATTGGTTGTCACATAAGCATTTTAAAGGCACATCGGTCAAAGGTTTCAGTCTTTCATGTTATTACTTCATCTGCTTGCACTTAATAAAATTATCTTTTCATCTTATTGCAGAAATAACTTTCCTTCTGCTACCAAGATGCTGATATACATTTTTGAGGATTTAATTTTTTTCCATAACATTCCCTATTTAATTTTTTTATGTCATTATTAATTCTTTTTTGTAACATTTTGTAAAACTCTAGTTTTTAATTCTTATTAATTGAACATTTTTTAAATTTCATATTTCTTATCTTGGTAAAAAAATTAATGTTAAACTGTTTTTTTTTCATAGCAACTTTTTTTTCTTGAAGTTCTTAATAGAGTATCAATTATCTTGTTATTGATTTCAATAATGATTGAACCATTTTCAAAATGTTTAATATTTTAAAAAGATTTCTAAATTCTAATTTAAATTTATTGGAATATCTCTAAAGACTAGGAATATCAATTGTAAATAGTTTTTTTTTATTAAATTTTCTTTTTAATTTTGTATTAACCTATGTCTTACATCCCATTAATTGATACTTACCTGTATTGAATCTATTAAAAACGTACAATCTAGAAATAAAGTATTTTCTGTTAGTCAAAATATAATTGAATTCTGTTATATTTTCTTTGGATGCTTCAATGTTTATTACATAATAAATCATTTTTCTTTTTTATGAACTCTATAAGAATTTGTACCCTCTTTCATTTTTATTATCACAGCATTTTCATCTTTCAATCGTTTTATGACTCTATCATTAAAATCTCCCTTGATAATTTTTAAAATGTTTGTTCTGATCAAAAAAGTCTTTTGAATACTTACTTAAAAATCCTTTTTTTCTTCACCACAATAAAAACGTATTGGGCATAAACCTGAATTATTTGCTTTTCCAATGGTTTGAATAACTAATATTGTCATTCTACACATTATCAATCTGCACAATGTTATTCTTTCACTTTTATTTATAAAATTTCCCCCATTTTTGCTTCAAATATGTGCCTTTATGATAAAAACATGCCAATTTTTTAAATCAATATGCTCCTCACCTTTTTTCCTAACTTCATAAACTTCCATTTAATATTAAAGCATTCTTCTTCCAATTCACTCATAAGTGACCTGCAGTTGTAAGTACATGAGTAAAAACTTATCACTGAATGATAGTTTGGATCTGCAATCAGGGGTCTTTATTATCCTCTGCCTTTAGCTGGTGCATTTATAATTCCTTAAAGTAAAAACCATAACTTAGTTCCGTCTTTCATAATGTCACAAATTTATCCTTCTTTCAAAAAAACTCAACTGTCATTTCAGTTAAGAACTATTAGGCAAATGAGAAAAAAGGTTGTGGAGTTTTTTGATCTTGAACTCAGGGACATTTAACCTCTGGATAATACTAAATGTTGGTGAGCAGCCAATCATATTTCCTTTTTGCTATATACAGCTGAAATGACAAGAATGTACAGAGTGAAACTTAGAAATTTACTCCGCTTGATTTCTTAAAGGTCTTAAAGATGAATTAAAGAATTTCCATGTATATATTATCATTATTTTATGTTTAATTGTAACTATTCAAATCTTTCAGACCTGCATTTTACTTGTCAAAGCTTATTATCAATTTTGAACTCTGAACAAATAATAAGCTTTGGATGAATGGACTGCAAATCTGAAGAACTTGATTGATCACCACTCAAAGATATACTTGTTTATTGATTGGTTTTATTGTGAATGTCAAATTATCTCTCTCACGAGATATTCTTATTGATGGATTAAAAATTGCTTTTAAATATGATTGATACTAAATCAAATTGATTATAATTAAGGCATATAGATATAAAACTGTATCTATCATTCCTGCATGACTGTTTCATGTTTCTAGCACATCTAATAGTTTCAAATGAAATATGTATGGTGGGAAAGTTCAGCTTGGGAATATTTTATACCAAGTAATAAGTCAAGATTTATAACATATATTGAAGGAATTTGTCAAAATATTGAATATATATATATAACAAGTTACCCATTAAAAATATATTATATATAATATATTATATTTAAAGAAATTAAGTAGAAGGACTTTTGATTTTTTGTTTTTTTGTCTACATGGTTTCAGTTGATGTTTACAATGTAATGTGTATTTTTTTTTTGTATTTATATACATATATTAGGAACATATTGTAAAAGCTTTTCCAGAATATATTTTAAAAGCTTTTCCATATAATATATATATATATTATTGAGAATTAAAGAGTATACTTGGACTAGGATAATCTTTAGCTTAATAAATGATTATTAAAAATCATTAATATCTTTCTATAATGTTGTGAGTGCATAAAGTTTTAAAACTTTAATAAAATTATAGTAAATTGCTATCTATATATACTTAACAAGTTATGAAGATGTGTTAGAGATTGTGATATGGGTTAATTGACCAGTGATGGTTTGGAATGAAATGCTCATCTTGGATAACATTTATCTTTTTCACACATCTTTGTTCTATATCAGAAATGAGTAATGGAATAAAAGTTATATATATATATAAAGATAGCTTCTACTATGTGGTGATGCTGAACTGATATCAGACCCATATAGCTATCTGGCTTGCTATGCTGAGTTTGAAGACATTATGTGTCTAAAAGATTCACGCTTGCAAGCTGAATAGAAACTGTTTCATAAACGCTCAGAGTTTGTGTTTAGATCTAGTTTCTTATTCCTGTCTTTCACTGATGATAACAAATAGCTTGAAATCATGATCTGAAAGTGGAATTAAAGTTAGAGATAGTGAATGCTTGCTCTGATGTTTATGTAAACATATGCTTGATGGTGTTTTTGATAGAACGCCATCTGTTGACATGAAATTAGCAAGTTTTTAAATTGTTTTTCATAAATGTACCTTTGAGGTCTTTCTAGCAATGATATATATTGCAGAGGCTTCTACTATGTAGTAATGCTGAACTGATATCAGAACCATATAGCTATCTGGCTTGCTATGCTGAGTTTGAAGACATTACGTGTCTAAAAGATTCACACTTGCAAGCTGAATAGAAACTGTTTCCTAAATGCTCAGAGTTTGCGTTTAGATCTAGTTTCTTATTCCTGTCTTTCACTGATGATAGCAAATAGCTTGAAATCATGATCTGAAAGGGAATTAAAGTTAGAGATAGTGAATGCTTGCTCTGACGTTTATGTAAACATACACTTGATGGTGTTTTTGGTAGAACACCATCTGTTGATATATATATATATATATGCAGTTAAATTACAATATGAGCTAAGTATGTCTTACTCATTTGAAAAAGTGAAGTGGATGTTACAACTTGCATCAAAAGTGAGAGCAATTGGTCCAACTTTTGAGCTGATGGATGATTAAGATATGATTGAGATAAAATTAAACATGCAATGGTAAGAACAAATATATGTTTAAAAATTCAAATAATAGCTAACTGAAATATTTCAAACATATTAAAATAGACATTGAAATATATATATACTAATGGCCTATAATATATTTCAAACTAAATAAATCTTTATGACTCTATTATTTTGTATTTACTGATCTTACCTGTAAAGTTTTTAATAAATACATATATGATACAAATAATTTTTATGATAGTCTCAATCTTTTAAATGATCACCCCATTCAATTTATGCATTCTGATCACTGCAAACTAATTTTCAATTTTAACATTTCAAACATACATTAGTAAATATTGGAAAGTAAGTTGTAAAATCAACAAGTTGCAATTACAATATATATATGTGTGTGTGTAAATCAGATTATCATTTCTGGTATCGAAATTCAATTGTTTGAAACATCTAGCTTTTCTGATAATTTTTTTTATATTTGTATAATTAGAGAAGGTAGTCTAAAGTGTTTTACAATAGAATTATGTGAAATGTTATATTTTTAAAATAAGGAGTGCACCAACAGATCTAAATGGCTATATATGTTTTTTCAATGCAATACAAAATTATGCATATATTTTTTTTTTGAGTAAGATATTTACTGTTTCATGGGGTGTTCTAATGTGGACTGAATCTGTTCTTATTTTGAGTGATGTTTGTATGGTATAGCATTAAGAAGTTATATAGGTAGTAAAAATCAAACAAGTTAATTTTATACAAATTTTATCAATATAAAATAAATCATTGAAATTTAGAGACAGACTTTTACAATGATAAGATTTTCAAGTTAATACTATAGAATTTTATGATATAGTGAATTGTGCCTCACTTTCAACATCTATGACTGCTATTAAATCTGGGCTAAGAGAAATCTGAACCTTTTCAAATTATAAGCAGACTTAGAATATTTGTTTTTAGATTTCTATTAACCAACTCAGACTGCTATCCATTATTTCTCAGTAAATGGGTATTCAGCTATTATTAAGTGAAAAATAAAATTAATCTACTTTATTTAATGAATGAACACTGACTACAATTGTGAAATGGTCTCACTATTCGTCAAGGTGCCATATCCTTTTTAGGAGGTTTGATGGAAGAATAGAAAGAGGAGTATCCTACAATATTTTTCTATACCTCTAATTAAACTTCTATGATTTAAATTTTAAAGAGTTATAGTAAAAAATAGTACTTTAAAAATATAATATGGCTTTTTTTGCCTGTACAACCAAAAAATATTTGAACTTGTAAATGAAAACTGAAAAAACAACAACAGAAAATTAGCAATAATTATTCATTATAGTTAAAGATTTCGATAATAGATTTAAGATCATAATGTCTTTAACATTTGATTAATCGTTAAAAAATAGTTTATTAATATATTAACATAATGTCTACAATAACTACTCAAGGAGCTATAACTTCATTAATGGCTAATTATAATGAATTTTATAGATTTAGCAGTCAAAAATTATTAGTCAAGCATTGGTGGTCGAGTAGTCAGCACAGCTGCCTTACAAACAGTTGTCCTGGGTTAGCGGGTTCGCTTCCCGACCGATGCTATGACACATGAAAAAAAAAAAAATTATATTAGTTTGAAATTTGCTATTGTAGTTGTGATAAAATTACTAATCATGCAATGAGTGAAAATTTTCTTTTGAGAATACATTTTAACAGAAACAAATTTATCCATAGAAAAATTATTTTACTTGAAAAAAAAATCATCTGAGTTTTATTGAGCAATTTTTTATTAAGAATAATAAAATAAAAGTGCAATTTATCTACCTTAATTTGAACATTATTCAGCAAAAAAAGAATTATTGTACATATGTACACACAATCTTATGTTCTGACTATCTTTCAAAGCTGAAGACTGATGGACAGTCGAAACTTAAGACAGTGCGTACGGGGGGGGGGGGGGGGGGGGGGGGGGGGGGGGGGGGGGGGGGGGGGGGGGGGGGGGGGGGGGGGGGGGGGGGGGGGGGGGGGGGGGGGGGGGGGATATATATGATAAAAAAAATTTTTTTGCTAAAAAGTGTTCAAAGTAAGATAGATAAATTGGATTTATATAAGATATTATAGCAAAATAAAGAAAGTGGTGGATTTATTAAAATAAAAATATATATTTTTAATCTTACTCATAGAAAAGATTAAACCTTTGGCATAGGGTTCTCTGCAGAATAAAAGATAGTCATGTTTTGGCAATGTTTATTTCTATTAACACTTCTGATTTATTTGTAATTTAAATATTCATTTTAGAAAAGCATTACATATTTTTATTAAAAATGGAATCGTTTGTATAACAATTATAACAGACATCTTGAATTTAGCAGGTACTATTTTTTATTGTTAGACATGTTAGAATCATCTGTTGTTTTTTAAAGTACTATGATAAAAAAATAAATATTTGTATTTTAATATTATTTATTAATAATTTATCACAATTATAACATTATTTATTTTTTTAAAAATGTTCAAAAATATAGGCATTCAATAAGTTTTTGAAGAAAAAACAAATATTCAAAACTTTTCATTTAAAATGCTATAGCTATTTGTATTATTGGAATGCAACAGTGAAATATGACCTTTCTGTCCTATTGAAAAATTACAATGTAATGTGCTATAGCATTAGATTAACCAAAAGCTAAAATGTTTTGGTACAATGTTGCATTGAAGGATTTTATTTTAATGCCAAGGGTTCTATATTATGGTAAGGATAATTAAACGATAAGAAAGCATAAATATCAGATCTAAAAATTTGGTGGACATTGATGATGTTAAATTATTAGAAAAAAAAAATTGTTATTTTTCTGTATTTCTACAGCAGTTATTTCAATTTTAAATTTATTTTCACAAATTTGTCATACAATTATAAAAATGAATTCCATTTTTTCTGCTATATTTAAATTATGCATTAATATTTAGTATTTTCCTAAAGGTTTGTGATGTTGGTATTTTAGTTGTATTTATATATTAGACTATTTCCATCATCTAATGTAAATATAGAATGTCTTTAAATAAAAATAATTTTTGCATTAATATATATTTTGTTCATTTTTCCTGTAGTCAGATAGTAACTTATTTTAAATTTTATGTAATTTTTTTTTAAAAAAAAAAAACTTTCTTTTATTAAATAATTTTTATAAGCATGCAAACAATTAATTTTATTTTGTCACAAACTCTATTCTGATTGGAGGATCTCTTTCTTTCTATATATATAAAATAAATTAAGCTTGATGTCTGTATTCTTTCCAAAATATATGTGATATTCAAATTTACATGTATATTAAATACACTTAATTTATTTTAATAGAAGTACATTATATAGTTGACAAACACTAAAAGGGATATAGTCAAAAGCACGTATAATAAGTTAAATTATATGAATATTGCAGTATTTAATATATATATAAATTTGAATATTATACATATATATAATTTAATATTTTTAATAGAGATATAAATTAATTAGTAGATGGAACTGTTATATAAAGTAATTAAATCCACAGCAACCAATAAGACAATAAGAACAGTTCCACATTAACCTATTATAAATATTAAGTTTAAATATGTGGCTTGCTGATAAATATTGTTCTACATTATACCTCAACTCTTATAGTTATAATATCCAGCTACCAGCCCATACATAACATGAGTGACTAATTAAAGAGGCCTCCTTTTGATTAGTAGTAGCTTGAATAGGTTTTCTATTGTTTTCATTTAGCCTGTAGAACTGATCTGATTAATTGCTGCACATCATTACACCTTGTCTGTAAATTTAACTTTATTTATATAAAATTCTCTCATTTACTAATTAATTTACATATATATATATATATGTGAAAAATTATCCCTAACAAATTGAATCTTGATTCAATTACATTTAATTATATCTTAAAATTTGAAATATATATTTTTAGTTTCTATTTTAATATTGAAAGATATAATTCATAGAAACATACAAAAAATACATTTTCTCTGATAAATAAAATTAGGTCTGAATGTCTATTTTCAAATGCACTTTGTTTGACCGAATTCAGCTTAATAAATTAACTACTAGATATTATATATAGAAAAAACTTTAATACCAGCATTGCTAAACAGACTCCTACATAAAATAAATATTTATTAATTAATATAATTTTTTTATAAAACCACAGCTTTGCATGCCACCTGGTATCAAGTTTAATTGGAAAATCAATTCATTTTTTATCTGATGACTTAAATTCTTAAAAGACATGTAGCATAAATAATGATAGTAGTAAAATTTAAGTCTGTCAAAATGTTATTATATTCAAGTGGAACTTTAATAACATTTTGGCTGATTTTAATTTCACTTTAGTTATTCTCATTGTTTATTCTCTAAGTTTTTAACTAAAAGTAGATTCATTTTATTATATATATGTAGATACATTTGATATTAAGTGACATGAAAAATTATGCTAAATTTTTAACCTATTAATATTACTTAATATTTCCTTTATACAAAATTGAGTTTAATAGTGCATTGTTTCTTCTATAAAGATATATTCGGATACTATAATTGAAAAATTACTAAAATAAGTAGTTATTTGTTCTTCCTGGTATCTTTAAAATGAATTTATTTTTTCTTTCGTTTGTAAACTTGATACCAGATGGCATTAAAAATTATGTTGGATTTGTGAATTGGTATTTACTATTAGATATTTGATTAAATTACTGTAAAATAAAAATAAAAAACAGCATTTAAATAGTCCACTATAAAACAAATACCTCTCAACAACCTTCAAAAATGGAATAATGGAAAAAAATCTTTAGCACTAAACTTGTTATCTGTCACATGGTGAGGGTTTTCTATTTTTGTTTTGCTCTCTAGCTAAGAATAACCATATATTTTGGGTAGCTATGTATGTTGGCAATAAACTGGTTATTTTTTTAAAAAAATCACAACACTCTTACAAACTTAAAAAAAAGTATCCAAATTTGGCACAGATTCAAACCACAAACCATGGATATCACAGTCTAATGTAGCAATCATTATACTATTATGTCTTCTTTAATGTAGAATGTAGTATTTTAAGTTCTGTATCAAAATACAGATTAAGATAAATAGAGCACTGCATTATACAGTTGAGTTATAATATTTGATCAGTCACAGCAGTTGTTATTGTTTATCTTTCTTTAACAAAAACTATATTTACATCTTAGACTTATATCATAAACTACCAATGGCCTTTACACCAGTAAGATATAAGTAGTATAGATTTAGCTAAAAAAAAAATATAAAGCCTTTAATTTTAAAACATTGCATGTGTAAACAAGTTTTGATAATTGCCAACATGGAGGAAAAAACCATCTTCGTTGAAATTTGTATATCACTTTGGATACATATAAATTTGTAAAGTGCATATCAAAATGTCATAAACTGAAATAGTCAATATGATCAAACAAAACTATATTCAAAATTGCCAACACTAGCAAATGTAAATCAAAATTTACAATCAACAGTTTCATTGCCATGACAGACTTCTTAAATATAAAATAACATAAAATCAGCATGCATATACTTATAATATCTTGTATTTAAGTTCAGCTAATTCTGTCACCCTTAACATTAAAGACAGCTTTCAATAAGTTAATGGCCTGTGTGGTTTAGTGCAGTAATAGTTATAGACTGGAGTATAATGCCTTCAGATTGATTTCAAACTCCAGAGAAATAAAACCATTTAAGTAAATGGCTACAGTTATATTTTTTAATACTAAAACTAATTCTGCCTTGGCAATAAAACTATTTATTGTGAAGTTTGATTTACTTTTGACTAGTATTGGTAGTTTTAAATAAACAGGCAAAACTCACTATACGTATTGCCACTCACAGCAAGATAGAGTAATCAATGGATGCCAGAAGGCTTGTGCATAAAATCCCATCTAATGCCTACTCATCCAATGTCCCCAGACTAGTTTCTGGCTTGTGGCCTTCATCAGTGAGACACCCTGGATTCGAGATATGATCTAATGCAACCCTCCAGCAGCCATCTTTTATCCTACTTAACTACAAAACTATGAGTCTTAAATTTAAAACACCTTAATATTTTCAATCCATGCCCATTAGCTTATATAATCATATAGGTCTTAACTCAGTTCAGTACCTATACATTTTGGTATCTTTGGTTCTATAATAATCATAGTTTTTAGAAGTATATAATGTTAACATATTCTCAGGCTGCATCTAAATTGAAGTATTTCACAAATAAAATACTATGACCAAAAGATATCAAACAATCATTATCAATGACGTTTTACCATCGATTGCCAATCCTTTGATATAACTGATTCAGTTTTTGCATATTTAGTTTAATAATGAAATTATTTACAATTGCTTAAAGATACATTATACATGAACTTTAATGAGCTGTTAAGATTACGATATAAAATTATCTTACGTTTACATATAATTAGAATTGAAAACAAAAATAAATAAATATATGATTAAGTTGATTGAAAGGTCGTGATGTTTAAGCACTCAAACGGTAGTCTGACCAAAGCAATTAATCACATTTAAATGAATAAACAGTTTACTCTTTTAATATTATTCTACACATGGAAAATTGATCCAGCAATTTTTCACCCATTTTTGCCAAACCGCAGAATACTTTTAAATATTTTAACTCGTGTAAGATGGAAGAACATCTAATAAGCACCCTTTTTCTATACATGTAGAGAAAATGTTTGTTAACCTTTATGCCAAAAGTGCGTTTCCCTAACAAAATATCAGAAAATATTTTTTCGACGTAGTTTTATTGCTTGATGTCTTTAATATATATACAAATTAATTATTATTAAAATATATATTTATTTATCAGACCATAAAAAAATAAAATATATTTATTAGTAAATATGTGAGAGAATATAAACTTTTTGTTTCCAGTGTGTGTTTACATATATACGTATACATAAAATTTGAATAGGATAAAATCATGCGTGCTTATTAAAATATCAAACTATTCTCTCTCTCCATATACACACATATATATACACTGTAAATCTTTTACTTTCTCCATCAATAACCAGGTTTGATAGTATTTTTGTTATACTGATAGCATTTAACGTACAAATAATACATATATACAATATATATTGTTGCTATACTTGAGGCAATTACGACCCCAATACATAAGAATAACCATATTGCCGTAAATAAATTATATAACTATTTAAGCTAGTTTGTATGTGTATAATTGTACTGCACATTAAATATATACATCAATTTAAATGATCGTAGATTGCCCAATATTAATATTCAATAAACAGCAATCACTTTTTGGACATATATATATGCACACACACACACATTATTTTTTTTAATTATAACCGTTTAAATGTGATTCACGTTTGCAATGCGAAGAGACAAAACTGAATTAATAATAACTTTAGTTAAATTCTTCAGAAAAAGTGTATACAGTTTTTATATCGGATGCGTAATAAAGAAGTTATAAACGTGTGTGCGTTTTTACGGTTGGTTCGCTTGCTCAGCTGGTTGGGTTTCTCGACAGTCATTAGCTACATTATCATAACTTGGTGGCGAAGAATTATCAGCTACAGGTTGATTTAAATCTTTCACATTAGTGTTCAGCGTGCCCGATATAGTTCTTATTTGATTTCTTGGTAATGTACTATAATCTGGGGGTGGAAGAGCAAAACTTTCTTCTGGATAAATTTGTTGCGGATAATAATAAACAACTGTTTGTATCGGCGTGCAACAGGATGCGCGGCAGCACAGAGCTGCGCAAAAAATTGACAGGATTCCTTCAATAAGTGCAAAAATTAAAAGGAGAATTGAGGCAATAAGATGATCCAAAGTTTGGAGGTTAATGTCTTTGGTAAAGACTAAGCTTCCGACGCTAAATAGAAGTAGAGTGAGGCTAAAAATACCAGAAAAAATTGACATTACTAAAAGGCTTACAATTAAACACTGGTTGATAGGTCTACGTCCGCTAATAAGACCAATAATTCCCGCAATAGCAAAAGCTAATCCACACCAAACACCCGCTCCAACGTATCCTAAATAAAAATCTTTTGGATAAAGAGCGCAGCATAAAGCTCCTACTAAGACTGATACAATACCAAAGGTTAATTTGACGGCGCTGAGACGGAAGACTATTCCCTGAGCGAAGTTGCTAATTTGATTTGTCGGATTGACGGATAATATGGCAGGTGGAAGCGACGCCATGATGCCTATTTTTAATTAAAGTCTTTCTCCAAAATACTTCTTAAATTTTTGAACTTGGTAAAATCAAAAAAACAATTTAAATTTACAAACTTTGAAAATTAATTATTCCCATTGTTTTTGACTTATTTTCCAATTTCCGATAGTTTGTTAAATGCACCTGTAAATCAATTTTAATCTCGGTCGGTATATTTACAGGTATAATGAACTTGAAAAGTATGCTTCCTCTAACAACCTATAAATTTGAGTTTGTTTGTAAGCATGCGCACAATAAAAGTTTTTCAGGTCACACCCTGAAGTAAAGCATATAATTTTAAAATTACTTTAAAAAGATTGTAAAGTTACATAGTTTTAATTTTTTTCTTTTCGATTTCTCTGATGCATTAATAATCGGCTGCGCGGCTGTGCTGTTAAAAACTCAGTAATTTCCATAATAATTAGAAACCGAAAAATAAAATAAGGTCAAAAAAAACAACAATTAATTTATGGGTGATTCACCGTAAAAGGAAGAAGAGTTGAATTTTTGTTCTTTAATAACAAAACATCATCTAAATCAATCGTCAATGCTGTCTAACACTATATCTTTATGTGAAAAATATTTCTTAATCCAGGTGTTGGATTAGTTTGATATAAATATACTTTTTAATCAATACATAATGTATGTTGCTGCATGCGCATATATATGTGTGTTTGGATATTTTAACTTTGTGATTTGAATATCTTAACTATGTATACATTTTGATCAACTTCCTTATAAATATGTGCAGGACCGCTCTTACTTTTATACTTTGTTTGGTTGAAATAAATAAATATTGACCAATGTGCCAGCACACACCTGTGTGAGTAATACTTGCTGTGTAATATATATGGCAACACATATGCTAATTTAGTTTTGTGATATGAGTATCTTGACATATTTTACTCGTCATATACATGATATCAAGCTTAACATATTGTACGTTTAGAATTACAGTGATGTGGAAAATTACACATTTTGAACAACATTATACATATAAGTAAAAAGTTAAATCAACTTTTGAATAGCTCACGTAAATTTCTTCCAACAGTTTTTCATAGAGGGTCAGTGAAAACAGTCATTATTTACTTGGCTTGTCAATTTTTGAAATAGTGATAGTTTACCTATTTCGAGTAGTTATTTTTTGATTTCTCTAGCTAAAAAAAACTAGATAGTCATTTACCAAGAGATATTAAATTATGAACTGTTTGATAAATTAATACGTTGTACAGGCTTACACACACCTGCACCTACATAATGTAATATATAAGGGATTCGAACTCGGACTTTCACACAACCCTCAACTCTCCATGTCATCTTATATTGCTGACTCACCTGATCATACACATGTTGAAACGATAAATAATCACCAATAGACGTATTTCATGCTAATCCAGCAATCGTCAGTTGGTGGTCCAGATTATTATCTACACACATATATACAATCAGTGCTCAGCTTTATATTAAGATAGCCAATCTTCATACTTTAATGGGCAGGCTTCAAACTGCTGCAACTCACAACTCTTCAGCCATCCATTTCATTGAAAATCTGATGATGGAATGTTCAAAGCCTCCAGTGCCTACCTATGTTGACCATTAAGTCATATTACATTATATATGTGCAGGAGTGTGTAAGCCTGTACAGTATATTAATTTGCATATTAAAAACATAGTGTGTTAAAGATCTGCCCCTCCCTTGCATATATATGTAAATGGATTATTTTCCAGTACATGAGGGGTCAGAATGCCTTAATGGTCAATATGGGTAGGATGGCAACCTTGGCACTAATGAGGGCTTTGAATGTTCCATCATTAGATTTTCAATGAAATGGATAGCTGAAGAGTTGTGGGTTGGAGCAGTTTGAAGCCTGTCCATTAAAGTATGAAAATTGGCTATCTTAATATAAAACTGAGCACTGATTGCATATATGTGTGAATGTGTGAAGATAGTAATCTGGACTAACTGACGATTGCTGGTTTAGGATGAAATACGTATATTGGTGATTATTTATCTTTTCAACATGTGTATGATCAAGTGGATCAGCAATATGAGATGGCATGGAGAGTCATGTGAAAGTCTGAGTTTTAACTGTTTGATAGTAATTGGAGTACTTGAAATAAAAATCCTGAGCCAGATTAGTAAGGACAGTTAGATAGGTTATTATTATGAGGCTCTTAATATATATATATACATACTTAATAAGTAATAACCATGCTTTTATATTAAAATAACCAATCAGGGATGTGAGCTTTAGAACATTCCTAAGCAAATATGATTTTGTAATATCATTATAACATCCAGAAAAAATCAAATTATTCCAATCTCATGATGGATGTATTTTGATGAAACCATTCTCATCAGTGGGGCTCAAGGTTTGAACTCCTGATAAACATAGAAGAATTGGTTCAAATTTTATTTAAATATTTAAAATTGCTGTCAGAGCTATTAATTTTTTTAAAAATATATTTACATCACCATAAGAAGAAAAGAATATGAACTATTTTATAGTAAAATATATTAATATAACTAATCAAAAATGCAGATTTTATCAGATTCATAAGCTAGTATTTTATTAATAACAAATCAGATCATTTGACTCTCAATAGCATTTACTTTAGTTAAAACCATTATTATCAGATGAGTCAGAGATTTGACACCCCTGGTACAGATAATAGAATTTTATATATCAGTTTTATACTAGTGTTTCATCAGATCACACCTGCCACCATCAAAAAACAATTACAGAGATAATTTAAATTTTTAAATGAACAGATGAATGATACACTGAAGCATCCTTCTATTTGGAAAAATTTCATAAAGTATTTTAAATAAAAAATGACAGTAGCTTCAAAGTCCAGATTCTTATTCATTATTGCCTCTCTTTTTTGTATCTGAACTATTAATAGTTTTATCAGAGAATTATACTATCTTCTGAGAGAATAATTTGCATGAGACATATTTACCATAAAAGATGATAGATTTTTATCCAACATCTTTTTTTTTCTGGATTTTTGGTGAATAAAATTTTATCTAAATCGTGTAGCTAATAAATGTGAAATCAGATATTTTAAAATTAAGCAGTTTTTTTATGCTTGGCATTTATGCTGTTATTAAATGATTTCTAGCTTCTAAACCATACCTAATATGACCAGATGAAATATGACTGTAATATGAACAAGAAAATAAATATGTACATAGATGAATTGAAAACACTTGAATATTGAATTATATTTTTCATGGATTTTTAGCTGATAAAGATTGAAAATTAAAAGATTGTATTCATGTAAACAAAGATAACTTTAACTTTTGGTGTTGCCAGAAAACTATTAATTACTACTAATTCCTCCAGATGCTAAACAAGTTTTCTCCAATAACCTGCAGTAGCTCTTTTGTTTGGGGAGGGGGGGGCTCTTTTTCACTTCAAACCCATGTTTTTATAAGGATTTAAATGCAAATTAAAAAGCGTATGAAACACTTGAACAAGAAGCTATACAGATTCCAAAAATTACTATACGCTAAGCACTTTCAAGGCCATTTGCCTCATATTCATAATGATAATGAATATGAGGCAAATGGCCTCGAAAGCGCTTAGCGTATAGTAATTTTTGGAATCTGTATAGCTTCTCGTTCAAGTGTTTCATATGCTTTTTAATTTGCATATTAAATTATTGAGGGAGAAGTTTAAAATCCTTAATATTTTATAAGGATTTAAACCAAAAAGCTATTTTTATGGAGGTGAGAATATATATTGTAACCTTTGGCTTTGCCAAGAAAGCTAGCATTTCATTATTGCTGATATTTAACTAAAAAAAAAAAATTATGAGAAGAATTTATTAAGTTCAACTATCTCTGTATTATATAAACATGAACAAATCTGAATAGACAATGATTAAAATATTTCTGTCATGAAGATGTATTATGTTTTACTTTATTGTTTTGCTACAATATTAAACTTTTAATTAAGGTTATAAACAATGAGGATTGCCAATTCCTCAACAAGCTTTGTGATAAATGTTTAGCTAGAGAAAGCATTTAAAATGTCACTGTCAGGACCCCCCAAACCTCTGATCATGATTTCATGCTCTGGCACTTCTCAGAGAGGTGCTAGGGTAGGTTCAGACACTAGATCTAAAAACACCAACCCAAAGCAGCATTTAACTAAAAGTTATCTATTGAGTGGAAAATCTGACATTTTCATACACCTACATGTCTTCAAACCCAGCTATCCAACTCAAATAGCTATATGGGGCTGAGAGATCTTCAGCCATACCATATATTAGTAGTCTTGGCAATATAACATTGCATAAGACTTAAGGCAGAGACTATAAATAAGCATTTATCACAAAGCTTGTTGAGGAATTGGCAATCCTCATTGTTTATAACTTACGAGCTTAAGAGAATATGGTCATGTGATCTATGACTTTTATTTTGACTATTTTAATTAATTAAGGTGTATATTAATAAGTTAAATCTAAAGTGTATCTAATCATATTGGATAGATTTAGATTATTTAATACAAATTAGAATAACTAGATTAAAATACTAGTTTTTTACTTCACCTTTGATTAACCAGATTAATTTAAATTAGATTAAAATACTAGTGCAATATAAACCTTTAATAACCAGATTAATGCCTAAATTAATTATAATATTAATTAGAATTAATTTAAATGTTAAAATTTAAGAAGTAATTGTTATAATTCAAATAAAGTATTTGTTTAAATTAATTCATAATAATAATTAGTCAATATATCTAAATAATAGTATTAAAATTGAGTTAAGAGATTAAACTAATCAGTATTGCTATTCAAAGGAAGATACAGAATGATTTATGAATGTGTGAGTGTACATATCTGCAATATAATTTTACATTTTATTTGTTAATGGAAATATTTCTTTAGTTTGTAATATTTAATATTATTCTGCAGCATTTTTATTTGGTTAAAAACGTTAAATACAGTAGTCAAAATAAGAGTCATAGATCACATGACCCTATTTTCTTAAGTTTGTAAGTTATAAACAATGAGGATTGCCAATTCCTTAACAAGATTTGTGATAAATGCTTAGCCAGAGCCAGCACTTAAAATATCTCTATCAGGAACCCCCCTCAAACCCCTGACCATGATTTTGTGATTTGGCACTTCTCAGAGAGGTACCAAGGTAGATCTAGTGTCTGAACCTACCCTGTCACCTCTCTGAGGAGTGCCAAAGCATGAAATCATAGTCAGGGGTTTGGAGGGGTTCCTGACAGAGATATTTTAAGTGCTGGCTCTGGCTAAGCATTTATCACAAAGCTTGTTGAGAAATTGGCAATCCTCATTGTTAAATACTGTGTTTGTAATTTTCTAATATTATTCATTTAGATCATTTAAAATAGTTAAAGAAGTAATAAAATTAGATAATATTTATTTTATATTTTTTATTATTTTATTTAACAATATATCTTGATTGATGGAAAATTCCTAAACTGTCATGTGATTACTTGGCGAGAGTCAACTATGATAAGACCAATCAATTATTGATTTAATGATGGAGAAATCAAAAGGGAATAATGTTCCTTGACAATCAGAATGATTGACATTAGGATGCACACACACACACATGTTTAGAGAGAAGTGCATTAAAAACAGCAGCAGCAAAAGAAAAGAAAATTGAAGGAAAAAGAAGTTTATTTTCCCATAGCCCAAAAGAATTTGCAGATGAAGTTTAAACTTTAATAAGTCAAAAAGTAAAATGTAAATTTTATAAGACTTTTTTTTTGTTTTTATTAAAGTAAAAATAAAGATATAAAACTATATCAAGTACTAGTTCTCATTCAAAGTTAATCAAATGTTAAAGAAAACATTTATAAACAAGATATCAATTAATTGTCTAAAGATGATGAAAGTTTCTGGGGCCAAAGTGTTACATGTATTTAATTTAATTTATTCAAATTCAGTTAAAACTTTATTCATTACTATTTAAATTTTTTATTTGGAAGTAGATGTAATGGAAGTTTATCTTAGTAACTACAATATTTTTAGTATTCTGCTATAACTTGTTAAAATAAGGTGGTCAAGAGGTCAGCGACAGCTGCTTTACAAGCAGTTGTCCTGAGTTAGCAGGTTTGCTTCCCGGCTGATGCCATGACACATAAAAAAAAAAACTTTTAAAATGTTTATTGTCTTATGTCTCTGATAAAATTCTGTAAAAAAAGTAATTATTCATGAAAGAGAAAACTATTGTTGTGAACCCTAATGATTTTATTATTGAATAATTGCTTATCATATTGATTAAAAAGGAAAATTTTGATTGATAAAGTTAAGACTCACTGATAAATTAATATTCCTAATTTTGGAAAGTTATTAGTATAGAATTTATGACTTTGATGAAATGTGAAATAATTTACAAAAGATCATTATTTTCTATGAAATGACTGTACATAATAGTTACTTTAAATATGCTGGAATTTAGAAATGAAGTTTTAACCATACCGTTATCTGAAAATACTTGAATAAAACATATTATATGTCAATGTTTCATTCAGAAAAATTGCTTAATTATAGAAGAGATATGTATGATAAATGCTGTATTAATATAACTCACAAATCCTACTTAAATTGAAAGAGAAATGTTTATGAGCAAACCACTATATTAAATATTGTGTTGAGAAAAGTCCTACTTGAATTGGAAAAGAAGAATATGTATTAAATGCTAAATTAAAAATAATTAACAAAGTGAAATTGGTATAATGTGATACCAATGTTAAACTGTTTTGTCCAGTATATGGGGAATAATTTGTGAAATAATGGCCATTCATTATTCATTTATTAATGTTTCCATTGTGTGCGCATGTGCAAAGTCTTTATGGGATAAAATAACTGTCAATGTAAATGAGTCTTTTGAATTATATTACCAGTATGTGGAGAACATCCTTATGTGTAAATTACTTGTCATCAGACCAGGAACTGTGCCAGATTAAGAACTTGAATATATTTTCTTTTTATTTATAAGAAAAAAAAGTTGTAAAATTTATGCTTAAAATTTAAGTTATACATTATTATTATTATTATTATTATTATTATTATTATTATTATTATTATTATTATTATTATTATTATTATTATTATTATTATTATTATTATTATTATTATTATTATTATTATTATTATTATTATTATTATTATTATTATTATTATTATTATTATTATTATTATTATTATTATTATTATTATTATTATTATTATTGTTGTTGTTGTTGTTGTTGTTGTTGTTATTATTATTATTATTACTATATTTATTATTATATGCTATTTAAATATTGATTCTATTTTAAATTTTATTGATTTTATATTTCATGTGTTATAGTCTATCATGCTTGACAGAGGTTCACTTATTATTGTTGTTGTTAGCATTAAAGAAACTGGCTTTATAACAATTTAGTATTAAGTTATTTTAAAGAATATCATATGTACTTTATTTATAATGAATGTTATATGTTTATGAAAGTGATGTATATTTCTTGTTTTTTTTAATTGCTTAAGGCTACATTTTAATTTCTCTCTAGTATATGTGATATGTGTTATTTAACTTGTGCATTTCCAATGCATGTGAATTTTAATTCCTCCTTTACAGTTTGGATATTGATCTTATTGTTGATAATGAAATAATTTAAATATATTATTAAGAGACAGAGGTTTACTCTCTCCACTATTGTCGATATTTTCCTTGAGCTATATTTTCTCATGTTTATAGTCATAATTGTGTTGGTTTATTTCCATTGTTATATATGTCTAGACACAAAGTCCTAACATATTTTATTGCTTTCAGATAGTAGGTGCATACTCTGCGTTCATGCCACTACAAGATTATTGCTTTATTAGCTTTTCCTCTCAAAAATATCTTTATTATATATTCACTGGCGTATATGGTGTTGTTGATCTTGAGTATGTTGGCCATTGATAAGGTTCATTATTTTGAAGTGAGTCATCCTCTTTAGGAATACTTTTAACTCCCTGAATATAAAAATTGAGTTTTGATATATAATCTGTTTGGCTGTAGGAAATAAAACCGATAAGGATTTATTCAAAATTATAAATTTATTATATTATTAGCCTAAAATAAGCAAAGTGCATCATAATCATCATCATCCAGAAGCAAGTCATCACTGGATTGGTAAGATCTCAAGATCGTTTAGTTTTACTCATTATTGGGACAAATTGCATGCGTGTGTGGGTATATCCATGTAACCTGGGAAAATGCTTTAAGGTTTCCTTATTATTTTAGTAATTAAAGACCATAGAGTTAATAAATAATGCATGGTTTAGTAAAGCTAGGGATTATAAATCTATAGCATTATTTAGGGCATACATTTTGTGAAGAAAGATATAACGTGTACCATAAATTTATTAATAATTTATTAACGTTCTATTACTTGAACGGCAAGAAATATTTACTGATAACAGTAATAAAACAAATATTTAACTTGAAGAGTAAATTTTCTTATAATAATTTTTAATTGGTCAAATGTGATTGTCTACCTAAGACCTTTTTAGGTTGTGGATATTTAATTCAGTCGTGTAATGTGTTAATTTATTAAGTAAATTTGAAATTATAAAGTATTCTCCTGTAAGCAATTGCGGTAGACTGTTGTAAATATTTTTTTAAATTCTTTGTAACAGTCTTCCATGGTATTTTATGTTTATAAAATTTTGTTCGTTGTAAATAAATGTTATTTTGTTGTTTAATCTGGTGTAGTATATTTATAATGTTCTTAGTATTCATTAAATTCATATCCAGAAACTAAACATTATATATTTATAACGCAAATATTTTTCAAATATTTATTCAAGGTACAGAGAGATAAATCGAAATATTAAACTATTTAACTACTAAATATTTTGTAGATATGATGAATGTATTAAATAAAATATTATTCATTTATTCTATTGATCACTATAATTTAAAACTGCAATTTATTGAAGTAAGACTGCGTTTATAATCAATTATTGTCTATTTACATGTAATAAATTTATTTAGGTTGTTGATAAATATTTTGAGTGGACATAAATCACTTTCCCATTCTTAATATTCGAATGTTCTACTAAAAAATGATTATACTATTCCAAATTTAGAGTTTAATTCAATTTTGTTTTAGTTAAATTATTTATTAAATAATAATAATAATAATAATAATTATTATTGTTATTATTATTATTATTATTATTATTATTATTATTATTATTATTATTATTATTATTATTATTATTATTATTCAATAAGAGATAGACATTAGCTTGTAGATTAAGTGTAAGTCCCCTCATGTTTATCGCTAGGATATCATTCCTTTATCAACAACATGTCTATGAAATAAAATATTGAAAACTTCATATTAAATATAATATAAGAACCCTGAGATTATAATACTATAATTCTGTGAAAAAGAATTTATATCTATTGCTAAAGAAAGGCAAAGTGGCATAATAAATGTGGATCAGATCATAGTAATATGACAGTGAAGAAGGATTTAGAGATGAGGATATGCTGGAGTGGGGATGAAGGAAGAGATTTTATTAGAAAAGAGAAATTAATTGCACCCTTACTACTTTGTGATTTGTGTTATGAATACTGAAGTTTTGCAAGATTGAACTGAGGTTTCTCTTCCTCTTAAATTTATTTAATTATACTTTATAATGTTCATTATTATTATTATTATTATAGCTATCTGTGTTCTTGATATGAATGACTGTAGTAGCAAAAGAACCTTGAGCTTAGTTCAGCTTTATTTAGCTTATTATAACTTGCATAGCTTTATCGTATTTATCTAGTTGGCTAGCTAAGCTTAATTAATAGCTTTGACCTGCTGTCCTTTAAAGGTACAATTTAATGCATATCTAGCTTTATATAATTTGAGTAACTTTTTATAGGTACAATATATTTATATATATATATATGTATATATATATAAAATTAAGTTCCAACCAGTAACCACCTAAACATTCACAGTAAAATATAGTAATCAATATTTTTTACTGCTGCCAAGGCAACCTTCACACCTTTTAATAGCATATATATATATATATATATAACTTTGGAATAAAGTTTAACTTATTCAAAATACCAATGTATAATAATAAATAATAGCTCTAGTCAGCTAATCATTCAAGCTACACTACATTAATGTAACTACAATTTATTTATATTAACACAATTACATTCTTTATTTAATAAATTTGATTTGCAAGTATCAAATGTTCTGCACTCACAACTGTGACACCATCCACTTCAGATAAATACAATAATGCTTATTACTAATCATTTATTAGGCTAGAGATTATCATATTATTCCTAATCTAGATATAACATTTAAACTAAATCAAAGATTAATATATCTGTTTTTTTATTTAAACATAAACATATATAATAATTAATCCAATTTCATTATATATTAAATGTGTTTGCATTTCATTAAAAAATACATATATTAATCTATAACTGGTTTTATTTCAGAACTAGATATAATATGAAAATCTCTATCCTAAAAATGATTAGTAATAATTATTAATACATGTATCTGAAATGGAAAGTATCAAAGTGGTATATCCAGTTAAGATTGATATTTATGAATTAAATTGCAATAATTGGACATTAATAAATAGTAAATAAATGATGAAGACATGTGTGGGATGTTGCAACCTTATTCAAGTGAAAAGTCCTGCTTCAATATGAAGTATATTTTGAATATTATTTGTTTGTTTGTATATATATATATACCAGAAATGTACCTGACTTATGGAATGGCCACTATTTTGTAATAGTTTTTTTTAATTGGTTGATTTAACAAATTTAAACCATGTGTGGTATTACTGTGGAACCGTAAACTAACAACTTCAGTTATACGCTAATCAAAATTAAAAGTAATTATGGGATGTATAGCATCTATTTCCCTCCTCACTAAATATCACATTTAAACATGAATTTATGTAATCACATTTTCTTCATGATTTAAATACTATATCTATTCAGTTCCATACTGTAACGAGCATAGATATTGTCTTTTTTTAGAGCTTTTTTTTTTTAAAAAGTTTTATTCCATATGTTTTATTGTAAAATGCTTTTTTAAGAATCCAGAAATGTACCTGGCCTACTTTTGTAATAGTCCCCCCCCCCATGTATCAAAGCATCGGCCTGGAAGCGAACCTGAAAACCCGGGTTAACTGCTTATAAGGCGGCTGTGCTGACCACTCGGCCACCAATGCTTGTCTATAATAGTTTGTTTTAATTGATTGCTTTAACAATTTTGTTTTGTTTTGTCAAATTATTTGCTGGCAAATGCACCCAGCCTATGGAAGGAAGGAATTGCTTGCTCATTTTGCATAAAATGGTTTGTAAAAAAAATTACAATTTGTTAATGGCTGAACAAATAATTATTTTTTTCTTGAAAAGTATCCTCTAACAAAAAAATGTTTAACTTGAATACCATAAGACAGCACTATGGACAAACAATTAGGGATTTTATATATAAGATGTGTATATTTATTTATATATTTAAAAGATATATGGTGGAGTTGAAATTTTAAAAATATCTAATGTATATCATATGTATGCATACTTAAAATTAGAAAAGTAATATTCTATTAACTTTTTTCCAGTATTAATTTGTTGAAAAAGAAGTTAATTTTGGTCTTTTGTGTATTTGGCAATGTACTATGAAATCAATTAGAATAGCTAAAACAATGTTAGATCAACTTTTGATATACTTATTTGTGCAACCAATGAGCATAGTTTTAAAATTTCATGATAACTTGAAATTTTGAAATAGTTTGAGTAATGTTAATATATTATTCATGTTATCAATAACTAGCAAATGGGTATCTACAAATATGATTCAACACTCTATTTTAATCACATATTCTTTTGCTTCTTGATGTTACTACTTATTTTTCCCAATATTTAGTCGTTTATTTGATCTCATCTGGCTGGTAAATGTTTTAACTTTGAGCTGACATTTTGGAAAGAGTTTCTCAGTAATACTCACACTTTCCTGATTAATATCTAAATTCTAAAAAGTGAACGAAACTATGTTAATGAAACATCTTATATACATTCTGACATCTTCAATAGTCATATAGTTTTAAAAAACTTACAACTTGTTTTGATTCATAAATTATATGAGATCACATTCATATTTTTTATTAATATATTTTTGTTAGTTTTTGTTACAATAATTTTATAGATATCTAGACCACATAAAAACACTCATTTTTTTCTATTCATGCACTTAAATTTTTTTAGGATATTCATTATTTGTATCACTAAACAATGTTACATTGTATATATGCATCATATATTATATAGTTTACAGCATTGGTGTTGATTTTAAGAAATCTCTTCAACAAATTAGATAGCATAAATAAAGATACATTTTTTTAATAATTTGATGCGATAAATTAATTACAAAATTATATTGGCTTTCTGACATTATTTAGCTCTTAAGAATTTAATTAAAAATTGTTGATTACAAATTTATCATTAGAATATTTTTTAAATTTCTATTTAGCTTACATTGTATATTTTGTGTATTACTTTTTAGAGAAATAATCGGCTTAAAAGTTATGAATTTTAGATTTTTGTTAAACTAAAAAGCTGACAATTATTAGTTTACCAGTTTGGTGTTTCAATAAAAAATATTAATATATTTACTTAAAGTTCCATTGATTATCTCGTATTATTTGCCTTACACACACCAACCACATACATACATATATATACTGCAATGATTAAGTAGGTAAACAGACAATTGTCTATACCATTAATTAAGTTAGGGGGAGAGTTACAAAGCTGCCTTATGTTGTTGCTAATTTATTTCAATTATTTTGAAATTTATCAGTAGGCATGAAATATTCATTTATTCTTTGCACTTGGGAACTAATCAACTAGTACCTGTTGGACAGAGAGTGGGAAAAATTAATAAGGCCATTCTAATTTTTAAAAAATAATAAAGAATAAAAGATTAAAGGTGAATTTTGTGACGATGGTTTCAATAATCGATACATGAAACACATCACATTTACAACATACTCTTTTAGTTTATTTTAAACTTTCTGATGCTATTTTATTTTTGAAAGACTTCACTACCATTAATTTTATGTCTCATTCTTTTACATTTCAGAAACACCCAAGTATTGAGGGGAAACTGTTCATAGTTTCTAATATACATTCAGGTTTTCTCAATTGGGCTCATATTTTGTCATTTTGTATTTTGTGATATATTATATTTTTTAACAAATTTGCCATCACCTTTTAACAAATACTTAAATGATTGTTAATCACTTTTTATTAGATTAAAAATTTATTACATTTTGTTTGACATTAGATAGAAAGTTTATTAAAAGTTTAAACCTATCATATTCTTCATGTGAATAGAAGATAATTACACTTTGTTCACTCTTTCATCTCTTTCTACTTAAGCATTACAATTGTATTAATAACTGAGAGTGCATTTATAAGTTATATATTAAATATGTCAGATCTTGTTAAGAATATGCCAATGATTATCAATATGTATTTTAACTACCCATGACTTTTGCATTGATCTAAGGCCACAAAGCACTTTAATGCATATTTTTCCTTCCAATATTTGTGACCATATGCTTAAAATATAAGAAGGAAATGAATGATATTTTAACATGTAGATACTATTATGATCATTGTCACCCATTGTTGGTATGCTACAAAATAAAGGTCTCTCCATGTTTAAGTCCCTTTCTCTAATCCATAGCATTTCCCCCACATCACATTGACAAACTTTTTGATTTATCCATTCTTTCCATTTGTGGTCTCTTTCTACGTTTTTTCTATAATCTCTTGGACAAATTTCTTTTAAGTTCCTTATATTCTTGCTGTTGCAACTGTTATTGCTATGTTGTTGTGGTAAATGATCATGGATTGATCATTCACTAGCACATATCAGCAAGCATGGTTTGTTTATTGTTTTTTTTTATCTCTGAGTTTAAGAACACCATTATTTTTTTTTCAATTATCTGATATTTCTTAATGGAAACATCAGATAAATATTTTTTGGGAGTCAAAATAAATGTGTGTGTGTGTGTGAATGACTAATTTATTCAACACAAAAAATGATTATTAATTACTACTGTTTAACATATAATTTCTTTTTCAGAGAGCTTAACTATTAAAATATAATAAAGGAATTTACAAAAATTCTAAACCAGATAATATTGAAATAGTACATATTAGTACACATCCCGTTTCACCTACTATGTCCCATAATAGTACTTATACTAGCTTCAAACCCTGCCAAGTACATGTATATTTATGTATATTTGCATATATACATGTATGTACACATGTCCATGTATATCTGTGTATAGTATGTATATCTAAGCATATGCCATATGTTAAATTAAACGCATGTCTGTGTAAACATTTTTATATATGTGGGAACACACTTATGTATATGGGAGGGAGCTGTGACACAAAACTGATTTAATAGTGTTACAGTGCAATCATAATTATAAATCTTTAATTATATAATGTATATGTATAAATCTATTCATTATTTGAGTTAAGAATCACATATATCTTCTTAATTCCATGGGTGACCAACATACATATATAGCAAAATGTTTATGCAGAAATAAATTGGTTTTTAAAAATATTAAATAATTCTTAGCAAAAAGATCACACTGCATGCACCTGTTTTAGATTTGGGTGGAGGGCAAATATAAATCTTAAAAATAATAAATTTTAAAGTATACCTTGGACAAAGCAAGACCATGCAGGACTATTTTTATTCACTAGGGATTCACTTTTGACTTTACCAGAATGAGAATATTAAATTTAAAAGTTAATAAAAAAATGTTACATTTAAAAGATTAAAAATTAAATGTTGTAAATAACTTAATGGGTTTTAAGCTGCAAAACCTGACTATCAACAAACGGTAAACTTCCACCCACTGCATATCATCATCATCACTGTGGAATGGAGGGGATCACTACCAACAGTTGCCAAAGAAGATGTCGAAAGAAGACAACCTATTTGGAGAAGTGGCAGTGCCCACTACAAATGCCAGACAACTCAGCTTAGAAGATTGGTAATATTTCTTCTCTGCAGAGCTCTATATATCTCTTTTAAAATGTCTAATAAATTCCTTAAGCTAGTTATCTGTAATGAACATTCATAAATTATTAATTCTCAATTAATTAAACTGTTGTAAAATAAAATCTTTAAATGTAACTGCAATAATCTTGCCTATAAATATAAATGTAAGCATAAATGTAATTTTAAAATAATTTTCCTTTAAACGTAATACCTGTAATCAGTTATTATTTAACCTTTTATAATCTGCAGCCATGCCTATTTTATATTTTTGATTATTTGTTTTATTCTTAATTTATATAATACCATTTACATATTATATGTTATGATATGCCAAAAATTCTAAGTAGAGAATGATTAATTTAATAAACCTTTGGAGAGACAATTAGAAGCTCTCCAGTATTAACATTCTCATTGCTTTTTAGACGACAAAAATCTCTCCTTTGAAATCTATTCTAAGAGATAACAACAGATTGCCATATGCTGGTTGTTATCTAGAATTAATTAGTTAATTTGTATTAGTTTGTTTATTAAGGTTTGCAAATTATTATTATATCTCTTAGTTAGATAATGGCAGGGATGATACTGAAAGGCATATTTGTAAATGTCATAATGTCCATGATATGCTTTCTTCTCCCTAGTTTATTATAAGAAATATGTACAGCTTCAGTATTTCTAAACTAGATTGCTATTGATGAACCCCTTTTAGCATATTTAGGGCATGCTAATTAGAGAACTGGGTCAGTGGTAGTTTCACTGAATAAAACTATAGAATTTAGTGCATTTAAGTTGTATTAAATATTAATATTATTTTATAAGTGTTACAAATGTGAAACACTATTGTGTATTACACCTAGCTATGATTTCTTTTAAATGGGTTCATGGTGACATATCCCATTATTTGGTTTGGACAGCAAGACTCCTGGAATTAGAACATGAGAGTCCAGAGCCATATTTCAGCTGCTCCAAACAGCTAAGTAAATGTTCTTTATTATGCTAGCAAGTTGTATGGTCTAAAGAAACTGAGTACCAGATAATGATCCTGTAAATAACTATACATTCATATCACAATCATTATTTTAGTATTTAGCATCATAGTATCAGAAGTCTGCTATGGTAACCAATTCATTCTGCCCTCTTAGTCTTACTCCACATTGGTCCAAATATGGTATGGGGTTTACCAAAGGAATCTGTATTTTGAGTGTATTTGTTGCTTATAAATAAAATATTAGAATGAATAAATTAATGTTTTTATTTGTATCATCCTGGTAGTATTTGGCTTTCCAGTAGCAAACCTTGAGAATAGTCTAGCATACTATATAGGCATGAGTCATAAATCACAAATAATAAATTATAATAATTGCATTATGATTAGGATGAGACCACTGTACTACTATCTGTCTCATCATTATTGTAATACCTGTAAGCATGTCTCCCATGACCAATGCAATACTTATGTTATTTTATTTTTATTAATCCATTTGATTTTTATTTATTAAATATACTAAGATAATTGATGTTTAATGTGTTACTCACAACTTATTCCAAATCAATCCAATATTTATTAATAATACTTATTATGCATTATTTAAGTCATAGAGCATAAAGTAATTTATTTAGTCTTTAAGTATAATTAAGCTACCAATTCTCAGCCAGCTCACAAATTAAATTAAGATCAAGTATAATGTCATAAATGTCATCCATAGGGTATTAAGTCATGGAGTCCTGGTAAATGAGTTAAGGTATGGTCAGATTCAAGTTCTCAACCCCTCATCTGGATCAGCTTTAGTGTAATTTGCCTGAACTCTAGATTTTGTTGTGTGAATGTACAAATATGACCATTACAATATATACACAGTAGTATTAACAAATTCTTCATTTCAGTCACTGTATGGATAGATTGTGGTTTATAATTTATATATTTAACTACATCAACAAAGGATAGCAGTGTTAAATTTATTTATGAAGCAGATGAATGCTATGATGGCAGATGGTCCATGAGTAATCCTGAATCTGTTGATAATATTTCGGGAATCTATTTGAAAATCAAATCTAACTAGCTTTATGACTAGATCTAGAAAAAGCAATTTATTAATGTCATAAGAAATCCATTTTTGTGTCACAATTCTTCACAAGATTGAAAAGATTCTTAGTAAATATCCATATAGAAAATCTTAAATTAAAATAAGTGTTAGATGGTGAAATCGTATTTTGAATTATTGGCAATTCTGATCTACTTAATTATTTATAAATTTACTATAAGGCAATTTCTCTTTGAGTGTCTGGTTATGGAATATATAAAAAAACAGAGTCTTTGCAAAAGAGTAGATTTAAGAGTGCAAGCAATATTGTTATGGTAACATTTAACATAAACTAATATAATTTAACATAATATAAACTATTTAGTCAAGCGTTGGTGGTTGGCCAAGGCTACGACACATAAAAAAAAGGAAAAAAGGATATAAACTATTTGGAAAAACTATTAACATTTGATAGTCCTAATTAATAAAATAAAACTAGAGCTTGTAATTTGTTAAATGTGTTAATAAATTGATGATTTCTTGGACTTTAATAAGTTTAATAAAAACATAACTGATACTCTACTTTGGATTGCTATATCAATAACTAGTTTTTTTTAAAAAGTAATTCACTACAAATTGCAATTTATTCTGGTGAGAAAATGTGTGATGGAAAATGAATATGAAAGTGATTTCATTCAGAATAACTAAATTCATAAAATTCTGTAAAATAGAGAAAATGATTTATATGTTGATAGAAGAAATTATAACAACAAGAAATATTATAACGCTAAAAAAAAAAAAAAGAAGACACTGTATTAAAAATATATAAAAATAAATATTTTGGTAACAGAAAGAAAAATGTGAGCCATAATAAAGTATTCGCACTATTATTTAAAAAAAAAATGGCATCATGATGTATTTGCTTAAGAGTTCTACAAAAAATTATATGTTAGTAAAGAAAGAAGAATACAATGTAGCCCATAAATCTTCAAAATGGAAATCTATAATTGACTTTCTTTCTAAAAAAATTGCTAATTTCTCAACAAGCTGTGATAAATGATTAGCCAGAGGAAGCATTTAAAATATCTCTATCAGAAAACCATACTCAAACTCTTGACCAATGGTTTCATGCTTTGACACTCCTCAGAGAGGTGCTACAATAGTTTCAGACACTAGATCGAAAAATACCAATCCAGAGCCAGCATTATCTCTCAGCCCCAAATAGCTATTTGAGTTAGATAGCTGGGTTTGAAGACATTTAAGTGTCTAAAAATTTCAGATTTTCTACTCAATAGTTGACTCTTAGATAGGCTTTGGGTTGGTATTTTTAGATCTAGTGTTTAAAACTATCCTAGAACCTCTCTGAGGAGTGCTAAAGCATGAAACTCTTGGTCAGGGGTTTGGATGTGGTTTTCTGATAGAGATATTTTAAATGCTTTCTCTGACTAAGCATTTATCACAAAGCTTGTTGAGCAATTGGCAAAGCTCTTTGTTTATATTTTACAAGCTTAAAACAAATGGGGTCATGTGATATATGACTCTATTTTTTGCTATATACCAAATGTCTAAGAAAGAGAGATAGATCAGTTGACTGGAAGAATGCAAATGTAATATTAATATTTTAATGAAAGGTAAAAAAGAAGATATCAGAAATTACTGATTTATCAGTGTTCTATTAATTCTATGCAAGATTTTTACTAAGAAACTTTAACTTCAACTAATTAAAATAAAAACTTGATTTAAAATTTTTTGTAGCATAATAACCCACACTCAAGTATTAAGAAATATTATAAAAAGAATTATTAGCAAGTATGAACTAATAATTTGCATTGAATTAAGAGATTATTTTATAGATATTCTCTTTATAAAACTTTGGAATATCAAGACATAAACCCACAACATTAATAAATTCTGAAAAATATCAATCAAAATGCAAATACCACAATTAAAATACAAGTACCATTAAGAAGATTAATATTGGTAAGGGAATACACCAGGAAGATTCCATATCTTCAAAAAATTTTACAGTTGTTTTATTTGAAATGTTTTGAAAATTAAATTAGAAACTAAATAAATTCTAATAAATGGAGATTACCTAAATCATCTAGATATTACACATGATATTATTTTTACGAATAATTTTTAAGAGATTTAAAAAATGTTATTAGGTCTCTAAATTTGCACTGTTTTTATTCAAGTCTTATTTTTTATTTTTTATGCTTTTATTTTATTCAAAATTAAAAGCTTAAAAAATGAATCATTCTAGTCAGTATTTTGAACCTTGGCTGCTCTGATACTGATTATATGCTGGAAAAAATCATGTGATGCTAAGTAATATTTATTATCATTTCATCAATATGTCAGAAGTGAATCTAGTTAGCTTATAATTGAGGTCCCATCATATCAACAGACTTAGGTTCAAAATATTATAATTATTGCATTTTCAAGTCATTGGTTTTGAATAGCTGCATGAAAGTAAAAAGTGTGCTCTATGTCTCCTACTGTAATTCAATTAGTCAGAAATCAAGTGTAGAACCCGATGCCATTAAATGTATGGTGTCTATTGATTTACTTAGTATATACATATTTTGGCATCATAAAATTATTAATAATTCACTAATACTGCTAACATTATTTCTTCAGATAAGAATATAAGCTTATAGCTGAATATAAAATTGAGAAATATCCTGTTCCCAGGAAAAGCAGATAATTTAAAATTGATAATGAGTAATGACCAGCCATTGATAGTTTTTACATCCTTAGATCACTCAAACACACAGTAATCAAAAGACTTTTTACACAGTTAGACATATCTTTAGAAGAATTGCACAAATTATATTTCCTGTGATTCTTTATTAATTTGAAAGCTTTAATTTGAAGAAGAGAAACAATGCTTTTGAAATGTATTATTAATTTCTACAGTAGTTTTTTTTTGTTTTGTTTTTCCTTAGTATTGGAATGGTTATATTTATTTATAAAGTGTTTGCTTCTGCTGCTGATGTTTTTCAACTAATAAAAAAATTTAATCCCCAGTTGTAGAGGTATATATTTTTTGGAGTTGAGCATACCAAGTGGTAGAAAAATGAATAACATTGACATAAATAATGCCCAGTAGGCATCATAGCCTTATATATATATATTATAAATACACAATTAAAAAGATGAACTCAAAATAATAATAGAATCAATTACGATAACGTTATAAGTCCGAATGTATACTTAAAAAAAAAAATCACCAATGTATATATTATGTAAATTTATCAAATGTTTAAAATGACCTTTTTTTTTTTGCTTTTATGACTTCAACAGAAAAGCCATAATAAATTTAATACTCTAAAATTCACAATATTATATTAAACTTTTATATAATAGGTCTAAAAAAATCCCTTTATGTTTAGGAACATAAGGTAGAGCTGGTGTATGCCTTTAGATGGAAAAAATTAAGATAATTTGCAAAGAGAGAGAAATAAACATGATGAGAAAGAACCAAAAAGCTGATTTATTATACAGTCAAAACATGCAATAAATTAGAAGACTTGTAATATTGAAATTCGTAAAAAATATATGAATACTACTTACATATAAAGTCTATGGCCATAATCACACATGCATTACTTTGCAATGAATTTGATGCTGGAACATGTGAAATGTATTAAAGCAAAAAATTAATTAAATAGAATGTTAAGCTTCTACAAAGTAAGGATTTTCGAGAATTTATGAAGGTTGGTGATAACCAGGGCCTATTTTTAAAATGTTTTAATGTGAAATGATGGAATGGTGGCAGATTTTACGCAAAAGCATTTTGGAATGAATATGAACACATCTTAAAGATTTTCACAACAGCATTCCAGGGAGATATGATGAGATTGCTTTCACAAAGTAAAGAATGATGGACTAGATGACAAACAAGGTGGAAGAGTTACAGTTCGCCAAAGACATTGAAGTTTTTCAGAAAGATAAATAATAAAAACACTATTTAAAAATTGTTACATTTTGATTTACAATTGTCAAACTTACTCTACACAAAACTTTGACATTATCCACTCTAAATAAATATAATAGTGGTGATCACTAATCATTTATTAAAGAAGAGATTATCTCTAACCCAGATGTAAGCTTTAAAGCATAGTTAAAGATTAATATATATATTTAATTAAATACACATCCAGAGAGTAATTTAACTTCATTTCTCTTTTGCTTTGTGTAATATCTTTTATTAATATAATTAATTACTTCCACACACCTGTATTTCTTTCAAAACTTATGACTGAAGACTAATGAAAAGACAAATGATAGTCAAGATTTATGTGGAGCCACCAAACCATTAAGATTCATGCTGATCCAACATCCATCAGTTGGCCCAGGGCATCCTCACATATATCTTCATCATATGTACAGTATTTGCTTACTAATAGTAAATTGTTACATTTTAATTTACAAGTGTCAACTTACTTCACACACAACTTTGACACATCTATTCTAGATAAATAGTAAGCTTGTGGTTAAAACACCTGTAGAGGTCCCTACTATCGCATTTTATACGCATATTGTCGAGGTTATAGCCTCAGTAAATATTACTAATTATTACTTTAGTACAAATGTACTTGTGACTGAGAAAAAATAATATTTTTTATCTTTGTTGTTTCCACTTTTACTTCTGGAATTAGAATGGCCATTTTAGCATGTCTTTTCAGTATGAAGCATAATTAAACTATGTTATATGATATTTTATGCTAAAGAAAACATCTTTCCTTTGCATTTTAGTGATAGAATCCCCTTAAAGTTTACATGTATTGTAATTTTTTAAATACAAGTATATTTTATATAAACATCACATGATCACCATTTCTTATGCTTGCTTATAACTGTTATTAAAACAGGCAAAACTCTTTATAAGTATTGCCACTCAGTGCAAGCCAGAGAGATATGATGAGATTGCTTTCATGAAGTAAAGGATGATGTCATCTGGCATCCATTGATTACTCTGGTTTACACTGAGTGGCAATACGTATAGAGAATTTTGCCTGGTTTATATTTTATACACCTGGAGTCTAGATGTAATATAGGGAATTTAAACACGGACTTTCAAGCACTTCTAAAATTGGCGTGATGCAATAATTTAGGTTGAAAAAGGATATTATTGCTTTTGTCATGGTAATCTGTTATAGACGTTAGTCAAGCGTTATCTCTATTTCTTAATTAAGATTATCTGCCTTTGGGTAAATAAATTAAATATACTATAATGTATTTACAAACTTTCACACGACCCACCACTCTTCACACTATCTCATAACACTGATACACTTGAACACATATATGTCGAAAAGAAAGTCTGTGCTCATATACTCTATATTCTACATATATTCTACAGGTATATAATAAGCCTATGTGTTTCAGTTATAATGTGTTTAATACATTTATGTTAAAAAAAAACTATCTTTTTTTTTTAAAAAAAAAAACAAAACAAAATAAATAAAAGTAAATATATATTAATTCAAGTCAATGTAATAATTCTCTTGTAAAATTAAATAAATAAAAAATGAGAGGATTATGTTATTTTTAAGATTATACCTACATACAGGAAAATCATTTACAATCATTAATCTAAAAAGTAGAACATCTTGTAGCCATCTCACATTATTTTTATCTTTTTTGTAAAAAGAAAAAATATCAGTTTTAACCATCTTGGCAAGCGAGACACTTCGTTATTTTTCAATCACAATGTGTAGGGTATGATTTTGGAGGAAATGTTTTTATGCTAAGTAAATTTTAATTGCCAACCAATCCGTAGATAAGTGTATTATTAAAAGCCAAACATTTTTCATGGGTGAGTAATAATGATGCATAAATGGTTTATGTTTTAATATATTTTCATAAATTGAGATGCCAGAATAAATTGAATTTATAGAATGACAAAGAGTGACAAAATACCACCTGACGATGTTCAAGTTTATCTTTGGATCTTAGGAATACTCCAGTGTCTAGTTAACAACCCATGCCTTCGGGCAAACAGCTAACATGCACCATGCTTGCATCGAAAATCTCGATAATTGATGCTGATCATTTAATGGTTCAGAAGAAAAGTAACTCTTGCGCATACAGTATCTATTACGAAGAAATCATAAAACGAAGAATTGTGGTCAGTAGCCGGCTAGACGCCAAGATTGCTAACAAAACTTAGCCACGAATAATAAAAACTGAGACAGCATTGAATGACATTAAAAAAAAAAACTGGAGTCTCTAAGAATTAAAACTTTTTTTCAAAACGTTAAGCTTTTAAATGTTGCGTAATTAAATCATTTATAAAGATTTATAAAAAACCAGTACAGATTCCAGTTCAAGATTATTACTTGTAAATTCTTTCTATTGTTATTGATAATTATACTATAATTTTCCAGTTAAATATGGCTAATAATGATCATATTATAATGTAAAGATTAAATAATATATAAAGTTGATTAGTTAAGCCAAAATAAAAATATATAAAGAATGTAAAAGCCGCCATGTCACTTACTGTTTTATCAGATTGAGTAAGTAAGTATAAAAGTGGAGTTCATGTGATGTTTAAGTGGTTCTATTAGTTTTTGTGATATGAGAATATATTCAGTGGACATATATATATAGTTTAATATATTTAGACAACCAGGGATTTTTTTAGAAACTATCAACATGTGCAATGATATTAATATATTAAGATTTTTATAACACGGCACTATACACATTGCCAAGCGTTGGTGGCAGAGTGTTTAGCACAGCCGCCTTGCAAAGCAGTTGTCTCGGGGTTCGCTTCCCGGCCGACGCTTTAACACATAAAAAAAAAAAAAACACTATACACATTTGTACTAGGAATAATCTCTAGTCTAATAATAAATGATCAGTAAAAATGATTTACATATGTCTATAAAAAGTATAGAGGATTTAAAGTCAGATTTTCAAGCACCCTTCAACTATCCACACTATCTCATACAACTGATACACATGACCACACACATGTAGAAAAGATTAACTATCACCAATATATGTATTTCATGCTAAACCAGCACTCATCAGTTGGTCCAGATTATCATCTCCTACACATATATATAATCAGTGCTCAGTTTATATTAAGATAGCAAATTCTCATACTTCAATGGACAGGCTTCAATTCACGGCAACCTCCAACTTTTCAGCCATCCATATCATTGAAAATCTGATGATGAAAACTCAAATCCAATGCTGATGCTAATAATCAGCATGGGATTTGAGATTTGCTATCTTAATATAAACTGAGCACTGATTATATATATGTGTAGGAGATGATAATCTGGACCAACTGATGAGTGCTGGTTTAGCATGAAATACATATATTGGTGATTGTTAATCTTTTCTACATATGTGTGGTCATGTGTATCAGTTGTATGAGATAGTGTGGATAGTTGAAGGGTGCTTGAAAATCTGAGTTCAAATCCTCTATACTTACAATTAAGTTCCCAGGTTTGTGAAGTGTGCCTGGTTTTCAAATATTTATATATTTCTATAAAGTGGTTTGTGGTAAAGTTTTGAATGACATTAGTAATCAAACTAAAGTAAATTCATATCCATCTATAATAGTCAACAAATAATGAAGATATGTGCAAGAGATTATGATCTGGACAAACCAATGACTGTTGATTCATGTCTATCATGGGAATATGATCTTTTTCACCATGTCTTTGGTCAAGTGTTTTAGGAATGTATAATGGAATAAAAGTATATCTAAGAAATATCTGTATGAAATTAAATTATAATTTTAGTTACCCATTTCATAGCTGCTTGAAAAAAATAAAGTGAATGTCTGAATTATAGTCTGATGAATAGTTGTGATATGACTGAGATAAGGCAAAAGATGCACTGATAAAAGTAAAACTTGATAATATATATTTCATACAGATAGACATCCAGGGATTTTTTTTCACCTCAACTGATAATTTAACCAGTTGAGCTGCAAATAGAATGATCAGTCAGAGAAAAATTTGAGAAAGTAGAACAATTAAAATATTTGAAGAAATATAAATTGAAAGAAAAATGGATACATGTGAGATTTTTAATAATAATATTTGCCTGAAGGTTTGTAATGATAGTATATTAGATGTGATGACATGTTGGCCTGTTTACAACATCTATCAGTAAATTTTAATTGTATAAAATATTTTAAACTTTATTTAAACTTTTCAAATACCAGAAGCTTGTTAGTAATAGGACACAAACAGATATCACAAGCTATACTGGCTTGATCAGTGACAGCATCAGCATAGGAGTTGAACTCACATATTTCACATAATAAATATTGAATTTAAGGCAAATGCTCTAACCAAATGAGCTATTCTATCAAAGGCAATTGATAGTAGAAATTTCATATATTTATATATGAGGGTTGGTTAAAATTCTCCTGAGTGCTTCAAACATTTTTTTTTTTAGAGACTTCCATATCTTTTGTATTGCCATACCGGGTTGACTTCTAACAGGGTCCCCAACCTTTTTGCACTTACGAGCACATTCTATAATACCAGCCAGGTGGTGGGCACCATTTATTTTTTCAATGTAAATGTATAGTTGGATATTGTTAATAAATGTACAAAATAATATTTGTTTCAAAAATAAAATTTTAACATATAGTTGGATATTGTTAATAAATGTACAAAATAATATTTGTTTCAAAAATAAAATTTTAACATATAATTAACGTTTATATTATGTAAATTACTAAATTATATATAATATTACAAGTCAATGTGATCTTTGGCACTGCACTACATTGGAAATTGCTTCATAATTAGGGGAGTATGATGATATTCCTGCTCAGAAGCAATCACCAAGATGTTCATAAGTCAGTCGAGATCTGTATTTTGATTTTATGATATTCATGGTTGAAAACAATGATTCACACAAGTAAGTGGAACCAAAAACAATTTTATTTTGTATGATGCTCTTTTCAATAATGGAAATTTATTTCTGTCAATTATATTCCAGAAGTTTTCATCTGATACATTGGATTTTAGGACAATGTCGTTCGGAAGATCCAACATTTCTAATTCCAATTCTTCTGCCTTAACTTGAACAAGCTCTGCAATTTGTGCAGCTATTTTGGTTACATTTACTTGGCAAGTAAAAGGATTGACAAAAAAGATGATCATTGGCTCGATATTAAACTGTTGAAATCATTTTTCAAACTGGTTTTGAAGTAATTGAAGACTGACAACAAATAATGAAAAGTCAATTTCAGCATCGCCTATCATTTTTTCCATATTTGGAAAATGTACAAGTTTCTTCATTTGCAGATGTGATATCCACAAAATCAGGTTCTTTAAATGATTTTACAGATCCTATTATTCTAGATATAAGTAAGTTTCCTCCTACAGCTGCAAGTTTGAATGATTCAATTTTTTCATTATATCTGTGATGAAACCCAAATCCATAAGCCAGGAAGAGTTCGTTAGTTCAATAAAATTTTGATTTTTAGAATTGAGATAATTTTTTATTTCTTCAATTAAATTGCAATTTTTGAAAGAGTTTTACCCTTACTAAGCCAATGTACTTCAACACTAAGTACAAGATCCGGTTCTTCTGAATTTTCAAATAAGTCTTTAAAAAGGTGGTGTTGTAAAGAGGCTGCTCATATAAGATTCACTATTATAGTAACTACTTTCATGATGTGTCCAAAGGGGAGTATCCTACCACATAAAACTTCCTGGTGGCTAATGCAATGGTAAGGCATAAAGTTAGGAAATGATTTGTCTTTCTTGCAGTGGTTGATAAATCCATTAACATTACCAACCATTGCTAGTGCTCCATCAGTGGTTATTGCCAACAGCTTGTGTAAAGGCATATCTATCAATTTTTGTGTATGTTAAGAGTATGTTGTAAATATCCTCGCCTGTTGTCCGTCCTTTCATTGGTAATATTTTTAGTAATTTTTCTTACACTAAAATCACTAAATATCATTCTCACCATAACTGCTAACTGTGCTGTGTCTGTTATGTCTGTACACTCATCAAATTGTAGTGAGAACCATTCACATATCTCCAAATCACTCTTTAATTGAGTTTGCAAGTCTTTTGAAATGTTGTGTATTCTTGTGACGGTGTTATTAGACATCTGTAAGTCTTGTATTGCTGGCATAATCTCATGTTTGTTGGAAAATCCCTCAAATAAGCATTTGGCACCAGTCAGAAATGCTTCTTTTAACAATTCCCCATCCTGGAAAGGCTTTTTCTTCTTTGCAAGCATGTGAGAAATTTTCAAAGAAGCAATAGTGGCATTTTTAGATTTTACCACAGGCCTAGTGAAAACTGACTTTTGGGCAGACAGGTTGGATTTTAGTTGAGATATTTTCTTCTTTCTTAATTCAGATTTAAGTGGATAGCTGGTATTAAAAGTGGAATGGGTTATGTGGAAGTGATGTTTAGTATTGTTTTTTCACCATTGCAACACTACTGCTGCACAATAAACAAACACATTTATCTTTAATATTGAGAAATAATGTGATTCTTCCCAGTCAGTATTAAAATTATAGGTTCTTTGTCTTTTACTCCTTTTGGGGTTAGAATTTTTGAAATTTGATCTTTGAAAAAGAAATAGTAATTCAATTTATTCTGAATCTGACTCTGACTTAGTATTTCTCAAAATGGCGAACTTATATGTGCAGATATAATTTATATACATGTGCAAAAGATTGGTGTCTGTGTTAACTTTACTTATTTGTACAGAGAAAGACTGCACTTGGCAGACCAAGAGATAAACTTTTTTATGCTGTAAAAGTATATTATGTCCTATAATTTGATTACAATATAATACAATAATTTATAAGAAATTTTAAAAATTAAATTTATTTGTATCAGATAAAGTTTTGGATAGTGCCAGGCACACATAAAATGGTCTGTGGGAACCATGGTGCTTGTGGGAATATGGTTGGGGACCCCAGAACTTATAGGATTATTTGCCATTATTATATGAGAAACTTCCTTGAATTTTCTTCTTTGCACCTTTTTCTCTCCAATATTTTGGTGTTTTGCCAATTAAACATGATCATTAGTACATATATAGTCTGCTACTGTAGACATATCTGTTTTTTTCTTTTATTAATCAATAGTTTGTGTTCAATAGTCAACAGGTCTCACCGATATACTTCCTTCCACCATCACATGATATTTCATAGATGCCATTTTTGTTCTTTAGAATTTCCACTTTAGGCTTGATAGAAATAAGAATTCATTGAAAAATGGCATGGCTTAAGAAAGCTGTTTTAATTTATATTGATTGCAGATTTTTAAAAATTTATCTGCCATTTCTGGTATATAAGGATACACTACTGGGCCAATAATTGTTTTTCTTTTGATGTTTCTTTTTGTTGTCTACTGAAGATTTTCTGGATGACTACAGTTGGATGACCATTCTTCATGAGAATTTGTTCTATGTGAATCTTTTCATTTTCCAAATCACTGGTTTCCAAAAAAACTTCATAGTCATAGTACAATCCCATGTTTAGTGATTCTGGTACTATTGGATGTATATATGTCAAGTACTTGCCAGTGTGTGTTGATATTCTATTCAATGTCATTTTTACTTTTCCATGAAGGTGTCTTGTAACAAAAACTTCTAAGAATACCAAATTTTGATCTTGTTCCAATTCCATTGTGAATTTAATTGAAAAAGATATGTTGCTGATACGCATCCAGAATGATTATAATTGCACCACATTATGTGGCCATACATATGTATCATCAACATAATGAAGCTACACTTTAGATGGACATGTAGTAGTATTTATGGTTGTTGTTTTAAGCTCCTCCATATAAATGTTGCTAAACAAACAAGACTGTGGTAATCCTCTGGCCATCCATTGATTTTGTAGGAAGAATTTTGAGTTATATTGGAAGTACATTGTTGCTTTGCAGAATGTTAATAATTCCTTTAAACAATCAATAATTAGAGTTGATCTAGTTTGTAGACTCTAATCATTTTTCCTTACAATAGACAAGGTCTCATCACATGAGAGATTTGTAAATAGACTTTCTATGTCAAAACTTACTAATATGTCAGTGCTTGGCTTTGGGTTGGTATTTTTAGATCTAGGGTCTGAACTTACCCTGGCACATCTCTGAGGAGTGTGAAAGCACAAAACTATGGTCAGAAGTTTAGGATGTTCCTGACAGAGATATTTTAAATGCTGGCTCTGGCTAAGCATTTATCACAAAGCTTGTTGAGGAATTGGCAATTCTCATTGTTTATAACTTACAAGCTTAAGAGAATAGGGTAATGAGATCTGTTCCTGCCTTAAGTCTTATGTGATATTATATTGCTAAGACTACTAATATATGGTATGTCTGAAAATCTATCAGCCCCATATAGCTATTCAGATTTTCCACCCAATAGATAACTTTTAGATAAGTGCTCGGCTTTGGGTTGGTATTTTTAGATCTAGTGTCTGAACCTACCCTGACACCTCTCTAAGGAGTGCCAAAGCATGAAACCATGGTAAGGGGTTGGGGGGGTTCCTGACAGAGATATTTTAAATGATGGCTCTAGCTAAGCATTTATCACAAAACTTGTTGAGGAATTGGCAATCCTCATTGTTTATAACCTACAAGCTTAAAAGAATAAGGTCATGTGATCTATGATTCTTATTTTGACTATTTAATATGTCAGTTCTTTCCATTTTCATGTCCCTGATTGATTCTACAAAGTGATTAGGATCCATGATGAAGGGTTGTGTTGTGTAGAACCTTTACAAGAAATCTTAACAAATTTTGACATGGTGAATTTCTAGAGCTAGCAATAGGACTTATTGGATCATTGCCTTTATGGATTTTAGGGGTTTCATTTAGGTGAGGAATTGTGCCAAAATACAAAGTTATTTACTTTTTTTTGAATCACTGAAATACCTGCAATACTTGGAGAGTAATGCTTAATTTTTTTGCTGATTTTTGTATTAGCCTACTGTGGGAAGTTCTTGTTATCATAATCAGTTTTATCTAATACAACTTTAGTGTTTGCCTTTGTCAGCAGGAAGAATATTATAAATGTATCCTCTTTGAAAGATTTAATATCTTTTCTCTCATTACATAAAATGTTTGATTCTGCTTTTGATGTTTTCCATATATTTTCTAATTCTACTGAATAACATTCTCAGTTGTTGCCATTATATCCAATAATATATCCATTATGACCAATAATATGATAGTAGATGACATAATTGTGAAATTTAAACCTTTTCCAAGCATAGATAATTCAGCATCCATAAGACATTTGGAAAAAAGATATTTCAATGATAAAGGTAATAGATTGCTAGTTACAGTATGACTTTGGACTTGTCCATGTCTATTTACAAGCCTCTTCTTCTGAAATTGTTTTATCATTCAATGTAATTTGCAATAAGGTCTTTTCATTGCTTGACAAATTCTTAAGAAATCTTCATCTCTAAGTGTATTTTTTAGAAATCATTGTACATATTTAATGGAACACAAGTTTAACACTTGCTTAACCATTGAACTTTTATTCTTTCTCTCAATAAGACCTCATTTGCTCTCTGAATAATTTTTTTAACTCTCTTGGAAAAAATAGGAGGGTTTAATTGCAAACCTTTAGGAATAATCTCTTCTGATTTACACATAATTTTTCATATTGTCTAAATGTCAACATGGCATCAGGTCCATACTGAGTACTTAGTATTTGCCTGAAGGTTTGTGATGATTGTATATTAGATATGATAATATGTTGATCTATTTTCATCATCTATCAGTAAATGTTGAATATATAAAAAATTTTAAACTTTAAATTTTTCAAATGCAAACATGTTGTTAGTAATAACACACAAATAAACAACACAGGTTAATAATGACACAATGTTTCAAGTAGAATGATTCTTCACTCTTCTTCAATGTTGCTAGTTTGACCAGTGACAGTAATAGCATAGGAGACAAAACCAACCCTTTAGAAACTCAAATATTAATTTTTAAGACAAACACTCTAACCAACTGAGCAAATGTATCAAAGGTAACAGATAGCAGAAATTTCACATATTTATATATGAACATTGGTTGAAATCCTCTTGAGTCTTTCAAATTTTTTTTATAATATTAATTTTTTTTAAGAGCAAGGCGAATTAAAAGCTTCCATATGTTTGGTGCATTGCCACACTGGGTTAATTGTAGGATTAGTTGCCATTGTCATATAAGTAATTTTCTTGAAATTTTATTCTTTGCATCTTTTCCTCTCTAGCCAATACTTTTGGGTTTTCCCAATTAAACATGTGGTCATTAGTACATCTGCTACTGTAGATATATGTTTTTTTTATTTTTAACCAGTAGTTTGTGTTCTGTCATTCAGTATTCAACAGGATGACATACTTCCTTCCACATTTACAGGGTACTCCATAGATGCAGATTTTGTTCTTCAGAATTTTCATTTTAAGGTTGGTAGAAATAAAAATTCCTCAAAATGTGATATGACTTTATATAGGTGTTCTAATGTTATATTGATTGCAGATTTTTTTGTCTACCATTTCTGGTCTATATGGATACACTACAGTACCAATAATTGTTTTTGTTATCTATTTTGTTATCTATTAAAGGTTTTCTTGATATCTGCTGATGGATAACCATTGTCAGTGCTTCTGGTATGATTGGGTGTATATTCTAAGTATGTGCCAGAATGTGTTGGTTTCCTATACATCGTTGTTTTTGACTTTGCTTTGAGAGTCTTGTTATAAGAACATCTAAAAATGTCAATTTTTGTTCTTGTTCTGATTACATTGTGCATTTAAATGAATAAGATATGTTGCTGATATGCATCTTAAATGACTTTGATTGCATCTCATCATGTGTCCTTACAATTAATGTATCATCATCCTACATTAGGTGGATATGGAGTAGTATTTATCACTGTAGGTTCAAGTTTTTCTATGTAAATGTTGTTCAGCAAGGTTGGCAGTATTGATATCATGGCCATCTCTTGAATTTGTTGGACGAATTCTGAGTTATATTAGAAAAACATTGATGGTATATAGAACATTATTATTTCAATTGTATATTCAATAGGTAGAGTTGTTTTAGTTTGGAGTCTATTATCATCATATAACATTTTCCTTACAATAAGAATGCCTCATAATGGTAACATTGTAAATAGACTTTCTATATCAAAGTTTAACATACGTCAATTCTTTCAATTTCATGTCCTTGACTAATTCTAGAAAATGCTTAGAATACCTGATGATGGATTGTGTCCTGTATGCCAATGAACTAAGAACTTCAAGAAAGTATCTTGACAAATTTTGACATGATACATTTCTAGAACTAACAATAGGTCTTAATAAAACATTGTCTATATGGATTTTAGGCAGTTCATATAGTTGAGGGATCTTCCTGAAATACAATTTTTATTTTTTGAATTAGTGAACTACCTGTGATGCTTTCAGAGTAATACTTGTAATTATGGAATTGGAATTATTTACTACTTTTTTATATTGGCCTGCTCTGGGAAGTTCTTGCATTTTTATTATCATGTTTTATCCATTACAGCTGTAGTGTTACCTTTATCACCAGAAAGAATGATTAGAGATGTATCCTGTTTGAAAGATTTAATAGCATTTTCTCTTCATATGAAATGTTTGATTTCTGTTTGTGATGTCTCTCAAGTGACTTTTTAAATCTCTAATGTAATTCTGATTCTTCTTCCAGAGGCAATTTTTGGGTAACTTACTCAGTGGCTGTTATTATATCCTGCAAATGGACTGTAGATTATGTAAGGATGAAATCCACACCTTTTCATGAACAGATATTTCAGCATCAGTAAGGTGTTTAGAACTAAAAAATTTTACTGATGAAACTGATAGATTGCTAATTGCAGTATGACATTTGAGTTGTCCATGTAGATTTTTAAGCACTTGTGATGTTCCTTTACTCTTCTATGTAATTCATAATATGAACTTTTTATCAAGCAGTGAAAATATATTGTAAATTACATGGAAAGATAAAAGAACATCAGAAGTAGAAGCTTGAAAATCTACATCAGCAAGTCAAAATTGATACAGCAACTAGACATCTTTCAGCTTCAGCGGTAACAAGTTTTAGTTCTAAATGCCATACTAATATTGAATTATATGTTCTTGGAAAAGATTTGAACTCTATTATTACACAATCTACTGTCAGATTATTGGATATAATGGCAGCCACAGCAAATGTTACCCAAAAGTTGCCTCTAGAATAAGCATCAGAATTATGCTCCAGAGTTAAAAAGTCACTTGAAAAATATCAAAAGCAGAAATCAAACGTTTCACGTGATGAGAAAAAAGCTATTAAATTTCTCAAACCCAATACATCATAATCATTCTTTCTGCCAACAAAGGTAGCACTGTAATTGTAATGAATAAAACTGATTATGATAAACAAAATACAATCATGTTTCACAGAAGGTCAATACAAAAAAAAACAGCAAAAAATCCCCAATTCCAAATACAGAAATAAAATTACAGGCATTACACCAGAAGCATTGCAGCTATTTTAATGATTAACAAAAAGAAAATTAACATCATATTTTAGCAAGATTCCTCACTTTTATGGACTATTGTTTGTTTTAAAAATTCACTATGTCAAAATTTGTTAGTGATTTCTTCTTAAAGTATTTAGTCCACTGGCATATAAGACATAATCATTCATCAGGGATTCTAAACCCTTTGTACAATTAGTTAGGGACATGAAAATGAAAAGAAATGACACATTGGTAAGCTTTCACAAAATTTGTTAGTGATTTCTTCTTGAAGTATTTAGTCCACTGGAATATAAGACATAATCATTCATCAGGGATTCTAAACCCTTTGTACAATTAGTTAGGGACATGAAAATGGAAAGAAATGACACATTGGTAAGCTTTCACATAGAAAATGTATTTACAAATGTATTGTGATGAGGTATTGTCTATTGTAAAAAAAAGGTTATATGATAATAATAGTCTCCAAATCAGAGCATCTCTATCTATTGATGGTATAAGGGAATTATTAATGCTCTACATAATAACAACCTACTTCCAATATAACTCAAAATTCATTCAACAAAATCAAGGCATGGCCATGGGATCACCACTGTTACTTTTGCTGAGCAACATTTACATGGAACAACTTGAAACCACAACCATAAATGCTACTCCATGTCAACTTGAAGTATGGCTTTGCTATGTTGATGATATATTTGTGGCATTCCTATATGATGAGACACAATTACAGTCATCCAGATGGATATCAAGAACATATCCTTTTCAATTCAATTCACAATGAAAACAGAATAAAAACAAAAATTGGTCTTCATAGATGTTCTTTTGACAAGTCTCCTGTAAGGCAAAGTAAAAACAACAATACATAGGAAACCAACACACACTGGAAAGAACTTGGCATATACATACAATCATACCAGAATCATTAAACATGGAATTATATTACCACTATACAAAAAAGCAAGAAAAGTTATTCAAAAATCAATGATTTGGAAAATAGAAAAGATTCATATAGAGCAAACTCTTATAAAGAATGGTTATCTATCAGTAGTCATCAACAATTTTTTTTTATAAACAACAGCAAGAAACACCAAAAGAAAAAAAAACAATTGTTGGTACTGTAATGTATCCATACATACCAGGAATGGCAACAAATTAAAAAAAATCTGTAGTCAAAATTAGATCAGCTTTAAGACTATTTCAGTATTATAAAAGGGGAGAGAATAATAAATCAACAGTCAAGGCTATTTAAATAGCAACACATTCAATATAAAACCATTTGAAGTTTATTTACACTGTAATGGTCAGAATTCGTATGCCTCTCTAACATGTTGCAGAATCCAACCACCAGAGCTGAAAGGCAGCAACATAGGTAGGGTCAACCACCAGCAGTATTAAGTTTGAATCTGATTAGCCAGTCCCACAACACAAACTATTCAACACTGCATCTGATGCTACTCTAGTAAAATTCTCTCTTAGGTACAGTGGTCAGGAAGATACAAGAGACCCTATTCTAGCTCACTATAACATTTTAGCCAATTCTTACTGTGCAATAACATTTATAATCTTCCTATTTTAAATCTAAGACTATATTTATCAAGGTGAGATATTGTTAGGACAATGTGTTGAAATGAGTAGGCATCAGAATGGCAGACGTATAATAAAACATTCAAATTTAATTATATAAATACAAAAACATGATTATAGAATATGGCATCGGTGTTTATTATTTCCGAGATCATTATTATTTACAGTTTTCTCTAAATCATTATTTACAGGCTGTTTACTATCTGACCATCTGGGTATTAGCAAGTACAAACTTGTATTATAATATCATGCCTACAAGACTATTGATGTCAATTATAATATGAGGTTTTATGTTATAATTGACAATCACGATGTGGACATGCCAAGCTTATTTGCAATAACTAAGAAATACATTTAATTATGTAATATAAATAATTATTATAGATCAGTATTATTTAAGAATGATCAATGTAAAACAGTGGTAAGACTGAGTCATAAATGTATATAAAGAGGGGTATTTGGTACTCATAGAGATGCAGTATTGTAAACCTGAGGTGCAGTACTTTGAAACTGCATAGCCAATTGAGAATATATGAAAAGAATAACCCTTTGAGAATGGTCACATTAGTGTAATCGGGTGTAAGAGAATGTGCCTCTATTACTCCCCGACCGTGTGACAGGATCGAATGCCCATGGAAACACTTCAATATGTCCACTTACTGGAAAACAAGAGAATACCAGTAATCACTGTGTATCCATTTAAGTTCCAAGGCTTGAAGAGAAAATGTCACATCTCTAAATGGTAACACCTATTTATAATGTAAATATACAATTAGAACTGTTACTTTTAAATCACACTTTAAATTTGATGACTCATCTCCCAATATCCACTTTTAATAATTTAAACTTTCATTTATGCCTTTAAATAACCTTATGATCTTGTTTAATAGTATAAGAATATCTAATTTAAAGAAAATATAAAAAGGGGTATTTAAATCATATTATAACTTACTACAATTACTAAATAATATGTCCACCATCCAACTATTCATGGTACACTCACATTTATAATTAATGAAGCAAAAACCAAATGCATATCTATTAGTACAGGGGTGGGCAAATAATGACCCAAGAGCCACATGCGGCCCACTAAGAGTTTTTATGTGGCCCGCCAAGACAATCAGAAAAATCTGCCTTGAACTGAAATTTCCTTTTCATGCGTGACTGAACTATGATGGCCACATCAATACACATGCACAGTGTAGATACGATGTACAGTGCTTTTCCAGTTGATCTGGTTAATTTCAATTTTGTCTTTGCATTAGCAAATATGTACATTTTCAACTTTAGTGAAGCCACAAACTTTCCGAAAAAATGTAAAATCAGTGATGAATGTCATTTGTTTAATGAAGAAAGGACAAACAAATATTTCTTTGGTAACACAGGGAAAAGGCAGTGTGTTTATTGTGTCATGAAAAAAAACAAGCGGCTGTCCACTAGCCTTTACTTCCACAAAGTGGCTCCTGATGCGGCCCTCCACCAAGCTCTTCAACCCCTGAGCCAAAACAGTTGCCCACCCCTGTATTAGCACATAAATAAGTTATTATTCATATAATTGAAATCATTAACATATAGGAATACTTTAATATATTATGTAAATAAATTATTATGACATATAACTGAAAACATGAATATATATGGAAACATTTGGATCAGTATAATACGCATTTGTTATTAAAGTAACTTATTGCATATAATAAGACTTGGATAATCTCTGAGCTGGCAGTTTATCCAGCATATGTAGGGGGTTTAGTAATTCTATTCTAATAGTCTGCACATTATGGCAGGTGCTCTTAGTTACATTAAACTATTTGGAATAGGGTGAATCCAGTTGGAAATTATCTAGGCATGGCATTATATAAATAAAAAAATAAATGAAATATAAAACAAATACCCAAGATGACAGAAGATCAGGTAAGTTACTTAATATTAAAAAAACAATTTACAGAGTTTAACATGTTAATTAAGAAAAATATAATAAAATCATTAACATACAGCTATAGCATTTAAAAAAAGATTTAGAGTACTCTAGGGTTCTTGGATACAGGTTACCTGTTTATTGAAGATGATTGTGCATGTTTGAGAATCAGTTATTGATTGTCCATTTATATTGTAGCAGCAGCTTTTCATTTCCTGGTTTTAGGTTCAAAGTTTCTGTTTGGCTTGAAAGCATTTCCATCATGTATCCTAGTGTATAGATTGGCAGCAGTTCATTGACACTTCATCTTTCGAGGGCAGGTTCAGAGATTGGGACACATATTAGTCCATTCTCCCAGAGAAGAACAGTTTCGCATGCCTTCTACTCAGTCATCGCAAAATGAAACATAAAGTATAAAAACGTCACTATGAGTGACGAGATTATACGATCACAATTTAAAGTAAAAGTTTTTTTATATATCCAATTCTGTCCTTATATACTAGTTTTTTCTTATCTATAATTTTGGAGATTGATCACACATGATGTAGAGTACAGATGTTTTTCTCTCTAGTCTGTGCTTGCGACTAATCTGCAGTACCTCAGGTGAATTAATCCATTAGCAAAGAATTTTACATTTTAAATTAAATCGGAACTCTGTGTTTCTCTTTTATTTAAATTTGTTTTGTATTTTATTTTTGCACATTTCTGATGACCTGATTACAAACTATAGTACAGCTTTTACATTTAAAGCTAATTAAGAACTTTTAGGGAAAATTTCTAAGTAATCTATTGTCTCTCCCCACCAACTATGACTTTGTAAAATTTTAAAACAAATAAGAAGGATTTATATTTTTATAAATTTAGATTTAAACAGATTTTAAGATTCATTATTTTAAAACATATAAAAAAACTTGACAAAATAAATAGATGATATAAAAGCTATAAAGCTTTAAGATAAATTTGAAAATTATTTAGTAAATACATTATTTAAATTTAATGTTTAAATCTGATATTGGAGTGTGTGCATCTGTGGCGTATTTAAACAGATGCTTATATACATTACATAATACCGTTATATGCACACAATTCAACATACAGAGTTTAAATTTAGGTAGGATGTAGGTGGTGGGTGAAAGATGATAGAACAGGTGGAACTAAGGTGAAATTAAGATTTGAACTTGAATCTTACTCTTTCATATTCCCTTACTTCCAATGAATAATTAAAAAAAAAAACCAAAAAAAAAAAACTGATGCATGGGTCAATCAAAACATACAATTTATACTCCATATATGTTTTTTTACATTAACAGAAAACCAAGATTATAAGAAACAATAAATTTCTTTCATGCTCAGATCAGGGAACTTATTAATGACTTTAAAACTTGGTTAGTATTGACTTCTGATCTAACATTATTCTATTTATAAAAAAAAATTTAATTTAGCCTTACATTTATTTATTGGATTGACTGGGTCATATTCCGAATTCATTTCCCCTCTGGTCTCTTGGTCATATACTACTGTCTCCCACTGCCCTAATTCTACTACTGCCCTTATCTCTCTACCACCCCATATTACCGCTGTCTAACATATATATAATAATTTTTTTTAAATGAAAAATATTTGCTACTGTTTACATTTGCGACTGACTCTTTTACATAGAACATTTGCTACACCCAAATATATTTTACTTCCTAATCATGCAGAAATCCCTGCTTCCTTTAACATTTGTGATACAATTGTTGTCCATCTATTTGACCTATACTATCTCACTCTATTTTTTTTCATTATTATTACTTTTATATATCAAGACCAAAATGCCAATAACTAGAGGGTTAAATGCTATTTAAAAAAAACTTTTTATATATCTTGCACTTCCTTTTCTTTATATATATATAGAGAGAGAATTTGCTACTCAGGGTATGTATTTATTACTGTTTGAGCCATGTTACAGTGACAAATGCTAAAAAAAAAAATGTTATACATATTTTACGACTTTTCATATACATAACAAATTCATTTCTCATGGCTGTATTTTATTATTTGCCCACATTATGGTGACAAATGCTAAAAAAAATATTTTACATATGTTAGAAAAAAAAAACCTTTTTTTTGCAAAATGAAATTATTACTCAGGGTATGTGAGTGTTTACACTATCAAAGCTTTACATTGGTGGACCAAGCACTAAAAAAAATTACACTACGTAACAGTCAGGATTTTTATATCTGGCTAACATGTTGCAGAATCCAACCACCAGAGCCAAAAGGCAGCACTATAGGCAGGATCAACTACCAGTAGTACTGAGTTTGAAATGGTTAGCTGGGCCCACAACACAAACTATGTGACAACACATCTGGTGCTACTCTAGTAAAATCTTCTTTACGTACAGGGATTAGGAGACAAAAGACTATTCTAGCTCACTATAATGTTTTAGCCAATTCTTACAGCAGTAACATTTATAATCTTTCTATTTTAAATCCAATACTATATTTATCAAGGTGAGATATTATTAGGACTATGTGTTGAAATGAATAGACATCAGGATGGCAGACATATAGTAAAACATTCAAATTTAATTATATAAATACAAAAACATGATTATGAAATATGGCGTCGGTGTTTATTATTTCTGAGACCATTATTATTTACAGTTTGCTCTGAATCATTATTTACAGGCTGTTTACGATCTGACCATCTGGGTATTAGCAAGTACAAACTTGTATTATAATATGCCTATGAGACTATTGATGTCAATTATAATATGAGGTTTTAAGTTATAACTAATAATTGCAGTTGTGGACATATCACGCTTATTTGCAATAAGTAAAAAATACATTTAATTTATGTAATATAAACAATTACTATAGGAAAGTATTATTTAAGAGCAATCAATTTAAAACAGTGGGAAGACTGAGTCATAAATGTAATGAAATAATATATAAAAATATAGAGGGATATGTGGTACCCATAGAGATGCAATGTAGTAAACTCAAGGTGCAGTACTTTGAAAGTATGGAGCCAATGGTGAATATATGAAAAGAATGAAGGGCTGGCTTTGTGCCGAATGACTTTTTGAGAATGGTCATATTAGCATAATTAAGTGTAAGGGACCATGCCTTTATTACTTCCAGACTGCATGACAGGATCAAATGCTCATGAGAACACTACAATATGTCCACTTACTGGGAAACAAGAGAATACCAGTAATCACTGTGTATCTGTTTAAGTTCCAAGGCTTGAAGAGAAAATATCACATCTCTAAATGGTAACACCTATCTATAATGTAAATATACAATTAGAACTTTTACTTTTAAATCATGCTTTAAATTTGATGACTCATCTCCCAATGTCTACATTTAATAATTTAAACTTTCATTTATGCTGTCAAATAACCTTATAATCTGGTTTAATAGAATAAGTACATTTCATTTAAAGTAACATAAAAAGGGATATTTAAATCATATTATAACTTACTACAATTACTAAGTAATATGTCCACCACCCAGCTATTCACAGTACACTTGCATTTATAATTAATGAAGGAAAAAATCAAATGTGTATCTATTAGCATATAAATAAGTTATTATTCATATAATTGAAATCATTAACATATGGGAATACTTTAATATAATACGTAAATAAATTATTATGACATATAACTGAAAACATGAATATATATAGGAACGTTTGGATCAGTATAATACACATTTGTTATTAAAGTAACTTATTGCATATAATAAGATTTGGATAATCTCTGAGCTGACAGTTTATCCAGTATATGGAGGGGGTTTAGTAATTCTATTCTAATAGTCTGCACATTATGGCGGGTGCTCTTAGTTACATTAAATTATTTGGAGTAGGGTGAACTCAGTTGAAAATTATCTAGGCATGGCATTATATAAATAAAGAAATAAATGAAATATAAAACAAGAACCCAAGATGACAGTTAGAAGATCAGGTAAGTTATTTAATATGAAAAAAAAAACAATTTACAGAGTTTAACATGTTAATTAAGAAAAATATAATAAAGTCATTTAAAAAGGGAGATTTAGGGTACTCTATAGTTCTTGGATACAGATTACCTGTTTATTGAAGATGTTTGTGCACATTTGAGAATCAGTTATTGATTGTCCATTTATATTGTAGCAGCAGCTTTTCCTTTCCTGGTTTTAAAAAAAAGTTTCTGTTTGGCTTGAAAGCATTTCTATCATGTAACACTGACAGTTTATCTTTGGAGTGCAGGTTAGGAGATTCGGACACATATTAGATCTTTTTCCCAGAGGAGAACAGTTTGTACACCTTCTACTCAGTCATCACAAAATGAAACATAAAATATAAAAATGTCACTAGCAGTAATGAGGTTAGACAATCACAATTTAAAGCAAAAGTTTTTTATATATATCCAATTCTGTCCTTATATACTAGTTTTTCTTCTTATCTATAATTTTGCGGATTGATCACACATGACGTAGAGTACAGATGTTTTTCTCTTTAGTCCATGCTTGTGATCAATCTGCAGTACCCTCAGGTGAATTAATCCATTAGCAAAGAATTTTAAATTAAATCTGAACACTGCATTTTTTTTCTTTAAATTTGTTTTGTACTTATTTTCGTACTTTTCTGATAACCTGATTACAAACTATAGTACAGCTTTTACATTTAAAGCTAATTAAGAACTTTTAGGGAAAATTTCTAAGTAATCTATTATCTCTCCCCATCAAATATGACTTTGCAAATTTAAAACAAACAAGAAGGATTTATATTTTTATAAATTTAGATTTAAATACATTTTAAGATTCATTATTTTAAAACATTATATAAAAAAAACTTGACAAAATATATAAATGATATAAATGCTATATATAGCTTTAAGATAAATTTGAAAATTATTTAGTGAATACATTATTTAATTTAATGTTTAAATCCGATATTGGAGTGTGTGCGTCCATGGTGTATTTAAATAGATGCTTATATACATATACATAATACCATTATTACACACACACAATCCAAATATAGGGTTTAAATTTAGGTAGGATGTAGGTGGTGGGTGAAAGACAATAAAACAGGTGGAACTAAAGTGTAACTAAGATTCAAACTCGAATCTTACTGTTTCAACACTTATTATTTGTTATTTTTTATGGTCTTCTTATTCATGATTTAATAATCATTCTTATTAATAGTTCAATTTGTCTCACATTTGAACTGTTGTCTGTTTATCAATCATTTATTAGAATAAAAATCTCTTTCTCTATCAGATCCAGCAGCACTAATTTATTCTTATGTTAAGGAATCGCATAATTATCATTAATGTCTTGTCGACCAAAATAAATTTTCTAGTGTCAAATAAGCCCGGTAGTGCCCTATTTTGACACATGTTCAGTATTAGCTATCCATAATATAAAGTATTTTTATTCAAATGGTGCCCAATGTGAGGCTGAATGTAAACATATTGCTGAGATTTTAAACAATTGTAAAATATATTAGTAGTTGGTTGGTAAGAATTTAAATCAGAGAGGTAATAAAGGTCAGTTAGTGTAATTATAATATGTGTGGAAATGAAATGGAGGATGATTTGAAATAGTCTTATAAAAATAAAGTAGCACTGCAAATATAAGAATGTGTATTCTAAATAAAAATTAATAATAAAAATAGGATCTGAGTTAGTTTCTAAAATAGGAAAAGTTAACCTTATAAAATAGATAAGTTTGGTTTATTTTTCAATATCAAGACTGATAAGTGCACAGAGGTAGATCTGCATGTCAGGATGGTAATGCAAAATCATCATGAAACAATGGAAATATTTGAAAAAAATCAGCAAGAGATGAAAGTAATGATAATTCAAATTCAGCAAAAGAACATGATATTGCAAAGTATTGAAGAAGTAAAACTGGATATTAGGCCAAAAACAGATGATAAAAGTGATAGTAAAAAAGTCACCAAAAGTAATAAAACAGGCAAAACTCACTATATATATTTTGCACACACAGCAAGCTAGAGTAATCAATGGATGCCCGAAGGCTTGTGCATAAAATCCCCATCTAGTGCCTTCTCATCCAATATCCCCAGACTAGTTTCTGGCTTATGGCCTTCATCAGTGAGGAGCCTTGGATCTGAGAGCACTGCATCTAGATCTTAGGATCTAATGCAACCCTCCAGCAACTATCTTTTATCTCCATTTAACTACAAAACTATGAGACTTAAACTGAAAACACCTTAATGTTTCAATCCAAGCCCATTAGCTTATATAGTCATATGGGTCTGAACCCAGTTCAGTATCCATACATTTTGGTGTCTTTGGTTCTTTAATAACCATAGCCACCACTATCCTTTTAGGCAGGATTGGTTTTAAGCCAATAAACCTCACATGACCATCTCCTCTTAGGCTTATGTATAGTTGATTGCTCTAGTTTGCTGGGTGTGGCAAAATATATATAGTGAGTTTTGCCTGTTTTAACACCAGCTATACACAAGCATAAGAGGAGGTGATCATGTGATGTTTATTGACCAAAAGTGATGTTGATAGGAGTAAAAACCACAGATTATGATATGGTTATAAGAGAGATTAAAGAGGAGGTAGTAAGAAAAATAATAAGTATATATAATCAGAAAAAATTAGAGTAGGTAAAAGAAGTTTTCAGTACAGAAATAGCAAAAGACATTAAGGACCTTGTGTACCAGGGGTATGAAAATGAATTTCAGGCTGACTTAGAAAAGATTAGTAAATTGTAGCATCTAGAAATTTTTTTTATTAGATATAAAATGCAACAGGGCATAGATTTAGTCATCTAGTCATAACTATATTAACTCTCTATACGTGATCAAAGAACTGAATATTCTGCCTAAAATATATAATTTTACTGAAATCCTACAGAAACTAGTAGAAAAAACTTAAAAAATTATGATATGAGCAATTGGAGATATTTTTCCACATCATTGCCTCAGTTTCAGTATTGAAAAATATAAAACTGTTGGGCAGAAAAGTATTTTAGAATGTTCCCTAATAATTCTGCAAATTTGGACATTTAATTATAAATCTAGTTCTGCATAGACAAGAAAATACTTATTTTTTCCTAGTTATCCAGATTTTCTTGAATAAAATTTTCTAGCTTAGTAACAGATCAAACTGTGACTAAACTAAAAAAAATAAAAAGATCTAATTTTTGAGACCAAGCTCAATTAGATCGCTTGAACATTGTATTGTAGGTCTCCAATTAAGAATAGCTAAACAGAAAAAAGAACCTCCAGATGGAGGTCAACTGACAGAAAGGCCAGACATAATATAAATTAATCAGAGTAGAAGTTCAAATGTTTAGCAAACATAACTTTTTAAATTTTTAATGTTTTTTTTTTAAAAAAAAGAAATGAAAATTTCATTATTTTTTTTATCATAACTGTACAGGGCTGTTGAGATGTTTTGCCAGGTCTCAAATTTATATGTATACATGTCACTTGGTTCAACCAAATATTAATTTTCAATTAATTTGTATTTTTATTAATCTGGTGTTATAGTGAGTCCAATACTATATATTGTGCATACACATGAATATGTAAAACATTTTTTTATTATATAGTAAATGAGATATTTATTTTATATAGCGCGATGTTTTTGAATTGTAATAAAGTAATAATCAGCATTAAGCTAATGTACATGCGCTTTGTGGATCTTAACAATAAATGAATACTCTCATTTTTCAATACAAGATAAAGTCTTTGTGAAAGAATAGAATGAATCCACCTATTCTTTTAACCCAAACATTTAAGTATGGGAAAATCTTAAGTACCTGGAAATGAGAGCATGAAGATATTAAACAATCACTTTAAATTACTTTTACTTTGTGTGAATGAGTGATGCCTGTAAAATTTACTAGAATTTACAATACGTCATTCTTAAATGAAATTAAACATATGTAAATAAGATATTTATTTCATTTAAGAATGACGTATTGTAAATTCTAGTAAATTTCGCAGGCATCATTCATTCAGACATAGTAAAAGTAATTTAAAGTTATTGTTTAATATGTTCATGCTCTCATTTCCAGATACTTAAAATTTGCCCATGCTTAAACGTTTGGGTTGAAAGAATAGGTGGATTCATTCTATTCTTTCACAAAGACTTTATCTTGTATTTGAAAAATGAGAATATTCATTTATTGTTAAAATCCATAAAGTGCATGTGCATTAGCTTAATGCTGATTATTAGTTTATTAGATAGTGTAATATTCTCTATATGAAAAATAAAGTTTGTAGTAAATTGTTCTTATTTTTTATACAAAATTATTTTAAATATTTTAAAATAATGCTTTATCATAACTGAAGCCATCCCATCAGAGGCATATATTCTATTTAGGAAAATAGATATACTTTCAAGACCACCTGAAGAGGCTTGGTTTGCACTAGTGGGAGTTCTCCAAACTCTAATAGTCCAGTACTCCCGCAGGTCAAAGTGACCAACCTCATTATTAAAGGACCTAGAGAACATTAATGCTCAACTTAAACAGTTCTCTACTGAAAGCAACTCAATAGATGACATCATCTCACTTAAGAATGAATATAAAGCAAAGCAAAAAGCCCTTCTGAATATGTGTCTCTGAAAAGATCCAAGATATATCTGGCTCCTCAATATTGTTGGACTAGAGGATATCTCAGGTGGGCCCTGGGGCCACAGAAAAAACAAAATACTCCAATACTAATTAAACATCAGGGCACCAGCATGACTGGATACCACATGCTTGAAAAAATTAAACTACACTTTGAAAACAAATTAAAAAAACAAAACTCATCAGTAGATCATGATTGGACAAGACATTCATCCAGTGATGATCATTTGATCACAGTCCAAGATATTAAAAACAAACTATGCTCCCTTCCAGACAGCATCCATCCTGGAATGCATGGGATACCTAAATTTCTTCTCTCCCACTTAAGAAATTTTACTGTCCCAATCATCATGTTAATGATTGACCATCTTGCGCAAAAGCAAAGGTTCATTAAAATTTATATCCAGTTGCATTGGTGCCATTTATGAAAAAGAGCAAAGACCCTACTGATATAAACAACATAAGACCCATATCCATGTCTCCACTCTTAATAAAGATTATAGAGGGTGTCATTAAAGATAAGATACAACATAAAATCTTGAGTCATATCATGCCCTCTCAGTATGCCAAAAAAGGCTCCTCAGCACTCACGGCGATTGGTGAAACCAAAATACTCTTGGATTACATCAGAACCAACAGAAAATCCAAGCCCATTGCCGTACAACTTGACATATCCGAGGCATTTGACTCAGTCAATATCAGCACACTGCTGAATATTTTGGAGGGCCTTGGTGTTCCCTTCCAGATAATTCAGATATTGGACAATTTACTACACAATAGGGAAATTCACATATCACTCAATGGAGTATATACAAACAGTTTTACTCCAAATACTTCAATTCCACAAGGATCTCCACTCAGTGCTCTCCTGTTTGCCTGCTACATCAATCCACTTCTTAAAGATCTTGAAGATAACCTACCTGGAGTTTATATACCCAGACTCAAAAGAGCGATCAAAGCAATCGCTTACATGGATGATGTCTTGATCATTCTGCCAACTCAGAAATATCTAAACACACTATATAAAATATTGGACAAATATACAAATCTATCAGACCTAAAAATAAATACAGGAAAATCCACAGCTTGGTCTATCCTATCTGGAAAAAAAATCAAATCGCGCTTCCAAGCTGAACCACAGAAATTTCTGGGATTTAATATTTCAAAATCACAATCAGCAATGTCTAAAGAACTTCAGGCAAAAATCCTCCAGTCCACAGACCAGATCACTAAGACCCTCTCAAAGGTATACCTTTCGCTCTATGGTAAGGTTTCACTGCTAAATATAAAGATTTACAGCAAAATTGCGTACTACCTGCCAATGATGAATGCAAATAAAACATTCATCAAGAAAATTGAGCAATATTGCTCAAGATTACTATGGAAAGGACAAACTGTTTCCATCAGCATGAGAAACATGCAGGAAAACAAAAGATTAAATGGAATGTCACTACATTCCATCACTTCAATTAACTATCAGAAATCACACACTCTGATATATAATCTAGTCCAAAAGTATGGCCATGACCAGATCACTGAATCTATAATTCCTACCGACACACCACCCCCCAAAAAATTAAGCTGGCTTGACCATCTAATCCTGTCAACAATGCAACAAAATACAAATGCCCATAACAACTATCAAAGCAAGATCAAGCTATGGGATGCCCATCGCATCCTAAAACAAAATAATCAAATCTCTACTACAAGATTAGGAATAACTAATCACAAGCTGATTACCCTATTCAAGTATTGGGCTCTAGAACCAAAATACTTAGATTACTTACTTAAAATTAATCTGGATGCCATGCCGGTCAACTGGTTCCTCAGATATAAAAGATCTATCACCAAAGTCCAATCAATTTGCCACAGCTGTGGCAGGGATGAGGAAACATTTGACCACATAATTAAAACATGCATGGGTCTAGGTAATATTAAAACAATAATATTTAACAATTCAAAGATAGACTACTACAAAATACTTAATATAAAAGAATGCATTCATGGAAGAGATATTCCTACAATCAGGCTGTCAATTTTCATCACCTATGCCATTTGGATTGTAAGGTGCAAGGCACAATACCAACATCCCAAGCCAGATGAAAACTCATTATTTATTCAAAGCATAGAGAAAATTAAACAAAGAGACAAAACTCTTGCCACAACATTCATTTTTCAAGAGACATGGAAGCTATATCAGACTCTCTAATAAAGTTAACAAAGAACTTAAACACTAAATACCTAACCCTGTTTAACTCAATAATGTTAGTTCCATAACTCATCTCCATATTTGTAATATATATCATCCATATTAATTAGTTTAATAAATGTTTTGAGAAATAATGCTTTATCTGCTAAATGTTGTTTTGATCTTTTGGGATAAAAAGTCTGGCCAATGTGGAAGAGCAGATGGTTATATTTTGGAAGGGAAAGAATTGGAATTCTACCTTTGAAAAATCAAAGCCAAGAAAGGAAAATAAATGTATAAAAAGTTTTACATTAAATAAAATATATTTATATATGAAATAAGTCTGAGATTAAGCATTGTTGTAGAAATTTTGTAATTAAATCAATTAGCTAGGTATTTATTAATTAAAGAGTAAAAATATGTTGCCTTATCTGAAAATATTTTATCTTATATTAATCAAGAATATTCTAAAAAATAAATATTTATGAGAACAATGAATAGTGAGCCTTATAAAAGCTTACCAGAAACTATTCATACTACTCTTAACTCTTGATTACATTCATTCACTCTACTCTACAAGCTGCACTTATTACTCATCACCTGTTAAAACTTTTGCAATTAAAAGTCCTTATTAATATCCTGCAATTATTTCATGACATACAGTTTGCAGTTATAAAATGAAAGTATCCCCCTATCCAGTTGTGATCTCTGATAGTATGTGCATCTAGACATTATTAAAAGATGACCTTCTTACTTCAAGAGTTCACATTATTCTCCAACATGATTTAAATTCCTAGGAAAGCTGATCTTCTAAAATCTCAACACTGAAGCCTCTCTCAACTCCAGAAACAAAACTATAAAAGGAAATGGTCACAATAGTATGTACTCCTTCAAATAATCTACAAAGATATCAAAAGCATTATCCCATTTATGGTAATATAAACTCAGAGGCAACTCTCCATACAGTAGTGATCATGTGATGTAATATAAACTCTTTGTATATTTCATTAAGCCAGGTGTGACAGAATTTGTATTTATAATCATATACCAGAGACCTTAGTATAAGTAATGCTAGATTAAGTGTCTCTTTTACCTAATTTTATTGATATGCAATTTTCTATTGATATAATTAATTACATTTTATGGATGTGTTAATTTTGTTAGTTCTTAGGTTCTATAAATTTATTGAATATTGATATTTATTATTATTTTTTAAAAGTTTTGACAGTTCTGAATAAAATTGTACTTCTAAAATTATCTTATTGTTATAAAGTTATGAGATTTTTACCTCTCTTTTCCCATATTAGGATTCTAAATTTTTTTTTTCTAAACAAATGAAATGTCTTCAATTATTACAATCAAATATTAATTAACATCCCTTAATAATAAACTTTAGATTTGTTAAAATTATTAAATGCCTTGTGCGTAATATTTTATTATAATGTATTAATAAAAGTGTTTTGCTTGTGTGTGTGGGCATAAAGTTGATCTATTTCTAATTACTACTTGTTACTTATTTGTCTACAGAACCTTTTTAGCCTTTAGTCAACTATTTTTCTACAAGGCTTATTTAATATATTGTCTCTTTTAACCTGGGTCATCTACCATTTGAATCATGCTGTTTATAGTTCTTGTATGAGCAGGCTTGGAAACAGATTTCTGTGCCTTTTATCTATTTATCATTTATTGCCCTTATTATTTTCATTATACTTTCATAACTACACACAAAAGCCTTAGTTGAGCATATACATAATAGTTAATAAAATCGATAAAGATTTAAATGATAGAATGTTTTAATATATATATACATCTGTAATACTTTTAAATTGCCCATGTATTATTTAGAAATAATAAGCGAAATAGTGCCTAAAGCTAATCTGGGATAATGATGTAATTAGATTCCAACCAGTAACCACCTAAACATTCACAGTAAAATATAGGAATCAATATTTCTTACTACTGATAAGGCAATCTTCACACCTTTTAATAGCAAGAATGGAAATTCATTCTTACTAATGGTCCATTGAATATATATGGACACTTAAAGATTACAACTTGACTACAGAATATGAAATAGTGATACAATGAAGTTTAAATAATACATGGGCAATTTAAAAGTATTGCAGTTTGTAATGTTATAATTGACTATTTATTAGTCTGCACTACAGTGACATGTTTATTTCATGTTTAAAAATGTTTATTTAAACTCATTGTATCAATATTTCATTCACTGTAGTCAAGTTGCAATCTTTAAGTGTCCATATATATTCGATGGACCATTAGTAAAAATGGATTTTCATTCTTGCTATTAAAAGATGTGAAGGTTGCCTTGACAGCAGTGAGAAATATTGATTACTATATTTTACTGTGAATGTTTAGGTGGTTACTGGTTGGAATCTAATTACATCATTATCCCAGATTAGCTTTAGACACTATTTCGCTTATTATTTCTAAATAATACATGGGCAATTTAAAAGTATTGCAGTTTGTAATGTTATAATTGACTATTTATTAGTCTGCATTACAGTGACATGTTTATTTCATGTTTAAAGAGGTTTATTTAAACTTCATTGTATCAATATTTCATATTCTGTAGCCAAGTTGCAATCTTTAAGTGTCCATATACATTCGATGGACCATTAGTAAGAATGGATTTTCATTCTTGCTATTAAAAGATGTGAAGGTTGCCTTGACAGCAGTGAGAAATATTGATTACTATATTTTACTGTGAATGTTTAGGTGGTTACTGGTTGGAATCTAAATACATCTGTAATAAAAAATAGTTTTTTAAGATTATTTCAGTATTATAAAAAACGAGAGAATAATAAATTAACTGTCAAGGCTTTCTATTTAAATTGTATCATACTCGATATAAAATCATCCATAAATGAATTTATTTACATTTATTATTTATAATCTATAAAGGATTCAAACTTAGACTTTCACACAACCCTCAACTCTCCAAGCCATCTCATATTGCTGACCCACCTGATGTGTGTGATCAGGTGGGTCAGCAATATGAGATGGCTTGGAGAGTTGAGGGTTGTATGAAAGTCTGAGTTTGAATCTCTTATATATTACATATATCTGTATGTGCAGATGTAAGCCTGTACAGTGTATTAATTTATTCATTATTTGTGTTTTTTTATTTTCTTTTATTTTTTTTTATTCATGACTTAATAAATATTGTTATTATTAGTTCAATTTGCCTGATATTTGTTTGCTGTTATCTCTCTATTTCTTATTAAAATAAGAATCTCTTCCTCTCCTTAATCTAGTGGTAGTAATTTCTTCTTTACATTAAGGAATAGCTTAACCACCATTAGTTAACCCAAAATAAAATTTAAGACACAAAGAAGTATGGTGGTGCACTGTTGTGACAGATATTCAGTATTGATTCTCCCAGTATAATATATATATATATCATATTATTATTATTATTTGTGAGATATTTCATGTAGTGAAGTAGCTAAATGCTGACATTTCAGTACAATATCAAGTATGTTCCTCAGAGCGTCCTCTTTCTCAAATCATAAGAATGCATGTGAGATTTAAAATCATTTTTATCATTTTCTTTCTCCTCATATTTAAATTTTATTGGTTGAGAAGTTTTAAATTTTATTTTCTCTTCCAAATGTTGTTAAGCTTTTTTAATTCACACCTTTCATTTATGAAGATTAACAACCTTTGGAAGAAGCTATTGGAAGAGAAAATAAAATTAAAACTCCTCAACCAATAGAATTTAAATATGAGGAGAAAAAAAGTGATAAAAATGATTTTAAATCTCATACGCATTCTTAGGATTTGAGAAAGAGGACACTCTGAGGAAGGTACTTAATATTGTACTGAAATGTCAGCATTTAGCTATTTCACTACATAGAATATCCTGCAAATAATAATAATATGCCATCTTTTATCCATGAAAATATTAGAATTAACACACACATATATATATATTTCATATGATGGCATTTATTATTATTATTATTATTATTATTATTATTATTATTATTATTATTATTATTATTATTATTATTGTTGTTGTTGTTGTTGTTGTTGTTGTTGTTATTATTATTATTATTATTATTATTATTATTATTATTATTATATTCAATAATAGAATATATATATATATAGAAGTGATATTTATATATGCTTCATGTTTGTAATTTGAAAAGTAAAAAAAAAATTAAAAGTAAAAGTTTTCAACAATTTTAATAAATAAAAATTGTATATATAAGTATATGCACATATAAATGTATATGGTATGATTAATTATAATCTTATTTTAAATGTATGTTAAAATAAAATGTGTTTTTTATTAAGAATTATAAAGTGTAAATGACATCTTAGAAAATGTAACTTATTTTTTATAAGCAGATTTATTAATTAATGAGATAAATATTTAATGTTATTTAGTCTGGTAATGTATTTCAAAGATAAAATTTTGCGTTATGATTGGACAAATAAACCACAGTCCATAGGAACATTTAAGAGTTATCTACCATCAATAGATCAACGAATTGAAACATTAGATGATGAATCCGATTTTGTTGATAAGGAAACTTCAGAATTATAAATGGAAGTTATAAATCATTTTAATTATGATTCTTTATTGCTGAAGCATTACTGCTGAGATATATTGATTTTATTGCATTGATCTTTTTTGATTGTGCTTGTTATTGAAAAATACAATGGAAGAGTAGCGAAGTCATATCTGCTTCAGTCTGGCCAGACTGGAGAACGCAGGCTTAAAGACCATAAAGAAGTACAGAAAGGAACCATCAGCTAATGTAAAAACATTTTAAAGAGCATTGTGTCCATTATATGTCTAAACTTCAAGTGTCTACTGTTTTGGGGAGAAACCAGTCATCAATCAGCAAGTAAACTACCACCCAAGACTGTCTAATTAAAACTTACTGCTACCATAGCTATGGTTAAATAAACAAAGCCTGCAAAATCATGCCAATACCTAAAGTCTGACTTGAACTAATAGTGATGTGAGGAATGGATATGAACTTTAAAATATATTCTTATAGTACGAACATTAAGTATTTATCTCCATTATCCTGAAAGTATTTTATAAATTATCATTATTATATTGATTTTGTAAATCTATTTATAAACTAGTATAACAAAGGATGGTGCTGTTATTTTATTTAACCATGCCACAATTCACTTGGCATAAATTGTAATTGAAAAGTAAATTATTATGAAAAGCAATTATTTTTTTTACTACAATCCTTGGCCATGCTGATACAGACTTAATATTTTAAACCCAATCTTTCCATCACTTGTATATATAAAAAATTGTCAAAATAATAATTTATTTGTAACTTGATAAACTCTAGATCGATACAAAATAGGTTGCATAAACAGAATAAATTAAGTGTCTTTTTAATATCTTTTAATAGTTTACAGTTTTAATTAAACTATCCTTCAGATTTGAGAAAGGATAATTTGGGCATATTGATATAAGTGAGGAGTTGCAACTTTATTTTGGGTTGTTTTGTTTATATATGACATTTATTCCTATGTGTTTTCTTTATTCATAAATATTAACACAGTTTTAGCTTAATGATCACTTGCATTAATTATTTTGCTTTAAGCAGTAATATATAGTAGATAAAAACTCCTACCCTTATATTATAAGCTTTATATGTGTACATAGCTTGGATGATACATTTGTGATTACTGATCACTTTTACACTTAGTATCTTTACAATAGTACATATTGTATAGCATATTCCTAGCTAACATGTATTTATCTATTCAAAAATATTGTGATGCAGATGCTGCCTCTTACATTTATTTATATAACATTTAGTTACTTACTGAAACAGGAAGATTGCTCTGCAAGTCTTCGTTTCACCTTTCTCTTACATTTCACCTACCCTTATACCTAAATTCGAATCCCAAATCGTTCGTAGTGTGTCTGTACGGCCATTTATATACTAAAATCCCGCCTAAAATAAACCACGTAGGCATTATTACTCGTGGAGTCCAATTTTCAACCCTTTATTTTTATTGATATATAAATGTCGAGTATGTGCATGTTTACATATTCATTTAAAAGGTTATATAGGTAAAACTACACACAGACTACGATGATAACTGTTAAATATTAATATCAATCATTGGAATTATATTATTGGATTGTGGTTGTTGAGTTCATTTATTTTAAAAATATTGTGTTGCAATATTTATTTTCTATTGTAGGTAAAATAATAATTATTAAAAGTAGTTTATAAACGGATTCATGCAATTACAATCTAAATGTGAAATAATTTAATATTTTTCTAAAATTATAAAGTTCCCGCCATTGAAAATTATATAAATATAAAATAAGGCTAGGTTGAGAATATAATAGATTTAAAGTAAAACATTTTGGATTATAAATTCACACTTCGTATGTCTACTTAGGAATTTCCAATTAGCAAAAGTCTTCAACAGAATGAAATAAATGTTTTAATCTTCTTTCAATCTGAGCATTTACTGGAATTTATAATTGTAAACTAAAAAAAAAACCTTAAAATGGATTCCTTCTGATGTTCAGATAAGAAATAACTAATTGATAAGAATGCAAAAGGTTAAAGGTTTGTCATGCCCCAAGGCAGGTTCTTTTATAAGATAAACAGTATATATTGAATGTTTTTCTTTTGTTTAAGGGAGGGAAGAAACAAAAGCTGATTCTGATGTTTTTTTTTCTGCTGTTGGATTTTGCGTTTTGATTTTATTTTTTGAGGTTAATTTTTTTATTCTGAGAATTCGGACGGTCTGAACTATTATTTTCGGTATGCTGATCCTGATGTTTTGCTGACCGACCATCCGTGACTTAAATAATCCGCTTTCAAGAAAATGTACAAAATGCTGACCTATCATAGAACCGCCAATATGACTGAGTAGAGTCGGCACTGTGGCTATTTTCCTTTCGGAAATAGCTGGCCGCTGCCGATGTACCATCTGACGCATCACCAATATGCCTTAAGGAACCGCCTATGCTGCTGCAAACAGAGACTGAATTAACATGCTGCTAAATCTTATCCACTCCTGAAATGTGCTCCAGCTTCAACCACCAAAGCAACTGAAAGGTAACAAAATTAACCCAAGAGCTCTTGTGATCTAAAACCCGCTATAGCAAAAACAAACTCCCTTTTTCTCGCCACACTTATTATCATGTATGTTTTAAAAATGTATATTTAAATTTATTGCTCGATCTAAACCTTGGGTTAATATCAAATTTAAATTGTTTTATTTGCGTATTTTATGGGCTTGCATAGCATCGACCGAGCGAAGCAAATCTTAATTAATGATACTCCCCATTCCTTATAAAGAATGTAATTTTACGTTCATGAGTCCCTCCCTTAAATGAGATTTAGTAAGCCGCTCGTTCGATGACTATATTATTTTCTTTATAATACCTAGATTTGATTCATAATCTTCCAGGATGTATGCGAGGTGTGGGAATAACTATTGGCAGATGTGGGAGTGCGTGGGTTAATTACATTTTACTTAAATTCTCGCACTCACACCGTCCTTTTAATGTTAAACCCCATTATTTGTTTTAAGTATTTCTATTGTTATTCTGAGTTTGGGAGAGTGTAGACGCTTTTCATCAATGCAGTGAATTGCTTAAGTGCCCAATCTTTCGTTATGTCTTCTTTTTTTTTAATCGATTATATATATATTTTAGTGTTGCTGGCAAGGGTATTCAATGTTGAGATCACTTTGTTCTTTAAAAGGGCTTTAAACGGCCAAGTCCATTTCCTCTTTACTTCTTCCTGCGGTTTCCAGTCAATGTGTGTACCAGAGCATCACACCTGGGGATGCTGTCACAGTTCTTCACAGCCATATGCTAGCATACTCCGATCTTTAGGGCTACGGCCGAGACCAATGTGGGGTGCAACATATGCGTCTGATTTTATGATTTATTTCTTTATTGTCATCACAAAGTTCCTGTAGTTTAAATGGACTACCACCCTCCATCATTTCCTAAACCTTGTGAGTACCACTGAATCCCTTTTTAAGTACTTTAAGATAATATCATACTCACACATATATTTCCGCACTAAGCAAGTCGCTGCTGCCAAGCTCATTGGAGCCACTCTGCATTTATTCTGAAGTCAGCCTTTATCGTAAAACTATTTAATATCTTTTATTATAAATAATTCCAGTACTCTTATTCTTGGGCTTCGCATGTATTCAAGGTTTAGTAAGGCACATTCGTAAGCAATAATTGACCCAGGTTATAGATTAACGAGTAAAATGATTTAATCAATTGTAGTTAACCATTTGACGCCACTATTTAATAAATAAATAGTGCCAGAAATCATATTTAGCCATTTAATAAATCATGTTAATTTAATCAATTCTTTACGTTAGTGTTTATTTTCTGATTCATCTCATTGTCTCGTATTGTCTGGGTTATACACGTATCTATTAAGACTTTCCAAACGCTAGCTGTTAATTTATTTATAAATCTCATGTAGTCTCTTCTCTCTCTCTGACCACCACGGCCTGAAAAGATGTTGCTATTGTGATGGCGGGTTCAGGCTCCATCGTATTTGGTTGCGCAGTCGATCTGCTATATTCGAATCCGGTATGACAGGCCCTGAACCCACTTGTGGTGCTGCTTTTCGAGTGTGGTGGAGAAACTGTGCAACTTGTTTATGAAATGTGCGAATTCTGACCGTTACATTACTTGCATTACAGCCTGAAAGTATTTATGCTAGTCCTGTCCATTAAATAGTTAACTCTAGATTTACTAAATCTTAAAACTGTAATAATAAATATTTGTGATCGTTGGTCTATGCAGCAAGTTTCTCTCTGGTCAGAAACAATTAAGAATGTATTATACCACATTATACCATATATTACCTGTGCATAAACTTAATAATAGAATCCATAAATAACTACTCTTATTAACTGGTTTTAAAATTGACAGGACAGTGAAATAAACATGTAAGTTTAATAACAGCTAAAAATTATAATTATTTTCATAGATCGCAGTCAATTTATGCTATTGCTGAGTGTTGTAAAAACATATATATTTGGATAAATTGTACTGTCTCATTATATTTAGCATTTATCATTATTTTGCAATCAATGGATGAGTTAATTAAGGTTAAATAAACTCCGATAGTGTCACACATATTTAACTAATTTTGGAAGGCTATAAAATGAAAAATTTGTTTATACTGTGGTATCAGACTGTGGAGATCCCATGCAAATTGCTCTTAGGTAATTTGCATGTGAGATTTACATTTTAACAGTTACAGTATATATATATATAGGTGAATTGAGATCCAGTATAGAGAAAATATTAAAGAAGCATCAATTGTTATACAAGCACAGAAAATTAAAAATAATAATGATTTAATGACTGCTTCAGTTTTCTTGGATCATGAAAGGATATGTAAATATAAATTTAAGTTTTATCTTGAAGATGTTAAGATTCTTAATGAAGAGAGACCATAATAGAGGAAAATTAAGGAGACAATTTTTATAAATAGAAATGAATATAATTAATAAACAAGCTGATAGTGTTAAAATTCAGGAAGCCTGGGATTTGAGATTATGATATTTGCTTCCATTATGTTTTTTGAATTTAAATGTCAGTTGAAGAGAGTTAAGTAATTAACTGAATATATTCCTGTAGATTGAAAGATTGTGTATAATAGTTAATCACTATTATATTTATTACTTTTATTGTTATTATATATATGTGAATAAAGTAGTTTTTGTGTTAAGCCATGTATTATTTTGCATTACCTCCTAATGTTTCAACCAAATAGCATTCACCATTGTCAAGATTAAGTTTAAAAAAAAACCCACTAGATATCAAGTAGTAACAAGATTGAGTGTGAGGTAAAGAATGAGACTGAGCATGAAGTAGTTGAGTAATTAAAATAATACATAGTTTGACCCCAAAACTATTTCATTTACATCATATAATTGTGAAAACATCAAATATATATATATGATCAATAGATGGAGCTTTACCAAGACCTCCAAACAAGCGTATTTGTTTACATAAATGTCAGAGTCAATATTCACTGTCTCTTTCATTTTGCTCCACCCTCAATATTCACTGTCTCTTTCATTTTGCTCCACCCTCAGATCAGCTGATTTCAAGCAGCTTGAAATCAGCTGATCTGAGGGTGGAGCAAAATGAAAGAGACAGTGAATATTGACTCTGACATTTATGTAAACAAATACGCTTGTTTGGAGGTCTTGGTAAAGCTCCATCTATTGATCATTAATACAAGCGATAGCAGGTTTTTACGTATATAAAACTTGTTTTGTTTTTCATATATATATAACTAGTTATGGACTCAATATAATGGTTTTCTGTTTTTTCTATTGACTTTTAAAATTTTTCTGATCATCTTTAAATGAAACTTTTTAAATATCTTTATATTGCTCTGATAGTGTCCATGTTTCACGTACATACAGTAAATAAGATAAAATAGCTAAATAGTTGCAATACTTAGTTTCAGTTATAAAATTCTCTATAGATTAACTCGTTAAAAGTGGCCCGCATTTGAATCTGATTTGGACCTTAATATTTAAGACCATTTTTCTATTTATAAAACTGATAACCATCCAAGTAAACCTTTTCTGCAATTTTTTTACATCACAGCTTGATAAAAAAACATCATATTTTTTTAATCTGTTGCATTCAAAATATTAAGATCATTCTGTAAATTACTTTTTGAACTGACAAAATTAACACAATCATCAGCACACTATACATCTAGAATAGGTTTTTATTTTCACTTTTAAGTGATTCAAAAAATTCATCATTAATCCTACATCCTATTTTGATCTTCATTTGATTAAGACACCTATAAACAATTACAAAGACCATCTGTTACATAATTAAAATAAATGTTTAAGCAACAAATACACCTTCTTGTTCAATACCAATTCTTATTTTAAAACACTTGTAGTATAGTACTTTTATTTTATTATGCAGAAGCTATATAACCGATTAATTTCAAATAATGTCCAAAATCTGTCCTGTTAATTGAATCAAATACTTTGATCAAATCAATAGAAGTTATATATATATATATATATATAAACAAAGGAATGAGTATATATATATATATATATATATACTCATTCCTTTGTTTTGGTACATTTCTTGCATTAATTTGCCAACAGAAATCATGGCTTTGAGCCTATAATACTTTTTGATTCTTGAAATCACAACGAGTCTCTGATAACCATTCGTTTATGACTGGAATCAATTTAGTTACCAAAATTCTTGAAAATACATTTGCTGTAGTGAATAATAATGATATAACAATTTTATCTACTCCCATTGTTTTTAAAAATGGGAACAATAAAAGCATTTTTGAGATTGAATGCCATAAATTTATGGTCCATATATTTCTTTAAAAATTGAAATATTTTTGAAAATAACATGTCCTCAAATATATTTTAAAATGTCTCCAAGTATTTCAGCAGAACCTCCTACCTTTCCATTTTGAAGACTACAAAGAATTGTTTTGATTTCACTTATCTGGATATTTTACTTTAAATTAAATTTGATATAATACATTAAAAGTTGTAATCTCAGTTCTTTTATCATTATTCAAAAAATGATCAAAATACTCCTTCCATTCTTTTAAAATATCATTGTCATCATATAGAAGAGTGCTATTGATAGATTTAATAGAACTGTGATGCTTTTTATTAGGTCCATATGTTGCTTTCAATGCATTAACAACATCTAGAATGACCACAATCAGCAAAAGTTTGCATCTTCTTTGCAGTTTAATCCACTAATTACGTTTAAGCTTTCTGGTCAATAGTTAAACTTCTGCTTTCAGAACTTTATTTTATATTCATTATGAAGTTCCATATCTCCCAAACTGAAAATGTCATGTGTTTTCTTTTAATTAAGTCAATAATAATAAGATTAGAAAACCAGTCATGATTCTTCTTTTCAGATAATCCCAGTAATAAATTTGGGTATCCATAACCACTTCTTAAAAGAATTCTATGCATCAATAATATAATGATCTTAAAGAATCTAATTATCAATTTTAGTGTTTAATAGCTGTGAAATTAATATATATGAGATTCTACTAAGCATCACATGGTCACTATTTCTTATGCTAGCACATTACTGTTATTAAAACAGGCAAAACTCTCCATACAGTTGTGCCACTCAGTGCAACCAGAGTTGTCAATAAATGCCAGAAGGCTTGTGCATAAAATCCCTACCTAGCACCTACTCATCCAATATCCCCAGACTAGTTTCTGATGAAGGCCACAAGCAAGAAACTAGTCTGGGGATATTGGATGATTAGGCACTAGATAAGGATTTTATGCACAAGTCTTCTGGCATCCATTGATTACTCTGGTTGGCACTGAGTGGCACTACTGTATGGAGAGTTTTGCCTGTTTTAATATATGAGATTCTTCTACATAACTCAATACCAAAGATACTTTTTCTCTTTTCTGGATAACTGTAATATTCACATAAATGTTCAGGACATTTTCCTGGATAATTGTAATGTTCACATAAATGTTCTGGATATTTATACAGAAAAGGTAGTCTATATGTTTTAAATTTAGCTTTTATATACTATCTTTTCTCTATAAATGACCAGAATATTTGTGAATATTATAATAGATTCTTCTAAAGAATGAACATCAATTTAATGGTGATTGAAATAATATCCATTTTCTAATGCAACTATCTATGACCTGTCTAACAATCTGTGCTGTAATTGCTTGTGAAATAGACTTTCTCTTATATTCTGATCTATAAACTACAATCTGTTGAATATCATTGTTTTTGAGTATGAATGTTTATCTTTTTCATAGCAATTTTTCTGTCTAAACAATGTTCTTTTAATAGTCAATTCATATCTTGAGCATAAATTTTTAATAATGACAAACTATTTGTATTTACAGAACCAGTACCATTATTTTCAATAATGTCTCTCCAAGGACTACTATTTGCACCAATATGTACAAAATTTCTATCATTTAAAGGTATTTTTATTCAACATAAAACAAACTTCCTTTCTCTTAATTCTCTGAATCTGAATATGGAGCATAAGCACTGATAAAATGAACAATAATAACATTGTGCAAGACAGGTTTTAACACTCTTAGTCTTTTATTGATACAAGAATTTTCAACAATAAAAGTTGCTAAATTAGATTTTATAGTAAATCTGTTACCATATGTCCTCCTTTCATTGACTCAAATTGTATTGCTAAAAATCTTTCATCCATTCATCTGTTCTATTAGAGTTCCTTCCACCAGGAGATGAGTTTCACTAGAAAGCTATATTGATTGTACATCTTAATAGCTTCTTAGCCACAAGCACAATCCTATACTCTAGGCTTGAAGAATTTGTCTATTAACGTTTACTCATTTCATACTGTTTGAAAAAAAATTCATTGATATACTTATATTTAGTATTGTGACTGTTTTTTGTTTTATTATTCTATTGATATCGTAATTTCTATTTTTAGTATATCTACTAAAGATATTCACCAGGCATGGCAAACTAGCCAGTTTGTGTGAGATAGTGCATTTTAACATTATATTTTCTATAACCTTCCACTTCTGTAGTTAGGCAGGGAGATCCCTAAACAGGGTTACCTAAACTAGTAGTTCTCAATCTTTGTAAAATTGTGGATCATGTTTCACTTAATATTTTTCATGCAGAACACTGACGTACAAAGATCCAAAATTACAAAGATATTTTTACTTTTTGATTGTGTGAGAATAATAAACAGTCAGTATAAATTCAGGCCATTCAAACGAGGGTATATGTGCATGGCACCAAGTTACACTAAAACTGATCACACTGCACACAGGCAGCCACAGCACATAGATGCAGCCAGTCACACAAAAAATGCATGGGTACAATAACACAGAGCTATTGATTATTATTTCTACCATTATTTTCATGGAACACTGGTGTTTCATAGAACATGCTTTGAGAATCACTGGCCTAAAGATACAATCTTTGCTTAATAAAATTCCTGTCTCACTAAAATCCAGTTCCAAGTGAATTCATTAGTAATTATTCTGCCTCAAGCAAAGAGCAACTAAAAACTGCAAATATAAATCTGTTCTTATCATTGCTTTTATTTAAATTTGTGGGCTTGATCCAAAAAAAGGAAAAGGGAATTTAAGTTAAAAATGCTGTGTATATAGTTTTAAAGGATGAAAATTAGTATGCGATCTCTGCCATTTTGAATTTCAAAAACAGCCAAAAACATCATCTGACACATCTAAGTGATAAAAAAGTATACAAAAACGGAAAAAATTTAGAACTTGGATCACGTTACTTGACGGGTTTTCCCAAGTCACATGACCCAAGTTCTAAATTTTTACCATTTTCGTGTACTTTTTTATCACTTAGATGTGTCAGAAGATGTTTTTGGCTATTTTTGAAATTCAAAATAATGGAGATCACATACTAAAAGAGTACCCACATGATTTTGTCACAGTTTGTATAAAAAGATATCTGATAGGCTCATAATGACCATGCTCTACAATAAGTTAAGTGATTCAAGAAGAAAAAGTGGGAGGCAGAAAGTACTGTTTGTATTAGAAATAATATCTATCCTTTGATTAATCAACTTTCTATTCTTCAAAGTAGCAGGATTTCTTGGTCAGGTGTTGTTTATTTGTTATTCATAGCTTCCCATTATATCTAAAGACCATTGTACTATCTGCCATCTGTGGAGCCTGACAATAGCCTGTCAACAACATTTTCCCATTTTATTTATTATTTTATAAACAAAAATGAAAGTTAAACACTTGTTTTTAAAAAACTCAAATTCTATCTTTTTCTCCTTACTTATTTTTGTAATATTTTGACAATTTAAATGTATTTTTTTTAAAAAAGATTTTTTTTCTTTTCTTTAAGTTAATGAATAATATGATATTGGACATAATGTTGTCATAGTATTTGTCAATAAAAACTGTCTGTCTTTTTAAAATTTAACATTCCTTTAAATTTTTACTAACAGAGTTTTAAAATTTTGAATATAGTCTTTGTTTTTAGTTAATTATCAATTACTTTTTATGTTCTACTGCCAACAATAAAGTATGGAATTATGCACAATACTTTTAAAGCAATGTTTCTTTTTTGTAGTGTAAACATTCTATTTTTTAAGTTCATACAGTGTGAAATGGTTCATTTTGTAAACTTTCTGCACCCTACACTTTCATTTCATGAAGGAAAGACTTTATCACATTGTTTACAATTATTAATAGTAAATATGTGAAAATGTTCAAAATGAAGAGATAAAAAATAAATGTATTCTATATATCATTTTAAAAGAAATCATAATAAATAATATAATAAAAAACAAAAATTATAAATAAAAATTATTTAAAGATTATTATTCATCAAAATACATTTAAAGCAGGGGTCCCCAACCCTTTGCCCACAGGCACCATGCCACCCGCAGACCATTTTACATGTGCCCGCGGCTATCCGAACACGATAAAAAATTATTTATCTGATACAAATAAATTTAATTTTTAAAATTTCTTATAAATGATTGTATTATATTGTAATCAAATGTTAAAATTTTATTTTTGAAATAAATATTTTTTTGTACATTATGTGTATTATTAACAATATCCAAGTATAAATTTACATTGAAAAAATAAATGGTGCCCGCCACCTGGCTGGTATTATAGAATGTGCTCTTAAGTGCAAAAAGGTTGGGGACTGCTGATTTAAAATATGATTCACATTTCATAATTCTAAATATTCCACATAATTTGTGAATTGGTTGAGTCCATATATCTAGTTATGGACACATACCCATGCATATATAATTTTACATATATTTAATAAATAAGTTTTAATATTAATAATAGTGAATAAATACAGTATAGATTTTATAAATTTTTTTTGTTAAAACCAATACTATCATTATTAATAAAAAAATTAATAACAAACTCCTTTTCTGTTCAAAAATATGATTTCAAATGATCTTTCATATATAAAAAATTCAATAGAATTACTTTCTTCCTTTTTGTTTTTAAAAATTTCATTTGTTTGTATGAACCCATATATAGTCCAATGCATTATGCACATATTTCTAATGTTTCAATCCCCTCATTTTAGTCATTATCAAGGATCTACAAATAAATATACATAATATTTAAATACATGTATATAGACTATACTAAACTTAATGTAATTATAAGAGACTTGAATTCAGACTTTCAAACTCCCCACAGCTATACAATCCATCTTATATAATTGATACACATGACCACATACATGCGAAAAAGATATTGGAGATTATTTATTTTTTTCACATGTATGTGGTCATGTGTATCAGTTGTATAAGATAGATTGAATAGCCATGGGGAGTTTGAAAACCTGAGTTCAAGTTCCTCATAATATATATATAATTATTGTTATATATATAAAACTCATAATATAATAACATTTCTTTAGCATCTATATATAACATTTTTCATTATATAAAGTTTACTATTACAATTATTTACCTCCCCCTATTTTTTATTGGTTTAAAAAATAAAGAATAGGGGGAGCTAAGTAATAGTAATAGTAAAATTTAAATAATGAAAAAAGTTATTGTTATTATATTATGAGTTAAATATATATGTACAATAATGCAATAATAATAAAAATAATAAATATAATGGTAATAAACTATTATAAATAATTTTTCAATCCACAGAAGTACTTTCGGTTAATACAATGATGAATATATAAATTTTTAGATCCTTGATAATGACTACAAGGAGGTTGTTGAAACGTTGGAAACATGTGCTTGGATATATGAATAATAAATAAAAAATTTTAAAAAGAAAAAGGAATAAATTAATTCTATTGAATTTTATATATATATTTTATAATAATTTTATTTATTAAAAAAATAACAAAACATTCTTATTTACATTTCATTTTACAATTAGGTTGCTATGAGTCTATCCAATTCTTGGACAATCATGGCAAGTTTCCTTCCCTGATTTTACTCTACTTTCTCTCATTGATTTAATTAAATAGCAACAGCAAAATTGAAAACATCATGAAAAAAGAAAGAAAAGCAGACAAATTTTGAAGCATTTTTTGTTTTATGCTGTTTATCAATACTTTAATAATAAAATTATTTGATTGAATGTTATTAATATAAGAGCTGATTTATGTGGATGACTGGCAATACCCTAAGCAAATGAGAAGGATTTCTCAAAATGTGTGGGTATGATTGGCTAACTTCTTTTATATTATATGGACCAAACAGTGAATATTTTAATTACATGATTAAAGCTTACATCTATTTAAATTTATGTACATAAACCTAATTGGGAATGTGAATTTAATATGTCATCATCTGATTAGTCAAACCTTCTATAAAAGGCACTAGAATACAAAGCTGTCCTTTATCTATATTATGTAAAATTAAAAATTCAAGTAAAATTATGTTAGCACACATTTTTACTAATGAAAATAAGTATCTATAATTATTAAAAAAACAACAAAAGTTATTAAAATATATAGTAACTGAACTGGAGTCAGATCTATGTAATTATGCAATCAGATTGGCTTGGATTCAAAACCTTAGTGCTTTTATAATTTTAAGCTTTTATCTCGATAGTAGAGATGTTAATAGTGTTTGTCACTGCATTAGATTCAGCTTTAAACTTTAAGTCTTCATTGATAAATGCAAACATCCGAGACCAATCTGGGGATGGTGAGTTAAAAGATATCATCATTGGGTAGTCACTGATATTCAAATTTACTATAGTATTGTTAGATCAGAGCACCAGAAGTAAACAACAGCTATTAAATATTTAGTGCTGAGAATACATTTATAACATTTACATATATATATATAATGTTATAATTTGATGTCTGCATTTCTTCAAAGCAATATACGTAATTATATAATTGAATATGCAGCAGATATTAAGATCACAGAATTGTGGGAAGGTTAGCATTTTAAAGTGTTAGTTCACAAAGACTATGAAGATAGTCGAAAGCCTCCTATGTGGATAAAATTTTTAAAATATATCTGATTACTGTATTTATAAATATTCACTTATATAATTACACACACACACACACACGCATATATATATATATAATTATTCAAAACAATATATATATATATGAAGAAATAAGATCTGAATGAGCATATAATTTTAACAATTCACAAGACTTGCAAAAAATGTCCTCTTCCTTGGGTCAATACTAAATAATTCAACAAAAAATAATCCATCTTCATCTAACTCCCATAGTTTTATATAGATAAAAATCAATCATTGAAGTTACTAGTGATTTAGCATTTATTTGAGAAAGAGATTGTTTTTTATACATTCAGAGTTAACTTTTATATTCATGTATATATTTTTCTAATAAAATTTAACTAAACTATATAATTAATTAAAACTGATTTAAAATTTTTAAAATTTCCACTTTGTAATGTAGATGTTGGCATCTCTCTATGTCAAAATCATGACCTAGAGTTTAAGTCTGCTTTAAAACTCCAGGACTATCTTCAGCCCCCAAGTATGCATAAAATTGATTACTAAATAAATCTATACCTATTATCAGTTAGAGTTTAAAAGTCTCATGGTAATTGAGATTACTCAGATGAATGCCCCTCCATGGGTGTTAAAATCAAAAACAACATAATGCAGCCTTTACCATTAATATGTGTGCATAAGGAAGTGGAGGAAATAAAAGTAAACCAGAAACTCATTTCTGGTTTACTTTTATTTTCTCCACTTTTTTCTAAATCCAAGTTCATTTAAAAAAATATTAAGGAACATGTTTTATTTTGAATAATACTATAGAGAAAGTAAAAGCAACCTATAAAGCCAATTGTCACAGCAATGTGTAGCTACCATGATCATCAAAACATGTACCATAACCCTAATATTTTTTATCTTTACCATATGAATATGTTAAAAAAAGGATGTCCCTAGGCTAACACTGCAGATGGTAACATTAATAGAAGACTAATTTTATTTATTATAAACTATTATTAATTAAAACTATTTATCAAACTAATAACTTAAGTAATTAATATGCATAACAAAAACAGTTCTGTGTATTCAAAATTAAAAATAAACTTGGATTAAATTATTTTAATTAAACTACACTAGACATTAATTTTGTTTTGCAGCCATTAGTATCAGAATTGTACTGTATTAAATATCCTTTCGATCTGATCCATGAAAACAAATGATATCTTGATATACATTAAAATCGAAATATCACAATTTGATTATAAGTGCCAAACTTTCTATGGATGCAATTGTGTCTCCAGCTATTTCAAATAAATCTGGGAGAAACATTAACTTTTTCAGATATCTTTATTTATATTTCCAGAGTGTATATATAATATAGATATATCTGTGTATTAAATTTACTTCCAGAAAGAAGCTTATGTCAACAAGGCGATAGGATCCTATGCCTAAGCATTAACCCTTCATCATTTTTCTGAGCAGTTTAATACCATTTGACATCTTTCTTATTGAATTTATTTGAGCATATTACACATAAAATATGTTAAGCATATTTCTCTTTCTTTGAGGAATTTAAATTTTTGTGCAAACATAAAATCACTTTTAAGATGTAGAAAGTAAAAAAATATTAAAAACAATTTATTTTTGACTACTTTTTAAAAAATATCTTAAATAATATAGGATGGCATTATTAATGAAAAAATAAATTTAAAAGAATATAAAAATAACAAGGAGGTAAAAATATTAATCAGAATAATTTAGCATATTTCACAAAATATGTAAATACGATATGAAATAATAATAATAATAATGATGTATGGGAAGTAGTCATCATCTATTAGTCAATCTATCAACTAATCATGTAGTAACTTCACAATGCTTTTTTAACATTGGTTATTTTGATCTCCTAAGTTATTCACAAGAATCCAACATTGTATGCCAACAGGTTTAGGTTCTCATTATCCACCTGTTATATTCTCCCTATTTTTATACTATTCTCTTAATAAATTTCTATTTAATGCTTATTCTCAGACTTTGGACTTTCTTGAACAATGCACTTGGAACTTGGAGATCTAATGCATCTTTCCTGTAACAGTTATTTTGTATTTTTTGTTATACTATCAATCTACTAGCCCAAACTGAAAAGCTATTTAATTTTTCAATCCAAACTTATTTGCTTACATAAGTATTCAAAATACTCAAATGCATGATTAAAAAAAATGGTTAAAGCAATAAACTAGAAATTAGCTGGGGATATTTGGATAAAATAGGGAGAATGATCATGAAAATATTGAAAGGCTGATGAAACCTCATTTTTAAGTATTTAGAAAAAATTCATGACTGTGATATTTAAATTAAAAAAGAGTGTACGAATTGAAGTTATCTGGTGATGGATTTATTAAGCATTACTATATGGTATCTATTAATTTCTAAATCTTATACAGAGAGAATAAAACTGATTGATAATAAATAGCAATGTTTAAGCTCAGATCAAGTGACAAATTGTTGATCATGAGATGTGTTATTGGTATTGCATCAATTTTGACCAAAAAAATAAAAGTATTCATGTTACAGAATCTAAGGTCACCATAATATATAGTAATTAGTCTCAGATCTACATAACTATAAAAGCGAATAAATTTGGATTGAAAAAATTAAATAGTTTTGCAATTTGGGCTGGTTATTGGATAGTATAACAAAAAGTAAAAATGGCTTCTAGAGTAAAAATGCATTCAATCTAAAATATTCAACTGCAAGCTCAAAAAAACAACAACACATCACTGATGAAAGTTATAAGATAGAATGTAGTCTGTAGGTTTGTGAATAGGACAGCATTGGGTAAGGATTTAATAAGCACTAACATCTGTCATCTATGGATTAATAAAGTTTGCACAGGTTATCATAAATATAAGGCCAATAAAAGAGGTTGCTAATGAATAGCAATAATATAATGATATAATATTGGTCATGTGATGTTTTAGTTATGTAATTTATCTTTGGTCTATCTTTTTTTCTTTTACCCTGTATTTTACATTCAAAACTTTTTTATAGTAAGTCATCATTGTAAAAATTATGACCCAATCAAAATAATAGTTCTTTATATACAGTATAATTAGACAGAATATTTTTGATTACAACCTTTTTCTTCCCAACTTGCTTGTTCAAAATTTTGTTTGTCCAGATCATCTTCTCCAGCTTGATACAATACCAAATCTTAAATGTCTTACAGAGAAGCCACTTTTTTTCATTTAATGTTCAAAACATCAGTTTCAAAAGTTGGTCCACACAAACAGCAATTAAATAATTTGTAATTTCTGTGAATAAATAGATCGCAGAATCTATAAATTGCATGTAAAAGATAAAAAGTTATAAATTCAAAGTCACAGAATAACTAGAAATAGCATTTTGTAAAACTGATTATGAAAAAAGAGAGCAAAATATCCAGATATACAAATAGAAAATGTAAATGAAACACTTTATCAAAAATATAAACATTTTAGAATCAAAACAATTCTTGCTAGAATTGCAGATTTATGGAAAAAGAGTCATGATAAAGCATTTAGTAAAGCATTCTAATCCCACCTATTAAAAATATAACTACTAGAACTCAAACTGTAAATGGAAATACTCTTTAACTCATTGTATATGTAAGCAAAAAGATAATTATGTTATTGCTATTATATATTTAGCTATCATTATATATTTAGTTAAAGATAATGTTAACTTATATTATATGCTATATAACCATCAATTCAAAGATCAGCAAGGCACCTGTCTAGATGGGAGAATCTGGGGGTTGGGGGGTCCCTGGGACCTAAATTCTAGCAGTATAGGGAGCAACTGGAGGAGGGTATGAGGGGATTGTTTCAGGTACTGGTTTTCTCCTTCTCTGAATGGGGGGGGGGGTGATGTGTCCATTGCAGTTTCAATTCCTCAGTTATAATATGTGAATCAACATTTACCGAGTAAAATGATGAGTTAAACTTTGTATAGCACACAATATAATCATGTAAACTCAAAGATTTGTAACAAAATAATAAACATCATCAAACATTTTTCTTCTTTGAATACCATTTAATGTATCCTATTTTTAACCTTATCAGTTGAGTTGTAACCAAATTACAGAATAAAATTTTCTATATTTTACATAAAAAAAAGAAGATAACTTAATTGTTAGCAGCGAATAATTTAGAGCAAAAAGGATTAGAATAAATGCAATGGGAAAAAAAATAACTCTTTAAAATGAAATGGAAGAACATAGTATATTTTCTCTCAGTTAAATAAATGGATTTATTAGAAAATGCACACTCTTTAGTTTGCAAAATATAATGTCTTTTTTTTTAACCCAGAGAGTTAAAATCCAAAAGAAATACAATGATTAGTTACCAAGAAAATGTTTAAACCAACTAAAACATCTGATTGAGTTATACTAATTTCAATGATAATTAAGTCAAAGTCATGTTATCATTAAATATTACTTCTAATGTAATTTGATAACCGTCAAAAAGTACATCTTAACAAAAATGTATCAGAATAAAGGGTTAGCACAATAATATAATGTCACCTCTGTTATAAGTTGATTGCTTTATAGCTTGTGTTTTAAGAATTTCTTTCAAGACAAAATAAAACTACAGACAAATTGATAAGAACATTTTGGAGTAAGATAGAAAAAAATATGTGTTCTCAAAGACTATGGGTTGACAAGCAACAGAGTGAACTCAAAGGAAAAATTTCACTAATATTTCTCAAATGTCATCTTCTTGTAGTATATATGAAATCACAATGCATATTAGATGCCAAGTACTACATTGTATATTTTGAGGAAATATAAAAAGTTTATAGCTTGCGAGGATACTTCCAAAATCCATCTGGAAGTTATATTGTTTGCCTACGGCAACCACTTCAGGGTAAAGAGTACAGAGGATACATATATGAAAAAGTGTCACTAGTTCTGATAAAATAATACTCAGTAGGAAAAAAACACTACATCATTTCCACATTATCAAAAACACTAATAAAACTGAAATAATAAGGTATAACAGTATACATATGCCATTACATTATTTTTAAATTAAAATAAATAAGAAATAATCTTAAATAAAAATTGAGTTAGTAAAAACTAAAAGAAAATTAAAAGAGTTATATTTAACATATATATTATCGCATAGATAGAAAACTTTAAAAAAAGTGAAAATCTAAAGATTAGTACTTTTAGTAAAAAGTTATATAAAAGAAAATGGAAATAAATGTTAATTAGTTTCTATTTTAAGAATCGTGTTTAATCTTAGTAAATGGAAATGATTGTTTTATTAATTAAATGTAAAGCAAACTGGCCCTTGGGGCACTTGAATAATTGAAAGGTCAGATAAGATATAAAAAAAACTAAAGATTGACCAACGCAAGCACCAAGCTATGCATGGGTCAGAAAGAAAAACATCCGGACCTTAAGAGCAAATGATGTCATGTTCGATGGATTCATAAAATTCATGATAAGAGAGGCCTAATGCTATAAAAATAATAATTGATTGTTGTTTGGAATCTTACAGCTGTATTATGGATCCGTGATGTAGGGATCTTGCAATAAAATATTTTCCTTTGCATGCACCAGCTGAGGCCTTCCAAATGACAGTTCCTGACCAAAGTATTGGCAAGTAGTGGCTTCATTTCAAGGAGGATGGACAATATACAAAAGTGATCACTAGGATGGATGTCTAAATCTGCCGGAATCATGGGAAGTATAATTTGTGATATTAAATATGAACTTTTTAAACAAACTTTCAATTAGCAACGTAAAGTATAAACTCTTATCTGACTTAAAAAAACTCTAAATCAATTATTAATATTTTTTATGCATATGTTTGCTAATCATTTTCATTTTTCTTTTATTTACTTTTAACTGTTAATTAAATTATTAAATTGAAAGTTGGGTGTGGATGGTTGCATAGATTCGTTAATGTTTATGTTAGTTTAAGGGGGTTTAATTTCAGACTATTTATTTCATAGTTGAGTTGATGCTGGTGGAGGGATATATGGATTGTTATTATCAATGTAATGTGAAGTGTGTTAGCATACAGGATAACATGTCCAACTGAATGCATGGCTCTCCAAAGGTGTAGCCATATCGTTGCAATGGACACAGATGTATTTCCTGCAACATTGATCCCCTTTCGCTCTATGGATAGGGACTATAAGTCAGCAAAGTACTGCTCTCCCTCCATACATAGCATTTCTTTTTAATGTTTTATATATATGATTCCTTCATCAGACAGACACATATTCCTGGACTGGACGAGGATCATTTCTTTTAAATAATATCATGTTGCAGACACACATTCTTGTTAGTGTGGTTTTATGCATAACATCTTCATATTGCATTGGTTGCATCTGTATATCAGGAAGCGAGTGTTGGTTTAGCTATGAACTTTTAGCCTGAGGTTGGATATTTTGAAAAGTTTTAATTGCGTAATCTATGTAGCCTATCTATACTCAACATTTTAAAATAAAAATATTATATAATCTGTCCATTTGTGTGGACTTTCTAAAATAATAATTTAAATTTAAAATTAATAATAAAATCTAAAGCAATATTAATTCCTCAAAGTTATATGTGCATAAATAAAAGTTTTGTGATAATTACCAGCACTGGTTTATTTTTTAAAATCTTCTTCTTTATTAAAATGTTTTAAATAAGTTTTATTATAAATGTCAGCTACTCCTTGAGCTAGTGGCAAGGGCTAATGGTAAAAATTTAGATCTTAACTAGAAATATCTGCCTACATTATAAATTTTCTAGGTTCAAATAGCCTAGTGGTGACTTGTATGGCAGATAGGTAAAAGGGTCTATATACCCCAACTGTTATAAAAGATATTGAATAAAATCAGTTTATAACACAGTTTTCTGAAAAAAAATTGTTTGGGCAACAGTAGGAAATTTATGGTAAAATTATTAAAAGTTTGCATTAGAGAAGTTGTTAAACATATTTGAACATCTATTTGTTAGCAGCAAATACCATCTAGAAACTTAAAAAAGTATTGAAATAATCCTGTAACAAAGAAATCCAGAAATCTATGTATACAGATCTTCTGTATTAACATGTTGTATCATTAACATCATGGAAGATGCCAATAAGAAGAAATCTGGGAATGAAACTATCTATGTCAATACCTGTTGAAGAAAAATATGCAATGTTTGGTTATCTTAAAAATCTGATTGAACTCAGAAAAAAAGTTTAGTACAATTTAAAATTATAAAAGTAACATTTTAAATAGAAAAAGATAGTTCAAATATTAATTAATCTGTAGTGGCTATACTGTAGATTACAAACATACAGACTGCAAATGATATCTGATATCACTCCTAAGAAGAGTATTTGCTTTATATAAATATTGTTTCAAATTTGATTTTTTTTTATTAAAAGCATTATGTACAATAGGTATTAAAATGCATGTATTAGAAAATAAGAAAATATATAGCCACAAAATAATAAAAATTGACAAATCATATTTGGTCCTGATTTAGTTTGCGCTCACAGCCATTCTGAAATATAAAAACCACCGCTGACATATCCAACTGATAAATGACATAAATGTTGAATGAAGGTACTTTAAATTCATATTTTAGAAATTATAAGCTAGTAAAAATAATATGCTTTATTTTATTTGGGATTTTTTTTTTAATTTAACTTCCTAAAATATTTGAAATATGATGGCACAAAGCACAGGAATTTGTGAGGAGGGGGAAGGATAGTTTGGCCGATATGAAGTATCAATCAAATGTTGCAGAAGTCTGATCAAACCATGCTTATAATTTCCAAATATTAAAAGATTATACTATAAGCATTTATGAAATAAAGCATATAATTTTTACTAGCTTATAATTTCTAAAATATGAATTTAAAATACTTTTATTCAATATTTATGTCATTTATTACTTGGATGTGTCAGAGGTGTTTTTGGCTGGTTTTTTGATTTCAAAATGGCTGTGAGCGCAAACTAAATTGGCACCTAATATGGTCAATATTCTTTTTGTTTAGTTATCAGTTATTATAATAAAATAAATTTTCTTCTTATTGTCATAATTATTTGTTATACTATTTGTCTTAAAAAAATAGAAAAAAGTGATCATTTTTAAAAAAGATAAAAAAAATATAAATGATATGAGATACTTCTAAATGAGAAAAGAGGGTATAATATATATACTATGTGAGCTAAATTCAAACTAATTTATTTTTTGCAAAATATAGACATAACTAAAATAACACAAAATTATGGCATTTGAAAACTGATAGCAGTATTACATATCAGTTTCAATAGTTAAGAGCTAAAATGACTGGGGTCCACCAAATCTAGGTTAACAGGAATTATCCAAAAAGAGTGCAAAAGAAATTCTAAGTGATTTTAAATTAACCTAAAAATAAATTTGAAAATATTAAAATTAACTTTATTAGATCTTTAATCATATTAATTAATATATTACAAGACTGATTAAGAATAATTAAGAAAAAAAAAAACATAAGAAATAATATAAAAGAAGTTGAAATAGGAAAAAAATATGTATAACTCAAGAAGGGGGGGGGATTTTGAGAAGGTAAGCCAACCATAATGCATTTATAAGTCATATAAACATTATTACATTGTATTAAGTTTTTATGGGTTACTAACAAAGTACATATTTAATTGTAGTTTAAATTTAGTAATCATTATGAGTTAAACATGAGAAGAATTAATTATTTGCATAATTGAATGTAAAAATGTTATTTATACCCTAATGTAAAATCTTATATTCTGATGTCTGGCTCACATAACCTTATTATTTTTTATTCAAATTACTCCCCTGCCTCTGGTCCTCCTTTTAGTTATGATTTTACATGTTGATATATCTTTTCTCAATTAACTTGCTCCCCAAAATAATAGCCTTGGTATATTAATTATAGAAAAGGAAAGATAACAACTATACTTTTTAAAATCTTTTTTGTTGTTGTTGTTAATAAATTATGTATCTAAGTAATTAGCAGTTTAAACTTTAAATTTCTATTTTCTAAATTGTTATAAAAATTTAATTTATTTAATATAGAAATTTTTTAATGCACATTAGCATTTGTTGACGAAAATATTTTTTGTGTTCTTTGTTCCTCCATAGTGTTGCCAAAATGTATAATTACATATTTTTGTAACATAATTTATATGATGATGTTTTTGTTATTTATGTGATTTAACAGATTTCTCATTAAACATCACATGATCACCATTTCTTATGCTTGCTCATAACCGTTATTAAACCAGGCACTACTGTATGGAGAGTTTTGACTGTTTTAATAATAGATTTCTCATTGTAACTATTTCTTATAATAACAATAAATTTTAGAAAACATAATAACTGAATAACTAAAGTTCTAAATTAATTTAAGGATTTAAAGTCACTGCACTACATTGGATAAATTATAGTTAAAAGTGATCGAATGGCTAATCTTAGTTCATTATTAACTGCTGCATTAAATTAACTAAACAATTTAATTTTTAATAATCTCTATCTTTAAAACATCACATGATCACTATCTCATACTAGCACATAATTGCTATTAAACAATTCAAAACAAAGCAAAACTTTCCACTAGATAGGGATTTTTTGCACAAGCCTTCTGGCATCCATTGATTGCTCTTGTTGGCACAAGATGGCACTACTGTATGAAGAGTTTTGCTTTGTTTTGAATTGTTTAATAACAATTATGTGCTAGTATGAGATAGTGATCATGTGATGTTTAGTGGTTTAACACCAATCCTGCCTAATAAGATAGTGGTGGCTTTGGTTGTTAAAGAGCCAAAGTCACCAAAATGTATGGGTGCTGAATTGAGTTCAGACCCATATGACTGTATAAGCTATTGAGCTTGGATTGAAAATATTATTGTGTTTTCAATTTTATTCTCATAGTTTTGTAGTTAAGTAGAGTAAAAAGGTGGCTGCTAGAGGGTTGCATTAGATCCTAAGATCTAGGTGCAGTGCTCTCAGATCCAAGGCTCCTCACTGATGAAGGCCACAAGTCAGAAACTAGTCTGGGGATATTGGATGAGTAGGCACTAGATAGGGATTTTATGCACAAGCCTTCTGGCATCCATTGATTGCTTTTGTTGGCACAAGATGGCACTACTGTATGGAGAGTTTTTGCTTTGTTTTGAATTGTTTAATCCCTATCTTTATTGAAGATTTCAAATCCGTCAAGTCATGCTTTATTATTAGCACAAACTTTTTACTTTTTCAACATTTAAAGATATTTTTTTAAAAAAACAATAATAATCAATCAAACATATTGTATATAAATGATATTTTAAGTTTATGAGTGGACAATTTGAGTCGGAATAAAATCTTCCATTTAAAATAAAATAAAAAAAGGAATTATTGCCAGTTTGTTACATACTTTAAAAAAATTAATTAATTTTTAAAGTCAAGTTTTATACTTCAAAGTTTTATTTTAATTATATAAAGAAGTTTCCTGGTCTTTGAAAGATAACGCTCGAATTTATCACGTGACTAGCAAGCGATACGTCGTAAAATGAAGTATTTACCTTAAAGCTCTTTAAGTGAACTTTACAGGAAATAATAAACAGATTAAAAAGATTCAAAAGTAAAAACGGAAAACAATTGGCTAAATTTTACAGATGAAGAAAAATACAATAAATAAAAATGTTTTTAATGATACGTTAAAGTTTTTAAATTTATTTTTACTAATTATATAAACAACAACAAAAAAAAAAAAAAACAACTCCCATCACTATTTTCATTTACACACGCCTGCATTAGATAACATAATAGTTTTTTTTTTAAAAAATATCTTTAATGCAAAGCTAGTTTTTAAATTAGTTAAATGCGAAACATAATTATTATTATCGAGAACCGAATGCGGAAAACCCTTACATTATCACCCCTTTTCTAAGCTTACACAAGCTGTTGAGCAAACTCTCCATACAGTAGTGCCACCCAGTTTGCAAGCCTTAGTAATCAATGGATGGAAGGTTTGTGCATAAAATCATTTACTTAGTGTCTACCCATCGCATATCTCCAGATTAGTTTCTAGCTTGTGGTTTTCATTAAAGACTGCGGAAGGATTGCATTAGATCCTAAGATCTAGGTAGAGCGCTTTCAAATCCAAGGCTTCTTAGTAATAAAAGCCATAAGCTAGAATCTAAACTGGGGATATTAGATGAATATGCACTAGATGGGGATATTATGCACAAACCTTCTTACATCCATTAATTAAATAAGGCTTACACTGGGTAGCACTACTGTTTGGAGAGCTTGCTACGGTTGAAATTCTGTCTTCCTTAAAGTTAATGATATTAGTTACACTTTTTTTTCATTCAAAAAATATTTTGATAAAATTAAGTAATCTTTTTTACTAGTAGCTGCTGCAGATGGGGGGGGGGGATCATTTCCACTCTCTAATATAGAATAGCAGTGGGAAAAGGCAGCCTTGCCAATTTTGAGGTGTTGAGAGTTTGAGCCATCCTTGTTTTATAATCTAGGTAAAAGTAGCTACTCATTTACTAACCATTATTGGATGGTTAATTGAATTGGGTATGGGCCAGCCAACTATGTGACAGTAAACTTCTAAACTTTTCAGATTAAAAAAATTATTTAAATATAATAAAATCCAAGTCAAATTTTTAATTAGTCTAGAACCTGAGATTTGAATTTAGGCTGGTTTGGCTTTGGAAATAAAAAATATCTTTAAAAAGTGTACACTTTAGGTTAAAATATTTTAGTGTTTCAGTATTGCAAAAATGTTTCATTAGAAAATAATACTAGTATTAAATTAAAAAATAAATAGTTAAATAGCAGAAATTTGAACTCCACTAGTGACAGAGAAGGGTCATCACTGAAAGAATCTAAACTCTGAACTCTATCACTTATTCACTCCGTCAAAAACACAGAACTTGGTATTTAATAATTACTTTTGACTAGCCACCAATACTTTATTTATATGTGCATAAGATAGGCACTATATGAAAGTTTTTTCAGATTACTACTATGCTTAGGAAAATTCATTCAAATAGCAGATCCACAAACAACCCAGATGAGTATTCAATATTGGTTTGTTAATGGTATCAGTCTATTATTAGTTAGATAATAAAAAAATTTACTTTAATCTAGATTGACTATAAAACAAAAAATACAAATATAATATAATAACAATTAACCTTTAAGCTATCAACAATCTCAACCTGTAGTCAAGGCAACCCTTAAATTATCAACAATCTCAATCTGTAGTCAAGGCAACCCTTAAACTATCAACAATCTCAACCTGTAGTCAAGGCAACCTTCTTTAACAATAAAGGTGGTCTGAAATATTTATATACACACTACAAGTAGAGATTGTTGATAGATTAAGAATTGATTGCTATCATCTACAATTATAAATATATTAAAGCATTTATTATCTTAGTAATTAATACATTGTACAGGCATAAACCTGCATTTATATATGTAATATATGCAGGGTTTGAACTCAGACTTTCACACGACTCACCACTCTCAGTGCTATCTCATATTGCTGACCCACCTGATCACACACATGTTGAAAAGATAAATAATCACCAATATACGTATTTCATGCTAAACCAGCAATCATCAGTTGGTCTAGATTACTATCTTCACACATATATATGATCAGTACTCAGCTTTATATTAAGATAGCTAATCTTTATACTTTAATGGACAGGCTTCAAACTATTCCAACTCACAACTCTTTAGCCTTCCATTTCATTGAAAATCTGATGATGGAACGTTGTCATCCGTATATTGGTGATTATTTATCTTTTCAACATGTGTGTGATCAGGTGGGTCAGCAATATGAGATGGCACTGAGAGTGGTGAGTCGTGTAAAAGTCTGAGTTCAAACCCCGCATATCTTAGTAATTATAATATGATGTAGTTTTCACTGTTAGTGGATGAAAATGAAAAATTCCAATGTGAGGTTATGAATTACCATTATCTTTAATAGAACATAATAGTAATTTTGATAACAGTTAAAATTTATAGAGAAAATAACCTTGTTAATATGATTTAAATTTTTATAAAATGATGACTACTATGCTAAAAAAAGATCCTTTCTATACAATAAAACAAGGTGTACTGCTTTTGAGTGTAAAATAATGATTATCCAAATTACTATAAATTTAATCCATTATAATAGTGCAGCAGTGAACAGAAAGAAAATAAATTCTGGGTGATCCAAATGTCTCTTCAAAGTTGAATGTTTTTGCAAAGATGAAGTTTCAAACACAAACAATGGAAGTAATTAATAGTGAAGAAACTCAACTTTTTAAATAATTGTTATGCCAACTGAAAACTTTATGCTAGTCTCAATTTATTTATAAGAGAAAGTAATGATAATGAAATGCAAAAAAATTAAATGAGTCAGAATTTTTTTAAAAAAGGAACCAAGACCTCATAATATATTATATGAACTAAATTTATTCTAAACTATGAAGCTGATCTGATAATAAAAAATACTAAAATAATAAAAATATGAAATGGCAATTGGTTGATAAACAGTTACACATGATGTTTAATAAAACAATTAAACTTAAAAAATAACATGATACAAAAATAAAAATTACTACTTTTAAAAATTAAAAAAAAGATGTAAAAAAATAAAATTGTAGCTACATATGAACAACTCAGAAATTATGATGAAGATATTACCAGACTGATTTCAGAATGATAATAATAGTGTAGATATTCAAAATAAGAGTCATAGATCATATGACCCTATGTGTTAAGCTTGTAAGTTATAAACAATGAGGATTGCCAATTCCTCTATAAGCTTTATGATAAATGCTTAGCCAGAGCCAGCACTTAAAATATCTCTGTCAGGAACCCCTTCCCTCTCTGTCAGGAACCCCTTCCCAAACCTTTGACCATGGTTTCGTGCTTTGGCACTTCTCAGAGAGGTGTCAGGCTAGGTTCAATCTAACTCTTGCTTGAAGAACAAGTGACCAGAGTAAATTGTTTTATTTTGGTCACATGATTAAAAAACTTTGGTGGTGAAAAAGTAGAATAACTAGCAATAAGATAGATTTCATAATAATAAAAATGTTTCAGAGTGTCTGAACCTAGCCTGACACCTCTCTGAGGAGTGCCAAAGCACGAAACCATGGTTAGAGGTTTGGGAAGGGGTCCCTGACAGAGATATTTTAAGTGCTGGCTCTGGATGAGCATTTATCATAAAGCTTGTAGAGAAATTGGCAATCCTCATTGTTTATAGTGTAGATATGGTTAATAGTTTTTGCTGTTATTGTCTATTCATCATCATTAGCAAAAGATTCAATTGTAAACAATGAAAATATCATTAGATTTTTAAAAGTAAGCGTATAATTTTAATAAAAATTAAAGTTTTTCATGTTATAGTATGTTCTATAATTTTCTATGGAAGTGGAAGTCAAATGTCAAAAATAGAATGATAGAAAAAGCATTAATTAATTGGTGTTTTTTTTTTAAGTGTATCTGATCTTGGGATAACTTTAGAAAATATCATAGACAGCAATACAAATAAAAAATTAGTATTTTTCAGATCCAATCTAACTCTTGCTTGAAGAACAAGTGACCAGAGTAAATTGTTTTATTTTGGTCACATGATTAAAAAACTTTGGTGGTGAAAAAGTAGAATAACTAGCAATAAGATAGATTTCATAATAATAAAAATGTTTCAGAGAAGTCTAAACAATTATATAGATGATAAATCATCCTTGAGAATTCTACCACTCAATGGTTAATAGAAAGAAATTAGTGTTCTAATTGAGACCTCTTAATAATAAGATCTTAAATATCATGAAAGTAAAAGTTCAAACCAAAGTTAAAAAAGGTTATTGATTATTTAAGCTATTCTAATGATTCATATTTTAAATAAGCCCGTATAAATGTTTAGTACTTTTCAAATTATTTATTATTTACATTAATACTTATATAAGGCTAAAACCTCAGTACATGCACCTTGAGTGCTTAATTTTAGCAAGAGAGATCTCTACAAATCATAATGCAAGTTTTGACTTTATAAAGATAAGAGGGACCCTCTTATCTCTCAACCTATTTTCTTAATTATATAGGCAAATCTAAAGCATTTTGATTTGGGAGCATGAAGCTAATCAATTCTTTACTGATTAAATCCACTATTTCTGTTAAACATTAACATTCACGAAATCTTTTGATTTACAATGAGTCAATATTCAGATATTAAATTTATAAATATTTTGAATCAATTTAAAGTTGTAAATATTAATTCTTATTAAGTGCAATGTCAGCACGTAATACTTATATAAGGCTAAAACCTCAGTACATACACCTTGAGTGCTTGATTTACATTAATGTAAATATTCATTACAAGAAAGAAAATATTAAATGATAGATTCAGTAATTTAGAAATCAGATGCCTGCTTGACTAATAATGAGTAACTTATATTATTTGTATTTGCTACATAGTTGATGCATTGATAATTATTAGCTTTGGACTTTATCTTCCTGAAAATAATACTTACATACCCATTTGTAACCAAAATCTGATAGATGGATAACTAAAATATATTTTAAATATTATTATTATGATTTTAAAACTTAAAATGTTTACACAATCTGGGTTTGAATTCAGGTCAAGGCTTCAAGGATGGAATAATCTAGGAATCATGCCAAAATCCCCATTATGATAACGTTAATATATATATATATAAATATATAAGGCAGTGTCAAATTTAAAATTTATAACAGGATTCTAGTAAATCATCTTAGTATTTTGAATTTATGCAAATCACTTTTTACTAATATTACAGAGAACCTCATTCAATCTGTTTTATTTGAGTGATACTATTAAAAGAAATGAATTTATTAAACATGGTCTATTCATTGTGCACACTGCATAATGTGGATTAACACAGTTATAGAAGATAATTTAGAGCTCAAGATTCAAACATCAATTTTCAGCTAAGCAAAATAAATAAATAATGTCACAGTTCAGCTACTAGAATGTTTCAATGTCACATGATCTCCAAAATGACTAAGCATAGAGTTATCAGACAAACATGTGATTATCTGGAAGGTAAAATGACTCCATAGTCAGAGTATAATTTCTTGTGTAATTTATATTCGCATTTGATTTGCATTATAACTGTTGCATTTGCCTTTTAGTTGTATGGGGATTTTCTATTTACTATATATATAAAGATATATTGTTTTTTTTCCTCTTGTAAAAAAAAAAAAAACATAATGCATCAAAACATGTTTTCCAAATGGACTTCTATGTATCAAGTACTATGCATTGTTAGACAGCAATTATTTTTCACACAAGTGCTTTTTATGCTTGTGCAATCCTTCCTCATATTACACCTCACACCTGCATTACCTATAATCCTATCATCCATTTGATATTCTTCTCCCCTGGCTTTTCTCAAATAATACTTGCCTACTAATATCACTATCTTCTCTCAGTCCTCTCTCAGTCCTTCTTACTTTTTATTTATTTAGCATTATCATATCAATATTGTGATGTTTTATATTGTATTCCCTGCAATATTCATATATGCAAATACACTACGTGAATAGAGTTGGATGCCACCAGGTTACAAAGAAATCTGAAACTCATAATTTGTTATACAACTGGCTATGGACCTCAATAATAGTATTAGTTAATAGAATGCTTTAATTTCCAACCTTCCTAATATTCAAATATAAATATCCACAGTGTGGTTCAGAGCATTGATATCGTAATCAATAATCATGCAAACAACATTAATGCTGTTTGTGCACTTACGCCTATAATAATCTATCAACATCAAAATAACAGAAATGATGAGATATAAATAAGTAGCTTTATTAAATTAAGTTATAAGGATATCATTCCACTTTACATATCAATACTACTATTGTTCTGTTTAAGTTGCATTTTCTAACTATATAGTACTAATTGTGTCATTCTGGTGCTGGAGATACAGACAGCTACCTAGATATAATTTTTATCAGCACACCTCAGCATGCTCATTTATATATAAATGATTCAATATTTAAGTCAATTTTTTTATATGAATATATTTATATTATTTTGGTGAAATTAACGGCAATTATGATTAACATCTAATTGAAACTGTTTATAAATTAGTACACTAAAATTAATTTAAACTATGATTATTTTAAAATTTAATGTATATACAGAATGCTTATCAGGTGTTAAGTATCTTATTTTTTTATTCTGCATTTTTTAAAACTAAACATATATATATATATATTTAGAAAGCAATAAGTTAAATTCAGATTATAATTTCACCAAGTGGTTCCATTAGAAGTAACCCATTTAAACTTTTTCTCTTTTATGAATATTTATAAAATAAATCCAATCATAATGTTTTTAATTTCACAATCCTATATAGAAAACAGGGAAGCTATTATCAATCTTATAATCTTAAAATTAGCAAACAATATTTCAACAATATATAATTTATAAATGACATTTACAGGTTCCCAATTTTATTCACCAAAGTTATAGTCTAGTTTTGAATTCATAGAAGAAAACTTTACTAAGATGTAAGTGAATACCTGTTTTATTGTTTTTTTCATCTTTACAAGAAATTTTAAATCAGTTTTCATTCAAAAATAATTTAAATTACCTATCGTTCCGTTTTATGCAAACAGCTGTCATTAGAAATACGCAAAAGCTAGGTTAAGTAATTCTTAGAATCATTAGAGTAACATAAATCTTTGAAAAATAGTTTTAAATGAAACCAAATAATTCTAAAAATAATAGAGACACTAGAAATCCTAATTTTATTGATAGAATAAAAAGAGAAAGCATTTGGGCATCAAATCTCACTGAAAATGTTGAAAATAAAAATGTTAACAAAGATAGTTTTAAGAACTTTATCTTTGCATCAGATATTAATAATGCTAAACCAGTTTCTATGGCTAAAAACCATTTAGGGAAGACAGAAAACAGCCTAAGGAACATTATAGATACAAAAATTAATCATAAAACTAAGAAAAACAGAAATCCCAGTGTTAAATTGTTCATAGGAATAAAGTTACGATAGCGTTGTGTCAAACTGGAAGTTGCCGAATGTGGCAAATCAGTGCAGGTCGAATAAATTATTTTGAATTTTAATTTGATCTCAATTTTAGAATTGAACATTATAGATTATGACTTAAGCTATTTTCCTGCACAAAAATAAAGTTTTTCTGATTATCACAACAGAAGTTATTACAACGAAATGATTTCAAGGCAAAATTAGTACAAATGATGTTTTAGATCTAAACAGAGACATTGAGGCTACAAATGATTTATCCTCTTTTAATTCAACAATTACTTTCAGATTATACAACCGAATCCTTGATTACTAATCAAGACCTAGAATTCAATCCAAAGAAGCAGAATCCAATTAGTATCAACAAATAAGTATCATAGGGTACCATGAAGGACTTTATAGTTAGGTGGATTGAATAGGTATTGTGAACATTTGCAGACACAGGAGGTTGATAATGATTACAGATTTTCAGCTCTATTGACCTCAGTGTGCAAGGTGATATGGACAATGGTGTGTACTCATGATGTGCAAGTAAATCTGGCTTGATTCCAGACTATAATGAGTCAACTGTTGCATTGGTGGGCATGGATCTGCATTCCTCTTCTTTTTCTTGGGTGTGGTGGGGGTCATGAGGAGCTTGGTTCATTTGTGCGGGTGGTTGGTGATCATTGTCAAGCTCGGGAATACCTGCTAGATGGGTGAAAGTCACTGCCCTCCATTGGACTTTGCCCTGAGAGGCTGCTGCACCCCCTTGAAGGATTGTTTATTAGGACAGTGTTGATTTGAGCTCATTATTATTTTGTTTCCTTAGTTAATTTTAAAATTAGAGCATTTGTAAGGTGGTTGGTCTGCTTTGGACCACCGCCAATTTTTGTAACTTTGATGGAGTTTTTGCTGCAATAATTTTGTGGACATGGGTCCGCACTCCCCTTTACTTCCTCGGGAGTAGTGGCGGTTGTTAGGGGCTATTGACAATTATTGCCACTACCTAAAAAACCTGCTGGGAGGCTACCTGGTCAAAGTCTGAGTGCCATTCCTACTCTGGTCAGCTGTTATAAGTTGATAAGTTGGTTTTGGACAGTGCGGATCTGGGCGCATTACTTGTTAGTTTTTGCCTAGTTGGCTTTCCAATTCTGGGCAGGTAGACCGAATGTGGTCCCTGCACATTTGGACTGTTAATTGGGAGACAGAGGTACCTAGAATGGTCTTGACATGGCTCAGCTGCATGTCAATAGTTTATTGTTTAATGAACTTGGGTCTTGGACCTTGCTGCCTATTGTGGTGGTTGGCGCAATGCTGGACTTGTCCACCTATTTAGCTGAAGCATTTGGGTCTTCACTTCGGGGCCCCAGGGTGGGATCATTGCATGATGCTTCTCTGTGGCTGGGCCATGTAGACCCATGTACAGATACACCTAATCAACATTATAGCAACCCTTTTATGGATATAATTGTTATCAAACATGTGTACTTTATATAAACCTGATCAATAATTGTTTTACCTTGTAACATTGAACACTTTGTAATTCTCAAGGGGTAAGTGTACCCGAAAATTTTTGTAATCTTTTAACTAATAAAGGTTACTTTTGAAAGATAATAAATAGTTTATAAATGATAATAACTATTTCTGGTTTATACATTCATGAACAACAGTTACAATCTTTTAAATAAAGTCTTAAGTTGTTGTTTTTTTTAATAAAATATTATATACTTACAACTTTGGCTGAGTAAATTAATAAAAATATGTGTTGGAAAAACAGAAGAGCTCTTTTGTTAAACTACACCTAAAATATGCATATTTTGTGATTTTGAGTTCATTTTTCTTTTTCTTCTTTGGAAAATAAAGTGAGTAATAATCAGTACTTGATTTTTTTTTCCATATGTTATAGCATTGGCCGGGACGTGAACCCACAACTGTCTGCAACCAACTACTTGCTTGCAAAGCGGCTGCGATGACCTCCCGGCTAACATCGCTTGACTAATCGGTATTTGATTTTAAATCTTATATGTCAGCAATACAAAATTTGACAAGTTTTCTCCCAAAATTAAAATTCAGGCTTTTCTCTTTAAATTAGTTGAGGTGAGCAGAAACATTATAGGAATATATTCTAAAATTCATGGAGATCTATCATGCAATAAGTAGATGTTTACCTAGAAATGTTTAAATTGAGAAATCTTTATAACATAAAAAAAAAAAAATTTAGTTTCACATCAGCCAAAATGATTATTGTACAACTGTTATCTTTTTTTTAGTTAACACAGAAATGAGGTAGACATATATTTTTACTTGATTCTTAAAAATTTTGGGCTATCAAATGTCACCATTAGATTCCATATTAATTAACTAAATACAATAAAAACTTTCCAAATTCTAATTTTTAGTTTCATTTAATAATCAAAATCTGAAATCAGTAAATTACAATTTCTTGATGTTGTTATTTATACAGCTGCCTTCCAATTTTAATTAAATTGATATCCTTCTTTAATTAAAGCATATAAAAATCAAATAAAAATTCCTATCAAATTATACTTTGCTCATAATTTGATTACTTTTTAAAGAAATAATTTTTAAAATGTATTATCTATTAAACATATTATTCATTTTTTTCTTATTACAACATGTACATGAATTAATGGATTTAGTTCTGGAATCTATATACACATACACACAAATATACTTAAAAAATACAACTTATTTTCTTTTAATAATAAATGTTCATTTAAACTTTCTTCCACTAATAACTTCACATTTTTACCACTTATTATTTCTTTTATGATTCGATCAGCTTTACTACCTCCCCCCCCCTCGATATTATCCCAACCTTACAAACCATCTACCTCTACACAATTTTCAATCCTTACCTTTCATTATTCATAAATTTCATACATCCCCGCTTAATCTGCAAAAAATCTTCTACCCACAACCTTTGTTTATCTAGACAATACAAGAATTTTTTACATTTCTATTACTTATGTTCTTAATATTAATGTTAATATTTTTTTTACTTATAAGACTTTAGATTCTTCACATTATAGGATCCCTTAAAGCCTCCCCCCCCCTTCTATTACAAAGGCATTGTTATGACATTGTCTTATAATCATGAATGATCTTTCATAAAGTGAGAACAATTTTTTATACTGATGGTTTTTTGGTTATTAACATGCAGTCCAAATAAATACACAACCATTTATCTAAACAGAACAGGGCTTTTGTTTAAGTCTATCATGAGCTTTTACATACACTCAATTTCCAGAAAAGTCTATAAAATATTCGCTGATTTCTTTGAATTAGGATTTCATACACCACCTTAAACGAACAGACTAATAAACAATACCAAAGATCAAATACTGTCTGATCAAATTGCACAAGCAGTGTATAAAATTGCACACCCAAACAACAGATGTAGAGCAACTTATTATGGAGAGACCTAGGTCAACATCACTACCGGAACCTCCCAACATCATTACTTATATTGGAGAGCACTAAGCAACACCGAAAGTAAATCTATATTCCTTGAACACCAAAGAACCATGGATCATATATTTGAACCCACTGTAGCACACTGTGTACAAAACCCAATGATACTAAAGGCAAAATAAAAGAAATGTGCTTCATTGCAAATGATGACAATACAATAAACTGGAAGGAATCATGTTTTTCCATCACTAGAAAGTAGACTATATGAAGATATTGAGTAAATTTGCATAAATTACTACTCAGTCTTTAAATATCACAACTCAAGCCAACACCCCAAGATAGGCTATGAATATGGGAACTAAAGGTTCCTAAAAGTTTTCAGCCTTATAATTCTTTTAATGCTGAGCTTCACTTGTTTGCGTGATGTGCAATTTGTAATGTACTACTCAAAGGTGAAGTAGAAACAAGGATTTTATTTCAAAGATAATTGGTAACTTGGTTTTAATTAATGATTGAACATAATATCTAATGTGAAGTTACTTTGGAGAATATTCAGTGGAGATATTATGAGTCTAATTTAAGCAATTTACAATATGCTCAGCTTGTAACCCATCTTCAATGACATTCTGATATATGTGAATTAAATAACCTGTCTACCTTCTTCATGATTTTCTCATATGGATTGGATTGGAGATTTCAAATAGAAGTTAATACGTTCAATATTTTGTTGATTGAGCCATGTCTTCTATTCTTTAGGAAAAAAAGAACTTCCCTGGTCACTCAGAATTACTTGTGGTTTTTCTATGCAGGGAAACTGATGGTCTTTCAACATCCAGATAAAGTTTATGGCATAAGTTTTTCTGATAGAATAAACTACATCATACATTATAACAAGAAATATGAATTACTGAAATAGAGGCAATGGTCCATAAAATTCAATTGCTAATAGCTCATTTGGTTTCACTGGAAGAATGGGACATATAACACTTGAGTACCTTCTCTCAAACACACCTAACTTGTCTACAATGTGATATACTCATAGAATACATAACTGACAAATAAAAGCATCTACATAGAATCATTTCTAATTTGTAAGGTCTATGAAGTTCATATAAACAATGTATATAAATGATGAGTTTCTTACCCAAATTTCTTGGTATATGTATCTTACAAGATTTATGTTCATTACTAGTTCTCTAAGTCACATGACCGTTTATTATTTGGTACATGGTTTGACTTCTTTTTATCCCATTCCATGAATAGTGATTTATTGGCAATGTATTATTCAGAAAAGATATTATGTTACTATATTCAGGATCTGACCATTACAACTTAGTAATTGAAAATTAGTTTCTATAGAGTCATCAATTATAAGAAAAAATGGCAGCACTGAAGGCATTTTCCACAGATAAGTGATGTTGAAAATTATCTACATGATTCTTTTCAAAATTTCTGTTAAGAATATCAGCCATAGTAGTCTTAGTTCATGTGCAATGAATGATTCTATAATTAAATTTTTCAAGAACAAGTTCCAGTAAATCAATCAATTATTGGTTAAATATCAATTGTTAATAATTCTAAAGTTTTATAATCTGAAAGAGAAATTTCTGAGCCCAATTAAAAATATTTTAATTTATCAAAGGTCCATATAATAGCAAGAGTTTCTTTTTTAGTTAGAGATTTTTTTTGCTGCTCTTTTTAGTGATTGGCTCAGAAATTATAAAATTTGAATTTGGCAGTATTTATTCAGTTGAAACAGTATGATTCCTAATCCAAACTTACTACCATCTGTTTTTAAGTAGATTGATTTATTAAAATCTGGGTAAGCAAAACCCATTTCCTTTAGAAATTTCTTCTTAATGTACATAACATTTTTATTTGTCATTCAGCCCGTATCCATTTCTGATCCTTTTAAAGCAATTGCAACAAGAATTCAGTGTCTTTGAAAAAATAATAAAATCTTTGATAAAAATTACACCGTCCTAAAAATGATCACAATGGCTTTTATCTGTTGATTTTGGAAATTCTCAGATTGCAATGGTTTTATAGAATGGGGCTTGACTCATTACAGAAATGGTTGAAAAATGCTGCCTTATCAATTTCTAAATAGCTTTTGTTTATATTTACTGTAATATTCTTTTGTTGGAATTCCTGTAGAAAAATTTTGAAATGTTCAACACATTCGTCAATATTTGTGGACACAATGATTCCATTATCCATATAAAATATAATAAGCTTTTTAACTTCCTTTCATACACTAGAAAATATATGTATAGCCTTCATAATGAAAATAGTATATTGTCGACCTTCTGAATGCAAAAGTATTCACTAATAACTTATGTTAAGTCAACAATTATAAACATGCTCTTTTTTTAAAACTTAGTTAGCACTTCCCAATATTTTGGAAGCACATCACAATCTGGAATGGTAAGAGCATTTAATTGCCTTGTATCCAAACAATTTATAGACCCATCTTTTTTTCACAATTATCAAACTGTTCATATATAAAGATGGATATTTTTTAAGATACCTTATTCATTATCAATTGATTTTTTTCTTTTATGCTTTATTTATACTTAAACAAAATGAGATATGATTTTTTATGTGGGGCTATTATTTTATTTGAATATGGTGAGTAAATCTTTGAATTATTCTAGGATTGCTCTATAACACATTCAGGTATTGTGATAACAAGTTGGCCAATTGTTATGTTGGTAAGAGCAAATTAGATTCTTTCACCATTGCATTAATATAAATTACATGTGTACTTTTATATTTGCATCCATTACCTTGAGACACATGAATGTTTGCATGACTGAAGTAAATGTCTTTTTATTACATATCAATGCTTTCTTATGTTATACTAGGCAATGATTATGGTATAAAAAATCAAACCCTAAAATAACCCTTTGAATTAAACCAGGCATAATTAAAAAAACATTTTAGAATCTGTGTTCTAATTTGCAAATTTACCCAGATTTTCTTGGACTCCACTCTGTCATGCCTTTCACTTGAAAGTATACCTTGAGTTTTCTTCATAGATAATACTTGGAATTTTTTGCCTCTGTATCTATTATATTTTGAGAACTTCATTCAGTATTAAAATAGTTAACTTCCTGTGGTAATCAAGGTCTGGATATAAATTCTCTAAGTTTTTATTGGTATCAATTAGCATTCTTGTCTAGATCATCTTTAAAAACTACATTACAAATACTATATATAACAGTGTCCACATCCGGTAAAGTGTTTCTATCAGGGTGTAGAGATTTCCAACAGGAGAAACATTTCCACAAATTACCATCTTGTTTCCTGTTATGGTATCTTGTTATATATTTTTATTTTCACTGTAATAGATTAATTATTTGCTCTATAAACTTCATGAGGGTGGGTGTTTTAATGCTCACCTACCAAACTCCATCTTGTACTGTCATGTGCTTAACTATTTTGAGCTCTTTGGTGAGAATGTTTCAAGTTGAATCACTTCCACTATGCTACCATTTTTTCCTCAGGTTATAATTTCTAGAGTGATATGACCTAAGCTTTGTTATGTACAGTTTTTCTTCTATGTTGTTTATTCAGATATATGTGTGTACTACTGATATTGAAAGTCATGGTGGGTCTGTTTGTTTCATTTTAGCTGCTGGCTCTGTATTTAAATTTCTTGTGTTAATATCATTTAATAATTTTTCTATTTCTTTGATACAAAACTTAATGACATTCAGTTAAACTCTTCTAAATTGACATTGGCAGATTATGTTTTACTGTTCATATTATTTGTTCTTCTGACAAAGGAAAAACTGTACATAAACTCAATTTAGATACCTATTGATGGAAAAAAGGGGGTAACTTTCTCCCTTTGCTGACATATATTTCTCATGGGATATTCTATAATGTACTCTTTTCTGACTTTTTTTACTCCAAAAGGTAAAACAAAATAGCAATATGATACTCTTCACATGTCTGTGGTTTTTTATGTAAGGATTTCTACTTATCTTTAGTTGCACTATGCATGTGATAGCTGGCAGTAATAACCTCTCTTTCATGCAATTAGTAAAAATAAAATTGATATCTCAATTCTGCAAGGTGATTCAAAAGAATTTCCTCTGTATCTCTTTTGAAAACCATAACATTAATAAATATAGCTATTGCACAATCTGCCTTGAGTTGTTCTTATGTAATGCAGCACACATTTGAGTTTTTGCCATTATATGGCTTTAGATCACCATCTTCATCTATCAAATCATTTTCTCCAGCCTTCTTTGCAACATATGTCTTAAAATCTCAGTCATTCTTTTTATTAACTGTCTTTTTTTAATTTTATCTTCTAATCTGGTTTTATTTATGCAAAGTTTCACAACATGATTTATGAAAAATTGTTTTACATTACTTGTGTTGTGTATAACACTTCTAATTCTTGTATTAATGATTTTTTCATTTGCTTAACTTCTCACACTAAATTTTGTTCTTGAATCTTTTAAGCTTTGATAAAACTATGTTTTAAACCTTCAATTATTAGCACCATTTTTATTGAACCTATTTTGTACTGTGTCCACATTAGTACTCACTAGTTGTTCTATTTCCATGGTATCACCCTGTTAAATCTCTGCAAGATTTTGTTTCACATTTGTTAATTTTTGTAGCATCTAAATTTTCTTGCTTGACTTTTTCTATCTCTTGCTTAATCATTGTCCAATTCTGCTTAATCTTTTCAATGACCTGTTTAATCTATTCCTGACTCTGTTTAGGTACTGTTTGAGTCTATCCACTTTCTTCTTGAGTTTGCAAATGTTATATTTAAACTAGTTATTGATTCTTTGTATGTTTTAGTATTATTTTCATGAGATTCCCTAATTGTATTGGAATACTAAAATATGATAATAAGATCACACTTATTCATGTCTCCGTGAAACTCCATCTAATGTCCCTATATTCCTCTAAACTTTTATACACTTGTTAATCAATTTTACTATTTTATCTATTCTCTCACCAGAATCACAATTTCTTTTATTATTACAGTTCTTGCTTAAATCAACAAGTGATTTTCTGAGTTTGTCTCTGATGTAATTTTTGAAAACTTTATTATCTAACACAATGTATTTATTGATCATTCTTTATCTCAAGTAAGTGTATTTAATTGTGCCTTAGTTGGGTCATCTTTTTTATCTTTATGTGATGATTTATATTGTATTCCCTGCAATGTGCATGTGTGTAGATACTTTAAACTAACTTGGGTAAATGCCACCTGATTACCAAAAAATGTGGAACTCTTATAACTCATAATGCAATTGGCTGCCGACCTGCATAATAACTTATTTAACAGTAAATTTTAATATAACCTATAATAACATTACTAATATTTTACCAACTCTTTAGACTACTTTACTTTCCAACCTTCCTTATATGCAAATATACATAGCCACAGTATATCTCAGAGCATAAATATCTTCAACATAATGTCTAATCAATAAGAAGCAATCACCCTTAAGCCTAGTTGTGTGCCTATCTAAGCCTTTATTAATCTATCAAAATCAAAATAGCAGAAATGATTGTGGTATAATTAAATAGCTTTATTAATTTAAATTATAAGTACATCATTCCACTTTATATATCAATGCTGCTACTGCTCTACTTTACTCAAAATTGTTATTTTCATAATACTGATTACGTTATTCAAGTTCTGAATACATAAACAGCTACCTAGATATTATTTTTATAAGCATACCTCCGCATTCACATGTATATAAATGATTTAAAAATCAAGACAATCTTTTTTATAAAAATATATTTATATTATTTGGATTTAATTAATTAAAATTATGATTAACTTTTAATTTAAACTTTTAATGAATTAATGCACTAAAATTAAGTTAAACTGTAATTAGTTTAAAATTTGATCTATATTTAGAATGCTTATGAGATATAAATATTTTATTTAATTACTCTGCATATTTTGACTACTTTAGATATTTTTTTCTAAAGCAAGCGATAAGGTAATCCAGATTACAATTTTAGTAGCTGCTTTCTTTAGAATAACTTTTTAAAAATGTTTTCTTATTTATTAGAATTTATATATAGGGGATTTGAACTCAGACTTTCAAGCCTCTTCACTATCCACACTATCTCATACCATTGATATACATGACCACACAAATGCATCAGCATGGCATTTGGGATTTTTATCATCAGACTTTCAATGGTATGAATGGCTGAAGAGTTGGAGGTTGAAGTGGGTTGAAGCCTGCCCATTAAAGTGTAAGGATTTGCTATCTTAATATAAACTGAACACTGATTATATGTATGTATGGGAGATGGTAGTCTGGACCAATTGATGAGTGCTGTTTTAGCATGAAATACATATATTGGTGATTATTTATCTTTTCTGCATGTGTGTGGTCATGTGTATCAATGATACGAGATAGTTTTGATAATGAACGGGTTTGAAAGTCTGAGTTCAATTCCCCTATATTTACAATTAGGCTCCAGGTATAATAGTATCTGGTATTTCAAATCTTAGAATTTATATAACAAATGAAATATTATTTTTCTCTTTGCAATGTTATACTGATTGCAAAAAAGATGAAATTTATTGTATAATCTCAAAATTAACCATATAACATTTTAACAATAAATAATTTATAAATGACATTATTAATAAATAATTTATAAATGACGATAACTAACTATAGTTGATATATATGAACAATTGTTATAGGCTTTTCAAGTAAGTACTTATGTTTTTTTTTCCCTTTCAAACTCAAAATAGATTTTTGAAAAATGATATATTTACAATCTTGGTTGATTAAATTAGTAAAAACTTGTGTTGGAAAATGGAAGATCTTTTTTAGTAAATTATACTTAAAATAAATATATTTTGTGACTAATTTCATTTTTCTTTTTTCTTCATGTGAAAAATAAAGTGAGTGATGATCAGTGGTTTTTTTTTCATGTGTCATAGTATCGACCAGGAAGCGACCCCGCTAATCCGAGACACCAGCTTGTAAGGCTGTGCTAACCACTCGACCACCAACGTTTGACGGATGATGATCAGTGTTTGATTTCAAATCTTACAGGTTAACAATCCAAAATTTGACAGGTTTCCCATCAAAATTAAAATGCAGGGTTTTTTTTCTTTTCTATTTAAATAGTTGATTTTTTTTTTACATGTGTCATAGCATCGCGAACCCATAACCGTCTGCAACCAACTACTTGCTTGCATGGCGTCATGGCTATATGAATGTTGATTTTGATTGATTATTCATATTGGAAATTTATGGTTATATGATGAGCAGTTTCATCCCCACAATGCTTTCTCATTTCCTAGCCATGCATGATTTATTCTTTCCTAGTTAATAACTTGGATTAGAAATATTAATTTTATGGAATTAGTGGTGGGTTTTTTTAGTCAACTTTCTCAGGTTGCGATTATAGTAGCTTATGAGCTTTAATGTTGAGGATTTTTAAGATTACAAATAAATTAATTTTAGGAATTTATAAGCTATGCTCTTTTGAAAATGTAATTTATTCATCTTAGTTTTTGCTGATTTCTCCCCTCCTGTTATTTTTCTCTTTGGAGATATTCTATTTTCTACTGCTATCAGTGTTGTTTTCAAATGACTGCTTTGAAATTTTATTTTAATAGAATATGCGTTAACTGGCCAATAACAAGTTTAAATCTCAATGGAATGAAAAAAAAGAATTCATATCTATATTGTATCATTTTTTAAGGAAGTCTGCTTATTCTATATTGTATCATATTTGCTTTTTTGATGTTTTGATTTAAATTCGTGGTTTTATTTACATTATTGACATTATTTTGATATTTGTAAAATTTTATGCTGGATTAATAAACAAACAAATTTAATATTAATTGTTGTTTCTTTCTTTTGTTTTTCAAGATTTTTGCTTGCTTGTCTTTACAGGTTTGGTATATATATTTTTTAAAGTTGGTATTGTTCTCAATATGGTTTTCATTGACAGATTTACACATTTATTAATATTTAATTAATGATATATATTTGGTTTATTTAATTGTGTGTTTCTTGCTTGTTGTCATAAACAAGGCAAAACTCTCCATACAGCAGTGCCACCCTGTGCCAACCAGAGTAATCAATGGATGCCAGAAGGCTTGTGCATAAAATCCCTATCTAATGCCTACTCATCCAATATCCCCAGACTAGTTACTCTGGTTGGCACAGGGTGGCACTGCTGTATGGAGAGTTTTGCCTTGTTTATAAACAATTATGTGCTAGTATAAGAGATGGTGATCATGTGATGCTTGTTGTCATACATAAAGGGAACTGGTAAAGTGGTTATTTTCCTATATTAAAATTTTATATTTATTTAAATATTTAGTGAATAGTAAGGTGACACCTTACAATATATACACCACCATATGTAATGTTGAAACTTTTTTAAAGAAGATGGTTAATGTTGGTTATTATAATAACCAAAATTGCTATTCTTTATATTACTTTAAAAAAATGTGACATTAATTTAAAGAATCAAAATACTATTATTAAAAAATGGATATATTCCATCTATTTCAAAAGCTTAAGCTATGTTTATGTAAAATGCATATAAAGAATTATTTGTTCCATCTATTTCTAAAACTGTGATATCTAGAAAAGCAAATAAATAATACTATATATCAAATTACATGTAAATGCAAGCTTCATATACTATTTAATTGAATAATAGTAGTGATAAATAGTTAAATCAACAATAGTTTTTATACTAAGCATATAAAGGATAACAAAATAATAGTTTAATAACAGCATTTATTTTTTGAGGGGGTCACAGGTGTTATCTATTTTACTTTCAATTTTGATCTGAATAATAGTAAAATTTCTTGACAACAAATAAACCGTAACATCAGAGACAATTTTTGAAATAATATATAGAAAATCTTTGTTTAACAAACAAATTGCAAATATTGAAATGAATTAATGTTGGCATATTACATGATGATATTTACTTCTGACAAATTTAGCAGTGTGAAAGTAACAAAAGTAATAAAAAAATAGAGACATATACCACGTGACCCCACTTCTTTTTTATGCTTGTAAAATGTAAACAAAGAGCTTTGCTAATTGCTCAACAAGCTTGGTGATAAATGCTTAGCAAGAGAAAGCATTTAAAATATCTCTATCTGAAAACCATACCCAATTTCTTAACCAATGGTTTCATGCTTTTGGCACTCCTCAGAGAAGTGCCAGGATAGTTTCTAATTATATATATATATGTATGAGAGATGGTAATCTGGATCAACTGATGAGTGCTGGTTTAGCATGAAATATGTATATTGATGATTATTTATCTTTTCTGCATGTGTGTGTGGTCATGTGTTTCAATAGTATGAGATAGTGTGGACAGTGAAGTGGCTTGAAAGTCTGAGTTCAAATCCCCCATATTTACAATTAGGCTCCAGGTTTAAGAGTGCCTGGTATTTTAAATCTTACATAAGTAGTAAATAAAAAATATTAATCAATAAATAACACCTGAAGTTCCTTTAAAGACTACGTTTTTTTGTGGATGCTTTTTTGTTAGTAGATTTACAGAGGAAATAACATTAAAAGAATTCCCTAGATGTTTTTATTGCATAAAATACCTAGGATCATAAATTATTCTATTTTTTTATTATAAAAGAATCCTTACTGCAAAGGTTGAAAGTATGATATTTATCCCAAATAAGTTGATTTTGTCTTGCAATATATAAATTGTGTGAATAAAATATAAAAATATTTCTTTAGGCATTTTTGAAAACATTGATTTTTCACAGACATTATTTGTTTTTTATTAGCTTATATATTATTTTATCGTGATGTTTTAAAGATAACATCAGCTTAGATAATCCTGAATAACAGTTGCCCTAAAACAAAATCTTGATTTTTAAAATAGCTATTACTAAATAATGGCAAAACACAAAACATAGCAAATGTCCAGGAAAAGAAAGCAAAGGTATGTAAGAGTTTATGTAACACAGTATTAATTATAAGTTCCTGTTAATGTCATGATTTATGTCATTGTTGCTGTAGTAACACAATAAGATCATTATTTCCACTCAAAATTATTTTCTTATTTATCCATGACTTAAGTTTCTGTTGTTTACACTGCTACCTATTCACATACAAAAATATTCTTTTAAAGAAATTGCGACATTTTTCACAAATAAAAATACTTTAAACTACAGAATAATATTTAAAAAAAATTATACATTTAAAATAGATAAGCTATAAATATTAATATAAATATTGCTTTGTTTGTATTCATTTAGATTTCACATTGTTTACTTATATATAATATTTAGTGAACTAAATGTGAAGATGTTTTAAGCTTCGTGCTATTAATTCGAAATGCTTGAGTTTGACTTATTTATATATAAATTTAAGTATAGAAGAAGGTGGGTCCCATCTTTTTCTTGTGTTCTGGCTTGTGTTCTTGAATTGAGAGTTCCATGTGCAGTCATTATTACATCCGATTGGCTATCACATAAACATTTTTTAAGGTGCTTCTGTTGAAGGTTTTAGCCTTGTACGTTATTATCTTCATAATAAACCATCTCTTTATTTTAAAAAAAAATATTAAATAAAATCTTTATGCTAGTTTTAAAATAACATTTCTATGAATTTAAAACAGATGCAATAAATATGCAGGCACACACATACATTTTCAAGTATTAAATTAAAGTTATATTAACTATTCTGAGTCATTTTAGTTTTAAACATAAACCAATAGGAATATTGCTTTATTAGTTTTATTTTAAGATCATTCATCCATGCATAAAATATTTTTTATAAATCTATTAAACAACATTCAAACTTCTACACATTTTTTCAACCCATATGAATAAAGTCAAAAATAAAAGACCGATGATCCCCAAGGTGAATTTCATGCTAAACCAGCAGTAATCAATTGGCCAATGTCACCATCTCTCATATATATTCCTATCACATATACAGTATTTTTCAATAGTAAATTGATACATTTTGGATTACAAGTGTTACACTTACTCAACCCACAATTCTGACACTAACCACAAAATTGAGGGTGGAGTAAGTACCTGTAATTCAAAATAAATTTTTTTATATCTTTTAGATTGCATTGCATCTTATTAAATTTAACATAGTGTATATATTTGAATGAAAAACAAATTTTATTGTCAAGCGTTGTTAGCCGAGAGGTCAGCGCAGCGACCTTGCAAGCAAGCAGTTGGTTGCAGACGGTTGTTGCGGTTCGCCTCCCGGCCGATGCTATGACATATGAAAAAAAAAAAAACACCAATTTTATATTACTTTATCATAAATTCAAAATTAGATATAAAAATTTTCATAAAGTTACAACATACAATGACATTTTGGAAATTTGATGATAGTTTTATAAGATATTCAAAATTTTTACAATATCATATTTGCAATATGTTAATAGAAAATTTTAATTGTAAATACAATTCGCCTTAAACTGGTTTCTATACATTACAATATATATATATACATCACATGAAAGCAGCATATGATTAATCAATACCAAGAATTGCTTCTACTTTCTATCAAGACAATCTTTTGTTTTTATAAGAGGAAACTGGTACCACATTCCTCTCTAGTATAAGATGTGTACATAGACACTAAAGATTGATACTTGAATTATAACAAATTGCCATTTTTAATTTCTAGAAGTTTAAATAAACCCCATTAAATAAGCAAATAAAACCTGATTTTAAAATAGATTAATTAATAAATAGTTATTTTTAAAACTTTCAATCCTTCTTGCTACTCATTATTATTAAGATAATAAAACTCATTTTGCTCAAAACATCCGACTGATTTATAAATGAAAATTGCATGAAAGTAGTCCACACTTAGTAAACATCAAGAATTTTCAATCTGTTGTTATGGCAATATATATATATTGTGACCTTTTAGTTGGTCCACTGTATTAAATAGTCCAAAATTTTACATTTTATGGATATATTTGGCACTAATAGCTTGATAAATAACTTTTAATAGAGACTTTAAAAGAGATTATAAATACACATTTTTTTTATTCGTGGTTGTTTTGTTTTATATATCTGTATGTAATTTTAATAATACATTTTTAAAATAATTATAATGATAATAAAAAAAATAATTATTGATTTTAAATATTTTGTAAAAATAATTCTATGAAGCTAAATAAATAAATATTTTAAATTTCTATTAAAATGTTGTTTAAATTTAATCAGTTTTAAAATAATTATTAAATTTTTATTTTCTTTTGTAAGTTAAATTTTAACCGAAGTTAAATATTAAGTAAATATGACACAACTTTCCAGTTGTCGACCAATCAGAGTTAAGGATAAGGTTTTACGTCATGCTGGGGGAATTTTGAGAGAAGTAGCAGATGATAAAAAAAAATGAAACCAGTAATTAAATTAAATGGTTGTATGAAATATTGCTAAAATTTTTCTAAATTATAAAATATTTCATTTTATACAACAGTAATAAGTCGATTAATCTTAATAGAATAAAAATAAAAAAAGTGTTTAAAAGAAGCTCAACAAGATGATGGAATAATAAACCAATTTCTTCGTCAAGGTCACAAGTCATAATTTGGGGAAATCGATTTATAATTTCAAATGGGAATACATAAAAAGTTGCCAGTAGATATTATTATTATAAAGAGAAAAATGGAGAAGGATAAAAGTAATTTGGTACAAGTAATTTTAAAAGTGGACAATCATTCACGTAAGCTAAACATTTCCAGTTTATAGTCAAAATAAAAGTCATAGATCAATTCATAGATCACATGACCCTATCTCTTAAGCTTGTAAGCTATAAATAGTGAGGATTGCCAATTCCTCTACAAGCTTTATGATAAATGCTTAGCCAGAGCCAGCACTTAAAATATCTCTGTCAGAAACCCCTCCCCAAACCCCTGACCATGGTTTCGTGCTTTGGCACTCCTCAGAGAGGTGTCAGGGTACGTTCAGACACTAGATCTAAAAATACCAACCCAAAGCTAAGCACTTAGCTAAAAGTTATCTATTGAGAGGAAAATCTGAAATTTTCAGACATGTACATGTCTTCAAACCCAGCTATCCAACTCAAATAGCTATATGGGGCTGATAGATCTTCAGCCATGCCATATAGTAGTAGTCATAGCAATATAAAATTGCATAAGACTTTTTGGCAGAGACTATAAATAGTCAAAATAAAAGTCATAGATCAATTCATAGATCACATGACCCTATCTCTTAAGCTTGTAAGCTATAAATAGTGAGGATTGCCAATTCCTCTACAAGCTTTATGATAAATGCTTAGCTAGAGCCAGCACTTAAAATATCTCTGTCAGAAACCCCTCCCCAAACCCCTGACCATGGTTTCGTGCTTTGGCACTCCTCAGAGAGGTGTCAGGGTACGTTCAGACACTAGATCTAAAAATACCAACCCAAAGCTAAGCACTTAGCTAAAAGTTATCTATTGAGAGGAAAATCTGAAATTTTCAGACATGTACATGTCTTCAAACCCAGCTATCCAACTCTCTCTCTCTGAGGAGTGCCAAAGCACGAAACCATGGTCAGGGGTTTGGGGAGGGGTTTCTGACAGAGATATTTTAAGTGCTGGCTCTGGCTAAGCATTTATCATAAAGCTTGTAGAGGAATTGGCAATCCTCACTATTTATAGCTTACAAGCTTAAGAGATAGGGTCATGTGATCTATGAATTAATCTATGACTTTTATTTTGACTATTTATAGTCTCTGCCAAAAAGTCTTATGCAATTTTATATTGCTATGACTACTACTATATGGCATGGCTGAAGATCTATCAGCCCCATATAGCTATTTGAGTTGGATAGCTGGGTTTGAAGACATGTACATGTCTGAAAATTTCAGATTTTCCTCTCAATAGATAACTTTTAGCTAAGTGCTTAGCTTTGGGTTGGTATTTTTAGATCTAGTGTCTGAACGTACCCTGACACCTCTCTGAGGAGTGCCAAAGCACGAAACCATGGTCAGGGATTTGGGGAAGGGTTTCTGACAGAGATATTTTAAGTGCTGGCTCTGGCTAAGCATTTATCATAAAGCTTGTAGAGGAATTGGCAATCCTCACTATTTATTTCCAGTTTATCTCTGCTTTATTTACTTATTTAAAAAAAATTTAAGTGATAGTTTAATTTTAAAAGAAAAAAAAAACTAAACCAAGATCAGAATAGCTAACTTTTATGAGTTAAACAAGAAAAAGTATAGAATTCTAATATAGTGGATAACAAAAAGGAAAAGTTGAAGAAAATAATTGGGTCTGTGACTTGAAGTAACTGATACTGTTCAAATGAAAAATATAATAGTATTATTGAAGCATGGATATGTATAATATTTTAAAACAACATTAATTTTAATCAAGTGAAAAAAAATAATAAATGTTTATAGATAAAAGTATATAGTCAAGAGGAGTCTCTTAATTATTCATTACAAGTTATATTAAAGTAAACAAAGTAACGCAGGAGAATTCATGAAGAGATAATAAACTTAAGTCTGTCAGATAGATTGAAAATTATATTACGAGACTCAATCTCAAGAAACTTACATATATTTATCCTAAAGAAAATAAATTCGTATATAAAACAGAATAAAATGAAGGATTGAAATAAAAATGATTCTTAATCAATACTTCAAAGAATTAACTTTCAAATATATATGTTTGACTTGATTGTTTGATTTGCCAATTTTATTCTTTTCTTTTTTTATATAATAGTTGTGTATAAAAAAATACTGATCTATAAATAATAATAATTGTTTCAAGGAACAGTTAACTGCAAAAGATCTCGGTTTATTATTGTTACTGCATCATTTTAAAAATGTTGGAGAGACGACCTTTGGAATAGCTGACAAACCTAACAGTTTAAAGTCCTAATGGACCAAGAAGTATTGATTATAATATTAAAGTATGAGAGAAGGAATCACAAAGAAGAAGAAAAAAAATAAACAATTTTTTTTCTGTGGATATTAATTTATACAATTGGCAACAGTATGTATTATTATGTATTATATTTTAATATTTGTTTTAAAGTTAATAATTTCAAAAGATATACTTAAGATGTGAACGTAAAAAGCGTGAGGAAAAGAGAAGATTGAAAATGGGGTAAAATAATACTTTTAAGTTTTATTGTAAGGTAATAAAATTTTAAATTAATTTATTATATGCTCTAGTGTATGAAATAATTAATGTTCAATGTACTATCATGATAAAGAACCGAGAGATGGTAATTATAATACTAATAAAAATAAATGTATGAAAAAATATATATATGAAAGGATTAAATATATGAATGATAAAAGATTAAAAAAAAAGTTTTGATCTCAGTTTTAATATAAGAAGTAAACATTGACGATTGTCAAGTTATATATATTTTGTTTTGCAACCTGCCATAGTAAAAGAATAATTAATGGTAAGATAATATTGTAATACTGTTATGCTGATTTATAGTAATGATGGATGTTAGCAATACCTTTTGAGAATTAGATAAGTTATTATTCCAGGATATAATTAATGTGGTTAAACTATACTTTCCTGAAGAACTGATAGAAAAACATAAGGAGGTTAGTCTAAGTGACACACATATATGTAGTTTAGATATAATAATGTGAGGAATTTCTATAAAATAGAAGTGTTAAGATCCATAAGAGCTTAATGTAAAAGCCTGAATATTAAGGCAGCATCATGAAGAGAAAATGACAACGTGCCATGAGAGCACATCTTATTTAAAAGGAAAAGAAGGCCTCCATTTCATATTTGTAGTATTTTTTACTGTACTAAAAATCAGTTTCTTATCTACAGAATTTTCAAATCATCAAGAAAAGTAAGGTAACATCAAATATAGTTAGTTGTATTGTAATATATTATCTAAGGTGTGGAAATTTGTTTAATATAAATGGAAGTAAATGCAAAACAAATGTTGTAATATTTAAGTAAATTTTGAATTGATACCAGATGGAAATAAAAATAAAGAAAGGATGAATATAATGAATTATTATCAAAGTGTAGTAGTTTAATCTTGGTTCTATTATTTGTGTTAATCTTATAGTTTTTTTTTTTTTTCATATGTCAAATGCATTGATCAGGAAGTGAACCTGGGCCAGCTGCTTAGAAGGCAGCTATGCTAACCACTAGGCCACCAACGCTTGACTAATTTTATAGTTTTTATGTTATAAAACTAACAACATAATTGAAAATTGAACCCACATTCAAAACTAATAAAATTATTGTAAAACCAGAACAAGAAAGAAATAGGATGTATGTTAGCAATAACTAATTGGAATTTTAAATAATAGAATATATTGTTGTAATTTAAAAGTTTAATTGCTAAGCAGATAGGAGTCAGCATTGCCTCATTGATGTATATAGTTGTATAAAAATATTAATATATTAACAATATTATCTGTGTTAATATTTTTTATAATATGTAATAGGTAAAATTTTGTTATGGATTATTGTTGTTTGTTTAAATAAACAAATATTTTAATACAAATGTAGACTAATGGCTTTGTTTCTGCTCAGAATTATTTTCACCACAATATCATATCTAAATACATAAATTATGGGGAATATTATAAAGAACAGAACTTGATAAATTAATTGTTTATTAAATTAAATTATAATTACTTAACTGATAATATTTAAGAGCATCATAGTTTTAACCTTAACCTGAAATATTCATATCTTTAAAATCATGTTGAATTTGTTGTAAAATTAATTTGAATTCAGTCGTAAAATAAATTCAGGATAGTATACGAGTTTATCAGAGATTAGTATAGGAATACTGCAGACAGCTTACATTTTAAGTTAAGATGAAATATAAAACAATGTAAGGTGATTAATTAATTTACTGAAGTTATTAAAAGGGAAAAGTTATTTTTGATTAATGAATATACTTTATGGTGACCATAAAGTAGTTCATTTTATAATTAGTATTCTTAATTCATAATTCTATTAATTGTTGGAAAATATGGCAATAAGCGATAATTGGGAATTTCTTCCAGTTGTTAAAAAAATAGGCTAGTATAAGAAAATAATCTAAATTGTATTGTAATGTTAGTTGTGTGTTATTATTAAGATAGTTAGATCTTAGTAAAATCCCTCTTATTCAATTATCTTAAATAGAGGAATTATTATTTTATTGTATGGGAATAATTAAGGACTTTGACATGTACATAAGATAGTAGTATTTATTATGAAAGATGTTAGAATATATTGGATTTTATTAATTTTTTATGTAATTGATTTGATATGCCATTGGGAGATATATTTTAGGTATTTTTATTAATGTTAAAACCACTATTGTAACTGTCTCTTAAATTTACCTTAGATATTATATAATAGATATTTATAGTCAAGTATTGAGTCTCATGAATTAATTATTTAATATAATTTATTGTTTGAAGTTAGAATTAGGCTGAAGATAGATTAAAGTTATATAGTGGGTATGGGGAGAGATGAATATGTTTATGAATTGTTTGGATAATAAAGAATAGAAATGAGGAGATAATATCCATGTAATTAGAAGTAATCTTTAACCTACAGTCTTACCAAAAATGTTTTTTTTAAATAAGACCTAACCAGAAAATGAACTCTAGCATGATTTTTGAAAATGCTCATAATATAAGCTCTATTCCAAATTTAAGCCTTAGTTAAGATCAGCAGCCAGATAGATAGCGATTGTTTGCTCATGAAACATATACATATTGAATTATAAAGTAATAAATACATAAATAAATAATATTATTGACATTAATGCTTTAAATAAATGGTAATATAAATTATATGGTTCTTCTATATTTTACTGTTGATTATTTTTGACAAATGTAATTTTTTTACATCTATAGAAAAACAATTTATCTATCACAAGTCAATTAAATCAGACAATTTACAATTTTATTTATATATATATATATATTGCTACTTATTTTATTTATATTTAATACTTATATTTAAATGCTTGATTTAATTTTAGTATTTCAGCATGGTGGCATTTAAATATTCAAGATAAAAAAAAAAAATAGTTTGATTTCTGAAACTTTTTTTTCTCTTAAAAAGCTTTATTAAAATAACAGAAGTGATTTTAAAAATCAAAGTTTATCTTAAGTTAAATCACCAATCTTTCTTTTAAAGAAAGTTTTGAAAAGAATACCCAAGTTAGATTATTATGAGTAATTGGAAAGTATTTACAATTTCTGTATTTGATAATGGATGGATGTGGTTGTGTGATATATGAATGTTGTAATGGATATACTTAATGTGCAATACAAAAACATTTTCTGAATTTTTGTGCTTGCATTTTTTTTTTACTGCTTTTGTGTGGACAAACTAGGCTTAACTGTAAACATTTTTGAAATTATTCTCGTCTCACAAATCTTCAATTAACATTTGACATAATGGTAAATTTAAATGAAATAATATTCTGATCACAAAATAAGATTAGTGAAAAAAGAAAGTTATTCTGGAAAGTACAAGAAAAGAATTGTGGGAGGTTCATGGAATAAGAAACTTACAGATTTCTATAAAGTGAAGTTTTTTTTGTACAAGAAAAATTAAGACAATCCCTGAAAATAAACCCTACAATGTCTTTTGGAGCAAAAATTAATATAAGGTCCAGTCCTATTTATGGGGAAACATAATTGACAATTCCTGAGGCCAATTAGTAGTAATTAATAATTTCTTAGTAATACCAAATGTTGAAGTTTATATGGAAAAATAATAATTAAATATTAGCTCACTGTTTCACTCAAAAATGTATTAGCAATCATCATATATGTACAAATACATTCCAATAGAACTATTGATGAATAAACAATAATTGACACATTCTCATGTATAAATCTTTGTATATGTATGTGTAACTAATATTTATAATAAATAATTTGTTTAGTAACAGTGATATTTGCTTAATAAAATCTCAAAGATAATTGCAAATCAAATAGATAACTATAGCAATAATGATTATGCCATTCAACTAAAAGATAGAGAGAGATTTTTTTAAAAAAGCACATTCTCTTACATACATATTTATTTTATTGCAAAAGATTAAACTCCTAACAAATTTGTATTTTCTTGTAAGAAAAAGAATGTCTATATCTATGAAATTTTATGTAAGAAATTCCATGGAATGCCTGCTTAAAAGAAAGTTGACATCTATTTTCCAGACAAACAAAATGTAAGTAAATGGCATAGCAATGACTGAATAGCTTTTAGAACTCTCGTTGGAAAATTATTTTATTTCACCAAAATGTTCAAAGAATATTTATCTAACTTCAAATAAATATACATGTGTGCTTAATATGGAATATTATAATCTAATATTAATAAAGAAATGGGGGATTGTTGATAAAAAAACATTGACTTCTTTATTTTATTTATTTTGGTTATAGTATCTCAGTATTACTTATCAGATTATTTCATGTCTATTAACTGGATTTATTATGAATAGCTTTTAGGCTTGGATGTACTTTCTTGTATTACTAGATGTTATAAGGGCTAAAGTATAGTTGCTTCATCAAACAAATTATGATAACCCAAATCATGCAAATATTTTAAAATGAGAATATAACTGTATTCAACCGATACTGTGAGTATATATGCATAATAATTACATGAATGGGTTATCATCATCAAAGGCTCATAGTATAAATCCATATCATATATTATAGGAGAAATTAATTTGTGCCCTATTTATATTAAATACCTTGTGAAATATTAAGATCCAAACCTTATGGATTATAAAGTCTTACTTGGATTGTATAATGCTTACTAATAAGTTTATTTTTTTAAAGAATGGATGATAAAATACATATAAGCATAACTAAGGGAAGATGAATATAATCATTCCAAATTATTGTTATATCAATTCAAGCATATATAAATAACTTATTTAGATTTTTTATATATTTACTAAATTAATAAAACCATGTTATAACTCTCATTTTATATCTCTCTATTAAGGTTTAATTATAAACACATAATTTCTCTTAGTTATAAATATATGTCTGTTGTTTCACACTGCTACAAGTCTAGACTCCATCATTTTATAAGAAATTCTATTTATTCTTCATATTCTTAATATTATTTACAGATTGTTTCTCAGTTGTAAATAAACTATTAATATTAACATTATGCACAATTGATCCAGAGTATTAATTACTCTATTAATCAACATAATCATTATAAATAGCATCCAAAAAATACGAATTGTTTAGTATCTAAACTATTATTTATATTCCATTTTAGGAGCTAGTATTTTTTACTAATCAATTCATCTTAATATTGTATTGGTATAAGTGGGAGAAATTCAGCCAAAATATATAGGGTCTCTTTTATCCTGCTTAAATCAATCTTATTTTCTGTAAAATTTAATTCAAATTCAATAAAGTCTCGATTTCTATATATGTATTGTAACGATACATAAATATGTCGTTACATTAATTTAAAATAAAAACTTACAAGTTCGCAAATAAAAGTAAAAAACTAAACGCTAAAATTAAAATGTTTGTTATACGTATATACATTCGCACAGATGCTAAACTTTAAAAATATTTTTTTCATAAACAAAAAAAAAAAAAAGTATCTGAACGTATTTTTTTTAATAAAAAAATGCCAGATTGAAATATAAAAATATTTTAATAAAAAAATAACGTAAGTTAAAGTAAAAACAGGTATTAATTAATTCCTGTAATCTGTAAATGGAAATGATTGTTTATTAATTATCTAAAAGCTGTGTAATTAAAAAGTCAGATGAAAAGTTAGATAAGAGAAGAAAGAAATTTTAGCTTGACCAATGGAAGCACTAAGCCTTGGCTCGGACCCTAACGAAAGTGATAGACTAGTGACGTTTTGTTCATTGAATCCTTGTGGATAATATAAAAAGGGAAATACAGTTTTTTTCGGGGAGTTACAGCGTTGTGTGTTTGAGAGATGTGGTATGACGCACATACCACACTCTCTATAAAAAAAAAAAATGAAAAGACTATGATACCTTGAACCAGCTATTGCCATCTCCAGAACATTACCTTCCAATGGAGGTGCCACGGGAATTGAAAGCAGAGGCCTGGACTCTTCTACCATAAGCTATATGAAATGAACAATTGTTAAAATCAATTAAGAACTTTCGTCAAGTTTTACAAATTGATAAACAAGAAAACTGAAATGTTAAAACGGACTCTTATCTGACTTTTGTAAGTTTTTAAATCAAATTAATAATGTTTAATTTTATATGTTTTCCGATTGATGAACATCATTTCCATTTTTTTTTTCAATAAGTAAAGATTATTTAAATGTATGAAATTTAAGTTGTTTATAGACGCTTGCATGGATTCGTTTGCGGTTAATTATATTTTGGTTCTCATATTTGATCAAAATATATAGACATTCGATAAATAATGATACCTTATGGTGAGTATCTAAAATGTATTTATTCGGATGTCTTTTAAGTTATTGGTGACAACGCAAGTATCTTATGGTGAATACTATTGGGTTACTTATAAGTTTCCCTCTGCGATTGTCGGTATCAATAATTTTGTATTTTGATCGTTTATGTTTATTTTGAAATGTTTTTGACTGTGGAATCTATGTAATCGATCTATACCCAACATTTTTAAACAAATTTGTGCGAACGTATTTAAATGTTAAAATTAAGTCGGGCGTGAATGGCTATATAGTTTTGTAAAGTTGTATTAAGGGAGGGTAATCTTAGGTTATTCATTTCGTAGTTGAATTGGTTCAATGGATTGGATATATTTGTGTAATTAGTAGATGTAGTATGAGGTCCGCTATGGGCAGGATTATAGATATACGCCACACACCCTCTGTTTGCCTATGGATGGGTTTGTAAGTCGGCAGAAGACCGCAGTCCATTCCTATGGAGTTTTTTGTTTATTGTTCTACTTGCCAACAGATGTCACATTCCCGTTGGTGGAGAGTCAATATCTTCTCTATTTCTACTTATTGTTCAGATGTACATTCCTGACAATATAGTATTTTGTGTTGTCGTATCATGCTACATTGAATACATGAATGTATCAGATGTATTGGCGCCAATTTGGTTGCGAAATTTGTTGCCTAAGGTTAAATCAGGGAAGAATATTTTCTTTTCAAATGCAGATCTATGTAGTCTATTCATACTTGACTATCTAAATAATAATTAAACTCATTGAAACTTAGTTAAATGTAAAATTAAAAGTTAATATAAAAATCTAAAATGTTAAACTTATTCCTCAAAATTTAAATATTATTTTATATGTGCGTAAATAAATATTTTTATATGTTAATTTCTGGCAGTGGCTTTTATTCTTTTATATTTAAGATATAAAATTTATACTTTATTATCTCTGCTACTCCACTGAGCTAGTGACTTGGGCTAACGATCGGAATATTTAAATAAAGTGGAATCTTAACAGCGCGTATCTGCCTACTCTATAAATTTTTCTAGGCTCAAATGCCTAGATGGCACCCTTGTAGTGCAGATATTGTTTTTGCGGTTAGATTCGATCTTCACTTTCATTCCGATTGGTACAGTATATATAAAGATCTATTATTTGAAAGTAGAAAACTAGATAGGGTTGGAGGGATGGGAAAAACAATAACTACCAAATTGTTTGGATCAAAGATGACAATAATTGGCTCTGAAAAAATATAGTTAAAAAGGTATTAAAATTAAATCTGAATGTAATTTGTCAAATTTGTGGGAATTCTCTTCCAGGATTTTTGACTAAATTTGATGAATTATTAAGATATTCTTGTTTGATCATTTATTTGTTATAACAATTTTATCAGGAATCTGGACTAATAAACATTAATAATAATTTTTGTGAATTAAAGAATATATGTTAATCATTCACTCTAGTATAAATAAAAGATTATGTCTAGTTCTGATTTATTTCAACTCAGATATTTATATATATTTTATTAATGTGAATTTTTATATTACTTTGAGTATTGTTTCAAATTTTGTTTAGAGAATGACAAATTAGTACTTGTTGCTCTATGTAAGTTACATCAATATTCAGTTAATACACTGCTTAAATATGCTGTTTTTTTTTTTTTTTTTGGGGGGGGGGAGGATTTTCCTAAGGTATATTTCAACCAATATGTCATATCTTTATCATTTTTATTTATTGATCATGTCTTCCTTAATTATTTTGGAAATACTATTTTGAATATTTTATTTTTGGAGTAATGTTACAAATTGTAAAAATTAGAGCTAAATAAAACAAGTTGCTGTATCATTTAAATAAAGACTGTTATCGTGAAAAAATACTACATGACTTAGTAAATAAAGCTCGGCAATATCAATGCTATATATTCACTGTTTGTGGACAAGTTTAAATATTTTAGTGACTTTTTTGCTACATGTTATATCAAAAGCTGAATGTAAAAAGAAATAAGTCAATAAAAAATGAATATTAAAAAGAAATTAAAATGCAAATGGATTTATTTTAATTTATAATAATCTTGTTCTCTGATCTAAGTAATTCTTTAAAATCAAGTAAATTTGACAATTTTTGAGCAGACATTAATAAACATATTTTTGATAATCAGATTTTATGTTTTCCAAATATAAATGTAAAAGTGCACCCAAGGCTCTTCAATCATTTCACTGCTTTTCAGAGATGTCACATCCTATTATACTGTTTGTGCCATACAGAAAAATGGTAAAAATAGAATGTTTGAAATTTTTGTAATATCTATTTTATGTATTGATGTTTGTTATTGCTAATCTTTGAATGCAGACTATATATATTTTTTGCTTTTAAATTAATATAAACAGTTCTAGATTTTCAGAGAACCATTTTACCATATTTTATCATTATAATTGGACCTTGCTCAACCCAATTGAAAAAAATATTATTTAAAAATAACATATTTTACTTAAGATGTTTTTACAGCTTAAATATTTATTATCATGCCTTTTGTAAACAAACCTAAATTTTCATTAAATCTAGAAATGGGTGGCTCTCCAATATAATCCCAGTTCTCATGCAGTATACTTATTCTTACAACTTTTATTTTATACATATTTATAATAATTTCTGAAACATAAATTTTACCATGTCGGAATGAAAAACAAAACATTTATCTGGTGGGCAATTGCAAAGCAGATGGTAAAAACAATATAAATTAGAACAACAAAATTAATTAACCAGTTCATTAAATAAATCTTCATAATTAATAAAAATATCATAATAATGTTAAAAAATCAAGTGATAATTGAACTCAATTTTGTTAATATTGATGAGCTTATTCTTTCAAAATATCAGAAAAAACAAACAAGCTGAAAATTACTTGAATTCTGAGAAACATATTTTTGAAATCGAAGAACAAGATGTAGAGTAATACATTAGTTCAGCAACAAAAGAAAGCCTTGACAACTGCAATTCATATTAATGTCAAATGATTCTGATAAGTGGCCATAAAAATTAAATATTAATGACATTCAATTTCTTACTGAAAATTGTTTGCAGCAAGCAACAAATATTGATATTCAATAGAATGTACATGGTAGAAAAAATTCTCGATCCTATTATTACTGTATATTAAATAATAATAAAAAAAGTATAGCATCGGTGGCAAATGAAGAACATTTATTTTCAAAATTAAAAGTTATTAAAACTATTTATGGTCTACTATGTCACATGACAGATTGTCAGCATTTGCAATTATTTCAAATGAATATCAATTAAATGATTCACTGCATTTAGATACTCTCATATAGAAATTTGCATTTTAATAAATATTTGTTAATCCAATTTTTATTCAGTATTAATTTTTGATGATTTTTATTAAATAAAATTTATATGACAAATTACAACAGCCATTTTTACTATATATATGAGCTTTAAGCACAGATAATGAAGCTAGTATATATAATCGAAAGCAAATATAAAATGCTATTTTAGCTGAGCGCTTTCAAGAGACTTCTTGCTCTGGTATTTATATTTTTAGTTTTTTTGATTTTCCCTAACCATATTTATTAATTAACACAATCTCATTAACATTTACACATAAAATATAATTTACTAATATCACTGTTTAATAATAAAATAATAAATATGTAAGGAACTACATCATTCATGGGTAAGTTTGTAGATATTTTCATATTGTTTATAGGATGGATCATATATTTTTTTCTATAATAATTAGTAAATACATATTCTTAAGGGGATGCAGCATAATTTATTTTTCATATAGACCGCCATTTGACAGTTTGTGAAAATATTTTAAAAATTAATATTTTAGAGACTTTTATAAAGTCATATATGTGCAGATTTGACATTTTTAATTACAAACATTTCTATTATACTGCCAGATTTATATTTTATTTAACTTTTCTGTTTGTTCAAAAATATTTCCAGATTATTTAAAAGCATTAATATTTAGAAATAGAACAATTTTTATTTTTCACATTACAGTTAGGAAATGCATACTGAGATAATCTTATTGTTTTCTAAATATACTTTATTTTCCAATAAACAATTTATTTTACTAATACAAAAATTTTCAGTAATGGAATTTATCTAAGCATATTTTATTTATCACTGAATCCTTTGAAAAAGACTTAAATTCTATACATGTATATTTGTCTTAAAAAGCATTAGATTTGATTCCTCATATATTATAAATTATTTGGTTATGAAAGATAATGTACTTGATTGGTTTAAATGATATCTAAGTAATATATTTTAGTTTTGTTAACATTAATATTTTGAATAGTTCTGAAATAATCAGATATGGAATTCATCAAATTTCAGTCTGTGGATCTTTATTGTTCACTACCTTCTTTAATAATTTACTGAAAATTTCTTTTCGCACTGCTGTTTGTTTTTATATGAAGCATTTATGGAGATATCAGAAGTTTTTTTTTATAATGAAGTTGAAAACTTATAAATAAAACATGATACAAATATTTCAATGGATAAATAATAATGGGCCAATTTATAAGATGGTAATAGAAATTTACATTATATCATTTTAAAAGTGTTAGCAAAATAATTGTCAATGAATGTATAATTTTAGGTACATCTAAGTGCAAAAACAATAATAAAGCTGCAGTAATGTCTTACCTTGCTATGAACTTGGATAAATAGCAATAATAAAATGAAGGATATTCTATATATCTTCAAAAGAAATTTTTTAAAAACATCCTTCTCTTTAGAATCAGAAAGTTTTTACGCACACACACATATATAATGAAGATCTATATTGATACTGCATACTGGGATGTACTGCTTCAGATCATTTGAAAATTTTAAAAATTCTTCTAAACTTTAAAATTTATTTTATTCAAACCACTGGAAATTAATCAGTCTGAATTATATGAATATTATTGTTGGAGTTTTAACAAACAATGATTTATTTTCAATATTTTAAATGATTAATGTTTTTACAATCTTTTCATATTGATTATATTAATGAAATAAACATTTACAACAATTTTATTCCTTTTTTTGCACAATACTCTTTTCTTTAATTCAATTATTTTACAGTTTGGATCTTTTTCAGAATAAATCATTATTTCTAATTAATACACTGCAGGATGAAAATTTGTCCAAGTTTAATCTGGGTCTCTGATTCTTAGCATTTCTTCTTCTTAACAAACCAGCAAACTTCATTATTTTATCTACCCATCTTATTTGTGATTTCTTTCTAGCTCTTTTAAAATTTTCTTAGGGTTCACTTTAAGATTTCAACTGTTCATCTATTATCATCTATTCTAGAAATATATCCAACCCAATTGTATTTCAGGTTTTTAATTCTGTCATTAATATCAATGATAAGTTTTGTTCTCTCATTCATGAATTTTGTTATCAGTCATTTCTTATTCAATCTTAACATACATCTTTTCATTCTTCATTGAGTAGTTTGAAATCTCAGCATTTCTTTTTTGTTAATTGTCCATGTCTCACAGCCACAAGCATAAAGTACTAAAGTGCAAGTATTAAAAATCTTTTCAAACCATTATTTCTATCAAAAGTGCTTCAATCAAGTTCTATTCTATGACTAATGTCATCCATTATGCTTTCATCTGTATTGATAATCTGACCAAGGTATTTGTAATTATTAACCTTCTAATTCATGATTATAAAACTGTTATTTTCTTTCTTTGAGAATATCTATCAAACTTTGTTTTAATATTTTTTTACTTCATTTTATAATTTTTACATTTCATGAAACCCTGAAGTATTATTGAAAAAAAAAAAAAAAACTATCTCATTTGCCAAATCTAAAACGCTTAACAAATTCCATTTACTTGTAATCCCTCAGTTTTCCATTTCAATCTACAAATTACTCTTGGAAAAATTGTTGTAAAATGTTTTGAAGATTTAGAATCAATCTGTTATACACCTTTCTCAATGTTAATTGTATTATTATCACCATATCTAATCATTGCTATTGTGTTATAATAAATATTTTTAGAATATATCAATATTCAGGATCTATATCTTGACAATCCTTTATTTTAATCACTGTGGAAAAACTTTTAGAGTCTAATGCCTTTTCATAATTTACAAATCCAAAGCATAATAACAATTCATACTCATCAGTCATTTCTATAATTTTTTTCAATATTTGGATATTATCCACTTGCTAGCACCATTTTTAAATTCAGCTCACACTTTTGGTTGGTTAAATCCAAAATTCATTGGAGGCAAGTTCTAATTATTTTGGTGATGATTTTGTGTAGAAGTGATAGAAAACTGATAGGTAAGTAATTTCCAATATTTATGTTATCATCTTTCTTAAATGTCAACATTACTATTGTATCCTTTCAAACATCTGGTATATATATTTTTATTTCTTCATCTGGTTTTTTAAAGATATCAATTATAATTTCCTGAAGCTTTTTTCTTCTTCATAAATTTTGTTGAATGTTTCACTCCTTCATTTAAAATGCTTAGCGATTCAAAAAATGATAATAACTATGTGGATATTTCATAATGCCAGTCTTCTTTTTAATAATCATTTCATCTTTTCTTCTTATTGCAAAAATAAATTTCTTTTCATTACCAAGATGTTGTTTTACACTTTTACTCTCATCTATAGCTTTTCTTGCCAATTCACAATTAGATTTTTGTGTATTGTTATTAACTCTTTTTTGTACCATTTTAATAAACTCGTTTTTAATGGTTCATTTTATATTTCATATTCCTTCTTTTCTTCACATATTATCTTGTCTCAGTAGAAAGTTTATTATTTAACCTGTTACTTTTTTATAACAAATATATTTGTTACAGTTCTTAATAATGTATCAGTTATCTTATTGATTTCATTCAGATCAGAACTGTCCTTGAAATCTGTTGTTATTTTTAATATTTTTACAAGTTAATTTAATTTCATTGAAGTGTCTCTGAAAATTGGAAATATTATCTTAATAATTTTGTCTCTTTGATTTTGCATTAACATGTATCTTCCAACTTATATTAGATGATCACTTCTTGTGTTGAATCTACTATGAACATTACAATATTCAAATACATATTTTCTAGTAGTCAAAATATAACCCATTTCTGCTGTCTCTGTATTTGATGTTTCCATGCCCATTTTCATTTAGCATTTTTTTTTTGTAAAAAAAAATAATATCAGTCTTTCTCTTTCTAAATCCACAAGTCTGTTTCCTTTCTTATTTATATTACAAATAAATTTATTATCAATACTTTCATCATTCAGTTGTTTACAAATTCTAGCATTAAAGTCTCCCATAAAATTTTTAAATTGTTATTTGGTCTGACCGAAAGAATTTTGTAAATCCATGTAAATCCCTCTACTTCTTTGTCACTATGAGGACTTGTTAGGGAATAAAATTTGCAATTGGTATCTTTCATTGAATTGAATACCTAATTTTGTTACTCTTGTTCTTCGATTTTTTATTTATAAATTATCCCAATCCAAGAGGATATATACTTTACTTTGATATACCTATAAATATATATATAAACATGTAAAAAAATGATAAATAATCAATTAAACACTGCCTCAGTATTTTTTAACTATGAAAAATCATGTAATTTTAAATTTACTTTTAATGTAAATGATAAGAAAAGATTAATGGAAAAAAGAAATCATAAAAAGAGAAAAAATTAGGAAGCAATATTGATAAATAAATTCAAAGATGATATAATAAATAAACAAGAAACAAAGTCTTTCTATGCAATAGAAAGAGCTACTGATTAATTAAGATATATATTATATTATTTTTACTGTTAAAATTATTTGGAAATATGTATAATTTAAATATATATAACTCAAACAGATGTAATTGTACCTCACTAACTTTTCTACACATTAATAAAATATTTTATTTATATGTTGGTCTATTTCCATTATCTAACAAAATTTAGCTTTTATTTAAATGTTGAGTTACATAAAGGTTAGTATATACACAATGTTTCAAGTGGTATAATTCTCTCTTTTTCAGGTGTTGCTGGCTTGACAAGTAACAGTACTAGTTTCTGTAGTTGGAGATTTCGTTTCTTCCTTTCTAGATTATGTAAGATGGTAATCATTCTTCAAGTTTTAATGTTTTGTATGTGAAATCAACCATGAATTACCTTAGAAGTGGTACATCATGAGCTGTTCTACTGGCAATATGACCTTCTTAGACTCTATGCGTTATTCTGGGCCAAGAAATGCTAGCCGGCACTGTTTCGTTGATTTCCTAAAAGACCATATTGTTCTCATATCTCTGAATTAGAAAACTAGAATTGTTCTTTTATAAATCACCAGCAGGAAAATACTATTAATCCCCTTTTAAACTATAGGTGATAGAATGTTTCTTTCAGCTAAAGCATTTATTAATTTAATATTTCCAACTCATATATACTCTGATGAATAGGCTTATAAAAATCTAGGTTAAACTTTAGTATTTTGTTTGCTAGATTTATTTGATCTTTAAATTTATTTGTCAGAGCATGTACTGGGAATTTAGTTTGTAAAATTATTTGTAATTCTAATTATTTCACTTTCTTGATAAATGCTTGGGCAGACATAACTAGTTTTCTAATTACTTACCTGTCTCCTATTGAGACTTTAAATTATTATACTCAGCTTAGTTTTGGCCAATTTTTTGGTTGGTGATTCACCTGTATTATATGTCTGTTTTTCTTAAATCATATATTTAATGTTTTATTAATTTTAAATCATTTACGCTGGAGTATTTTTTAATTTTACTATTCTGTTAAATTTGAGATTTAAGTTTTCTCTCATTTTATAATTACTACTCCATCATATGCATTTACCATTTATGTGCTCTTGCATTATAATCAACCTTGGTGATCTTAAAAGTGATTGGTCATGCAGCAAGTTCTGCAGACATTATGGCATCATTAGTCTAAGCTAGTGATCGCTTGACCACACTGGTTTCATTGATTCATGCAAGAAACTTTCATTTGCTTTTCATTTTGGAATTTTGAATAAGGAAACCAGAATTGCTTAGGTGAATTGTCAGCTGAAGGAAAATCATTCCCTCCTTTTCTAATTCACTATTAGAAAATTAGTTTGCCTGCCAGAACTTTGACATTTTATTTTTGCTAGTACATGCCTGATATAACTATATTTATTATGTATGAAGTTATACTTTAAATTTTTATACTACTCTTAATAAAATTTCAATTAGTTTAAATTATTTTGCTGATGTTTGTCTAGTGCTTTCATTTTCTCAATTGTCTGAACAATATTCCCAAGCTCTTGCTATATCCCTGAGTCTAGTCAGTGTAAACCATTATCACCATCCACTTTTGATCATGATAAACAAATTTTCCATGTGATGTGATGCATTGTGACTTCTTATATGGAGTCGGGAATCTTTCAGCAACTATGCCCTGAGAAACCTGTTAGCCACTTTACCTTCTCTTTCCATTCCCAACCCTAAGTTTCATCATAATTTGCTCCATCCCATTTCCACAACATAATCTTTGTCAACTCCATGGCCTTCATATCTAAATCCCCCTTATCTTTTCCCAAACCTAGCATAAAAACCAATAACTCACTTTCTGTATAATCACTTTGTTCATATTTATTCTTCCATAACTTCATTATTTGTATCTTTCAGCTTCCAAGCATTTACATTGAAGTAACCGATGCTTAATACTTTCTATGCCTTCCTTACATAACTTGCAGACTAAATCACCTATATTTTTCCATTTACATGTATATTCCCTTGTCACTAAAGATTCCGTTTGAGCCTTAAACAATAAACTACTTTCCTTACTGTTATAATAAATTAACTCATACCCAATGTTCCGTTTACTTCTATAGATATTTAAACTTATTTTACTCTCCATACTAGTTCTCCAACTCTCTATTCTTTATTAATACAACTATTCTTCTACCTCACTCCTTACCACTATAACTCAACAATTCTCCTAACACAATCATCCCACCTTTTATATATGTATACTGACATAAATTCTTTATCCAAATCATCTACATACCACATTACCTTTCTCACCCACCTTGTTGCCTGCTCTTTACTTGTAACCCAATTAAATACTATTTTGGCTATTCTTTTATTATCCATAAACTGCAATCTACTGAACATTTTCATTTTGCTTTTTGTATCTCTCATATAAAAACTTGACCATCCCATTTCTTTTTGAATTGCCTTCTTTGCTGTCCACACCTCTGCATCTAATGCATGCCTTCCTACTTCCCTTTGTACTTTTTCTAAGTAATCTAATACCCCTTTACTAACACATAATGCATTATTGCCATATGTTAACCTGGCTACTGCCACTCCCTTCCATACAATTCTAGCTACATCATATTTATTATATGAAAACACTGTTAATTTCTTTATCAATCCCTTTCTTTTCTTTGCTTCATTTATCATTTTTTTCTCCCATTCATCCAAGCAATTTTTCTGATTACTCAAGATGATTCCCAAATAACTATATCTATTCACCACACTTAACTTTATATCCCCCAATAAGAATACTTTATCTTCGCCTTCCCCAGTATTGACCAACATTATATTTGATTTTTTTTCACTAAATTTAGTCCCCATGTCTTTTACCCACCCTTGCACATGTCCTCAGCATAACTTCCATATCTTTTCTTTCTGCACCCAAAAAGACATCATCCGCAAAAAAAATCTGACGTATATATTCCCTTGCCACCTATTAACGGTATCTCTATCCCTCTTCCTAGTCTTTCTATTGCTTTTTCCATTTCACTCGAATACAACAAAAACAAAATAGGTGGCATAGGGCATCCTTGCCTTAGACTCACACCATTTTTTAACTTTAATTGATTCTATATCCGCTAATTGATATGCATAGTAATTATTTTCATATAATTTCTTAATAACATCTACTAAAGTTTCATCTATTTCCAAATTTGCTAAACTTATTCATAATCTATTTCTATTTACTCTATCATATGCTTTCTCTATGTCTATAAAACTCATATATAACTATCTACCTGAATTCCTACTCATATCCATAAGTTGTATAATGTAACTACAAATAAACTCTCCTACACGCCTATCTGACCTAAAACCTCATTGCATTTCACCCACTACATTATTTTCTTCCATCCATTTTGCCACTCTTCCAGCCACCATATATGAAAAAACTATATAAAACTGATGTTACCGCTATTGGTCTATAATTGTTTAACTTTCTATGATCCTTACCCTTTTCTTTAAATAATAATCTTACTCTTGTATTACTCCAACTACCTGGAAAAACTGTTTTCTGTGCCATCTTATTAAAATATAATAACAGCTTTACTTTTGTCCTATACTCTAAATTCATTACGATTTCTGCTTCCCATCCATCTAAACCTCTTACCTTACCATTTCTCAATTTCTTTCCTGCCTCATTCAGTTCATTTTCTGTAAATATAATATTCCCATTACTATATGCTTTCATATTTTTTATTCCTCTGTCCTTCACATCTAATATCTTTTCTATATTCAATACATACCTATTCAAGATTCTCTCTAATTTTTCTCTAGAGCTACACTCTATTCCCTCCTCATCCAGTAATACTATCTCTCCCCAACATTTCTCCTTTTAATGTAATTCCAAATTTTTTTACTCCCATCTCTTCGACTTTTATTAATATCCAATAATTTACTATTCAGTTTCATTCTCTTTCTATAATTATCTATTTTAGCTAACTTCTTCTTTTCTAAGTACTTTTCCCATTTAGCATTTATATCTTTTTCATTTTCTTTGTTCTTAATAGCACACTTATATTCTCTGCATGCTTTTTCCCTCTCTTTTACACTTTTACTGACTCATTTTTTTATTACTTTTATTCTTCTGAATATTCTCACCTAAAACCCTATTTGCCACTTTTTTTATTTCATCACACCAGTCCTCATACTCATTTCCAACCAACTCTTCCATAGTTTCTTCAACTTGTATTTTATACTCTTCCAACTTATTCTTATCATTCACTCTTCATCCACATCTTTCACTATTGTTTCTACTTTTATTTCTATTCTCCATCACATTACTAACCATTTCAATTACAAAGAAATTATGATCACTATTACATACTCTCTCTTCATTATCAAATAACTTAATTTTCCATACTTTATTATTTCTAGACCATGTGTATTGTCCCTCATAAATATTTAATAAGTTTCCAATGCTCAAATTCACTCTCTGACAAAATTTCTTCAAAAACTGTCCATTCTTATTATCTACACCATCAATTTCTTCAATATGTCAATTCATATCTCCTATAACCATAATTCTCTTCCCTGTTTCTTTAAAACTCTGTATATCCTTAACTAGGCACTCATATATGCTATTGTTCCACTCCATTATAGTTTGACTATCTCCAGTATCTATATAAACTAGCCACCATCCATTTTTGTCTTCCCAACCTATTTCAAACCACAAATCTTCTTGGCATTTAACAGTATTTAAATATTTTTTGATATAACACCTATACCACCACCCTTTTTGTCTTTCTCTTTTCTATTTATACCCTGCCATACTAAATCCTCCAGAACAGGTTCTTCTTCTCTTAGATGTGTTTCCACTACTGCTAATACCTCAAGCTCTTCAGTTTCAATTGCTTTGTTTAATTCCTGCCACTTTTCTGGTCTCCTACCACCTTGCATATTCAAATACCCAATTTTAACAATTTTTTTCTTTCCTAACTACTCTTTTATAAATTTTTTTGATTCTTTCTTCTCCATTACGTTTATAAATAACTTGCTTACCATTAATTTTACAGACCCATTCCCTCTCCACATCTACATTTATATCTAAATCAACTGACCTTTGTTTATTCCTTACACCCCAGCCATTCTTCTTTTTTCTAATAACACTCCAATTTAAAATCCCCCCCCCCTTTACAAGTTTCCCAAACTACATTCTTTATAAATCAGACTCCCTAAAACTTCACTTCCTTGTTTTCCTAATGCAACCCATCTTTACCTATATAACTCCCTCTTTCCAATAAAAAAATCACACACATCCACAAATGTAACATTTCTCTCACACAATTTTTTCAATCTCTCATTTATAGAACATTCCCTATCTAACATATGCCTTTTATCAAATCTTGGTAGTAATCCAACTATTTCTACTCTTCCTTTATTCATACTCAAATTCCTAATAAATTCTATGTGCTCAACGCATTACTTTCTCTGATTACTCTGATAACTTATTAGTCCCTACCATAACATACACATCTCTTATTCCCTTGCTTCTTTACTTTATCTGTAACATCCCTGATTCTAGCTCCAGGCAAACATACTCTTACATACTTGTTTCTATTTTCCCTTGCAATTATATCTCCACATTCTCTTATTAATGAATCACCTATCAATACTGTCTCATAGTCTACTTTCTCTGCTTCATTCACAAACTTCTCTATTACCTTCTGGATATCCTTATCTACTTCTTCCTTATCATTCCTACTCAATAATTCCTTTATATGCTCACACTTCATCTCTAATAATTTTAATTTTACTTCTACATCCTTTACCTCTTTCTCTATCTTACTTATTCTTTGGCCAACCATCTCCAATGCACTACCTATTTTTCCACCCATATCTCTTGCTACTCCACTACAAACCCACTATCCTGCCTTCCTCAACTATGTTTTGCTCCATTTGTCCTGACTTTCTTTTTATGCTATCTACACTTTGAAACCACTTTTTCACCTCTTTTATCACATTCACACTACATAACCATAAACCTGTTACATCCTTCCTAGTCTTATTTAAGCATTTCAAGTGGAAAACCTAATCACATATAGTACACTCTACCACAGCACGTCTAATTCCTTTCTGGCAATTATATATGCATTGTAGAATACAAATGCAGTCCATATTCCTTACTTTCCAAGTCACCTATTCTATATTTGTCTTTATACTTCCTCTCCTACTCTTCAAACCCCTTTGCATAGAAAAATAAAAACTTTTCTTATAAAAATGATCGATCAATAACCACGTGTACCTTAGGCCTCTAAAACATCCTTTCCCTCAAAATAACTAACTGTTCTTAAATTAAAATTAAAAAAAAACTTTAGTAGCAAATTTAAACCAACTAATCTTACGTACAACTTAGTTATAGAAATCCTTACATTAACACACATTCAACAAAAAGATTTTTTTAAACTGTTATATTTTTAAAATGCCGATCGAAACACTTTTTTTTAAAAAAATTTTGATCTTTGCAAATTCAAAAAAATCTATCTCTCTTGATCACAATTTGCTCCTCACTTTCATACCACAATTAAACAGTCTTTAAATTGATGATTAATCACATAAAAAAGACAAAACTTAGCTGAGATTGAAGTTAGTGACCAAACTCTCCATTAAGCAAAAAAGTCCCCTGATGGTTTTCAGATACGCAATGATCTGGTGGCACCCTCCATGATCAAAGGAGGATTGAGTGACCGTTACAATATATATATAGTTTGTATCTTGCTGAATTTCACTTGAAAAGATCTATTATAAAACCATGGTTGTGGAAGAATTTTAGTAAAATTTTGCTTTTTTGTTTAGTATTGCAATGCTATATAATTATATGATGTAATGATATGTATATGCGTAAGTGTGTGTGTGTATATGGGTTACGTGATTCACTTATTATTTTTTTAAAAATAATCATAATTAATAGTTTGGGAAAAGTAGAAGTTAAAATAAAAAGAAAATGTTAGGAATAAGTTAGAAATTATTTATTAATTATAACTTGCATTGTTAGCCGAGAGGTATCGCAGTCGCCATGCAAGCAAGTAGTTGGTTGCAGACGGTTGTGGGTTCGCGTCCCGGCCGATGCTATGACACATGGAAAATACTCTTTGTTAAAAGTACTTTTTAAATAAAAAAGTTTTATAATTAATTAAAATAAGTCATACTAAACTAATCAGGTTCTGGAGATTAAGATTCCAGGCTGATTAGTTGAACAATATAACTAATCTCAGAGTAATTAAAATAGAAAAACAAGAATATAAAGGAATGTAACTTTTAATTAAAAGAATTTAAAGATAAAATGTATTGATAGAACTTGAGTAAAGATGGGGTCAGAGTATATAAAAGGTGGACATTCTCTATTGTCTTCATTAAGATTTCTATTCTTCATTCAGTCATTCAAGATTATTCAGATTCAGTCTATGCAGAAAGTATTATAAAAGACGGTTAAAAATACAACCAAGATCAATCAGCAGCAGTGAATAAAAATCAGTGAGCTGTGAATAGTCCAGCATGATGAAACCATTCTTTTACTATTGTGCTATAAAAGAAATGAGTGACTAAATCCAAACATTGATGTTTGGCTATTTTTCTCTGCTCATCTCCTGTGGTCCATTAGCCAAATGCCATGGTAGTTTACTCTGACTCACCTTCTGCTGATGTTTAAACCTGCTATGCCAATTCAAGAAAACCAGTCCATGCTGTAGGATGTGGAATCAGGTCTCATGTTTAAGAATTAGCCATGGGTCAAGGACTTTAAACATGTTAGTGAAATTTCATGGGTTCCAATGTAAGCATTGAATGGTGTCCTGGATTTAAACCCTTTATAAATAATCTCCATGAGGTGTTTCACATTTCATGCAGCTGGGGAGTTACCTCGGGCTGGAAAGGTGACCGTCGGTTTAATATTTTTATTAAATCTTAGTCTGATCGAGGGTATGATTGGTATGTAAATATTAATCATATTTATTCCTCTGCTTGAGTAACAGGGTCTCATAAAGGGTCATTTTAAAAATTAATATATTTTAAATACAGTCTAATTAGAATTATTCTTAGAATAATTGGATTAAGTAGTATAAAAAATGATTAGTATTTTTATACATATATATAAAGGGAGTAATTCCCGTTACATATATATAATTGATAAATAGGTAGTTAAAGAAAATTAAAATTTAATATTTGAAATATAAAAAATTAAATAATTTAAATAATTTATATGTATATTATATTTTTTTAAAGAAAAATTAAATATTAAATAGTTTAAATGTGTGTATTACCTTTCTATAAACAAAACAAGTAAAATTAATTGTTGCCATTTTTTCTGTTTAAGTTTAGAATGTTGTAGGATTTAAATGTTAATTTAGTTATTAAATTGGTGTGTTTTGTTTTTTTTATAATTATATAAATTGAGTGTAAATTGTAATGGCACAATATGAAGGGATTAAGCTTTATACTCCATAAATTAATATTAGTTTTAAAAAAGATAAATGTATAATAAGTCATATAACTGAACTTAAATATAAAATATTATTATATTTGTCAAGTCTTGGTGGTCGAGAGGTCAGCGACAGCAACTTTACAAACAGTTGTCCCGGGTTAGCGGGTTCACTTCCCGGCTGATGCTATGATACATGAGAAAATATTATTATATAGATTAATGAGACACTATCAGATAAATATAATCAAAGGGGCATTTTATTGAATCTAAATTACATATAATAAATAAATAATCTAATGTTTCAATCAAGTAATCTCTTCTCAACATTGGGGTAAAGTCTGTTAAGTGTTAATTTGAGTATTTCAGGGTCATTTAAAATATATGAATTAGCTTTTATAATCTGCGACCCATGATCTTTGATAAATGATGTAATCTAAATAAAATAAGATACAAAGTTAATATTTTATATACATCAGTAAGAATGACAATAATAATAATAATAAATAGAAATTCTATTATAAAATTCTCAAATAATTTAGGAATATTATGTATGGATAACAAACATTGTTTATTATTGCAATATTAATAAAGGTCATATATATTATATAAATTGATAATATAAAATTTTATTCAGTTAATAATTAAATAACTTGAGATAATAGGAATATGTTTTTTTTCTTCTGGTGAATAATTATTACTTCTTCAAATATATATTAAATTCTCCTTAAATTTATATACATCTATTCTTCATGAATACTATTTTTACAAAATAACTAAAACATAAATATTCATAACAACAGATCCTTTTATCAAATGGAAAATTATCTAAATATGATAGGAGTATTACTATCTGAATTCATGTGTCTTGATTCATTTATATTCAAAAGGGATTCAATAAATACACACAACACAATTCTAAATAGCCACCGATTTTTAAATATATACTTAAAATAACTTCCTTCAAGTCTATAGAATCTCACATCATAACTCAAGAAAACTATTACAAGATTAATTCATCTTTGAAGACATATTTTCAATGATTAAAAGTAAAAAATACAACAATATTATTAATAATAATAATGGTTTAATAATTTAGGCAGCCTTTATCAGTAAGAAATTCCAGTGTACATTTAAATTCAAGTCATTCACACTATTAAATAAATATTGTGAATGTATTACATAACAATAAATTAAATACCTGTTCTTTATTTTAAAAAAAAAATCACAACATATGCAAAAAAATAAATATTAATAATAACCAGTTTTGATCATTGGTTTTATATATATATATATATTTTAATTAAAAGTTCTGTATAATTTTAAAAGTTCATTATCTTCAAATTTGATTCCCCAATAATTTCAATGTGAAAACAGATGATAATAAGATTGCTGAAAGAAATCTTGCTATGGGATGCAGTTTTTTAAAAATTAAATTGTTTATTAGTTACATGTTTACTTCTTTTAAAATAACTATTGTATCACATGATCACTATCTTATACTAGCACATAATTGTTTATAAACAAAGCAAAACTCTCCATACAGTATTGTCACCCTGTGCCAACCAGAGTAATCAATGAATGCCAGAAGGCTTGTGCATAAAATCCCTATCTAATGCCTATGCATCCAATATCCCCAGACTAGTTTCTGGCTTGTGGCCATCGTCAGTGAGGAGCTTTGGATCTGAGAGCACTGCATCTAGATCTTAGGATCTAATGCAACCCTCCAGCACCCACCTTTTATCTCTTCTTAACTACAAAACTATGAGAATGAAATTGAAAACACAAAAATATTTTCAATCTAAGCTTAATAGCTTATATAGTCATATGGGTCTGAACTCAGTTCAGCACCCATACATTTTGGTGTCTTCAGCTCTTTAACAACCATAGTCACCACTATCCTATTAGGCAGGATTGGTGTTAAACCATTAAGCAACACATGATCACTATCTTATACTAGCACATAATTGTTTATAACCAAAGTAAAACTCTCCATACAGTATTGCCACCCTGTGCCAATAGATAGGGATTTTATGCACAAGCCTTCTGGCATTCATTGATTACTCTGGTTGGCACAGGGTGGCAATACTGTATGGAGAGTTTTGCTTTGTTTAATAACTATTGTAAATGAGAGATAACAAATAACCATTCTTGGAAATTTCTTATCATGCATGACATTGAGATCTTTTTTCTCCAGGGATTTAGATTGTTGTTTCTTATATTTTCCTTTCTCTACATATACATTTCATTTAGATGATTTTATGGCCAATGAAATTACTACCTAATCTGCTCCAAAATTATGGCAAATTTCTTTCTTTTATGATTTAGCAATAATAAAGCAAGACCATAAATAAATTCTTGCTAATCAGATGAAAGTTTTAAGAAAATACCAAAGTCAAAAAATAATGCTAATATTAATACGAATATTTCCTCTCCAAAATTCTATTTCCTTTTATTATGTCAGCATTTCCATAGTATTTTTGAATATCTCTTGTCTCTTCATGATTGTTATCCATAAAGATTTATATACACTTCTGATGATAATTCTATAGAATGTTCCAGAAGCCAGAATAAATCATTAAATAAAAAATAATACAAATAATTTGAAATAAATAATCATAAATATTTTTTTATGAAAAGAATAAGAATTATATAAAGCATTTCTCCATTATTCTTCATGAACTATTCACACACACATTTAATCATTATTACAATTAAAATGACTATTGATAGCAATTTAGTCATAAATTAGTCATCAATATTTATAACTCTAAAATGGGACACTAATATTTGAACTAAATATATATACAATTCCTATTTCTGTGTTGTCAAATTAGTGAATATTTGTTCATAAGGTCACATGTTAAATTTACAACCAATTAAAAAGTATTATGTTTAGGTGAAGAAACTAATTCCACCATTAATAAAAAAGCACTCAGAAAAAAATCTGTATATGTGCTTTTAACTACAAAGGTATAGTATTTAAACCATGAAGCAAATGTGAATACAGTACATAAATTGATGTTTGAAATGTGATATTTAGTAAGGGAAAAACATGCTATAGTACTATATTTACATTTAGTTTTGGTTGGCATATAATTGAAGTCAAAATAATGACCTTTCATGCCAATGTACAATTCTTACATTTATTTATGTAATATTAAAGTCTTTTGTTTAATTTACATTAAATCTTTTAAAAAAATTTGTTAAAGCAACAAATTAATAAAAAAACATGACCTATTTAGGTCAGGTACATCTGGTATATATAATAATAATAGGGATCATGCCACTACACATGAATTAGATACATTTAAACATTTAATGAATACTCTCCTTTCCAAAGACAAGATAAAGTTTTTTGAAAAGATAGAGTGAATCTACTTTGTCATTTTAACCTAAGCATTTATGTAAAGACAAAGCATTTGGAAATGAGAGTGTGAAGATATGTAAAGCAGAACATTGTGGCACTTCAGCAGAAAATTAAAAGAATATTGGATTTTTTTAAAAATGTTTGTTTATAAGTATAGGTACAAATATACTGTAAAAATTGTATTATCATTAAAAATACTACCTTAGTTGGCATTTCTTTAAATCAAAGAAAGGTATTTATCAGGTAATTAATTTATCTTATTTAAATATTTATGTTGACTGTATATGTATTATTCAGTATTCATCTATATATTTTATAATTAAAAGAAGTTGGGGTAGATTGTTAATATCTATTGGGAGTCATTATTCTCATTATTATTCCATTTAATTGAAACTATGCCTAATTGTCTCATTGCATATACAATCTGATGAAAGATATTTGTAATGAAAACCTATTCATATGATTGAAAAATATGAATATAAAGCTTTACAAAGTGGTGAGTGAGTCAAGCATATTGTCTAAAGTTATTTGATAGAACATATTAGTGTTAGTGTAATTATACGGTAATCACGTATTTACCTTGCTATGACATCATGACAGTCAACATTGTTTCTACATGCTGAATTTTATGTTTACAATGTGTCTCATTTTTTGACTGAAAATTAGAAAAGTCAGCATGTAGCACTGGAGTGAGTGGGGGGGGGGGCTCTGATGTTTTGCCTGTCTGAAGGACAGGCCAATACAGGCTCAATTATAAAATTAACCGTGTAGAAACAATGTTGACCATCATGACATCATAGCAAGGTAAATACATGATTACCTATTATTATATTAAGTGAATTACATTTAATGTTCTTTTCATTGAATCCAATCAAATTATATACTCTCCTTCTATTCTTTTTAAAAACTTTATTTTTTCTCTTCAAACATTTATACATATTCAAATCTTTAAACACCCATTTTGACCACTTTTTTCTATAGTCATTTTCAAGGATCTATAAAATTATGTATTTGTATCATTATTATTATAAATGAAATTAATATCCAAAATATATATACCCTTATCATAAACAATAATATTTTCCTTTTATTTATCAATACATTTTTTTTACATATATATTACATTATATAATCTGTATTTACTTACTTCTTTTTTCTCTCCAAACTTTTTCCTTTTACACACACATTTTTTATATATAAAAAAACATAACCAATAATTTTCTTTTTATCCTTTTTACACTCTTAACCAATTACTTTAAAAACAATATCTTTTTATACCATTTTAAATTTGTTTTTATTTTAATCTATCATTTATATAATTCATAGTATTTAAGACAGGTTTTTCTTTCTTTATATCTTTATCATTCTTTCTTTATATAATTTTACTTTTTCTAACATTTCACTAATTTTTTTTTTTTTAATCAGTTGTTAATTATCTCCTTCATCAATAGTTATCTATATTTCCACAATATATATTTATTGTAATTGGTAGCAAATTTTTGTAGGGGAATCCCTGAAAATTAAATAGTCATATGCATTCTTAATATGACAAGGAATATTTAAAAGTTTAGTATGATTTCAACATTTAGTATTGGCTTATTAAAGTTCCTGGCAATTCTATATTTAATAGATAAGTCTATCTCTATCAATTATTGCTATTATATACTAGCCCAGAAAGTTAGACATACATTTAATATATATATATATGATATAAAATCAGCAGCTGAGTGCACTTTCAGTAAATTTCACCAACATCATAGCTTTCACAGATAAATAATATATGCTGCTCTATTAATACAGTCAGGCAATATATATATATATATAATTATTCAAAACAATACAATAATTAATACAGTAATACCACAATTTAATAGAAGTACTTTCAACTATCTATGTAGTCGTTATCAACTAGATTCAAATTGTATTAGAAAAAACCGTTACAAATGTAAACAAAAAGTAATACGTCGTACATCAATTTTCCCACAATTCATTAATTTTTATATTGGCGGCCTGTCTATTTATGAATTGTGGGAAAATTGATGTATGACGTATTACTTTTTGTTTACATTTGTAACATTTTTTTCTAATACAATTTGAATCTAGTTGATAACGACTACATAGATAGCTGAAAATACTTCTATTAAATTGTGGTATTAGTGTATTAATTATTTTATTGTTTTGAATAATTACATATATTTTATTATAATTGGAATACAGACATTGATTAATAATTTATATATATATATATAATTAAATGTTTTTATAGTAAATAATAGAAATTTGGATTATCTCTTGATGTTTCCATAAGTATAATACTTTAATTTTCACGATTTTTGAATATCTATGTCATATTATCACTGAATTATTGATTTAATGTATCACAGAAATAGGTTCACGTATTTTGTAGATAAAATGTTAATGAGATTTGGTAAGAAAAAACTGTCAAAAGGTTGTATTTGTTTCATAAGATTAACAAAAAAGGTATCTCTCTTAGGTTATAAAGAATTAAATTTTTGATTCTTTATCATTTGAAACATTGGTACTCAAAGCTGCTAACTGCCCAATGTTTCCAGGTCAATGGGCTCACTAAATAAAAAAAACAATCACTTTGTCTTTGAAGAGATCAGTAACAATATGAGCTCAGATTCCACTCAATTAATCAACTTTTTCAACTCGGAATTTATTTGTGAACTTGTAGTATCTTGATACTATTAAACTAAGCCACTTAGGGTGGCCATGTTCATTAAAATGAAAGAATTAAACTCACTGAATCTTAACTGTCATTATATGTCAATAAAGAACAAAGGTTGAATGATTCTCTACAAAGGTCACTACAATCACCAGACAATCTATTATAAGGTTTATAAGAAGGAGATTTATAGCTGCCATTTTTAAAGCCATTGACTTTTAAATGAATGCCATGACTCTGCCTGAAGAAACTGTGCCACACACAAAAAAGTAGACACTGAATAATTGAAACTGTGTTGCAAGATCAGCCAAATTATTGATTACAATGTCTTGCATGTTTCAGTGCAGTAATTAACTGGCAGAATTGAGAGCTGAATGTTTGTTGATTATAGAGCACCCCTATTATCTATGGGGCTTGGGCATTATACATTCCCCAAAATGATAAATTATTCAATTACCTACTGCCTATATTCTTCTAAGCAGTTGGAAAGATTTATGTTTGATGATTATCAATAAAAGTGTATCAAACTTTTGTCAAGTGTATTAGCTGAGAGGTCATCGCAGCCACCTTACAAGCAAGTAGTTGGTTGCAGACGGTTGTGGGTTCGCATCCTGGCCGACGCTATGACATATGAGAAAAAAAACAGACTGCTTTTGCTAAACTTTAAAATATAATGGAGCTATTAAAATTTGGTTGCTTTATTATACTATTTTCTTGGCTCAAGCATTAATTTTCATTGACATAAACAATAATACCTGGAAAGAGTATTCCATATACTACTGTTATTTTCAAAGGTGATAGAGCTCAATTCAATCAACACATCTTCCTTGTTCCAGATTTTCCATGTTTTCTCCATTTATTTGATGTAAACAGTATTGAGTTTGTGTGGGCTATTTTAAAACAACAAAGATATTATTTCCCACGAACATATCTCAGACCACTTGAGAATTTAACTATGAAAAATGCCTTCATATTTTTCTTTATTCTATTCAGTCCAAATACAATATTTTTGCTTACTGTTTTAAAATCTCCTGTTTTTTAAATGAAAACTCTGTCACTGATATGATAATTTCGCATACATAAAACTTTATGATGAACGATTAACAATAATCTTACATTATATTAATAAAATATGTTAATGATATACTATCCATTTCTATGTATAATCAAAGTATTTAATTAAAGCTCCATATGTCCTGGTTTTGAATTCCAGCAGGGATAATAATTAAAATAAATGTCAAATTTTAATCAATATTTTCATTTTTCCCTATATTTATTCAAGGATTATGTTATATTCCTCTGCACATAGAATACTCATGGCTGCCATTTCAAAACTATTAATTTTTAAGTGAAAGAATGGTATCACACTACTACAAGAGCGACAAATGACTGGAAATCACAATAGTATATTAATATATATTTTTGTTATATATATAATTGGAGTATTTAATTAAAGCTTCATATCCATGATCAAGGTTTGTTGTTTGTTTGTTTTTAAAAAAAAAACGCAAAATAAAATCAAGATTCTAATCAATCTCAGAATTTTTTTTCATATATACCTAGTCATCTATGCAACTATTCAATATTGATCGATAAAAGAATATCCAGTTATTTTTAGCTCGAGGATAAAATAATTAGGGAAAACAGAGTTCGGTTTTCTTCATCTAATAATTAGCAAGCGTAAGGAATAGTCTTTCACTGCTCGTTTACCAGAAGGGCGGTGAGCGGGAGAGGACTGAAGTAGGCTAATTGAAGATTATTTTTATTTTATTATTATGGACAGCCCTATTTAATAATGTGAGACATAGCTGCAATTGTAATTTTTTTGGCAGGAAACTCTAAAATAAATAAAAATCTACAATTCTAAATTTAATACATAATGACAAAAATTTATGATTTTTATACAATACTTTAATTTGTAAACGGAAAACAAATTAAAGATAGAGGCGGTGAAGACTGCTAAAAGCAGATGCTGTAGAAAACACTTAATTTTGGAATGGTTAGGTAAACTAGCAATCTCTGAATTATCTTATGTGTTCTCAGACAACCAGACTCCGTTAAAAGTGTTGGCTAAGAAAAGCTAAAAGAGATTTGTAATAGTAAATAATCAAAGCATTTTGGAATTGTAAATAGAGAGCTAAATATCAACTATTGTGTGAGTTAATGAATTTAAAAAAAAATTAAGCCAGGTTTAAACTGCTTTCCGAGAAAATTAATGTTTATAATTAAGAAATGAATTTTTTTTTCCAATTTGTTTAGAGATATTTCTAATTTTGGAGAATATAAACATATTTAAATGTCAAGGTTGGTGATCGAGTGGTCAGCACAGCCGCCTTACAAGCAGTTGTTCTGGGTTCGCTTCCTGACAGATACGTTGACACGTGAAAAAAAAAAAAGTTTAAATTTAAACATTTTAGGCGTGTCCTTTAGTAAAATTTAAACCACAGCATTTAAATAGATATATGAAACACTTCTCTAGTATAATAGTTAGCGTATCCGTTTGCTAAAATCATGACAACAAATAGTCTGTCATCCAATGACTGACTAATAATTAGATGAAATCTAGATTGGCTATTGTCCAGTTAAATATAGTTACACAAGTAGACATATTTATATGCATAAAACATTGCAAAACAAAGGCATCTACAGTCTTCTAAATAGAAACAATAAAGAAAGCTGTAGCGCTCATCTTCCCATCAAGTTTAGGAGCCCATAGATGCATATTAAATAATTAAAAAAAAAGAGGGAGGATCATCCCTAATTAAAACATGTAGTGGGGTATTTAAGCCTCTCCCCTCCTTTTTTTACTACTATTTTATCAGAAAAATTGTTATTTAAGATATGCGTATATAGTGCTTGTGTGTATTGGAAGGAGGTAATTATAAATTATAGTTCATATTTCTACGAAAATAACAATAATGAATTGTCAACTTCTTCAATAATTGGGATTACATTTTAGTTATTTATATTAAATAACTCTTAAGTAAGATTTCGTAAATTAAAAAAAAACAAAAAACAATCTTGTTTAGGAATATGAATGAATATTGGATGAACAGAAAAAAAAAAAAAATCACATTTTTGCTAGGAAAGGAAATATCAGAGCAAAAGTCCCATTTTATTTAAATATCGATAAATAAATAATTTAAAAACCTTATTAATAAACAAATACATGGCTTTTACATGCTAGGTTAGATTTGGCGTTGCTCCAGTGAAAAGTTGATTAGTGACTTTTTCCTTGTCCAAGTTGCCTGCAATGCCAATTCTGAATTAATGCATGTGACGTGTAAGCAACATAGTTTAGTTATTCACCACAAAATTTTTAAGATGGATGTAACATAAAACTGATTATCATTATATATGTATGTTTGTCTTGGGACTGTTGTAGGGGTAATATTTTTGGGGGGTTGAGTCTTATAGCTTCTTAGCTACTATCACTATATTTTCCCACTTTTTCCTGTCATGGATTTTATATTATCACACATTGCCTAGATTAGTAATTATCATTAAAGCATGACTGTCCTATATGGACTTAAATTTTTTTCTAGCAACCATAAAAAACCTTCTCTGATTCTTTTATTATTATTGTTTTAACTATACGCCCCAGTGGTTCGAAATCGTCCTTATCGCTATTTTTTTTATTTTAAAAAAGAATTGTTTAAACGATATCTCACCATGAGTTTTTTTTTTCATTATTCACGTATTTGATCTTTAAAACATGTTTATCTAAGTATTTTAAAGCAACTTTTATATTCAACTCTTTTTTAATTACCAATCACATTTAAAAAAATGTTTAGTAGTTGGCCATCTCATTATTATATAGCACCTCTTAAACTATATATGTATGTGAGTGCGCACATGCGCGTAAATGCTTCATTTTGTCCGAAAAACAGTTAATGATATATATGTTAAATAATAAATTATTCCAACAAATCATAAATAAACATCTTTTTCAATCCAACAGAGTTAAGACGATATTTGACATGTGACATGATTCTCACACGTGTTGTAATTATTTTCAATATGCTGAAATCTAAACTGTAGCGATAATATATAGGAATAATGATAAAACATGTTGGGTGACTTAATCGAAACATTACAGAAATGTTTATTGGGTCTCATCATAATCAATATTATTTATTTATCCAATGGCAGGTCTCAACTACCAAACGACTATCTTGCTCGAGTCTTGTCTCCTCTCAATCAATAGTCTTCTGTCCTATGGACAGGTCCAGAGACCAATTACAAACCAACTCAACCACTTCTTTATTCTGTATTATTTTTTGTTTGATATTCAATTCCACTTACAACTTCCCAATTCTTATATCATGTAGCAAGATCAATCTTCTCCATAGTATCTTCTTGTTTCCATTCACCATTCTTTCAAAAGCATTTTTTATTAAACAATCTTTCTTCTTAGTATATGTTCAATCCAATTTCTTTTTTTGATCTCTAATTTCTTCAGTCTTGGTTTTTTTTATTTACTCTTTTCAAAATTTCCTCATTAATCATTTTATTCATTCATTTAATTTTACTCATTCTTCACATCCAGGTCTTAAAGGCTTCCAATTTGATTCATCCCGACATTTAACAACTACATAATATTATATTCCATACACAGCATTTAATTAATGTTTTCTTTAGTTCTACCTTCATAGATCCACAAAATATTTCCTTTCTCTACCATCTGTTTGTCTTTATTTTTGCTTCTTTCATCCTAATTCAATCAATTATTCAAGTATCTAAATAGTATTCATCTGTTGAACTATCTTATCATGAATATTAACTTGTATTCTTTATGTCATTCCACTTTCCATATATTCTTCATACAATTTATTCAATAAATTCTGGAGATTATTTTTATCTGTAGCAGAAAGAGCCATATCATGATCTACAAATCTTATGCATTTTATTATTGGTTGTTTAATATTAGCTCCTTCTAAGTCTAAATATTTTTCTTTCATGTTTTCTAAACAAACATTAAAAAGCATATGTAACATGCAACATTCTTGTCTAATTTCTTATTTAACTTTTTGGAATGGTGTGTCACCATATTGAATTTTTAAAAAATTGATTTGAGATACAATTTTCACAATAACTTCAGTTTAAATAACATTAGAACAAAAAGCTATTCATTGATAGAAACTAGAAAAACTAAGGGAAAATATATCTCTAAGAAAAATAGTGATTGTCATTAAAAATCTAAGAAAAAAAAATCAATATTCTAAAAATTATCTTAGTTTGTATTTTTAATTTATCATAACTATGTTTTAAAATTACATTTTCATTGATATATTTCTTTATATTTCACACAAAATTCTGATTAAAAACATTTATAATACTTCTTACATGAGATGATTCATAGCTTCAGAACTAACAAAGAGAGAACCATAAGAATTTGTCAATTTTTCTCGTACCGCAGAAGTTAAAAAAATCTCAAGGCATCTATAAGAAAAAAAAATTCTTGCTAATTAAAGATATAAAATAAATCACTTCCAGAAGATGAATATGCATTTTTAATCATAGCAATTGGCTGTTTGTCCATCCAAACTAGAAATTGAAGGCCACTGGCTTTATCAATAATAAAATGGGTGTCCTCTCTTCATTATATATTTTTTGTGTATGCCAGTGAAGCTATTTTGTTATACTTATTGTCCCACAGAAATATTATTTATTTGCATATGGCTCATTTGCTAGCTGTAACTTGGAAAATAATGTGATGCAAGATATGGCAAAATTATTGATTCCACAGCATGAATATCAAGGCACAGGCAAGAATGTGGATTTGATTCTTTGCATGCATACAATTCCATGTGTTTTACCTAACCATTGTGGCTATAAACACATATCCCACCACTTGAAATTATTTTTATTGGTTTTAATAATTTATATCATCACATGGTACTATGCCCAGTAAATTTTGTGATTGCTTCATCAACTGCAACCTTTCTGCGCATTTGATAATCAGCCTTAAAATTTACATTCCACTGTTCTATAATAGCCTAATTCTATAAATGTAGTCAATATCATTATTTGTTATACAAACACACACATGCTAATGCAAACACAAAATAGAAATACATACATACTAATAAATTATTGAATCTTTTGAGAATCATTATATCTATAAAATAAGCTTGCTTCAAATTTGGATCAGAGCTCCAAAATTACATTGTACATAATTGGCTAATTTTATATATGCAGTCAAAATCACTTTCATTATACAAATACAAACACTAGCTAGTACAAACACACAAATTATAATTATTACTGTCAATTATTTTCATCAAATAATACCTTTAATAATAATCAAATAATAAAAAAATTGCAAAATTTTCCGGATATTGAATGCACTTACAAATTAAATTTTTCCCATCAAAAATGTATGCCCTGTTTTTTCCATACATTCTAATAAATGAGCAAAAAAAAAAAAAAATTACATAAACTTATTAATATTTATGTAAGGCTTACAACCTTAGTACATGCACCCTATGTAAAAATTAATAAAAAATTTAATTTTTATCTGATTTTAACAAGGAATACATCGTTTAAAAAAAATAATTAAACAACAGAGAATGACGGTATTGACACATGCATAAATTATTCAGTTTTCCCGCAATTTTCAAATAAAAACTAAAAAATATATAATTTCCAATGATGAATGTAAAATCATGCTAAATATTGCAACAAACTTAATGCATTCTTCTTTAGTCTCATTCTACAGTCTGGTTCTAATTTTTTATCAGTAAACATATTAACAAATCAATGTTCTCTCTTCCCAGAATACTTCTTTATTTTTCAAGATGATCATAAGTTTATTCCAGATTATTCTAGTGAATAATTTTTTACAAATCCACAAACATATAAAATTCTTTTATATTTTTCAATATCATCAAAAATGAAAATAAAGAAAATTCATTATGCTTTTTTTCCATAAAAATTATTAAAAATATCATGTATAACAGACATTATAGAACATATATATTAATAATTATATATTAAGAGATTTTTTGGGGAATATGATTTCAGTATTGTACCGGTCAAAACATGTTTATCCATCTAACATGAGCTGGAACTCACAAAATGTACTTCAAACCCAGTCAAGCCAGAGATTTAGATCAAGGACCAGCCTGAATTCGAACCCACACTCTAAGTCCCAGATCAAACACCTAATGGATACATAATAGTGATGGCACATGAGAATTAATTCTTAATCCGGCCCATTAGCAAATCGGAGAAGACAATGAGACATCTATTACTATGACTAAACTCAAATATATATATATATATATATAAGCATGGCTGTATGTTTGGAAGTGGAGAAAAGAGGAATTCGAACTACTCAAATAAATAGATAATAAAAATTAGTTTAATATAATGACAAATTATTTACATACATTTATAAATTAAATACATTAGTATGTGCGTGAATGAGTAAGCGGTCTACCAAACAATAGATAATTATATATTGTCATTCACGTGATTATTTCTTATATGATCTTTTATTAATTAAATAATATATATTATACATAAACACACACCTTTGGTGGGTCCAATATTAAGATGCCAATCAATTATTAGAAAGAATTTCCATAAAATTGCAATTAACGCTTTGGATTACGGTTCTGAAACATGGTGACTAACATTATTTCAGGGAGCGTCCCAAGATTCATTACAGATATAATACAAACTATTTTCATGCCATTACGGTCATGAAAATAAGTAAAACACATTTGAAAATGACATTTGATTATATGACAAAATATTTAATGAAAATTCTCTTAATTAGTGCTGGTAAGAAAAAAGCTCTATTTTCCCCAAGGCAAATAGATACTCTTAAATACAGAAATAAGTTACGATGGTGGGTTTGTATAAGACTGAAATAAATTTAATTAATAAAATTAGTAGTAGTGATACTTGGCATTTTATATATATATTTAAGCAGAGTGCAATTTTAATATTAGAGCATTAAAACTGGGTCATGTAGCAAAAGAGATAATAATATGAAGAAGGTTTGCAGTGCTGACATAATAGCCATAAAATAACAGGAAAAGTCGTGCTTCTGGATGGAAGATGAAGTGGATAGGCATGCTGTGGTCATTGCCGACATACAGGCCTTTTTGTACGAAGAAAGTGGATAGGCATGGCATGTGCCAAACTTAGGGAATCACAGCCAGAGGCCCTTTTATATGAAGAAGTGAATATGCATAGCATGTGCCAAACTTATGGGAATCATCACCAGAGGCATTTATATGGAATAGGTACCCATGGGACAGGACATAATGAGAAATCTATAGGTTCAATCTTGTTGTAACCCCCCAGATTAGATTAAACTAGAAGCATGTAATATATCTATATATGAAGATAGCCAAATGTCAGTAACACAGTAATGATAAATGTCACTAATGACATTGAATAAATTTTACTGCTTTAAAATAAATGACCCTAGTTTGAATGCCATAATTTATATAAATAATATGCTATGCCGTTATAATATATATAGAGAGATTCCATTTAATAAAATATACATGAAGATTTTATTTTGTAAAAGAAACATTAAGATTTACCCCCATCTCTTTTCTGCTATTTTTAAATAAATCAATCCCACCTTCATTGATTTTACAATAACTGGAATATATACATACTGTATTTGATATTTTAAGAGTAAATAATAAAAAAACTAGCAGTTATATATAGAAAACAATTAAGTCACCCTTTCAGAAATGAATAAATAATATTTTAAAAAATCAAAGCGTAAATTAGCCTAAGTTCTGGATTCACCCCGGGTAGAAAATCCAGAGTTAAACAAATAACAAATTGTTATACTAAAAATGAACCTAAAATGTTGATTTGTAAAAACAATCTGGCAAATGTATTAATTAATAATGTGTTATGTTTTAAATAGGGACATTAATAACCTTGCTTCATGAAGGTTTACTTTTAAAAATGTCAGAAAAAATCTTTATAAATTAAGCTCACCAGTTTTCTTGAGGTTGGCATATTAATAATAGAAGCACACATATAAAATTAAGTAATAAATAAATGACCACACCAAGGTTAAAGAAAGTTAGAGCATATGAGAGAGATTAAATTCATAGAAATAATTTAAGAGCAATTTACATATCATATTAGAAATAAAGTTAAATAATACATTAGGAGAAAAAGTCTTGATAGTAGAGATTGAAATTAGTTAGACTAGCTTGAATTGCGGCTTTTAAATTTACCTTGCATCATTTTAAGAGTTCATATTTCAAAGTATGCTCATGCATGGCAATTGATTCTTAAATAACAGCAAGCTTTTCTCTAGAATTCCAAAGTTCTCCATCAGGCCTTTACTTCATTCTAAGGAGCATGATATAATGGCAGCGGCAGATGATGACCCAACAGGGATGAGAAGGGTGTTGAAAATTACTACTACATCATTATTTTTTAACTTTCACACCAGCGTAGGTTATGTTCACTGCTGTTCTTTCAATAGTAGCTAATCTGGTGATTTAAAAACTGGCCATTTTATACTGTGCCCAGGTATTTCTAGAATGCTTTTAATTACATAGTTTAGCTTAAAATCTAATCTCCGATCTAACAGAAATTTTACATTTCTTGTTGATTGTTTTTGAAAGATGCAACTGTTAGATAACGTCCAAAAATAAATTCAAATCTATTTCCAGATTAGAAATAGATTTGACAAAAATGTTTATAACAAAGAAAATCTTTAATCTTAATCCCATTTTAAGTAAAGACTTTAATTAAAAATACCTTTTCCAGACTAAAACAATAGTGTTTCCAACCCTTTAATTATTTTTAGACAATTAACAGTTGCATCATTCCATCTTGAATTTTATAAAATACAGTTTAATAGAAAAAAAATACTTTCAAAAGAAAAAGTTGTAAAATGATGTATAATAAAATATTTACAAAAAATCAATATTGTTAGTAAGTTTTGCTCCTATATATATATATATTGCACTGGTCGAAAATGTATGTCCATCCAACAAGATTTAGAATCTAGGCAAAAGTACCCCGAATCCAATCATGCACGAGATACACAGGTCAGGAGCAATCATGAATTCTAACCTATTTGCCCATTCCCCAGATCTATAATATTATGAACAACACCTACGGTGATACCACATAAATTCATTACATCCCGGCCCAGTGCTACAACATTTTACATGAGACTCAACTGGTGATGATGATGAGAGATTGAGTGAACCCAAGATATTAAGTTGCGAGTATACATAAATATAAATATCAATAATGAGATTCGAACAACTGGATTAAATTTAAAATATAAATATTTATTTTAACATAATTGATGATAAGTTTAGATATATGTAATTGACTCTACGCTTATAAAACTTTTGATTATACACATTAAAGAATATTATTAACGTTATATTGATATTGACAAATATTAAGTTAGTGCAGGGTTACAAGAGACAGATTTGTCGGAGTGGTTTGGTGGCCGTTTTATACATAAACATACATTTATAAATATATAATTGAGTTTCGCTAATTAAAAGATTTTAATACATAAGTTTATTGTTTTTATTTAGATATTTCATTTATAATAATTACAATGCAGATACATTTTGAACGGCAGTATAAAACATTATTTTCCTTTATATTTTCAACATTTAACGATGAAATATAGCAAATACTCAATATTTGTGGGAAAAATTTATTTCAGTAGAAAGGAAGGGCAGCTTCGCGATAAGTTGGGTTTAAACACCAATAAATAGAAAGAGAAAAACAGAACGTTTTATTATCGCATATTATTACGATTTTATTTTGCTAAACAGGCTAAAACTAACTAAGAAATGGCAGTGCTAGCATAATATCATCGAAAGGAAATGGCACATTTGGCCATGATAAGGTCATTCTCTAATTTTATATAACGATGGTGCACATCAGCTTTCTGCTGAGACGGTACAGGAAGAAGAAGGTTGGTAGGAAGATACTATAGGCCGGACCATGGCAAACTATACATTGCTTCATCTACTCTAACCTGGATGATCTAGAAGTAAACGTAGACTTCTTTATGACAAGAATACAAATGAAAAAGCTTTGAATCCCTGGAGTGAGGTACAGGCGATTCAAAGTGGTATATAATATATATACTTGGGAGGAGAGAATGATTAGCGAAATGATCGTGATCCCCTGGAGTGAAGTGCAGGTGAATCAGATCGAAGCCGTATATGGCTTATAAATAATTAGTTATATGCTAGCAACGCTATCATAATAATATAAGTAATAAATTTAACTATCAAAGAAAAGCCTTAAAATGGTTTAACAAATACATAATAACATGCGATTATAATGACCTACATAATATAAGGTCATTGATGATAAATTAACTAATATTAATGAAGCTTGCAATGCTCACCCATTCATGAATCAATATTTTAATATCATAATTAAAATTACAAGTGCAAATTATCAAACAAATTTAAGTCACCAGTCTTTGTGGCGATAATGACCAATAAGAAATTTATAACACTAACGGACACCTATAGCCACCCCGGATTGCAGAATATTTATACGTTTCATATAAATTTACGATAAAACATTTAGATAAAAATATTCATTTAAAATATAACCCAAACTTACGAAGTATTTAAAATAATTAATAAGAACTCATTTTAATTCCCAACCCCTTCCCTGTTTATAGAAGTTCGTAAGATTAAGTTTTTTTAGTGGCATTTATAAAAAAAAAAAAGGAAGAAAATATAAAAATATTCATAAACTTAAATCATAACCGCACTAACTAATAAAAATAATAATAAGCGTGAGTTGGATTGCATAATAATTAGGCAGCAAAAAATTGATACAAACGGTTTAACAAAGCACATCAAATATAACAAAATTATTAGTTTACAAATTAATTTTAAAGGTGGTTATACAGTCTTTTGGCTTGTTACCTCAGGATTCTTTGGAAGCACCGGAGAATCTGCTGCAGCAGGCGGCATTCTTTGGGGCTACATTGCGGCAAGGCTTGGCTGAAGATGGCGGATGGCAATTTGGTTCTCCCAAATTTCAAATGGACGTGAAGTCATCTAGCAACGACTGACCCAACTCTAACATAATAGATTTTTAGCTTTATTTATATCAGTTTTTGGCCTCTTAGAGAAAACTTATTCTAAAATAGATTTCCTGCCTTTAATGGATCTCTATTTTAGGAGAAACTTTACTCTATTGTTAGTAAAGATTCAGTTTTAAGATAACTGTCTAAAATCCATTCAAATCAATTTCCTGCTTGGAAATTGATTTGAATAAAACAATATTAATAGCTAACTCAACTGCATTAGCTTTGTTTTAGCTTTTACTTTTTTAATTTTAATTTACAATTTCCTGGTTTAAAATCGTAAGACAAACTCCCCCTTATTTCAGACAGTTAACTTGAATTTACATTTTATTTTATGAAAACGAAAATTATAACATATTAAACTATAAAAATACAATTTTTTTAAAAAAAATACAAAATTACCTAATATTTTTGATTACGTATATTCGCTACTATATATATATATAAAAAGATGATGACACGTGGAACAGTGGTAAAAGCATGAAACTCGACCTTGAAGTAAGGTCGACTGTTTCATTTCTTCCCACTTACACTGACAAACAAAAAAATGAATTAAAAAAAATGCCTTTACTTCGAATCTATTCGTGACTGAAGAACAACCAATTTACTTTCAAAACATTAATTAATATATTTATCTATAAGAACAAAAAAAACACTATATGATAGTGCCCTGTTCTTTCGCACTAAAGTTTCTTAACTTATTTTCCCCATCTTCAACTATCTCCTGCCCTACTCTTCTCCATTGCTCCCCCAGTTTATTTTATCTACCTGCTATCCTGAACTGTCGCCTATGTTATATATATAAAATACATGTGTCTCACTAGTATATGATTATAACTATTTATAATAAGCAAAAATCTTAAAAAAAATTACCGTATGACTTGGATTTTATCTTGGCTGTTTTCTGCCCCTAGAATAGACTCAAAGTTGTGTTATTACGTAATCATTATCTTGTTATATTTGGTTACTTCAATACAAAATTTGTTCATAATTAAAATCAACTCTCTACTACCATCCACTCAATCCAGGTTCGAATTCACCTTCTGATTCTGTGTTTTAAACTAACACCTGTCAGCAAATTTATATGAGGGCATCAGCCGACAAGGTCCCACAGAATGTACAAGTAAAAGCTGGGTCACTCAATTCTCATCTATAAGAAATACATATTTTGTAAGAATTGTCTTACTTTTTTTTTTAAAAAATGTGCTGATAATTACAACCTTTTACATATATGTATGCCACATTTTTATATACATATGATATTGATTACAATTGTATTATTGAATGCATACACTCAAGAGAAAACTTTACAGCAATTGGGTGTGCAATTCGTGAAAAAAAACTTTTTTTTACATATATATTATTCATTATTATTTGAACCAGGTAAGAAAAAATACTACACATATATATCAAATGCTCTATAGGGTATTGCAAGGTGTGGTAATTTCAAAATGCCCCACTGATGGGCGTCCAAACCGGAAGAAAAAAAATTACTGTACCGGTCGAAAATGTATGTCCATCCAACAAGATTTAGAATCTAGACAAAAGTACCCTGAATCCAATCATGCGCGAGATACACAGGTCAGGAGCAATCATGAATTCTAACCTATTTTCCCATTACCCAGATCTATAACATTATGAATAACACCTACAGTGATACCACATAAATTCATTACATCCTGGCCCAGTGCTACAACGTTTTACATGAGACTCAACTGGTGATGATGACGAGAGATTGAGTAAACCCAAGATATTAAGTTACGAGTATACATAAATATAAATATCAATAATGAGATTCAAACAACTGGATTAAGTTTAAAATATAAATATTTATTTTAACATAATTGATGATGAGTTTAGATATATATAATTGACTCTACACTTATAAAACTGTTTGATTATACACATTAAAGAATATTATTAACGTTATATTGATATTGACAAATATTAAGTTAGTGCAGGGTTACAAGAGACAGATTTGTCGGAGTGGTTTGGTGGCCGTTTTATACATAAACATACATTTATAAATATATGAGTTTCGCTAATTAAAAGATTTTAATACATAAGTTTATTGTTTTTATTTAGATATTTCATTTATAATAATTACAATGCGGATACATTTTGAACGGCAGTATAAAACATTATTTTCCTTTATATTTTCAACATTTAATGATGAAATCTAGCGAATACTCAATATTTGCGGGAAAAGTTTATTTCAGTAAAAAGGGAGGGCAGCTTTGCGATAAGTTGGGTTTAAACACCAACAAATAGAAAGAGAAAAACAGAATGTTTTATTATCGCATATTATTACGATTTTACTTTGCTAAACAGGCTAAAACTAACTGTAAGAAATGGCGGTGCTAGCATAATATCATCAAAAGGAAATGGCACATTTGGCCATGATAAGGTCATTCTCTAATTTTATATAACGATGGTGCATGTCAGATTTCTGCTGAGATGGTACAGGAAGAAGAATGTTGGTAGGAAGATACTATAGGCCGGACTGCAGCAAACTATACATTGCTTCATCTACTCTAACCTGGATGATCTAGAAGTAAACATAGACTTCTTTATGACAAGAATACGAACGACAAAGCTTTGAATCCCTCGAGTGAGGTACAGGCGATTCAAAGCGGTATATAATATATATATACTTGGGTGGAGAGAATGATTAGCGAAATGATCATGATCCCCTGGAGTGAGGTGCAGGTGAATCAGATCGAAGCCGTATTTGGCTTATAAATAATTAGTTATATGCTAGCAACGCTATCATAATAATATAAGTAATAAATTTAACTATCAAAGAAAAGCCTTAAAATGGTTTAACAAATACGTAATAACATGCGATTATAATGACTTACATAATATAAGGTCATTGATGATAAATTAACTAATATTAATGAAGCTTGCAATGCTCCCCCATTCATGAATCAATATTTTAATATCATAATTAAAATTACAAGTGCAAATTATCAAACAAATTTAAGTCACCAGTCTTTGTGGCGATAATGACCAATAAGAAATTTATAACACTAACGGACACCTATAGCCACCCCGGATTGCAGAATATTTATACGTTTCGTATAAATTTACGACAAAACATTTAGATAAAAATATTCATTTAAAATATAACCCAAACTTACGAAGTATTTAAAATAATTAATAAGAACTCATTTTAATTCCCCACTCCCTCCCTGTTTATAGAAGTTCATAAGATTAAGTTTTTTTAATGGCATTTATAAAAAAAAAAAAGGAAGAAAATATAAAAATATTCATAAACTTAAATCATAACCGCACTAACTAATAAAAATAATAATAAGCGTGAGTTGGATTGCATAATAATTAGGCAGCAAAGAATTGATACAAACAGTTTAACAAAGCTTTAAGAAAACATCAAATATAACGAAATTATTAGTTTACAAATTAATTTTAAAGGTGGATAAGGCAGTTATACAGTCTTTTGGCTGGTTACCTCAGGATTCTTTGGAAGCACCGGCGAATCTGCTGCAGCAGGCGGCATTCTTTGGGGCTACATTGCGGCAAGGCTCGGCTGAAGACGGCGGATGGCAATTTGGTTCTCCCAAATTTCAAATGGACGTGAAGTCACCTAGCAACGACTGACCCAACTCTAACATAATAGATTTTTAGCTTTATTTATATCAGTTTTTGGCCTCTTAGAGAAAAATTATTCTAAAATAGATTTCCTGCCTTTAATGGATCTCTACTTTAGGAGAATCTTTACTCTATTGTTAGTAAAGATTCAGTTTTAAGATAACTGTCTAAAATCCATTCAAATCAATTTCCTGCTTGGAAATTGATTTGAATAAAAGAATGTTAATAGCTAACTCAACTGCATTAGCTTTGTTTTAGCTTTTACTTTTTTAATTTTAATTTACAATTTCCTGGTTTAAAATCGTAAGACAAACTCCCCACGCCCTTACTTATTTCAGACAGTTATCTTGAATTTACGTTTTATTTTATGAAAACGAAAATTATAATGTATTAAACTATAAAAATACAATTTTTTTTAAAAAAAATACAAAATTACCTAATATTTTTGATTACGTATATTCGCTACTATATATATATAAAGATGATGACACGTGGACAGTGGTAAAAGCGTGAAACTCGACCTTGAAGTAAGGTCGACTGTTTCATTATATATATATGAGCCGCACCTATGTACTTTAATTTAATAAAAAGAATTAATAATCAAATTTAATAATAATAGAAATGTTATTGAAAGTTAAAATTTATAACTTAGGCACGCATCTCAAATATATACATAAAATATATATACATGACAACAGGAGCGGTATGGGATATAGGGTTTAAACATAGGTTAGTAGGTGGAAACATGATGCTCAATCTTAAGCTAAGATTGATTGCTTCAGTATTAAGTATCTGTTTAAATAATTGTTGCTATGCAATGCAATGTGATATGGCTTCTCATTTATCAGTCAGGAATTTCTCAGCCACCATGCACAGAGAAACCTATCAGCCACTTCCCTTTCCATTTCCCATCTTAAATTTCTCCCATATTCTTCTCTATCCTGCTCCATCCCATTTCCATAACATCATCTTTGGCCACTCTATGGCCTTTATATCTAGATACCTTTTATTTGTTTCCAAACCCAGCATAAAAACTAAGAATCCATGTTCTGTATAATCACTTTGTTTTATATTTATCTCCCGCAATTTCATTATTTTTACCCTTTCTGCTGTCAATATTTTCCATGGCTTTCTTACATAACTTGCAAATTAAATCATACACATATTCCCTTGTTACTAACAATCCTGTTTGAGCCTTAAACAGTAAACTACTTTTCTTGCTATTATTGTAAATTATTTCACACCCAATATTCTGCTCACTTCTCTACATATATATATAAACTTTTTTTACTCTCCATTCTAGTTCTCCTATTTTCTATTTTTTATTAATGCATCTATTCTTTTATCATATTCTTTGCCACTATAATCCCCAACAATCCTCTAATCACAATCATTCCATCTTTTGTACTAGTATATTAACATAAAATCTTTTTCCAAATCTTCTGCATACTATACTATCTTTCTAACCCATCTTATTGCCTGTCCTGTACTCATAACCCAATTGAATACAAATTTGACTATTCTCTTACTATCCATAAACTGCAATCTACTGAACATTTCATTTTGATTTTTTCATCTATCATATAAAAACTTGACCACCTCATTTCTTTTTGAATTACCGCCTTTGCCATCCACACATCTTCATCTAGTGCCTTTCTTCCTACTTCTCTTTGTACTTTTTCTAAGTAATCTTATACCTTTTTACTAACACATAACACCTCATTACCATAAATTAACCCTGATACTGTCATACTCATACAATTTCAGCTACATCATAGTTATATGAAAATACTATTAATTTCTTTATCAATACTTTTCTTTTCTATGCTTCATTTATCAATATTTTCTCCCATTTATCCAAACAATTTTTCTAATTACTTAAGATAATTCCCAAATAGTTATATCTATTCATAAAATTATTTCTCTTCTGTTTCCACAGCATTTATCATCATTACTTTTGATTTTTTATATTAAATTTAATTCCTCATTTCTTTACCCATCCTAGTGCACACCTTCAACATAATGTCCATATCTTCCTTACTTTCTGTGCACAACAAGATATCATCAGCAAATAAAAGATCTGAAAATGCATACACCCCCTTGCCATCTATTAATGATATCTCTACCTTTCTTTCTAGTCTTTCTATAGATCTCTCCATTTCTTTCAAATATAACAAAAACAAAATAGATAACAGGGCAGATTTGTCTTATTTCCTAATTGATATGTATAGTAATTATTTTCATACAATCTTAATAAGATTCACTAAAGCTTTATTCATTCCCAAATTTAATAAACTTACCCGTAATATATTTCTATTTACTTTATCACATGTCTTCTCTATATCTATAAAGACCATATATAACTGCCTACCTATATTACTTGCTATTCATATCTATAAGTTATATGACTACAAATAAACTATCTCCTATATGCCTATCCATTTCTAAAACCTCATTACATTTTTGCACTATATTATTTTCTTCCATCCCTTTTGATATCCTTCCAGCCATCATATATGCAAAAACATTATATAACACTGATATTGCCACTATCGGTCTATAATTATTTATTTTTCTATGGCCCTGACCCTTTTCTTTAAACAATAGCCTTTTGTATTATTCCAGCTATCTGGAAATTCTGTCTTCTGTGGCATCTTATTAAAACATAATAATAGATTTAATTTTATCTTGTTTCCCAAATTCATCACCATCTCTGCTGCCCATCCATTTAAACCTCTTGCTTTTCACTTTTCAACTTCTTCCCTGTCTCATTCAATTCATTTTCTGTAAAACTAATATTTTCATTACTATGTGCTTTTATATCTGTTATCACTCTGTCCTTCACATCTAACATCTTTTCTATATCCAATATATACTTATTTAAGATTGTCTCTAATTCTTCTCTAGAGCTATACTCTTTTTTCCACTTCATTTAGTAATACTATTTCTCTCTCTCCTATATTCCTTCTATTAATATATTTCCAAAATTTTTCACTTCTCTGCCACTTTTATTAATTTCCTCCAATAATTTAGTATTTAATTTCATTTTCTCTATATAATAATCTATTTTAGCCAACTTCTTTTTTAAATAGTTTTCTCATTTAATATTAATATCATTTGCCCTTTCTTTGTTTTTAATAACACATTTATATTCTCTTCATGCTTTTCACTCTATTTTACACTTTTACTAATTCTCATTTTTCTATTATTTATTCTTTTGAATATTCATACCTAAAACCCTATTTGCCATTTTTCTACTTCACTATACTAGTCCTCACATTAACCCTCCCCCTCCAACAAACCCTTTATTATCTCTCCTAATTTTCTTTTATTTTCTTTTAAATTATTCTAATCATTCATTCTCCATCCATATCTTTCCCTATCCTTTCTACTTTTATTATTATTTTCCATCACATTACTAACCATTTCTATTATAAAGTAATTATGATCATTATTACATAATCTCTTTTCATTATCAAACACTTTAATTTTCAATACTTTATTCATTCCCTCTTTCTCTACTAATACATAATCTATTGTGTGAAATATATTATTTCTAGACAATGTGTATTGCCCCTCATAAATATTTGATAAATTTCCAATGCTCTAATTTAATTAATCTTTGACTAACAATTTTCAAAAGCTATCCATTCTTGTTATCTACATCATCAATTTTTTCACTATGCCCATTAATATCCCCATAACCATTATTTTTCTTTAAAATAACCAACTACATGTAAAAAGAATCTAAAATCTCCAAGATGCACATTTCATGCTAAATCAGCACTCATCAGTTGGCCTAGACTACAATCTCTTACATATATTTTTATCATTGTTCAGTATGTATATACATAGTAAATTACTCCAGTTTAATTGAAATATGTCAAGTATGCTGCTATCACAACATTGACACATATAACTTATAATTTTTATTAGATGTTTGATTAGAGATTATCCAATGCTCACAGAAGGTAGGGTCTGGTTTCTATCTGTTCTTTTTTACAGGTTTATGATCATATGTCTATCATTACATCCATTGACAAGGTTTTGAAAGATAAAAATTAATCCTTATCTTGTATAAAAGTGGAGTATGAAAATTACACTACAGAAATATTATTCACTATTGGATAATCTATAGCCTAATGAATGACTAATAAAAATTATTAATATTCTTTCATTAAGTGATATGTGCTAATGTTGTGAGCACAGTGCATTTGACACATCAATTAAATTGTAGTAACTTGCTGTCTATATGTATATATGGAACAGTGATAAAGATCTGAGTAAAGATTGTGTCTGAGCCATCTTATGAGTGCTAGTTCAGCATGCAATGTGTATGTTGGTGATAATAAATCATTTTTACATATCATCATCTATCTCTGATTGCATCCCTTCACAAGATGTTCAAAACAGATAGAAACCAATCATTAACTTCTGTGATGGTGGTGTAGTAAAAATTACACTACAGAATTCAGCCACATCATATTTATAAAAAGTAAATCTTGAATTATTTTTATGAAAGGGTTCAAATTTCAAGCTTTTTTTATTTATTTAAAGAAGAAGTGTGTCTAAAAGATTATAAATGTAAGGTATTTAAAATATTTTTAAATACAAGTCATATATGTATGTATTTGACACACAGTAACACACACAACAGCTTTATGTGATATTTTTTAATATTGCTACATTGATACCTTATGTTTGCTTTTACATTTCTGTGTACCTAATATATAAAATTTAGCAGCTTCTATTTCAATTACAATCTTGCTTCATTTATTTGGGCAATGCAGGGTACAACAGGCTTATACCTATTCAGTAGTCACAGTGATGTTTGTTGTTATCTAACATAACAACTAACTGGATTGATTGTTTATGTCAAATCCTCTTTCATGATGAAAGCAATCATATTCACAGAACAACCTCAATTATTGTTTGGATTTTGTGTGGCATTATCTATTCACATATCTATTGTTTTGTAATAATGAATGTTTAATGTCATCAAAGTAACATGAAATCTGAAATAGTACATTAGTTGAAGATAAGTTGAAGTATAACAAAAATATATTAAAGCTATCTTTACTGTGCAATATAATATATGTACATAAAAAGTCAAGTCCACTTATTATTTTAATTATATATAAGGGACTCAAACTCAGTATTTCACACAACCCTTAACTCTCCATGCCATCTCATATTGCTGACTCACCTGATCACACACATGTTGAAAAGATCATATTCTGTGCTAAACCAGAACTCATCAGTTGGTCCAGATTACAATCTCCACACATATATACAATCAGTGCTCAACTTTATATTAAGACAGCCAATCTTCATATACTTTAATGGACAGGCTTCTAACTACTCCAACCCACAACTCTTCAGACATCCATTTCATTGAAAATCTGATGATGGAATGTTCAAAACCCTGTAAGTGCCAAGATTGTCATCCTACCCATGTTGATGTTAGTCATTCTGACTCCTCATGTACTGGAGAATAATCTATTTTAATTATAGTAAAAAAGTTACTTACATGTGTTTCAATGTGCATCAAATCTCACAAAATAATTATCTAGAAAAGGGCATATTTACAAAGTTCTACTTCCCATTTATTTATTACAAAAAATCCTACAATAATAGAAATCCAAACATTATAAATCTCAAAATCATTAATCTACAAATGTGCAATCAATATTTTAAATTGATCTTCGATATAGATGATATCAATATTTTATCATAATTCAAAATTATTTCATAATTAAATAAATTTGAATCAAAATCAAAAAAGCAAATCACGAAAATTAATTTGAACTACATTTTCTCATATAATTAGTTATTGAAATCTAGAATTCTTTTCAGTTTTAGACAGTTGGTTGTCAATTCTTTTACTAAAGCAATTATGAAAGTAAAGAATCAACATTCTTTTGTAAAAAATCCAAATATTATTTTTATGTGTAATAAATAACACATAAAATTGTATTAAAATAAAGGATGTTATTTATCTTGATCAATAATGCATGACCAGATACAAAAATAACTTCATCATATCACAGTTTTGATGGTTAGATATAACTTCAATATTTGAAATTCATGCATTCTTCATATACCTGGAACTTAATTGTAAATACAGGGGATTTTAACACAGACTTTCAAGTACCCTTCAACTATCCACACTATCACCGAGTTGGTCTATATCAATAGATTGAAGTCTCTTCATTAAAGTATGAAGATTTAAACAGGCAAAACTCTCTATATACATATTGCTACTCAGTGCAAGCTAGAGTAATTAATGGATGCCAAAAGGCTTGCGCATAAAATCCCCATCTAGTTCCTACTCATCCAATATCCCCAGACTAGTTTCTGGCTTGTGGCCTTCATTAGTGAAGAGCCTTGGATCTGAGAGCACTGCATCTAAATCTTAGGATCATCTTAGGATCATGTGATGTTTATTGGCTTAAGTAGAATTTGCTTTCTTAATATAAACTGAGCACTGATTATATAGGTGTATGGGATGATGATGATCTGGACCAACTGATGATTGCTGGCTCAGCACGAAATATATTGGTGATTATTTATCTTTTCTACATATGTGTATCAGTGGTATGAGATAGTGTGGATAGTTGAAGGGTGCTTCAAAGTCTGTGTTCTAATCCTCTGCATTTACATATAACTTTAAATAAAACCCTGACATCCCCATGAAATGGTATAATTGTACCAATTCATTTCAGCTCCAAGTATTTACTTGATATCACATAAAACATGAGATAATGTTTTTCCATCTGTTATTGAATTATTGATTAAGTTAAGAGAATTGTTTAACTCAAAAATCTATTATGTATTATTATAAGTTTTCTTGTTATTGAAAAAAAAAAAAACCCCATTAATTTGAAGGATTTCAATTTTACAATTCCTCTACAATTTTACTGCTATCTTTAAAAGCTTTATTTCAATATTGTGTTTCAATTTTTAAAATGCATAAATAATAAATTTGATGGTTAATTACAAGTGTATTAAAATAGAAAATTGCACAAATTATTCATTCTAAAATAAGAGTAGACCAGATTTTATTATCTGCTGCATATTTGAAATTACTAAAACAACCTTTAGTTTAATTTCTGATATTCCAATACTTTTTTGTATGTTCTGTTTCTTAACTTTTCTTACAATAAATTTCTTTGCCTTAAAAACTTAAAAATAATTTACCTATGTTGTTTTATTGTTAAGAATAAATAATATGAGACTTTTAACACTGTATTTTATATCTGTTTCATTTTTTTATGATATCAAAATTTTGTTTGTTACATTTCAAGAGATGGAATTTACTTTCACGTAAAGCAATCTTATTATGAAAATATACAGATGGTATTAATTTAACATTTATCTTTGGGGATATTTCCTAATTACTCAATCCTACATAGTAAGTCTTTGCCATATCATATTTCAGGTTATATATCTACCAATACCAGATAATTTTTATATCGGATTTTACAATACAATTAGTAGATGAAATACACAGGCTTATATATACCTGGGTCTATATATGTAATAGACAGGGTATGGGCACAGACTTTCACAAGACCCACCACTCTCCACACTATCTCATAATACAATTAGTAAAAAGTTCAATTGATGTCTTTTCATTTCAGGCATAGCAAATGTCATCAGTATTGTTTCAGAGTTATAATATTGTCAATACTTTATATTTCAAAAAACAAATTTCAGGTGAAACAATTTTTTTACCATGGATTAACGAAATTCTTTATATAGTTACAGATAGTTTTAATAGAATGAGAATCCTGATAATCCTATTTGAAAAAATGCAAATAAATCAATACAATTTTAATATATAATATCAATTTGTAATTTATAGGGAAATGTTTCTATCATATATTTTATGCATGAAAATTTTTTGTAATATTAAATTATAATTATATTGAATTGGATACATAATATCACCTTTTGAGGTAAGATTAATATATTAAAAGTAGTTTATATGTATTTATACATATTTGTAACAAATACAGGCTTATATCATTATGGTTTAATGTACATGTTAAACAAATGGAAAACATATATACAATAACAACTAATGTTATATACAAGCTTATTAAATTAGGTCGTGTTACCCTGATTTGATTTTTTTGCAATAACAATTAATCTATATACTGTAACAATGCTATCCTATATATCTGATATTTTGACTTCATCTAGCATTTTCTTGCCATGTGACTAAAATGTAAGCAACTTTAGATGTCTTTACAGATGTATCTAACACTTTTAGATGTACTTAGTAGTCATTCTCATGTAAGAACAGTGACATTTCCAGTTGTTTTATGACAGTTTACCTCTTGTCTGATATAAAATTTAGCATCTTCTATTTCAATTACAATCTTGCTTCTTACATTTGTGCAATGCAGTGTACAACAGGTTTATACCTATTCAGTAGTCACAGTGATGTTTGTTGTTATCTAACATAACAACTAACTAGATTGATTGTTTATGTCAAATCCTCTTTCATGATGAAAGCAATCAAATTCACAGAACAACCTCAATTATTGGTTAGCTTTTGTGTGGCATTATCTATTCTTATATCTATTATTTTGTAGGAATGAATGTTCAATGTCATCAAAGTAACATTGAATCTGGAATAATGTATTAGTTGAAGGTAAGTTGAAATATAGCAAAAATATTTTAAAACTATCTTTACTATGCAATATTATATATATGTACATAAAAATACAGGCCCACTTATTACTCTAATTCTAATAAAAAAAAGTTACTTACAATTGCTTGTATGTCCATCAAACTTCACAAAATAATTATCAAGATTGAGGTCATATTTATAAAGTTCTATTTCCCAGTTGTCTAATGATTCATAAATGAATCGAATTTTTTTGAAAGCAAAATATATGTGATCTTTTTATATATAGGTATTTATAACCATGATAAAAAAATTTAATTATGGCTTTTATTTACAGGATCTCATCAAGTCACAAGTCAAGGCAGTAGTAGGTGGTGGCCAAAGACACTGTGTGCTAAAAATCCTCTGACTATAAATTCAGACCCCTATTTGATGATGACTTTTTATTTAGGCACTTACAACTGTAGATTACTTTCAAATGAAGAATGTTTGCACAAATTAGGAGAATGATTTTAATATTAAATGGAACATTGTTTGTCTTTGTGAAGTTAGAAGAAAAATGAAAAGACAATTGATTTAAAATGTGGACTTATACTTTTCTACAAAGACACAAACATTGAAGTATAAATGGATGAAATTTACTACAAGTAAAAAATGAAAGAGTAACACTGTTGAAATTGTTGTTATATCAGGTACAAATTAAAGGAAGATACAAAATGCACATAATTCAGATCTATATCCCAATAAATTCTCATTTTATGAACATAAAAATATTTTTCATCAAACCAAATAATATTTTGAAATCATCATGGAATATTTTAGTGTTAGAATTGGCAGATGATTGCAAGTTAAAAATAATGTGAATAATTTTGATTATATTGTTATAAAAGATAGAGAATTTCGATTTTTGAGTTTTCAGAGGAAATAAAACTACATTATAAATTCTTTTTTTAATTTTTTTTTAAAAAAAAATGCTAAATTGAAATGGACATGGATGCATCCAAATGAAGGTACAGCAGAATTAGATTATATTTCGACTAACTGTAAATGTTTATTTTAATTTTATAATGTTCTTAATAGATTCAACATAAGAAATAATTATCAATTAGTGATATATATATATATATATTGTAACGATATATAAATATGCCATTACATTAATTTAAAATAAAAACTAAGTTCGCAAATAAAAATAAATTTATTAAAAATCTAAAAGCTAAAAAAAATTAAAGAGTTGTTAAATGTATATATCATTTGCACAGATGCAAAACTTTAAAAATATTTTTTTTAATAAATAAAAGTATTTGAACATACTTTATTAATAAAAGGTACAAGATTTAAAGATAAAATATTTTTGTAAATGGAAATGATTGTTTTATAAATTAATTGAAAAGCAAGCTAGCCCTTGGGGCTCTTGTATAATTAAAAAGTCTGATGAAAGATAGATAAGAAAATAAAGAAATTAGCTTGACCAATGGAAGCACCAAGCCTCAGCTCAGACGCTAATGCAAAAGATGGATTAGTGACATTTGTTCATTGAATCCGTGTGGATGATATAAAAGGAAAAATATTGAAATTAAGTTCAGTTCCAGCTTTTTTGTGTTTGAGAGGTGTGATAGGATGCACATATCACACTCTATTTAAAAAAAATGAAGTGACTGTAATACCGGAATGGAACCAACTAATGCCACCTGCAGAACATCAGATCAGTCTTCCAATGGAGACGTCATGGGAATTAAAAACAGGAACCTGGACTATTCTACTGTGAGCTATGAACTTTACAAATTAACAAAAAAAAAAAAGTAATTAAGAACTTTCGTCAATTTTTTTTAAAGATTCAGCTAATCTAAATTTTAAAATGAACTCTTATTTGATTTTCAAATTCATAATTAATGTTTAAATTATATATATTTGAGTTTGCTAAAAAAAAAAAAAATCATTTCCATTTTTTTTTATTTCTATTAATATTTATTTGTATAAATTATTTAAATGCATGAAATTTAAGTTGGGTATGGATGTTGCATGGATTCGTTAGCGATTAATTATGTTGTGGTTTTCATATTCGATTAGAATATATAAGTCATCGATGTCAATGTGGCACCTTATGATGAATGCCATTGGGTTTCTTGTATTCCCTCTGCAATTGATGTTATCAATGACTTTGTATTTTGATCGGTTATGTTTATTTTGAAATGTTTTTAACCGTGGAATCTATGCAGCCGATCTATACTCAACATTATAAAACAAATTTTATAAAATTCATCTGTGCGAATGTATATAAATGTTATATTTAAGTTGGGTGTGAATAGCTATATAGATTAGTAAAGTTATATATAGTTTAAGGGAGGGTAATCTTAGGTTATTTGTTTTGTAGTTAAATTGGGTCAATGGATTGGATATATCAGTGTAATTAGTAGATGTAGTATGAAGTTTGCTATGTGCAGAATCACTGTATATGTCGCACAACCCCTTTTGCCTATGGATGGGATTGTAAGTCGGCAAAAAGGACCACAGTCCCTTCCTATGGAGTTTTTATTTTATTGTTCTTCTTGCCATACAGATGTAACATTCCTGTATTGGACAAGAGTCAATGTCTTCTCTAACTATACTGTTCAGATGTACATTCCTGACAGTATAGTATATTAGTGCCATTGTATTTTCACGCTACATTGAATACATCAATGTATCAGATAGATTGACACCGGTTTGACTGCAAACTTTTGGCCTAAGGTTAAATGAGGGATAGAATATTTTCTTTTCAAATGCAAATCTATGTAGTTTATTCATGCTCGACAATTTTAAAATTTTAAAATAATAATTTAAATTAAGTGTTAATATTAAAATCTAAAATAATAAATGTTATTCCTCAAATTTAAATGATTATATATGTGCGTAAATAAATGTTGTTTGTGTATTAATTACTGGCAGTGGCATATTTTATTCTTTGTTTAATATTAAAAATAGTCTTAGATAAGAATTTATAAATATAAATCTCTGCTATTCTGCTGAGCTAGTGACAATGGGCTAATGATCAGAATCAACCAGTATAATTTTTTTTTGACTTACGTATCTGCTTACTATATAAATTTTCTAGGTTCAAATGCCTAGTGGCGCCCTGTAGTGCAGATTACATTAAGTCTAATTTCTCCCCAATCATTTTAATATATATATATTGTGACAGGCACTGTTAGCATGGAGCACTTGTTAAAGCTATCCCTACTTAAATGTATATATTTATACTTTGCCATATTAATCAGATTAGTAAATGAAGTACAATCTCATATAAGTGAACAATTAACTGAGTGACAGTGGTTTGTACAGATATTTTTGCCTATGCTCAGGTTGAATAAATATCATAATGGAAAAGTAAGATTTATGATTTTTATATATATATAATTGTGAAGTTTCATAATGTGTGTAAGTTATTTAGGTACAAGGTTGTAAAAGGGTGATAATTAAAGTAATTGTAAATATTTTGCACATCTGTGATTTTATACTTTGTTTTTCTGCTAACGATTTAAAGGAAACATGGGTTATTATTGTATGGTCTATTTTAAATTTTACAAAGGTATACAAATTGTCACTATGTACATTTTTGTTTTATCTGAAACAAATATCAATGGAGAAAACCCAAAGAATGTAATATGAGTTACTAATTGTTAAAACTAATTTGAGATACGTTCAAAATTCCAGGAAATATCAAGTTTACCTCTTCTATTTCAAATTTGTCTTTGTTTAAATGTATCTTTTGTAATAAATAGGAAAAACAAGAAAAGAAGAGAAGAAAATTTCATTTCCATTGTATTGAAATTAGAAATTATGGGTAAATGGAACTCCTTAATAATTTAAAAAGATCTGGGATATGGGGGAATAAAAGATGTGAATGATATATAAAAAGGGTTTGACATATATCCATTTTGTAGTAATCAATTATAAAAGAAATTGGAGGTTTGTCACCTGTTGGGGGTTTGTTCATGCTGTTATCTGGTAGAGGGAGTTGTTTTTTCTTTTTCTTTTTTGGCCATCCCATGTTGGTTGGGTGTGCAGCATGAAATTTTTGGGAAAGAAGTTGAGGATTGACCGATTGTTGGTTCTTGTGAAGTACCTATGCTGGTAAGTTTTGACTATGTTTTCTGTTCATGAGATATTACCAAGGCTATTTTAGTAAGGCCATGTTGGAGAAGCTATCCACAGAATCAAGAGAAATATTCTGGTCACTGAGCAGTGAAGAGATTTATAAAAGGGGCAGAGGGCTGAATCCAGTTTCGAATTAAAGCCACTCCAGAATTGTATGTTGGTCCATGGATGGCTGCTATAGTTCTTATAAAAGATATTAATAGAAAGCTGAATGAGATGAAAATGTCTAAATTTATTGCTACAATTGAAATGGAGTAAACACCCCAATGATAGTAGACCAGCCCACCTTCTATTCTATCACCATGTAGCCACAGAAGCCAATTGCTGATGATGAACACCTTAATGCCTATATCTTGCTGTCAAGAAGAGAAATACTTGTCATCATGTTTTATTGTGAACTAAGGAATTGTTCAGCTTGGAGATGATTGATGAGAGAAAACAAAAGGGAAATCAGATGGTATAATCTTCTATCGTTAGTACATTTTGTTGTTATAATTTTTTTTTTCATTTCTTTATAAATTATTTTGTCTCCCACTCAAATGGTTCCCCAGAGTAATTTTTATAAAGTTGTTGTTCATGTAGATGCATACTTTTTCACATTTAACACACACACACATATATATATATGTATATATATATATATATATATATATATATATATTGTACCCTCACTTCTGGATATATGATATAATTTAAAATATGACTAGCTCAATTAAATCATTATGCTTGGCTAAAATATATATAACTATCTTTAATATATTTTTATAATATTATAACTTATCAGATTTATTACAAACTTATCAAAAATTAATATAGTTTAATATTATGTACTAATTAAATAAGTATTTAATAAAATCATGAGACTGTGAAGTGAAGTTACAAGTGGTAATTGGACTTACATTGAGTCAATGTCTTTCCAAGACACTGTCTCAATGGCATAAGAATACTATTACTTCTAATTATTTCATTACTAACTCTACAGCACTCTTATGACTTTTATAAGTAAACTATCTTTAATAATCATAGATAAATAAATCTCAATCTTTTATTAAAGAAATATAATTAAATAATCTCAGGTTCTTCTAATTATCTTAAAGTAATAATAATTCGTGCAGATAGGAATGATAAGGGATTTAATACCAAACCTAAATACACCTAACTTATTCTAATAACAATAACTAACAATAATAATCTTTAGTGTATAGCTTAATCTTATCTATTTTATTGTACTATTAATCATTAAGAAAATAAGTAAATCATATACATGTCTTACACTTCCATATAGTATCTTAATTTTAAAATAGACCAAAATCTTATAATTTAACAATCTGTGGCAATAAATAATATTATACTTTTATATTGTGCATTATAATTACTTTGTGACCATTATAATATTATATGTTAATGTCAATCAATTTCCATAAATTATATTAAGAAAATATTGTGTTTCTTTCTAAAAAATAAAATAATAAATTCATATTGTGCAAATATTATGTTTATTCAAATCATCTGTTGTCAAATGCTGTGGTGTAAAATAATGAATTCGACACACTTTTAAACAACTTAAACAAATTTATTTACATCAACTTTAACAAATAACTTATTTACACTATTTACATTTACAAATGGAACTAAAGAAAATAAAACAAAATAAGAAAAATGATAATACAAGATTTTTTTTACACTGTTACTATTTCCATAATCATAAATATATAATTTATACATTTTTTAAAATGTTCTATCAATAACATTTAATTAAGTTTATGACTTTAATTTTAATAAACATCATTTGTTATCAATTAATATAAGAAAAGGTTTATATGAAATATCATTCATGTAGCATATATGTAAATAAACAAACTTTAATAATTAAAATGCTACTTCACTGAAGTCTTACTGCTATTTAGATTATAATGTACTAGTATGTATTACATTTACTATTAATATTACTCAAAGATCAATTAATGTATAAACTGATATAACTTTATAATATGATAACAATTATTGATTATAATTATTTATTTCATTCCGATATAATGTCATACTACATGTCTTATCAAAATATGCAATACGTATATGTTTTTTTAAAGTAATATTTTAAATTATTCAACAATTTCAAATTTTTATAAAGTATTATATCAAATAAAATTCTATGATTCTTTTCTATTTAAATTATTACTATTTTTACTTGTTATTCCTATTCCTTCCTAATAAACTTCTATCTACAAAAGTCATTTTAACCTTATTTAATTTCAGAAAAACAAATGACCAATTTTAAAAAACAAAAATAATAACATCCAAACTCTCTTATACCTCATCCTCTATATACAATAAGCCTTCAATCAAAAATATAAATTTCTACATAAAATTAACTTACTTATCTAATAAAAATAAAAAATAAAATATAGATTTTTATTATATCTCTTACTAACTTGAAAAGGAAAAAAAAATAAATAACTTATACTAATATAATTGTAACAGAAACATTAAAATTTATTCACGAAAGAATCATATAATTATTTCTAGGTTCTCATATTACGTTGTACTAAATTTACATCATCAATTTAAAGTATGCATATTAAAATAAAACGTTTATTACTAATATTATGCGTGTGTATTCTTTAAATATTTATACATCCATTCAACAATCAAATAACACTTGGTTGATCTAAAGAAAACATAGCAAATACATCAAATTATTATTATTACATAATTTTTTACCATAAATGATACTTTAATGTACAGTCCGTCACACGATGTCCTCCAGGAATATAGTTTTACAAGATAATTTCACATTTACACTCAACAATTATTCTTTAAAATATTATGTGTTGTATAATTATAAAATAAACTTTATGCAATTAAATGTTATATTAATATTTAGTTATTTTCAAAAAATGTAAATGTACCTTTCCTATCTTTAATAAATCAATAATTAATTAAATATTTATGTTAGTTAATAAATAAAACATATTACATAAAAATCCAACGGTGTCTTCTTTCATCCATAATAGTTCTTTTTCCTAGGCACAATTTTTCACCAAACATTACTTCCTTTTCCGGTACATCACGTGTTTTTTAAAAGTTTTTATGAAATAAATGAAAACGTTCTTTTTTTTTTTAAAAAAAAATAAAAGTCAGTTCCACCATAAAACAAAATAAAATTGAAATAGTTTACAGGATCCGGGTTCACTTCTTTTAAAGAAAAAAAAATATTATTTAAAAGTTATTATTTTTAGAATTAGTCTATAGTTTATAAAATTCTTATTTAATTATTTTTAATTGATTTGGATATCCACATATATTTTACTTGCGCATTCCTTAACGAATATTTAGGTAAGATTAATTTTATATTCTTCTGTACGACCAGCGTTCAGATTTTACTAATAAAATAATTTTATTTATAGGTATTTCTTTACCCATTAAATTTCCAATTTATTTGCCTTTTAAAACTGTCAAAACTTAGTCTTTTAAACCATAAAGACTTAACAAGGCAAGTATTTATATAATTACTATTAATTATCATATCTTTATCAAGATATATACTTAAATTTATAATTTACAGATACTTTCTTCATAAAGAAGTATTTTTCATTCTTTTAAATATCTGTTTTATAAAAATTAATTACCATCGGCTTTTAAATTTATACAAGGTCCAACGTATTACTTTTATGCATCTAATAACTCTCCTAGTTAATCCAGCGTTTGTTAAATTTTCAGTATAAAGTCTCCAATACATTTTATCCTTACACGATGTTCTCATGACTATTTGATAGTAAATTGAGCTTCAAGAAACGATCAATAGGAAATTATAGTTAAAATTAACACTGCATATTTATCGACAAACTTTTATAAATTATTTTTAAAAATTACTCTCTTATAATTTTAAACGATTTTGAGAGCGTCTATAATTACTTAGCTATTTCTAATAGCACCCTTTACTTTAAGAATTTCAATCACAATCCCCTCCGAACAATTGAACCTTGGTTTTATACCGGAAGAAACTCCCACTTGATTGGTGAATTAAACAATCGACTTGCTAGCTTATTTACATATTTTACCAACAAGACAGAATTAAAAATAAATAATGACTTATTTAATATTTATTATTTATCACATTATTAAATTCTTAAATTAATCTTTATTATTTATTTAAATCTATTAAACATTTTTTAAAATATTCTTTCTTACTTTATTTCACTTTTAACTTTTATAAGATTATTTTTATAAACAAACTAAGTCTATTTTTATTCGTTATATTTTTTGAAGCAGTATTTTAAAAATCAAATTTAATATTTCACATTAATTATCTTTATTTTTATTTCGTGATAGCTAATATAATACTTATAAATTTTATAACAGAATTTTAAAATAGTTTTGCAACTTTACTAAAAAAACTCCCAAGCATGTGTGTATGTGTCTAATTAACATCTGTTTTTTTTTTTTACAACAAAGCTACAAACGCTTGTAATAATCTAAAAATAAACTAACAATTCTTTTTTTAAAATAAATATTTTTAAAATAAATAATATATTATAACAGTTTTTAAAATAATAATTCGATATTATTAAAATCAAATATTAATCTTCTATTATGTACTACTAATAATTAAAATATTTATATTCACTTATTAAATATTAATCTTTATCAACAATAAATATATGCATTTAATTTTAACTTCTTTTTAAAACTTTTAGCTTTAAACATTTATTTATTAAATTTATTAATGCAGTATTGCTTATGGCCAGTTTTCCCAACCATATACTATTATCATCCCTATTGAAACGTCTCTCTCAAACATCAGCACAATTTTTACATATCAAACAATCATGAATTACTTTAATTACACTTTTTAAAAGATTGTTTAAAAACAAAATTAACATCATATAGCTAAATATATCTTAAATTTAAAATTTTTTAAATAGATTGATACAACAATTTATGGAGACCCATACAAAAGGGCACAATATATATTGGTGCTATTTTAAAATTCACATTTCTTTAAGTTATATACTTTTATTATTCTCTTATTCTTCTCCTTCACTTTCTTTGCATATCTTCATATAATCATATATATTGCTTATAACACTCTATTTATATACATGTTAATGCAACAAATTTTCTTAAAACTTCTTTATTTTCTTACAGTTTCAACTGTCCAGCAGTCTTCATCAGAACTCTATCTTCTTCACTGCCTTAATTAAACTGACCGTTATTTAATTAAGGCAGTAAAGAAGATAGAGTTCTGATGAAGACTGCTGGACAGTCAAAACTGTAAGAAAATAAAGAAGTTTTAAGAAAATTTGTTGCATTAACGTGTATATGAATAGAGTGTTATAAGCAATATTTTTTTTTTATTATTTTATCTGTGTATATGCTTGGTATGTACACACAATGCAAATTAAAAATGTGTTTAACAATATAGGTGGGAGGAATGTTAAATTTTTATCTTTCTTTATTTTTTTATATAATGTGTCAAAGAATTATGGATGATTTATTTTACCTTTGATAAGATTTTTTTAAAATTATTTTATAATTTGTCAAAATGTTTAACCTGCATATTGGTAAATCTCAGACCATGTTATTTAGAATTAACAATATGGACTGAAAAGGGGAGGGGTGGCAGTTCCACGTTTAACTAAAATGTTTTACTTATTGATTTTTCTCTTTATTGTCTTATATATTTTGTCAAAGTGGGTTTTAATATGTCAATTGGTGATGGGTGCATTTTGGGAAATAATGGTTTATAAAATTGGCAATGGTGACATCTCATTCCTATCTCTACACAAAATTAACTAGGGTTCAGATGATGTGACCATCTGCTGTTTTCCTGAGAAAAGAGTTGACTGATCATGGTCCCTAGGGAATTACTTTATCATGATTATGTAAAATTTGTCGACACGCTGACTTTTTTTAAAATTTTATCTGTGTGGTTTGTGGCAGTATATCCTTTTGGAAGGGAATTTGCTCTCTTCGAAAGTGGCATGTAAAGGCAAGATCAGAATGCAATCTTTCAAAAATATACCGCCTTTAAATTAATTGTGCCAATCAATATGGTAATATATTTTTTTTGTAGAGAGAGATCAGGAAATGCAGCCAACTTTCACTGATTTGATTTCTTTCATTTAAACTCGGATCAAGTGAATTTAATTTTTTTTCTTTTAAGCTTGATGTATGGTTTATATATTGACCATTATGGTTAGGCATGATGGTCATCAAGTTATATTTTATCAATCTGTAAAATAAAATTTTAAATTTTAATCAACTGTAACCTTAATTATTTAAATCTGTTATTTGAATCAGTGGTGTGGTCTAATGGTTATTAATTTTAGTGGATGAGAATAGGTAAATTTAATAAATAAATCTCTTTAGGATAGTAAATCATCATATTATCCAACACATATATCAGCTCTCTGCCAGCTTGTGTGTGGGCACGCTCACATATTATTGACAGACAAATTAGCTTCAATATCTATGATGTAATAATCTAATATTACTTTAAATAAAGCCATACAATTCATTTAATATTTTTACTGTTTAATAATAGCCTGTCAAAAGACTTAAGATTATAATTATTTTTAAACTAAACAACATAATTAAATGTTTTTCTGAAGGTTTGTGATGATGGTGTTCTAGCTATATTTTTATATTGGACTATTTCCATCATCTAATATGAATGTTTTTAGAAAAGTTTGATTTTAGTTAAATATTCCAAATTCATTCAACTGTTAGTAATATCACACCAAACAGGTTAGAATTTGCACTAACTGGTAGTAATATCACAGCAAACAAATGTTAGTAATATCACAGCAAACAGGTTAGTATATGCACTAACTGTTAGTAATATCACAGAAAACAGGTTAGTATATGCACAACGTTTCAAGAGGTATTTTTCTCCCCTCTTCTTCAGGTGTTGCTGGCCTGACCAGTGACAGTACTAGCATGGGATTCGAACCTGGGTCCTTAGATTCTTGATTATTGAAATTTAAGGTAACGCTCTAACCAACTGAGCCATGCAGTTTTATCTATAACAGACCTAAAATACATAACAAATGTTGTTACTAAGAATTTAAAATTATGATAGAAAGTGGTTTTGGAACTTTGCTTCACAGAAAAAAGTTAAAAGTGAACTATATTAAAAGTCATACCTGATTTTAATTGCTAAATAACTCTTCTGATACACTCATAAAATGTTTTTATTAAAATGAAATGCTATTTAAAAATAAACGCATATACCATTAATTTCTATTTAATGTTCTATAATTTACAAATTACTCAGAGAATAAATAAAATTATTTTATTATGTTAAAATTTGTAATAATAACACCTCATGCCAGTCTAAGTTTAATTAATTATGAATGAATAAACTATTAACATTAGAGTTCTCAGAAATACTTTACTGAAGTTCTTAATATTTAAATGTCACAAAATACCTTGAATTCATGGATAAACTGGATATGTCTTTACTTAACTGTTGTGGAATTGCATTGATTATTAAAGAAAATAATATTATTTGCCAATATTATCTCAGTTCACCTTAATTCAAAATTGATAATTTATTATATTAATAATATTGTGAATTTTAAAAATACTATAGGATATTTATTGGATAGCTGGAGTATATCTTAAAATTAAATAATTATATAATGCAATAATATTTTTAATCAACGTTCATATTTAAGGTTGCATTTTCTTCCAGTCTAAAAGTATTAAAAATGTTGTTTTTTTTTTAAAAAAAAGAGAGAGATCATAATTCATTGATTTGGGTAGTTCCCCTATAATTAATAATAACTGAGTAATAAATATTTATTTGAAGCATCCAGCATATTGTTATTCTAGTAAATACATTGAAGATGGATATTTACAAATATTTGTGATAAATAATAAAATTTATAATGATGGTATTATGGAAGATAATCTTCCATGCTAGCTATATATTTGAAGTTAAAAATGGAAGTTGATGACTCTCAATAATTCAATTGGTTTATATATAGGAGTGAAGAAATAATTTAATCACAATATTTATGGAGAAAAAATGCTGTGAGAAATGTAAAGTAATTATGATATTATTAAAAAGCAAAGAACATCACGAGGGCTTCAAATAAGTTTCAATTATTACATTCAAGTTTTTCCTTTCTTCACAGAAGAAATATGAAGAAATCTTATTTAATAATATTCTATTTTTTAAAAATTTTATTGTGCATTTTATTATAATCTTATGTGTATTTAATATTTGTAGGTATTCAGCAATCGACTGCTCATAAAATAAAGGGGATGCAAAATAACGGTTATATTTAGTTGTATGATTATGTTAAAAACTGATCACAAGAAAGGTAACATTATTTAAGATAAATTTTTAAACTTTGTTATGTCATTTTTTTTGTTGTTTGGTTAGTAAAGCTGCCATTATCAAAAGAGTGTGATAACATTCAATTTTGATTGAATCTAGTTACTGTACCGGTCAAAACATGTTGATCCATCTAACATGAGCTGGAACTCACAAAATGTACTTCAAACCCAGTCAAGCCTAATATTTAAGTCAGGGGCCAACCTGAATTCAAACCCATTCCCTAAGCCCCAGATCAAACACCTAATGAATAACATATACTGATGGCACATGAGAATTTATTCTAAAGTCTGGTCCATTAGCAGAGTGAAGAAGACAATGAGACATATATTAACTACATTATAACTGAACTAAAATAGGCATACACATGGATGTACATGTGGAAGTGGAGGAAAAGGAATTTGAACAACTCAAACAAGTTAGACAAAAAATAATTTAATAACATGAATAAATTATATACATTAATGTGTGTATGAATGAGCAGTCTACCAAACAATAGATAATTATATATTTGGATTCATGCTGACAATTCTCATATACTCTTTTATTAACTAAATAGCATATATACATTAACACACATCTTTGGTGGGTATGATATTAAGATGCCAATCAATTATTAAAAAGATTATATAAGACTGCTATTAACGCTTTGGTTTACAGTTCTGAAATGCGACGACTAACATTATTTTGGGGATCGTTCCAGAATTCATTACATATATAAGAAAAACTATTTTCACACCATGTCGGTCATGAAAATGAATAAAAAACTATTTCTTGAAAATTCTTTAATTAACATTTAGGAGACAGAATGCTTGATTTTTTTCCCAAGGCATATACTCTTAAATACATAAATAATAGATTACGATGGTGGGATTGTATAATAAGATAGAAATAACATTATAAATTAATAAAATTAGTAATATTTGGCATTTACATATATTTTTGAGCAGAGAGCAATTTTTAATACTACAGCACTAAAATTAGGTCATAAAGCAAAAGAAATAATAATATTAGAAGTGGCAGTACTGACATAATGGCAAAGAAATCAAGATACATTCGTGCTTCTGGATGAAAAATGAAATCTAAGACTTCCTTCTTAGGGCTGTGCTTAGAGAAAAGTGGTTAGGCATGACGTGGGCTAGGTGTCCTGGAATCACTGACATGCAGAGGCCTTTTTATACAGAAAAAGTCCAGGGAAGCTCAACTATCTTCAGGGACAGGACATAATGAGAAATCCATGGGTTTGATCTCATTGCAACCCTAAGATTAGAAGCACGAAGATGAGCTGAATGTCAGTAATGCAATATGGCCAAATGTCATTAATGGCATTGAATAGGATTTACTGCTTGAAAATGAATGACCCCTTGTTTTAATGCTATAACTTATACAAATAATACGTTATGCTGCTATAATATATGAATAGAGAAGATTTCATTTAATAAAATATACATTAAGATTGACCCCCTCCTTTTCTGCTATTTAAAATAATTTAATCCCACCTTCATGGATTTTGATAATAATTGATAATATTTAAGCATTTAATATTTTAAAAGTATGAAAAAAAAAGTAAAACTAGCAGTTATAAAGAAAACAACTAATAGGTCACCCCTTCAGAATTTAAATAAACATTTTAAAAGATTTCAAAGCACTAATTAGCTTGAGTGATGGATGTACCCCATGTAGAATTACTTCATTCTATTTGGAGTTCAACAAACAACAATTTTATAATAAAAACCAACATAAAATGTTGACTCGTAAAACCAATCTGGCAAGCATATTAATTAATTAATCATACATTATATTTTGAGGGAACATTAATAACCTTAATTCATAGAAATTTACTTAAAAAGAGGAAAGGAAAGATTTTAGAAATTCAGCTCATCAGGTTGCTTCAGATTGGCATATTAATAATAACTAAAAACAGACATATAAAATCAAGTAATAAATACATATAAATAAATGACCTAACCAAAGTTAAAGAAGGTTAGAGCATATGAGATAGAATTATACTTATCAAAATTATTTGAGAGCAGTTTACATTTACATACTAGAAAGAGATAAAATTAAACAATACATTAGAAGAAATCTTGACAGCAGGATTTGAGATATAGTTAGACTAGCTTTACTTTTTACCTTGCACATTTCTTAGAGTCCATTTTAAACAGTCTGGCTCATGCACAGTGGTTTTGGGATCCATGTGAGTTCTTAGGTAACAGCAAGCTTCTGATCAGCATCCCAAAGTTCTCAGGTCAGGCCTTTACTTCATTCTATGGCAGCAGGATGGTATGGTAGTGGAAGACAATCACGGGTCAGGAAAGGTGATGGGCTTTCTACTCAATCATCATTTTTAAATTTCAAAGAAGCATGGATTGTGTTGATAACACAGCTCTCTCAATAGTAGCTCATCTTTAGTGTTTAAAATCAGCGCATTTTATATCCCACTCAGGTATTTGTGGAATGCTTTTAACTTTTTATTTCTAGCTCAAACTCTAATCTTCGATCTAACAAAATCTTACATTTTCTTTATCCATTGTTCTTGAAGATGCAATTGTTAGATAATGTTCCAAAAATATATCCAAATCCATTTCAAGATTGGAAATAGATTTGACAAAAATGTTTATAACAAAAGTAAAATCCATTAGTTTTTATTCCCCATTTTATTTCTAGTAAAATTTAATTAAAAATTCCTTCCCAAGACTAAAACAGTATTATATTTCTACCCCTTTAATTATTTTTGGACAATTAACAGTTGCATCTTCCATATTGGATTTTACAAAAATATACAATTTAATAAACAGAATAATTTAAAAAGAAAAAATTTTATAAATGACATATAATAAAATATTTATAAAATTAATATTTTGTTAGTATGTTTGTCCTGTAATATATATATATCTGAGCCGCACCTATGTATTTTAATGTGAAGAAAAAATAATAATAATTTAAAAAAAACATTGAAAAGCTAAAATTTATAATTTTGCCACACTTCTCAGAAATATAGACATGAAATATATAGACACACCTAAAGGAGCATGATGGGATGTACGATTTGAATATTCATTAGTAGTTAGTGAGTGGATAGAATCATGAAGCTCAATCTTGGGATAAGATTGACTGCTTCAGTATATTTAATATTCTATTATGTATTGTATTATGCAACTAATTACTACAGATAATTATTACCCATTAAGAATTGCTTTCAAGTCATTTAATTACTATTTTAATTTCCACATATTAATTGATAATTGTATTCCGTTTGTTTGGTATTTACATCCATAATGTAAACATTATTTCATTATTTATTGTGAGATTTGGTTGTTGTCATGTTAGATAGTCACGACATGATGTGCTGATATGCTTGTTGTTTGTTTTTATATCTATATATTTCTTTCATTACTTGCATGAAAGTGTTAGGTCATCAGCATGGACAAAGTGCATAAATACCCATGGACTTTTGAGATAATTAATGCTTATATTACTACAAAGAATTTTGTGTATTTTCTTAAATAAGCGATTAACTGCCCCTTTGCCCCCCATATCCCTATATGTGTTCCAAATAATGGCATCAAGATAGCAGACCATCCATAGCCATGGAATGACCATGGTCTAGGTTACCTACTTATCTGCCCTGGATCATCACTCTTATATCTATGGATATATTGCATATAGCATTAAATTTCATATCATTAATTTGTGATAGTTTAATATTTAGTGACAATAAAATTATCCTCGGAAAGGTATGAATTAGATCTGTGAACTATGTCAGCATCAGCAGACGATGATACTAAATAGTAATGTCCCTGTTAAGTATTAGTTTATAATACTATATTATTGTACCAGATTAGTATTGGTTCAAAGTGATCCAAATGTACATGCTGTATTTATTATTTGCTACTCTTAGTTAAGTATTAGTGAACTAAAATTTTCAATCATGTTGTAGAAAAGTTTTATAATAGGATATGAAGTAATAAAATGAGATTTACTGTGATGCTGATTTTTAGGTAAATTAGAGAATAATATTACTAGTCTAACATCTTGGATAAATAGAATTAGGAAGTTACATAATCTTCTTAATATAATAAAATAAGCATAATTACCAATGCCTTAAGGAATATTTGTAATCTTAAAAGCACCTAGTATTAAGTATTGCTTGTCTACCATTCGTTTAATAGTAACCTTGTGATTACCTTACTTGTATTTTAATTTTGATATAGAAATTGAGTAAATCTATACATGGTAAATAAAATTTAGTAAATTTGTAATAAACTAGAAAGATGTAAATTAAAGAATAAGTGTAAATAATGATATTGTAAAATGTAATAATATATTATAATTTTGATTTTGATTTAAGGTGATATTCTCATGTTAGTATTAGAACCATGCTAATAAAGTATATACAGTATATATATTTTAATAATTTCCTTTTGATAAATTTGATAAAGGATATATATTTTTGAATGTGTAAATTAATTGTAAGTAAAATTTATTTTTGAAATTTAGTAAGTCATCAATAACATTATTTGTAAACACTATCCATATTATTATTATTGCTATCATCGCCATCATCACTCAATATGATTAATCATATTACATGTTCAGCATATCGTCAATAAATTTTACTAAAATGTTTCTATCTAGTGCATATAAAATTATACTATTGACTGATTAAAATATTGCAGGTATTATGCAGAGATGCTATTTTAAAATATCTTAAAAACAAAATATTTGATTTTAAATGATAATATCTTAATACATTGTAAGATACGATCATTCACTAAACTTAGTCATACTGATCAAAGAGATCAAATTTAAATAATTCTTAGATATTATTATTGTCCTATTATTAGTATTGTAATTATGATCAAAATATTTTAAGATTATCTAATGGTTAACATGATTGTTATGTCTACATTATTATTATTATGGATTTGTTGTTAGCATAAAGTTTAGAGTTTGTCTTTGTTAATTATTAATGAAAAGAGTTAGATATCATTTAGTCCTTCCCTTTTGTAATATAATTTATCTTAACCTTCTATCTCTGGATAGCCATAAAATCCCTCTTGCTGACCCATTTATACATTAACAAATTGTTGAATTTTAAATTTATATGAACCCTCAGAAATTATCGATTAATAATTTTAAACTTTGATTTTGTTTGTTAGATTTTATTTCTTAAGTTGTTAATATACCTTACCTTAGCCCCTTATCTTTATTCTTATTGTTTTATTGATTAATTAAAATCCAAAAGATTTAAACTCTTTTTTTGATTACTCAAACTTAGAACCTTTTGCTTTTATTTTAGTAGTACCAAATTAATATTTCAGGACCCATTCACATCACCAACATTGTCGTAGTAATATCCATATTTTTATTTTCTTTAGTTCTGTCATCATCTTATTTTATTACACCAGCATAATTTATTCATTCTTCATTGATCCCTATTACATTGCAAAACTAACTATTCATTACCTTAACACATCCTCCTTCCTTTTTGTTCATTCTCAGGTCTATTCATTATTCATTTACATTAGTTAATTATTATTTGCTCTTCATTACCCTTTCAACCTTCTATAAATTTATGCATTTGTCATTCATTTCATTTTGCTAATTTCACAATCATTTCCTAGGCAGATATCTTCCTAATTATTAATCATCTTATATAATTTCAAGTTAAACATATATCTCTTCATATCACTATCTTTTCCCATATTGAATGTTAGCTTAATCCATGTGTTTTATGTAATGTTAGAATGATGGGATTTAAAGTCAATGTATAATGCCTTTAGTATACTTTAACCTCTTCTATTCATGCTCTACTCATATGCTCATTATAACCAATCTGCACTGTGCTTATATTCATGTTTACTCTATTTTATTTTATTCACAGTCTATTATGTGCTCTGTTTTCATGCTAATATGATTGAAGTAGGGGTACTATGGGATGTGGGGGTTACAATATTGTTGTCTTATTCTGATGTGTGGTGTTGATATTATGTTATATCTTGTGCACATTGTTGAGATGAAAGTGTAGGTATTGTCTGGTACTGTATAAATTGGTGCCAAATGGGTAGGGCCTAAACAAGAAGGACTGATGTAGTAAAAAGTGGCTGCCCAATGTAAAAAAAAAGGAAGAAGAAGAAAAATATAGAGGGGGGAAGGTTTTGATACCAAAGTTCAAGTGCATGTGCAGATGCATTGTTTGGGTACTTGGCAAATCTGTAGACAGCATATAAATTTAAAACAGGTGGAGAATTTTTTTTTGTTATTTTGTCATTTTATTTTATTTTGTTCTTTAAAAGAGGGAATAAGGTCTTGCATTGGTGGTCGAGAGGTCAGCGCGACTGCCTTGCAGTTGCCCGGGTTGCGGGTTCGCATCCCGGCTGATGCTATGACACTTAAAAAAAAAAAAAGAGGGAAAAAGAAAGTGATTTTGGTAGACTAAGATTTTTCTTGTTTTTTTTTTAGTATTAGTGTGTATTAAAGTTTTTTTTGTTTAATGGCAGACATAAGCAAGAAAATAAAGAGAGCAGCTTTAGTATAGGATGGGCAATAGATGCATGGTGAATGAAGTGGGGGAAGAGCGGAGCATGTGGTGTACTGTTTACCCTTATATATATATAGATAGCTATATTAATTAATAATATGGTAAAAATGCAAGTAAAATAAAAATTTTCTCAGAATAGTAAAAGAATATAATTATAGAATTGTGAAAAAGCAATTTAAGTTGGTTTTATGGATACAGTATTTTGTAAGTGGTAACAAGATCTCACTTGAAAAAAATAGAGCAAGAATAAAGTATAGTAGGAAAGAGTGATAATTCAAATGTAGAACCAGTGGAGGAAAGTAAGTTTGAAAGGCATGAAATTAAGATGCAAACCAATAGGAATCAACAAAGAGAGGAAAGGTTCAAAGGCACAATGAAGGATTGATGGAAATGATAAAAAAAAAACAAGATATAAATGATACAAAAAAGGATATATCACTACATGTGGAAGCAAAATTTCAAAATATGGAAGAGATCATGCAAAAAAAATGAAGATAAATGGCCAGACCTCCATCAAAGTATTAATAATATGGTAAAAAGGGTAGAGGATAGACAGTAACAAATTGAGGAGATATAAACAAAAGGTTATAGACAAAGTTGAAAAACAACATAGCTGTGATGTAAAAATTAAAGAGCTTGAGGAATCATTATCGAAAAATGATAGTAAAATAAAGAATTTACAGAAGAATTTTCAATGGATGGTTAGTAATATAGACTAACAATATTTGACTAGGTCACAAATTATTAACTTCATTAAAGATGAACATATAGAAAGGATAAAAAAGGTAAAAATCCAGGTGGGTGAATATGAAATGAATGAAGTGTGGCTGATATTTACAAAGCTATCAATGACATAGAAGGTGAAGTTAATGACCTGAGAATAACACTACTTAGAAAGCATCACCAGTAGGTTTCGCAGAAGGAAAAGGGATGCATAGATATGAAGAAGCTAATAATGCTGTGGGTACAGTAATGATTCATGCAGGTAAGAATCATACTTTAGAGAGAAAAAAGAACAATATCCATGACAGATTTTGTGAGGTTAGGATAGAAATATGGAAGAATAATTTAACTCATTGTAGTGTAAAACAGCTCCTAAAGATTAGAATATTTCAAGGACAAACTGGGGAATAGAGCATATAAATATTCTAATATTTTCAGATTAACAAAATGTCTGAACCCAGAAAACTGGCCATTGTGTGCAGTCACTTGCAAGGGAATGCACAATCATGGTGAGAGTCTTTACTTCACCATACTATAACATTTCAAAATTATAAAGAAACCCTGTTAAATATCTTCTGGAGTGAGGAGTACCAGGAGGCAATTCTATATCAAATAAAATGCAGAAAATATTTAAAGCTCATGTGGGTGAAAACTACTCCAAATTCTTTCGAAGGCATAGCCAAACTAAGGATGTTGAATGCTTGTAATATGTTGGAGGCTCAAATTATTCAAATAATTCATTATAATTTACCTTTTAGAATTGAACAGATGCTGTTAACAACTAATATGACTGTTATAAAACCAGTGGTTGAATTATTGAATGCTGTAGACATGAATCAACAGAGCTGATCACATGACAAAGCTAGAAAGAGTATAGGCATCAACACCATGAAATTAGAAACAAACAGAAAACATTATGAGCAACCTCAATGAAAGGCAAGGGCCAGACCTAAGAGCCAAAGTCCAGTGCCATATGTCATTCCCAAAAGAGATGAGTGACATTCAGTTATACAAATGTAAGGGAAAAGAACCCAGCCCACCTTTACCAATGCTGGGGTGTATAAGAATAATGACTTAAAAAAAGAAATGGAGGGGGTCTTGGCAAACTGTTTCACTGATACAGTCACCTTAAATATCCAGAGGAACCATTATAAAAATAAAAGAGACTCCAACAAGGAATGAGCAAGAGTGCTTTTATTTTTTTTTGTTGTTTATCATTGAGAAGAAAAATAGTCCGCAGATAAGACATAAAATGGTTGCTCTCACTTTAATGCCTCATTAGAGGGGGGGGTATTGTTACAGGACCTGTTAGAGTGGCCAGGCACAAGTTGGTGCCAGTTAGAACTACTCCTACTTAATTGAATATATTTATATTTTTTTTTATAAATCAAATTAGTAAATGAAGTAGAATCTTATATAAGTGAACAATTAACTGGGTGACAGTGGTCTGTACAGATAATTTTACCTATACCTACTTAGGGTTGAATATATATAATGGAAAAGTAAAAATTATTGGAAGTATGATTTCATCATCATCATCATCATCAACCATTATCAATCCACTGCAGGATGAAGGTCTCTCCAAGTTCAATCCATCTTTTCCGATCTTTAGCTTCTCTTCTCCACATCACCCCTGCAAACTTTCTTATTTCATCCATCCATCTCACATGTGGTCTCTTTTTGGGTCTTTTACAATCTCTTGGAATCCAGTTTAAAATTTCAATTGTCCATCTATTATCATCTCTTCTAGCAATATGTCCAGCCCAACTCCACTTCAGTCTTTTAATTTTTTCAAGGAGATCAGTAACACCTGTTTGTTCTCTTACCCATACATTGCGTTTTCGATCTCTTCTTGTTACTCCCAACATGCATCTCTCCATACTTCTTTGAGTGGTTTGAAATCTCTGTATTGCTCTTCTATTAAGTGTCCAAGTCTCAGATCCATAAGTAAGAACTGGTAAAACACATTTATTAAAAACCTTCCTTTTCAAACACATAGGCATATTTCCTTTTAGTATCAAGTTATTTCTACCAAAAGCACTCCAACCAAGTTTAATTCTATGATTAATTTCATCCATTATGTTTCCATCTGTATTAATAATCTGACCAAGGTATTTTTAACTGTTAACTTCTTCTAATTCATCATAATCAATCTTTATTTTCATATTTTGAGAAAATCTATTAAACATTACTTTAGTCTTTTCAACATTTATCTTTAGTCCTACTTTCCTACTTTCATCTGATAACTCCTGCAACATTTCCTGTAACTCTAAAGCATTATTTGCAAAAACAACTACATCATCTGCAAAATCTAAATGACTTAAATAATCTCCATTTACTTTCACTCCTTTAGCTTCCCATTTTAATCCACAAAATACTTCTTGCAGCACTGCTGTAAAAAGTTTTGGAGATATGGAGTCACCCTGTCTTACACCCTTCTCAATGTTGACTTTCCTACTATCATTATGTAATCTAATTGTTGCTGTTGCATTTTTATAAATATTCTTTAAAATATGACAATATCCTGGATCTATACCTTGATGATCCAATGCTTTAATCACTGAAGAAATATTTATAGAATCAAATGCCTTTTCATAATCTACAAATCCTAAGCATAATGGCAACTCATATTCATTTGTCCTTTCTATAACTTCTCTCAATACCTGGATATGATCTACTGTACTAAAACCACTTTTAAATCCAGCTTGTTCTCTTGGTTGGTGGAAGTCCAGTGTTCTCTGTAGACGAGTTGTAATTATCTTAGTAAAAATTTTGTATAAAACTGATAAAAGACTGATAGGTCTGTAATTTCTAATATCTTCTTTATCACCTTTTTTAAATATTAATATTAATACCACATTCTTCCAATCATCTGGTACATCTTTATCATTTAGACATTTAGAATATAACTTTGCTAAAAAAAATTCTATTTCTTCACCTGCTTCTTTTAATATATCAATTATAATTCCATCATTACCTGGAGCCTTCCCTTTCTTCATAAATTTAATTGCATGTCTCACCTCCTCATTCAAAATTCTGGGCAATTCAGAAGATATAATAGGTATAGGAGGTACTTGTTCTTTATTACTATATAATTCTTGGTAGAAGTCTTCTACACATTTTCATGATGTCATCTCTCTTTTTAGTAATAGTGCCATCTTTTTTTCTTATTGCAGATATAAATTTCCTACCAATACCAAAATGTTGTTTCACACTCTTTAGACTTTTATTCTCTTCTACAGCTTTCCTTGCTAGTTCACAATTATACTTTCTTATATCATTTTCAACTCTTTTCCGCACCATTTTACAAAATTCGAGATATTCAATCCTTTTTAATGCATCATTTTTGTATATCTTCATATTCCTTCTTTTCTTCATAAATTCTCTAGTCTCAGTAGAAATTTTATTGGTCAATTCCTGCTTTTTTCTACCAGCTATCTTTGTGGCAGTTTTTAAAAGTGTATCAGTTATTTTCCTATTAATTTCATTCAAATCTGAATCTTGTTCAAAATCTACTAATACTTGAAACCGATTGGTAAGTTCTAATTTAAATTCATTAGAATGTTTCTGAAGATTAGGAATATCAACTGTAAATATTGTTTTTCTTAATAATTTTTGTCTCTCTAGTTTTGCATTAACATGTATCTTACATCTTACTAATCGATGATCACTTCCTGTGTTAAATTTATTAAGAACATTACAATCTTGAAATATGTATTTTCTGTTAGTCAAAATATAGTCCAATTCTGCTGTACCTTCATTTGGATGCTTCCAAGTCCATTTTCTTTTAACCTTTTTCTCAAAAAAAAAAGAATTCATAATATAAAGTTTTTCTTTTTCTGCAAATTCCACAAGTCTATGTCCTCTCTCATTTCTATTACCATAACCAAAATTACCTACAGCATTTTCATCTTTCATTTGTTTACCAATTCTAGCATTAAAGTCTCCCATAACAATTTTAAAATGTTGTTTACTCTGATCAAAAGCCTTTTGTACATCCATATAAAAATCTTCTACTACTTCATCACTATGAGAACTTGTTGGGGCATAAACCTGAATTATCTGCATTTGGTATCTGCTATTAAGTTGTAAAACTAATCTTGCCACCCTGTCTGAAACACCATCAATCTCTACAATGTTATTCTTCCATTTTTTATTTATAATGAATCCTACTCCACTTGTATTTCCAATATTTGTGCCTCTATAGTAGAGTACATGTCCACTTTTTAAATGAATTGTTTCTTCACCTTTTCTTCTAACTTCACAAAGTCCAATAATGTCCCATTTAATATAAGATAGTTCTTCTTCTAACTCTTGCAATCTTCCTTCACTTGAAAGTGATCTGCAGTTGTAAGTCCCTAAATAAAAAGTCATCATCAAATGGCAGCCTGAGTCTGCAATCAGGGGATTCTTAGCACCCGCTGCCTTCGGCCACCAAACGCTGCCTTGGTTGGTGACTTTACAGCCTCCTGGGAATAAGGGCCATGCTTTATTTTTGTCTGTCATGATTATATATATTGAAAAAATATTCTTAAACTCAGAGGTAAAAAGCCAATAAACTCACCATGCTGGCTAATGCGTGTTGGTGAGCAGCCCATCCATGTTCGTATACTATATGAATAATCACATAGTAATAACAGCTGCAACAACAAGAACGTATGGAGTGGACATTAGGAATTTGCCCTGCTCAATTCCTTTAAGGCCTCCAAGAGGATTCAAAGGGTCTCCTTTCAGTTAATAGCAAACTTCTTTCTGCAGCCAGTATGATTTACGATTATATATATATATATAATTGTGAAGTTTCATAATGTGAGTTTAAGTTATTTAGGTACAGGACCATAAAAGGGTGATAATTAAAATAATTGCCTATATTTTGCAAGTCCATGATTTTATACTTTTCTGCTAACGATTTAAAGAAAATGCGGATTATTATTAAATAGTTTGCCATTATGTACATTTTTTTATCTAAGGCAAATATCAAGGGATAAAACTCAAATAATGTACTATGAGTTCCTAATTCCTAAAATCAATCTGAGATATACTCAGTATTCAGTAAATATCGAGTTTACCTGTTCTATTTCAAATTTGTTTTTGTTTAAATGAATCTTTTGTAGTAAATGGGAAAAGAAGAAAAAAGAGAAAAAAAATTCATTTCCCTTGTATTGAAATCAGAAATTATGTGTAAATGGAACTCCTTCATAAATTAAAAGGATATGGAGGAGGGGGAAACAAAAGATGGGAATGATAGATAAAAGCGGTTCAACCTATATCCATTTGGTTGTAATAAATTATAAAAGAAATTGGATGTTTTGTGCCTGCAGGGGTTTTGCTCATGATGTTGGCTGGTAGAGGCAGTCAATTTTTTTTTTTGGCTGACCGATGTTGGTTGGATATGCAGCATGAAATTTTTGGGGAAGAAGTTGTGTATAGTTCTATGAGGATCAACTGATTGCTAGCTTCTGCAGTGAAGTGTCTATTCTGTTAAGTTTTAATTACAAGTATATGAAGACCTTCTTGTTGATGATTCCTGTTCATGGTAGATTACCAAGGCTATTTTAGTAAGGTCATGTTGGAGAACCTATCCACATGGTCAAGATAAAAATATTCTGCTTATTGAGCAGCAAAGATATTTATAAAAGGGGCAGAGAGCTGAATTCAGCTGTGGATTAAAGCCATTTCAGAATTGCATAATTGATCCATGGTTTACTGCTACAGTTCTTATAAAAGATATTTATAGAAAGCTGAGTAAGATGGAAATGCTTAAATTTATTACTACAAATTCAAGTGAAGTAAACACCCCAATGACAGGACGCCACTTTTCTTCTATTCCATTGCTATGTAGCCACAGAAGTCAACTGCTGATGATGAATGCCTTAACACCTACATCTTGCTGCCAAGAAGATAAGTACTTGCCATCTTGGAAGCAAGTTTTTTCATGAACTAAGGAATTATATAGCCTGGAGATGGTGAGCTGAAACAAAAGGGAAACTAGCATAATCTTTTATTGTTAATATATTTTGTTGATATTTTATTTTTTTTCTTTATAAATTGTTCTTTTGTCTCTCCTGCTCAAACAGTTGCCCAAAGGAATTTATTTAAAGCTGTTGTTCATGCACATGCATATTTCTCCACATTTAATATATATATAAATTGTAACCGTTCGATTGTTGTCCCAACTACATAATATCACCAAAACATAAGTGCGCTAAGAATTGTAACCTCGATCACCGATCAATTCCCGCTGCACATTGTCAGCTATTAAGAGCTGTAACCAAAAGCATATCATGCTATCTATATTATGCACCAAAGACCACAACCAACATCTGGAACAACTTACCACAGACCAAACCAATGATATAACATAAACTTTTTTATGATTTAATTTGATCGCAGCCAGGGTGTACCGCGAAGACCTATCATATTAGTATGATAAAATACATTAAACAAATTATAAGTATGTAATGTTATTATCTTTCAAACCTTAATTTGCGATTTTCATTGTATGAGACCCGATGGCCGACCATGTACAAGATGGCATAATTTGTGGAACTACATAAGATTATGAAATTTTAAACTATCTATATGATTTTTAATACAAATGCTAGTCCAGGTAAAGCTTTGCAATAAATAAACATAAATACTTGGGTTCTTTTTTTATAGTTTACTATATCACTGAGACTCTTATTATACTGACAAATGACAATTTAAAAACGTTAAGTAAATATATTCAATCATGTCATTATCTGGTAAATCTGTTTACATGTTTAATAATCAATTTATATTGTATACTAGATTCAACTACGCAAAGCTAAAATGATGGAAAAGGTAAATGGGATTTTATTGTACCTTACACATCATAAACTACCAAAGACGAAAAGCATCCAAATGTTTTCTCAAAATATCACTAAACTCTTATATCATGTTGACGATAGTATGTACTTCAATGTATGCTCTATCCAAGGTTTATGATTTCTGATTTTACGAATGACAAATAGCAACGGCACAGTAAGTTTAATTATAAATCAACGTTTATTTACAAATTTATGAATAATAAGTAATTAATTCTAATGTTATAATTAAAGACATAAATAAACAAATAAAATAAATAAATTATAATTCCATCGACTTTCTTCAATAACATATCATAGGTACGGTTTTTAAAAACCTAATCATACCTTATATTTCAATTTGATATAATGAATGTATTGAGGAAATTATACTAAATCCAACATCAACTCATGAAACATCTAATGTCATTTCCAGATTCAATAAATCTATACCGTAAACTTATAATAATATAACAAATAATATTATATCTGTAGGATTTAGCTATAATGCAATCATTAAATAAAGTGAAAATTTAAACTTACATTCAGGTAAATAATAATCAACCAACAGTTAATTATTATGAGGTAATTTGAATAGAATGTCCTGCTACAATTTAATAATCTAACTTATAAATTATACTTACAAATGGAAGAAGATGATTTAGCAGAATAACTAAAATACTTTGCCCAACTTATATCTATGAAGTAAAACCATATTCCTGTGGATGCATTCATCTACACATAGGAATTAAATAACACTAAACGCTTTGTGGATTTATACACCATCATAAAGTAATAAGTATAATTACACAATTCCGCGGATTAACCACCAGCACAGGAATGAGTGTAAAATACAAAAAATGGCAATCAAGTAATCTGCGGATTAACCACCGGCACAGATTAATGCCTTTTAACATTATAAAACAACATTACTATTTACTTCACATTAAAGTGCAAAATCATCCTCCTCAGTTATTCTGACCATTCAGAAAACACTAACACTTTAGCAAATGTGGGTTCTTGCATAATAAAATGTTACACTAATCAGGACAACTAATGTACTAACTTATCTTGCTTAAGATAAAACATATGTAATATAATATAAGTAATATTAGTATAGGAATAGAAATCTGGAAAGACTCACAAAATACCTCATAAAGATTGATACATCTCATAAATTCATTTAGTACTTTTCAAGCTTTTTCACAAGTGCTATTCTCTTGAATAAGTATTTTATTCAACCCCTATTAATTTAAACTTAATAAAATATAACTTATGAACTTCACATGCAAGTTCATCTAACGATAAAATTAAAGTAATGCATTATTCATCAAATACATTAAATCTAACAGGTATGTGTGTGATATAAATTAAATGTATGGCATTTTATAGTTCAATACATGAATTCTAGCAGGTGTGTGTATCACAAATTAAATTGTATAGCATTTTATAACTACAAATAGGATCCGTGAAATCCATGTACGATGTGTCGAACAATAAATATACGAAGTAATAGCTACAACTATAGTTGAATTCCATACATGCAATTTTATCCATTTGTATTAGTTATTATAAGCGCTATTAGATTAACGATTTTACGTGGCTCCATAAACATGAAACAATTTCAAAACATGACACGCAGAGTTTAAATGAAAATGTTTTTTCATAAGTTATTAATTTCTACATTTCTCTATTAAAACTGTTCCAAGTTTATCACATCCATGCTAATATTTATTTATCCACGCTTAAATCTAGGAATACTAATTATAGCAATTAATTTAATCATTTCAAACTGACGATAAAATTAGAAAATAGCTTTGATTAATTATTTGAAGACTGTTTTTATTATCCAAATGGTAAACAAATTAACTAGCAAATATATTACTGGCATTGCAAAGTTAAATATCAATCAATACTATATTTTTTTAAAATTATAAACGGAAATATTAAACTATGTTAATAACTTTAATATTTTACTTTAATTTAAACTTCTTCCTTTTTAAAAAGCAAATTTTCATATTTATAAAACTTCTGTAATTAAAATACTTATTTAATTTTTCCAAATTGTAGAATAATAAATATTTTAAAACATACCAAAATCTTGCAATTAATTCTGCTTTTAAACTGGAAAGCTCTGACATATTTTAAATGTAATATTGGAAAATTATTACTGGTGATTTGATCCACCTGGCTAGCCGACTTGAACAGACTTTTAAATTTAGCAATTCATCTTATTATTAAATACCACTATGTTATTTTTACGTTTATAGAAAACTTTGTGGTAATCCGTTTACTTGTTAACTATTTTAAAATAAGCTTATCATATTTACACCATTTGCCTTTACCACTTCTTTTCTTTTTCCCCCAAAAAGCAACACTATCAGACAATCTTTTTTTTTAATTCGCGCTCCTTTCTTTTTTTACATTGAAACGCATATGTAATTACTATATTTATTTTTAATAATTAAATTTAGTTGAACAAATGGTTTTTTTTTAATTCAATGGAAATAATTTTTAAGACCATTTTAAACAAATAAAAAATATTATTATTTTTAATAATATTTTACCAAATTTAATATGTTGTCAAAATTTTTAAAAAGTTAAACATTTTGATATGAATTAGTATATGGAAAGAAGCAATTTAAATTTATTAAAATAATATAGACAATAAGTAAGGCAAAATATTACCCATTCTCTCTAATAAATTATTTTGAATATGAGAGAGTAATCTGTTCAAAGTGCAAATCAAGCCAATAAAATCACCAAAAGAAGACAGAGAAATTTTTATACCAGTTACATCAATTATTATATTTTATACTAAAATATATGGTTACAATATATATATATTGGTGCTGTTTTAAAATTTACATTTCTTTATATATATTTATTATTTTACTATGTATATGCTTGGTATGTACACACAACACACATTAAAAATGTGTTTAACAGAAAAGGTGGAAGGAATGTTAAAATTTTTATTTTTTTTTATATATAATGCATCAGAAAATTATGGTTGATTTATTTTAAATTTATAAGATTTTTTCTTGTATTATTTTATAATTTGCCAAAATGTTTAACTTGTGTGTGGGTAAATCTCAGACCACATTATTTAGGATTGACCATATGGAGTGAAAAGAGAAGTGAGTTCCGAATTTAAGTAAATTGTTTTACTTATTGATTTTTCTCTTTATTGCTTTATATATTTTGTCAAAATGGGTTTTAATATGTCAATTGGTGAGGGGTGCATTTGGGAAATAAATGTTTATTAAATTAGCAATGGTGTCATTTCATTCCTCTCTTCACACAAAATTAAGCAAGGGTTCAGATGATGTTACTATCCACCATTTTCCTGAGATAAGAGTTTACTGAGCAATGCCCCCTAGGGGATTTCTTTATCATGATTTTGCAAAATTTGTTGGCGTGCTGACTTTTTTTTTATCTGTGTGAATTGTGACAGTATATCCTTTTGTGAAGGAATTTACTCTCCTCAAATGTGCATTTAAAGGCCAGATTAGAATTCAACCTTCCAAACTATACTACTTTTGTTGTGTTTGGTCTGGATTAATACAAGTATTATAATTTAATATATTTATTATGTACAAATATATACAAACAATATACAGTATACAAATGCATATTTATAAGTTGAATCTTGGAGTTTAACGTGAACTCTGGGTTTTGCCTGTCGCTTCCAGCCTCACCTTATGGCTTGCCTCATGGGTAAGGTCTATGACTCTTCCAGCTATGTAGTTAGCTTGCCTCGAACCAAGGGTGATCTTAGCAGCGTCCGGTCTCTGTGGGACTTGCCTAGCTGCATAAATCTAAATAGCGTAGTGCTATTAATGGGGATACTTGCTGCTGTTTATGTTAGCAGAGTTTCCCTGGGAGAACGCAAGCATCTGTTTAGGTTAGACATGTTCTTCCCTGATTCTCACAAAAGGCTGACTATTTATACCTAGATCCTGATCTTATTGAAAACCTTCGGATTCAGCAAGCATCATTGCTCATTGGCCTGTAATAATCATTGGCTATGCTTTTATCTATACAACAGCCTATTGGCCTGAGGCAAACAATGCTTAATCCGATCAGATAAGGTGACATCTGGAATAGTCCACTTCTGAGAGAAGAGAGGACTATAACATTCTCCCCCTGGCTAAAAGTTACCCTAGAGAACATAGTCATGCAGGTGTACTGGAGGATGACAGAAGCGCTTTGGTGCTGGTTCTGGTTTGCTGTTGTCTTCAGTTTGTTGGTCCTCCTTGCTTGTACTGCATGTCTCTGGAGCTTCATTTCTTGTGGCTGCATCAGTATAATCCAGTCTCAATTGATCTCGATGGTGATGATGTTGACATCCATCTGCTGTTTCCACTAAAATGGTGTGAAATCTTTTTTGTTGGATGACGACTGCTGGGATCCATTTAACAGATACACTATACATTCTGCATAGAACATTAGTCCCTATTTGTAATTTGGTAGTTTTGTCCTTTTCTGGTTTTTCATTTGGCTCAGGAATCAGAGCCGACAAGTTGGTTCGCAAAGTTCTATTACACAGTAGTTCAGCTGGAGTTTTTCCAGTTACAGTACTCGGTGTAGAGTGCTGAGATAATAACATTCTGGCAATATGGGTGTTCCAGCTTCCTGTGTTGATCTTTGTGAGCAATTTTTTGGTCTCTTGCACTAATTTCTCAGCCTGGCCATTGCTTTCAGGGTGAAATGGCAGGCTGAAGACTAGCTCAATGCCATTATTGTCACAGAAGTTTTTAAAGGCTACTGCAGTGAATGCTGTCCCATTATCTGAGACTATCATTCTAGGAAGGCCATGTGTAGCAAATAGCTTTCTAAGAGCTTCTATTGTTGCAGTGGTCTGGAGTGATGGAACTTCCACTACCTCCAGCCACTTAGAATATGAATCAACTACTATTAACAGTAGTTTGCCTTTCCATGGGCCAGCATGATCCAAATGGAGTCTTGTCCAGGGGCCTTCAGGTTTAGGCCAGTGAACTGTTTTACCTTTTGCTGGCATGTTTTGATTCATTTTGCAATGCCAGCAGTGGTGGACTTTAGACTTAATCTCTGTGTCCAAAGTTGGCCACCATACATATGCCCTTGCAAGCATTTTCATCTGGATGATCCCTGGATGCCCATTATGCAACAGGTCAAGCACTTGGGATCATCCAGCTAGGGGGATCACTACACTGGATCTCCAGATAATACATCCCTTTTCAATTGAGGGCTCCAGCCTTCGGGTCCAGTAGGCTGGATGCAATTCCTCTGATTTTTTATTAGGCCACCCCTGCTGGATTTATTTTTTAATTCCTTGGAACCCAGGGTCATTTGTGTTCCACTTAGCCACTAATTTACTGTTCAGTGGTGTGTTTGTTCCCAAATCAATCATGTTAACTGACTGATCTGTAGTAATCAGCCTGTCTGCAACTTCTGCAGGCAAACGACTTAATGCATCAACATGAGGAATCTGTTTTCCCTCAATGTAGTGTAGCAAAAAATCATATCCTGATAAGAAGTTGAACCACCTCAGCATACATGGTGAGGCATGCTGAGGGATTCCTTTTTCAGCTGCAAAGATACCCAATAGGGGTCTATGATCTGTTTGCAGTATGAATGATCTACCATAAAGGTAATCATGAAATTTTTTAATGCCATTGATTAAGGCCAGAGCCTCTCTATCAATCTGGGCATAATTTTTTTCTGCCTTTGAGAGACACTTTGATGTAAAGGCAATAAGTGAGAGTGACCCATCACCATTCTTATGAGAACACTGCACCTGTTCCTACTGGTGATGCATCACATGTCAGTACCAGCACTCTTTCAGGGTCAAAGTGTGCCAGCACCACTTTCTCAGATATAAGGGTTTTCATTTTTTCAAAGGCATTATCATGATTGCTGTCCCACTTCCAGACTGTTTTTTTATCTAGTAGCCTGTACAATGGTTCAGCTGCCTCTGTTTTGTGGTATAAAAACCCCTCATAGTAATTTACAAGTCCTAAAAAGGACTGTAATTCTTTCTTGTTACTTGGTGTTTTGGCTTTTTTAATTGCCATAACTTTCTTTTGGGTAGGATGAATGCCACTTGCATCTATCCTAAATCCCAGAAACTCCAGTTCTTTGGCTTTGAATATGCACTTATCTAAGTTTATTTTTATGCCTGCTGCTTTGAACTTGTCAAGGAGTTTTTGTGTGGAACTCCAGAGTTGCTCTGGAGTCCGAGCCACCAGTAAGAAATCATCAAAGTATGGTAGGGCCCCTGATATTCCTGCAGCCAGTTGATCCATGACTCTCTGGAATATTTCTGGGGCAACCAATATACCAAAAGGTAACCGGTTCATTTTGAATAAGCCTTTATGAGTTATTATTGACAATGCTCTTGCTGCCTGATCATCGACCGGTAGCTGCAAATATGCATGTTTCAAATCAATTTTAGTAAAAACCCTTCCGCCTGACAGTGTGGATAGGATTTGCTTAACTGATGGTGGTGGATAATTATTCGATGCTAGTGCTTTGTTAATTGTGCATTGATAATGTCCACATATTCGCACATCACCATTTTCTTTGATGATTGGGACTATTGGGGTGGCCCATTCTGAGTATGATATAGACTCTATTATTCCTTCTGCCTCCCACCTTTCAAGCTCTAACTCAACTTTAGCTCTCAAGGCCAGTGGCAGTGATCTGCACCGACAACTGATTGGTTTTATCTCTTTATTCAGTGATAACTAAATTGGTGGTCCTAGATACAGACCTAGATCTTTTTTGACCACTTCAGGGTAATCAGCCTTTAATTTAGCTAATGTTGTGATCTGGTTCACCTTTGACACTACAAAGCCTAAGTGACTGAACCAGTCACGGCCTAACAAGTTGCTGTGATCACCTGATGCCACTAACAAAGGTAGGTGTATAGCTTTGTTAGGCATAGTTATTTTAACTCTTGTCTGACCCAAGAGTTGTATTTCTTTACCCTGATAATCTGTTATAGTCCTAGTGCTAGGATGCAGATTATATTTATTATTTTTATTAATGATAGCCCAAGTCTTTTTTGAAACAATAGACACTGCTGCCCCTGTGTCCAGTTCCATTCTCACTGGTGTATCATTAATCATAATATTCTGTATAAATCCAGACTGATTGTCCTTAATGTGATTTATACTGGCAACTTGTTTATTTTTCTTATAGTTGCCTTTGTTTTTTGGAATGGTTTTTTCCATTCTCATTTTGGCTGTTTGTCTTTTTAAGTTTAGACATGCTGCTCTTATATGACTGACATGCTTGCAAAATGAGCACACAGTATGGAGATGTGGACATTCTGTTTGCACGTGGATCGGTTCATCGCATCTATAACAACGCTTTATACTCGTTGTTGTTGAGCTAACTGAGTGCTTGTCAGACTCAGCATTCTGTTCAACTTTTTGAACAGTATAATTTATTTTTTGTAGTGGCTTTGCCTGACATGCTATAGATTCTGCCAGCGTGGCTTGAGTTACAGCCTTTTCAAAATCTATATCCGGTGTCATTAATAGTTTTAGTCTTAAATTATGATCGTTCATGCCACAAATGAAATGATGGTATCTTCTTAAAAACTCTTTAACCATGTAAGTGCTAATGTTCTGATTCACATGGCAAATTCTCTAGCTTCCCCCCCCTCCGCACAGAGATTGAAATAATATCTCTGCATTATTGATAGCAGTTTGGGGGAAAATATTCCGTGAGAATCGCCAACGCTTTCTCAAAATTCAAGTCAGCCAGTGTTTCTGACTTGATTTGAGATTTTAAAATATTATATGTTTGCGACCCGATTATAGTTATCAGCGTCGCTAATTTTATTTCAGACTTTTTGATCTGATTGGCCTGCATATAAAAAATTAGGTGCTCTTTGTAGCTTGACCAGTTCTCAGGGAATCCTGGATCAAAAGCTTCCATCGAGCCAATTATACTAGCCATTTTTTATTTTATTTTTCTGTTATCACGTGAGAAAAAAAATATTTTTTTCCGTATATTTGCGAGTGGCGAGTAAACACTCTATACGATTGTTCGACAGATTTTTTACTCCGCTAGGGCGAGCTTCTGTCTTTTTAGCAATGCTAATTTTGATTGGTTTATGAAGCACCAATCATATTTACGATCACTTTATGTTTCCTCCCAGAATTAAGTGATTTTGACACTGGCGATTTAGTAAATACTATCATGTATTTTACTTATTTTGCCAGAAGTAAGTGATTTCAAGAATCACTGTTTAAAAAATACGTATACGTATTTTAATAAATACTTGGACCATATTTAAATGTGATTTAGTAATAACAGCTTCATAACTTATGAGTGTGTGCGCACTCGCATATTTACGTTTTCCAAGTTTTTTCTTTTTCCAGCCGTGGGGGAAAAAAAAATCTTTTGTCCAACTGCGCCAAATCTGTTGTGTTTGGTCTGGATTACAGACCCAACTAACAGTAAATAATATAAAATAATACTGACACAAGTATTATAATTTAATATATTTATTATGTACAAATATATACAAACAAAATACAGTATACAAATGCATATTTATAAGTTGAATCTTGGAGTTTAATGTGAACTCTGGGTTTTGCCTGCCGCTTCCAGCCTCACCTTATGGCTTGCCTCACAGGAAAGGTCTATGACTCTTCCAGCTATGTAGTTAGCTTGCCTCTAGCCAAGGGTGATCTTAGCAGTGTCCGGTCTCTGTGGGACTTACCTAGCTGCGTAGATCTAAATAGCGTAGTGCTATTAATGGGAATGCTTGCTGCTGTTTATGTTAGCAGAGTTTCCCTGGGAGAACGCAAGCATCTGTTTAGGTTAGACACATTCTTCCCTGATTCTCACAAAAGGCTGACTATTTATACCCAGATCCCTGACCTTATTGAAAACCTTTGGATTCAGCAAGCATCGTTGCTCATTGGCCTGTAATAATCATTGGCTATGCTTTTATCTATACATCAGCCTATTGGCCTGAGGCAAACAATGCTTAATCCGATCAGATAAGCCGGCATCTGGAATAGTCCACTTCTGAGAGAAGGGAGGACTATAACAACTTTTAAATTAATTGTACCTATTAGTATGGTAATATATTTTTTGTAGTGAGAGATGAGGAAATATAACTTTTATTGGTATGATTTTTCTCATTTAAACTTGGATCAAGTGATTTTTTTTAAAGCTTGATGTGTGATTTATATCGATATCTTATTTTGATGTGTGATGTTGATATTACATTACATTTGTGCACATTGTCAGGATAAAAGGGTAGGCATTGTCTGGTACAACATATATATATATATATATATATGTTGTACCAGACAATGCCTACCCTTATATATATATATATATATATATATGTTATTGCAAAACTAGCAACATAAAAACTATTAAAAAAGACAGTATCAATACTTGATATTTCTAATCTTCAAAAATATTCCAATGAATTTAAATTAGAATTTGTAAATCATTCTAAAATATTAATAGACTTTGAAGATAGTTTGGACATGACTGAAATTAATAAGACACCTAATATTCTATTCAGAATTGCAAGGTAACTGGTATAAACAAGAAGCAGTATAATAGTAAATTGTTTCTGAGATAAAAGAATGTGTGAAAAAAGAAATATATATATATTTAAAAAAAAGATTCATTAAGAAAACTTTAAAATCTAGAGTTTTAAAATAGAAAAAATTAATAAAGATGCAAAAAATATAAAAGTGAATTGACAGTAAAAGATATAAAAGAAATTAAAAGTTTCAAAAGTGTAAAACAACATCTTGGTATTGGTAAAAAAAATTGTTTCAGTAATAAAAAAAACAAAAGATGGAACTATTACTAAAAAGGCAGATAACGTTTGGAAATGTGTGGAAGAATTCTATAAAGAATTATATAATAATAAAAACAAGAAAACAAAGTATCTTTTTTAGGTATTACATTTTTTTGAATTGCACAGCATATTAAATAAAAAAAAGTAGGAGATGCAATTAAATATATGAAGAAGAAAAAACATCCGAAAATGACAGAATGATTATTGATATTTTAAAAGAAGCATGTAAAGAAATAAAGAAGTTGTTGCAAAGTCATATACTAGATGATTGTCTGACAAAGTTACTACTGAATGATTGGAAGACTGCAGTAGTAATATTGATATTTGGAAAAGGTAATACAGACTATATTAGAAATTATGGACCTAACAATATTCCATTAGTTTTATGGAAAGTCTTTAGTAAGATAATGACAACTCATTTACATTGAATTTCACATTCTAACCAATTAAAAAAATAAACAGGATTTCAAAGTGTTTTAGTTCAGTGGGTCATATCTGAATATTGAGAGAAATTATAAAAAGATTTAATAAATATGAGTTAGTATTATGCTTTGGTTTAGTAGACTATGAAAAAGCATAATTCTAATAATTTATCTATTGAATCATCAAGATATAGCCCCATGATACTGTCATATTCTGAAGAATGTTTATCAAAATGCAACAATAATTACTAGACTAAATGGTGATAATAAAAAGATTAACACTGAGAAGGATGTAATGTTCAATATCTTTTACAATTTTTTCTATAATAACTATTTTGTAAATTAAAATAGAAAACCAATAAAATAAAAATAAACAGATCATTTAAGTCATTTAGATTTTGCAGATGATGAAGTTGTTTTTGCATATAATATGATAGTAGTAACGAAGCTATTCTTAAAAAATTTGCATCACAACTCCAAATAGTTTCAGATAGCTTATGAACAAAATAAGTTAGGCTAAAATTCCAATATTATTTCTGAATGTCATGGGCTAGGATTGTGTTTTAGACTATTATTACCAAAAGATTACATTCACATAGCAACATGATTCTCTATTGTTTAAATAAAAAACAGAGCATAGTGCTATCATTGGATTAAAAATATAACTTCAGTATTTGCAAAAGATTTCTGATCTGCTCATGTTTTTATTGAGAGACTTTTCTATTCAAGAAAGAATCTTTTGGAAAGACAAAGTAATATCATGAGGATAAATGAATTACCTGTATTCTTCTTCACGGAGATCATTAATTAAATAAGGTAGGTGAGAGAACAGAACCCTAAGGAAAATCATTATTGTAAAATCTTGTATCTACTAAAATTATCATTTAGTGTTTTTAATTTTTTTAATGACGATTTATTGACCATAAAATGACTATGGCTTGCTAGAAAAACCTAAGCCCAAGCATCACTCTAATTCTGCAAAAGATCTGTCACAGATAAGTGTTAATGACAATGTATATTGCCACATAATGTAAAATCACAAAATGGCCTTTTCTTTTTTTAAAATAAGACTACTGTAATCAGAAATAATCTAAGATTGTAATAATGCTAAAAACATATCACTGAAAAAAAAACCCAGAATACTATCAAAAATTGGATATGTTTAATAACTATAATAATACAGTTGACCATTAGTTTCTAATAGTCATAAGAGAATCACTCCAACACATGTGCTGTAAGCATTTATAAAGGCAAGGAATACTCTCATTATCTAAACACAAAATAAAGTCTATGAATAGATTAAAAAATGATTCTACTTTATCTTTTTTACCTATATATATATATATAGACAATTCAAAGAAGTATGGAGAAAGCATGTTAGGAGTAACAAGAAGAGATCAAAAATGCAATATATGGGTAAGAGAACCAACAGGTGTTACTGACCTCATTGACAAAATTAAAAGATTGAAGTGAAGTTGGGCTGGACATATTGCTAGAAGAGATGATAATAGATGGACAATTGAAATATTAAACTGGATTCCAAAAGATTGTAAAAGACACAGAAAGAGACCACATGTGAGATGGATGGATGAAATAATAAAGTGTGCAGGGGTGATATGGAGAAGAGAAGCTAAAGAATGGAGAAGATGGATTGAACTTGGAGAGACCTTCATCCTGCAGTGGATTGATAATGGTCGATGATGATGATAGACCAATCTAAAGCATTTAGAACTGAGAGCATGAAGATCTTAATCAATAACTTTTAATTCCATTCATTATATATTAATAAATGAAGTTTATGAAACTTTGACAATTTACTGCACATAAGTATTAGATATATTATTTTATAAATATATATAATTAAATATTTATTTGTCTAGCACCATGTTTTATTTGTAATAGTTATAAGGAATCACATGGTACATGTGCTGTAAGAATTTATAAAGCTAAGAATATTCTCTTTCTAAACACACCATAAAATCTAGATATAAATAAAAATGAATCCATCTTATCTTTTTTACCTAAATTTATATATATAGGTCAATCTAAAGGATTTAGAATTGAGAGCTTTATAAATCTTTACAGCATATATGACTATTACAAATAAAACATGGTGCTAGATAAATAAATAATTAGTTATATATATTTAATATTATATCTAATATTGATGTGCAGTAAATGTAAAAATTTCAAAAACATCATTTTTTAATATATAATAAATGGAATTAAAAGTGACTGATTAAGTCCTTTATGTTCTCAATTCTAAATGCTTTAGATTGGCCTATATATAAAAATTTAGTTAAAAAAATAAGGTGAATCATTATCTTTTCATAGACTTTATCTTGTGTTTAGAAAGTAAGAGTATTCCTGGGCTTTATTAATTTTTATAGCGCAGTGTGTCAGGGCGATTCTCTTATGATTATTACAAATAAAACATTGGCTAGATAAATAAATAATTAGTGATATGTATATTACCTCCTAAGTAAATTGGTTAATAAAAATAAATGAAGCAATTTTTACAGTATTGATCAGTGCTGTTCTCCAAAATCTTTAAAATAAAATAGCTTCCCTGTAGCCCACTGCAAGATAAGAACCTCTCTAACGCCACGAGTGGTAAAAAATAGAAATTATTAATGTTTATACTAGACAACTTCTGACTGGTGAAGTTTTAATTGTTAACCTTTGCCAACTTTAGCTAAATATTCATTTGCTAAACAGTAATTTGATGAACAGATTCATTATAGAGTGGCTACTTGAAAATAATCGCACTGTCAAATTTCTCAAATTCAGTGTACCTACATTCGAACACACTGTTATGGAAAGTAACAAAAAAATAAAAGTTATGAATTTCTAGGAAAATAATTTATATCTTTGAACATTAAAAGTTTATTGCACGAAATTATAGTTACATTACATAAGTTACTTTATCAGTATCTCGTATATATATGTGCGCATACATTTGTCTATATACACTGGGAGATATATTTAAAGTCAATTTTTTAAGAAAGATAACTAATCAATTTAATTATCTTGTATAAAACAAACAGTCAAAGAAAATTCCACTGGAGATATGGCAACCTGTTGATAAAAAAAAGACGATTTCTAAAAATTAATTCCTCTATTTGAAGATCTAAACGTTTGATTAAAAAGTTATAACTCGCTAGACATATTCTGAAAAAAATCTTGGCAAAAAAAAAAACTATCGAAACTCTCACTAACATAAAAGTAGCAATATTGTAAATAATATTATAAATACTGAGTTTTATCATAAAAACGTTAACCTTATAAATATACAAAGTCATCTTAAATCTTTAATTAATATAGTATAAGAACAAAGTTAGTGAAAAAGTAAATAACTGTGAGATTGATACATATGTTCATATACAGTAATTATGTTTATAACAAATATAACCTTTAATATAATCAAAGAAATTGCCTAGCAAAATTAATTAAATTTCATTCAAAAATTAATATAAATATTGCATGAATCCACACACGCATATATGCGCTCGTTCGCAGAAAATTGTTCATGAAGTGGGGGGGGGGGGATAACAAAGGTTAGAGGCAAAAAATTACATCAGTAAATTTTTGTATAATTAAATTTTTTTTTTCACAATTAGATTATAGAATACAGTACTGCATACATAAAATCACGCACACGTATTTAAATCTTCAATGTAAATGAAACAAAACACGTATGTAAATAGCTAAAAAAATAATTTCAGTAGCCACATATCTGACTCAATGGTTTTTCTAGTTATGATGTGTGGATTTTATTTCAGTGGTGAATAAATGACCCATTTTCCTATCTTCTATCGGTGACTGCGTGCATATATATATAAAATTCAACGTAATATATATTGAAACAGTTACATCTGTTTCACCTATATATTTCGTTGCACTCAGATAGCGTGTATTTCTTAGAGACCAGAGCACTGCACCTAGATCTAAGTGCGGTGCTCTCAGATCCAAGGCTCCTCATTGATGATGGCCTCAAGCCAGAAACTAGTATGGGGATATTGGATGAGTAGGCACTAGATAGGGATTTTATGCACAAGCCTTCTGGATCCATTGATTACTCTGTTTGGCACAGGGTGGCACTACTGTATGGAGAGTTTTGCTTTGTTTACAACAAGTTATGTGCTAGTATAGAGATGGTGATCATGTGATGTTTAGTAATTTTAAATATAAAAATACAGTCTCAAATATTTATATACGAGCATATTCAGTTAGATTTGTTAAAACAAATAAACATAAATGTGTAATTAAAATTTATCTATATAGTAGCACAGTGGTGCCCAACCTTTAACTTGACGCGAGCCAGATGAGAATTTAAAAAAATTTGTGGAGCCACAATTATATATTACATTTTTCATATTACATTTATAAACATGGTACTTGGGTACTAAACCTGCAATGTAGGGAGATAGGTGGGGGGTGACGGCCTATTCACATTGGTATCAATCCGCCGTTTCTAATGTGGCCAAAATAACGTGTACACGGATCTTTCTCGATGAAAACATCAATATATACAGCAAAATATATATGTGTACATGAATCTATCTTGATAAAAACAACTATTTACAGCACTAAACATCAATATATATATATATACAGCAAAATATATACGTGTACACAGATAAAAACAACTGTTTACAGCACTAAACATCGATATATACAGCAAAATATATATGTGTACATGGATTTATCTCGATAAAAACTATTTCCAGCACTAAACACAATATATATACAGCACCAAACCAAATGTCTACAAGGATCTTTCTCGATAAAAACAACAATATATACAAGAGCACTAAACACAATATATATATAGCACCAAACCAAACGTGTACAGCAAAAAAAAAAAAAAATGGTGTAATATGTTAAAAAGAAAAAAAAATGTAAATAATTTTATTTATTAAAAATTTGGTAACATACATATAAATTACAATTACAGGAAAAATATATTTTATTTAATGTGAAACCTGACACTGCATATCGTTATTGTTTGTATTGTAAAAATGTTTATTTTTTAGTGTGTGCATGAGCCATCAAGGAACATAAAATATTTTATCAATTTTTTTGAAGAGTGCAATTCGAGCCACATTAAACAGTTATGCGAGCCACATGTGACTCGCGAGCTACGGGTTGGGCATCCCTGTAGTAGCATAATAAGTTTAAATTTATAATATTACTTATTTTTCAATATTCATTCTAAGTAATTATTTATTTAAGTCAGTATTCATTTTAAATAATTTCCAAGTCAGATAATTTTGAATTCTTTTGTTTGCTTAAAATTACTTGAGCAGAAAGTTGTTTGTCAGTTTTAGCATTTCTAAAAATAAATCTTTGGCTAAAATTTGACCTATTTAAAAATTATAACTAAGACCAATTATAATATTCAGTCAGGCATAAATCTATACTAATTGCTGTGGCCATTCTCTTGAAAATATATCTTTTAACTATGACGTCAATGAAAACAATAGAGCCTTTCCAAGTCCAGATTTAGCTATACTAAATATTTTACTAACTGGATATTTGGTTAAAGGCTAGTTCGAACTAGTCATCAGGTGATGTGGCATGACTCAAAGTAGGAGGTAACTACTGTCAAAAATATAGTATAAAAAGAGCCTAAATAGCCATCAAGGTCCTCTTTCATCCATCCATCATCATCCATCTTAATTTTTCCTGTTGCTGTTGCTGTGAAAATTGTGCTATTGCTGCCGAAATTATTTCTCAAGACCAGAGCTGAAGTTAAGTAAGAAAACTGTTCCTGCCATTTTAGAAAGCTGAATCTTAGAAAGCTACCATCCAAGCTGCTCCAAAGATGACCATTGGCTAGAAGTTAAAGAGACAGCCGTTTGCTCTTCCATGAGCGGCTGCCGATGAGAGAAAAACCTCAACCATGCCCAGCACAGTAAGAAAGAAGCTGTACCTGAGAGACCAGAGAATTCCTGACCAGAGAAATGGGGAAAGTTGCCACAGAAATAAATTTGCAAAGCTGCATCCAGACTAAAACCAAAGGGAAGCCCAGCCTGACTGAATAGAGAGAGAAGCATATTGAACAATGCCTTAAAGACTTTGCCAGTAAATCCTTTCTGCAAATATTAAATTTCATAACTAAACGTATTCTAAAGGAAAGCTAGCTAACTAATAAATCACATAATTAATTATATTTTCTAAATGTTCAACTAAAATGTTTATCTTAAATTTGTTTAAATCTTAGAGCACTTTCAAAATTCTTGCTTGATCATTAATAATTTTAAATAATCATAAACACCTAGTTTCTATAAAACCATACAACAAATTCTTATTTCTAAATTATAATCTTATTGGTCATTTTAGGCAATTTATTCTTATGCCATCTATCTTTAGATGTTTATTAAATTATGCTGTGTTTTATCAGAATGGAGTCTTGTGTGTTAATAAATTATCGGGGGGGGGGGGAGTGAGTAATCACTTTTATTATATCAGATTATTGCGATATAAAGAATATAACCAAAACTCCTTTCTGAAATAAAACTATTATTTATGCTAGAGTGAATCGGTATTTATAATGCCCGAACAAGTTATTTAAAACACATCTTTGCTAAAGTTATTTAAAATGAAAATCTTTTGCTAAAGTTATTAAAAATGTATATTTTGTGTATATTATTTAAAACGCATCTTTTTCTCAAGTTATCTAAAATGAAAATATTTGCTAAACTTAATTAAAATGTATATATTGCATATGTTATTTAAAACGCAGATTTTGCCCAGGTTATTTAAGAATTATATTTGCGTAAGTGATTTAAAATATGTATTTTGCCAGTTATTTGAAAAGTATATTTTATGCAAGCTATTTAAAATGTAGGTTTGTGTCCGTTATTTAAAACACATTTTGCATTATTAGTAAGGTCTATTTGACGAGTTATTTAAGATGAGTAATTTATCTAAAAATCAATAATTTGTGTGAGCTATTTCATAATCCATATTTTAGATTATTTAAAAATTAGTTTGATATTGCATGCGGATTATACTACCCAGTTCTAATAAATCTTAAGTTTTTGCTATAACTTCGTTTAATTAGATAATAAGCAGCTATGCAGAAAACCTTAAATCAGGTTCTCATTATTGCCATTATCATATAATTTAATAATCTCATTGATGAACTGACCGGTGGTAGTGGCACTGAAGAAGCTAAGATTTTGGCATAATTAATTTATAAAATATTAATTTAGCATTGCGAATGTATTGCTAATTAGCATAAATATGCATATCTTCTTGCTATGTCTATAATGGCCTACCTCAAGATTGTTCCCATGTCCAGTCACACCTCGAAAGTTTAGGCAACTGTGACATTTCTTTGTATTTCAGCAAGTCACGCCTCGAAAGTTTAGGCAAATGTGACAGTTATTCGTACTTAATGGAACCAAAGCATTTCCAAAGGGCTCATAAGCCACTCTTCTGTTCATTTTAATAAAAAGGCCTCTTCCATTATAGCAAGCAGATCACTTAGGGGAATCATTTACTAGGTAATAAACCTCAATTAAGAATGCATTCGAGGTGCACTTATCTGATACTATAGTTTCTGACGTTCAACTGCCACACTTCAGTTCAGCTTCCCTAGAAAGTATCTTCAGCTTTGATCCAATCTAGAATCTGAGTTAATGTGTTTATCTGCCTAACAATTATATATCATGCAAAGGTCTCTATAATATGATTTTAAATATGTTAATAATATAATGTTAAACTTAGTAATAATGATATAATCTTAAACTTAATAATAATATAATCTATCATTTGCCAATAAATTGATCACTCTAGCTAACTATAACTGATTTCAAATATATAAAACATAGCATGAATTAGGACATGAAAGATGACATAAGCTTATTAAAAAGTCATATGCTTTGTGATTTTATTTTATAACCCTGAGAATCCATTCATTGCTTTGTAATATTATTTTATAACCCTGAGAATCCACTCATTGCTTTATATTATTTTATAACCTTGAGAATCCACTCATTGCTTTGTAATATTATTTTATAACCCTGAGAATCCATTCAATGCTTTGTAATATTGTTTTATAACCCTGAGAATCCATTCAATGCTTTGTAATATTGTTTTATAACCCTGAGAATCCACTCATTGCTTTGTGATATTATTTTATAGCCAGAGTATTCACTCACTTGCACTCACCTGCATGTGAGCCAGCTATACACAATTTACTATGCTTTAGTATTTATTAAATGTTATATTAAATTTATAAAATATAAATTTGTCTCAGTCTCATTACTTGCTCATTATCTTATAAATCACTAGTTAAGTTATCTAATATAATATGTAATAGGGGGGATGTCTCATGTTTTACTGCTTTGCTATTGCTGGAACGTGATTAAAGAGATATCGAGTGTAACCTCAGGCATGTCATTTGTGATGAGTTGACTTGGAAGCATGAGTGAGAGAGTTGAGGTATGATCAGACATAGGGTATTACTATCCCAACTTGGTCAGCTTTTGGTTCTCTGACTTGGACTCTCAGTCTGTTGAGCAAGTGTACAAACCTGACCATTACAATATATAACATTAAGCACTATCAATTTTTAAATATTGTAGCAGTATTTAAAAACAATTATGCTGTAAATTCATCATCATCGTCAACTATTGTCAGTCCACTGCAGGGTGAAAGTCTCTTCAAGTTTAATTCATTTTCCCCAATCTCTAGCCTCTCTCCTCCACATCATTCCTGTACACTTTTTTGATTTCAATTGTCCTTCTATTATTATCTCTTCCAGTAATATGTGCAGCCCAACTCCACTTCAGTTTTTAAATTCTTTCAATGATGTCAGCAACACCTGTTTGTTCTCTTACCATGTATTGCATTTTTGATCTCTTCTTCTTATTCCTAACAGCATTTCCATACTTCTTTGTTTTGATTGATATATATATCATCATCGCCAACTATTATCAATTCACTGCAAGATAAAGGTCTCTCCAAACTCAATTCATTCTCTCCAATCTCTAGACTCTCTTCTCCACATAACCCCAAACACTTCCTTATGTCATCCATCCATTTTACATGTGGTCTCTTTCTGTCTCTTTTACAATCTCTTGGAATCCAGTATAACATTTCAGCTGTCTGGGCCTTTAACAATCTCATGAAATCCAGTTTAATATTTCACCTGTCCATCTATTATCATTTTTTTAAGCAATATGTCACACCCAACTCCACTTCAGTCTCTTAATTCTTTCAACATTGACATTAATAGCTGTTTGTCTGCTTATCCATGTACTTACTGCATTGCCAATTTAACATGTATCTCTCAATACTTCTTTGAGTGGTCTGAAGTCTCTGTATCGTTCTTTCATTAAGTATCCAAGTCTTAGAACCATAAGTAAGAATTGGTAAAGCACATTTATTAAATACCTTCCTTTTCAAGCACAGAAATATTTCTTTTCAAGTTATTTCTATCAAAAGCACTCCAAGCAAGTTTACTTCTATTATTAATTTTATCCATTATGTTTTTATCTGCAGCAATAATCTGACCAAAGTATTTGAAGTTGTTAACTTCTTTTAATTCATCATTATCAATCTTTATTTTAATCTTTTTTTTTCTTACTTTCATCTGATAACTCTTGCAACATTACCCGAGGCTCTGAAACATTATTTAAAAAAACTAACTATATTATCTGCAAAATCTAAATAAATTAAACAATCTTCTTTTACTTTTATTATTCACATTGTAATCCATAAAATACTTTTTGCAGCAAAGCAGTAATAGTTTTGGAGATATAAAATCCTCCTCACTTACACACTTTTCAATATTAAACTTCCTAACATCATTATGTAATCTAATTGTTTCTGTTGCATATGTATATAATATTTAAATACATGTATATTTTCTATACTAAACAATGTAATTATAAGAGACTTGAACTCAGACTTAAACTGCCTACAGCTATTCAATCCATCTTATACAACTGATACACATGGCCACATGTGAAAAAAATAAATGATCTTTAATATACATATTTTGTGCTGTAATGGTCACATTTGTTTATTCATGTATCAAAATCCAGAATCTGGGTAGAATACACCAATGCTAACCGCAATGAAATGGTACGATCCACAGTTCAACCAACATTCGACCCTTCAACTCGTATTCCGTGATTTAACACCTTATGAATGACATTTCTGAAGTTATTACATATGAGTTCCAAATTCTTCTATGAACTGGTATAGCACAAAAACTGGCATCAGTTTATCAAAGGGTTAAGTAAGTGAAGAATATGCTTAAATAAATAATTAAGTCTAACAATATATATAAAATGTGATACGTACATCGACATGGAGTTGGATAAGAATTAGACTATGATCAAGAAAGAGAGAAAATGAGTTTATACTTTAAGAAATAATTCAATCAATAAAATAAAATAAGTAGCAGACAAAACAATTAACAAATATATAATTTACAGTATGTGGAATTTCACTCTTGCAAGCAATTTACAGCGAGAGAGATCAAAAGTTACAGATTGTCTCATCTTTATATAGTTAATAAGGTTGGGTGTGGTGATTTGATTTATGCCTAAGATTAGTATGCCAAATTCTATTTATATTATGGCCTGTGAAACCATGGTAATATGTTAGCCAAGGATATAATGAAACATACAGCTCTACGGTGGCATATGTCTACATGTAGATTTAGAAGATGAGCACATAATTACATTTAAAGATCATGTAGGTTTAGTATAATAACTGAGATTAGGATTTAGACTAATGCTGAATCTTCATTTAACATAAAGAAAAGAACTGGTTTACTTTAGCTCTAGACACATATGCTATGGCACTTATGAAAATGCTAGTAAACATGACTATGGTGCCAGTGGATACTTATTCCCAGGCTTCAGCATCGAATGCTCAGTGCCTTTGGACTGCCATGAATATGAGCATTAGTAATTGAGGGAGTCAGGGTGGTTTTTGATAAACAGTCTGGATCCTCATGAAACAGTTCGAAATGCAACCTTACCCAAACTAAAGTGTATGAGCATGCTTTCTGCTAGTAACTCATAAGAAAAAAATGTGGCAAGTAGTTAATGTACAGTGCATACTTAATACCCACCCACAACATATATAACAAATACAAATGTGTATAATTAACTTATGGTCCATTAAACAGATAGCATCTATCTTTACAGCTACCGAACCCAGTTCTTAAAATTAGCACATCGATCACGCTACATTAAGAGACAAAATAAATTAGTAACCTAGTTTAAGGTAACTGACCTGCATATCTAATTAATAATATGGGGGAGAAAGAGTATATTTAGCAGGCAGTTAACCATAATATATTATAAATACTTCTATGGCTAGTCTCTGACATTAGGCATAATTAATAAACATATATAAAGTCAGCATTCATAACTCTAGTTGAGAAAACCACAATATTGGAGATCTAAATATAACTATACCAATGAATTCCAAGCAGTCTGTTATGATGACAAATAATAGGATCTTGAAACAGCAAGTTGAGGAGCAAATTAGTTTTACCAATATTTATTAAAGTAAAGATATGAATTATATCTTCATCAAAAATTGACTAAAATTATATGCACTCACTCACAGTTTCGATATATTTGTCATATTATAATATAACTAAAATTTAAGGTTGAGTGAAATAAAATAGAAAGGCATAAATAACCACAGTAATTTATAGATTATATCAAATGGTTACAATGGTGTTACATTTTCGAAAGATTAACTTAAAATACAAGCACAGTGTTAGACTAGATTGGTGATAGGTTTAGTTTTCACTTTAAGTTGAGAATTTAGAAATCAGACTTTGAACATTTATTTTTAATAGTAGCTAGCTTTAATAGACTGAAATTAAAAGATTGATTAGATAGAGCTCTGTGGTAGTTGAAAATGTTACCGATTTTCTTGATTGCAGCTTCAGGCACCCTGTACAGCAGTGTAAACACTGTTATTACTCCCTGGATAGATGGTTTGGTTTCCATCATGAGCTTCTTACAAGAGGATGTTGGCTGAAATGCTCCCCATCATGGTGGTGATAGTAGGCTGTGATGGCATGTAGGATGATACCATAGACCACCACTTCCTCCACAGGAAAAGTGGCAAGTCTACACCCTCTTCTCCATCATGTTAAATTTAAAACTGATGTGGATCTTGTTGGCCACTCTTATTTTAAAATTCAATATATCTCCTGATTCTAAAACCAAGACTATTTATATGCTTTTATTCTAAGCCACCTGTTTGTTAACAAAATCATATGCTGCTGGCAAACCGATTAGCACTTATATAACATTTAGTCAATTTAATTTATTAAGTTTAACCTACCTTTTGATCCAATTTTAACTATCATACTTTTAGTTTATTTTGGCCATCTAATGTCCCATGGGATGGTCCCAATAGTGCTGGCTGAATAAACATTGTTTACAACTTAACCATTTTAGCAAAAAAATATTATTGTAAAATTAAGATTTCAAATATAGATTTTATGCTATACCAGTGCAGGTATGATGATATAATTAAAATTGTTTACAATAAATTCAAATCAACCCAAGAATAATAATCAGCATAAACTAATCCTCTACTATATATATATGATGGTGGTATCTGGAATATACCTAATATGTATATAAAAGACATATTTTGCGGGTTCATCCATGTTAAAATATTTTAAATATTGGTATACTGACGTTTTGACTTGGTAACACAAGTCATTCACAGAGTGATAAAAAGTAGAAACCAACCAGTAACCACCTTAACATTCACAATAAAAACAGTAATCAATATCTCTCACTGCTGTCAAGGCAACCTTCACACCTTTTAATAGCAAGAATGAAAATCCATTCTTACTAATGGTCCATTGAATATATATGGACACTTAAAGATTGCAATTTGACTACAGAGTATGAAATATTGATGCAATGAAGTTTAAATAAACCTCTTTAAACATGAAATAAACATGTCACTGTAATGCATACTAATAAATAGTCAATTATAACATTACAAACTGCAATACTTTTAAATTGCTCATGTATTATTTAGAAATAATAAGTGAAATAATGCTTAAAGCTAACCGGGATAATGATGTAATTAGATACCAACCAGTAACCACCTAAACATTCACAGTAAAACAGTAATCAATATCTCTTACTGCTGTCAAGGCAACCTTCACACCTTTTAATAGCAAGAATGAAAATCCATTCTTACTAATGGTCCATTGAATATATATGGACACTTAAAGATTGCAATTTGACTACAGAGTATGAAATATTGATACAATGAAGTTTAAATAAATCTCTTTAAACATGAAATATAATGCATACTAATAAATAGTCAATTATAACATTACAAACTGCATTACTTTTAAATTGCTCATGTATTATTTAGAAATAATAAGTGAAATAATGCCTAAAGCTAACTGGAATAATGATGTAATTAGATACCAACAAGTCCTAAGTAAAATAACTACAAAATTGACTACTACTTATAACTAAGCCATATTTTTATACTACATGGCCTTCAAATAATCCACAAGATACCTGTAATATATATATATATATCAATTCTATTACAGATCTAGCGTTTGCATATATGTGTGCAATTATACATATATAACTGTTTGAAATTGTTTATTTAGGTACTCTAGGGGGTTTAAATCTGGCACAGATATAGGTGTGAGGGAAAAATAGGTGAAACAGACAATCAATCAAAATGTGGCTGTTTTATTGCTAAACCAGCATTCATCAGTTGGTCCAGATCAGCATCTCCCACACATATATACAATCAGTGCTCAGTTTATATTAAGATAGAAAATCTTCAAACTTTAATGGACAAGGTTCAATCTTCTCTACTATTCAACTCTTCAGTCATCCATTGAAAATCTGAAAATGAAATACTCAAGCCCTTGCTTTAGTATAAAAATGTATATGTATTTAAATGTTACATATTTAGCCTGTATTCTGTCCATTCCTCTTATTTATAATTAAATGGGTATATTAAAGTCCTATGTGAGAGGAGTTATTGAGTTAAAGTCAACATAAAAATGACAATAATATTTTTTGTCTCTCTGGTTTTGCATTCACATGTAACTTACACCTCACTAATCGATGATCATTTCCTGTGTTGAATTTATTAACAACAAAACAATCTTAAAATATATATTTTCTGTTAGTCAAAACATAATCCAATTCTACTGTACCTTGATTTGGATGCTTCCATATTTATTTCTTTTTAACATTTTTCTCAAAAAATTTGAAAACTTCACAAATCTATGTTTTTTCTTATTTTTATTACCATAATCAAATTTGCTTACCAATTCTAGCATTAAAGTCCCCATAACAATTTAAAAATATTATTTGGTCTGATCAAAGGCATCTTGTTGGGGCATAAACCATAATTATCTGCTATTAAGTTGAATAACTAATCTTGCCAGTCTGTCCAGTACCCTGTCAATCTCCACATTGTTGTTTTTCCCCTTGTCCACTTTTTCTTCTAACTTCATAAAGTCCAACAATGTCTGATTTAATATGAGACTTAATATGAGACAGTTCTTCCCATTCTTGCAATCTTCTTTTATATGAAACTGATCTGTATTTGTAAGTATCTAAATAAAAAGTCATCAGCAAATGGCAGTCTGTATCCACAATCAGGGAATTTTTATGACCCTCCATCTTCAGCCATCAATTGCTGTCTTGAATGATGACTTTACAGCCTCTTGGGAATAAGGGCCATGATTCATTACTTTTCTGTCATGATTGTAAATATCTAGTAGAAAAAAAAACATTTTTTTCATTCACACATCCATTCATTCTGCCTTCAATAAAACTCAATTGATATTTCAGTTAAAAGCTATCAGGCAACTGAGAAGACCATGGTGTTTCTTGATCTTACAGCCAGAGATAAAAAGCCAATAAACTCATCACACTGGCTAATGCATGGTTGTGAGCAGCCATACTATATGAATAATCACAAAGTAATAACAGCTGCAATGACAAGTGTGTATGGAGTGGACATTAGGAATTTGCCCCGCTAGATTCCTTTAAGGCTTTCAAGAGAAATCAAAGGGTCTCCATTTCCTTTCTGAAGCCATATATATGCGTGGGTATGTGTACGTATTATATCCAATCTAATGAATCAGTAAAATAAGTATGCATAAAAAATATATTTATTCATAACAAACTCTTTTCATTATTGGCCTTTGAGCATTCCATCATCAGATTTTCAATTGGATGGACGGTTGAAGAGTTGGAGTGTGGAGTGGACTGAAGCCTGTCCATTAAACTATGATGATAGTCTATATTAATATATATCTGAGCACTTATACTGTATATGTGTGTAAAGATGATAGTCTGGACCAACTGATGATTGCTGGTTTAGCATGAAATACGTATATTGGTGATTATTTATCTTTTCAGCATATATGTGTTTAGGTGTATCAGTGTTATTAGATAGAGTGGAGAGAGGTGGGTGGTGTGAAAGTCTGTGCTCATATACCCTATATTAAAAATGGAAAATAATTGTTTCACATGCATGCAAAATAACTTAATTAAATGATTATTTACGCCACTTTTTGCTTCCTAATTTAATTTTGATAGTAGTGAAATTAAACAAAACTCTTACTTTCTTTAGATGATTAGTGTGTTTCTTAGTGGAGATCAGTGAAAATAGCTTATATAATTTTTTTTTAGAAATTACTGATCTTTAAGATCTATTTAACCATAGTGCTGTAACTCTGAGACACTTTTCTAATAAGTAAGCTTTTTTAATTTAAGGAAAATAGATTAGTATAAGAAAATACTATTTTTTATGTAGCGAAAAAAGTTTATAAGATTGGACTTTTATTTTGAAGACTGCCTGCTTTTTAAGTGATCCAAAAAAAAAAAAAATACTTGTTTTTATTTATCCCTCCCCTTTTTATACCAGTTCTGCTACTTTAAAGATCTTTTCTTTGAACAAAAAAAAAAAAAACAATAAAAAAAGATTAATTAAACCTTTTTAAAAAAATAATATCCCTAACCAATCTTCCTAATTAGTAAAGAAAGAAACTAGTATATATTTTTTTGAAATTAAAATTGTACAAAAAATACGGTGAAAAAATATATGTCTATATATTTTTGTTGGTAATCTAATATCATTTTTTTAATTGCCTTAATTAATTAAAGGATTTATTCAATATATTCAGAATAACAGTAATATAAAATATTATTTCTTTTGTGTTTTTGGATCAAACACACGTTTCCTTAATTAATTAACAATAATTCTCATATATATTTAAAATTCAATTTTTAAAATGATAATATTATTTATTTTACTTAGAAATTATATACTTATTCAGCCCGAATAATTTTGATCTGATTTTTATCGTATTTCAAATTTTCTCATTTTTTTTAACGATATGTGATTTGCAACTGTTTCTCTATATATCAAAACATTATATGCACATGTGTGTGTGTGGTCCAAATACATGCATATGCACAATACTTTGGAATGCTATACTCGTAATTACAATTAAAACAGAATAAAATATAACAATAAAGATAGTAGGGTGTATAATTGCAAATTTTTTATGAATTTATTTCCAAGATCACAATTTTGCTTATTAAACAAATAGACCTTATGTGAAACTATTAAACAACTTTACATTTTAATACAAATATAAAATTATCTATGAATACCAACCACTCTTAACATCAAATAAAGTGTCACAATATTGATGATCTCAGAAAATAAAAGATTAACTATAATTGAAATTTTTTCCTCAGTCTCCCCTCCCCTGCAAAATCAGAGTTATATTCGTTTTCTTGCACCACCTGTTTTTTGACATTCAGTAGAATTAATGTTTTTGCTATTGATAATGAAAATTGTGTCCTCTTGGCATGATAAATTAAAAAATATTAATGTAACTATTTTTGTCTTGGAGAAAAATTAGTATTTTTTTTTCTGTTAAAATAATCTTGATTTGCCTTTATTCTAGAGCAGGGGTCCCCAACCTTTTTCCACTTAAGAGCACATTTTATAATACCGGCCAAGTGGCGGGCACCATTTATTTTTTCAACCAGGTGGCGAGCACCATTTATTTTTCAATATAAATTTATTGTTGGATATTGTTAATAATACACATAATTTCAAAAATAAAATTTTAACATATAATTAATGTTTATATTTTTAAACTGTATAAGTATAGTATGCCCTACAATTTGATTACAATATAATACAATAATTTATAAGAAATTTTAAAAATTAAATTTATTTGTATCAGATAAATAATTTTTTATCGTGTTCGGATAGCGGCGGGCGCCATGATGCCCGCGGGCATAGGGTTGGGGACCCCTGTTCTAGAGGATTCTATGTATTTTAGATGCAATGATCTATTTTAAAAATGAAAGAGAGCTGGCTCATTGGATTTATTTTTCCTCTAATATGCCACATTAAATTTTAAAGACTAGTATTGATATTCAGTTGTATAGTTTTTAAAATTATTTAGAAGATATTTGGATGATTGTTTGTTATTGATAACAATAAATTGAAGTACTTTTTTTTGAACTGAACTGTTTTGATTACATTTTCATTTACCACCGTGAAACTTCCTCCACTCACAACTGCGACACTATCCATTTCAGACAAATACAATAATGACCATTACTAATCATTATCGAAACTCACTGTTTAGGAGGGTATTTGGAATTTAAATAAGATAAAAATTTTGGATTGTATTATTTTTAAAAATGGTGATATTTGTACTTTAATTGGTAGTTATTGTACTAAAGATAAAAATTTAAGAAATATAGTAAAGAACTGAAAGGTAACAGCTTCTTATTCTTAAAAAAGGTGCATCGATACATTTTTATTGTACAAATAGAAAACTTAATAATTTAGAAAGTGATGCTTTGATTTTAAGAAAAGAATTTAATAATAATTCTATTTGTTTAGGTTCTCTTCATGGTTTTATAAGTATTTTTGGTAGAAAGATTAATGACAATTATGATCATGAATAATGAGTTTATTTCCTTACCTTTTAATGATGTGTTCAGTTTTTATCATATGTCTTCAGCATGTTCTGATAATGTTACTGTCACTTTTAATTTTTCTTTATTCATTATTGTCAAGCATAGTGGTAATTTGCCAGTAAACTGCTAGAACAAAAATTTGTTTCAATTTTAAAAATGGAATTCAAATAAACAGTAATTTGTTCAACGATTTTTTTAATCAAATAAAAACAACTTTCCAACAAAAAAATATTGTTTTCACATTATATATTTCACGTTAGTACTTTTATTCTATATTTGCAAAATTAAAATATTATCATTTGGAATCTTTTTTAATTTATAAACCTATATTTGAAATAAATAATGCAAACATTATCAAAATATGATATACAACATAGGCTTAATTGCAAAATAAAATATTGCAAGTATAAGTAGAGTTGCCACTAGAATTGTTCAAATGGATCTGGTAGAGAATGAATTAAATCATTGCTTTATAGATCATCAATGACAATGGCCATTTATTGGAAATTGGGGTGTGACAATAGTTTGAAAGAAATAGCATGATCTGGATTCATTATTAAATAATTTTAAAAAGTCTATTGATACTAAAAGCATTCCAAAAAAAGTTTATAAAATATTACACATGTGAAATAATATATATATATATGATAAACAAAACAAGTTATAAATTTCATAACTTGCTCTTAGCTTGCATTTTATGATCACTAGATGGAGCTTTACCAATAGCTCACTAACAAGCTTTGTTTACATAAATGCTGAGAGAGATAGAATTCAATATCTCTTTCATTATCTCCAACCTCCAGACCATGGTTTCGAGCTAATAGGCTCACTTCAGTGAAGGGTAGACAGAGTAGAAACTAGACATAAATACTAACTCTATAATCAGCATTTATGAAACATGTTTCTATCAGTTTGAAAGCATGAATTTTTCAGATATGTAAATATCTTCAAATCCAGCCAAAAAAACTAGACAGCTATATGGGTCTGAATTCAGTTCAGTTTCACCATATAGTAAAAGCCTCTGCAATCTATATCATTGCAAAAACCTTCAAGGGTACATTTATGATAAAAAAAAAACAAGTTATAAATTTCGTAACTTGCTTTTAGCTTGAATTTTATGATCACTAGATGGAGCTTTGCCAATAGCTCACTAACAAACTTTGTTTACATAAACACTGAGAGAGATAGAATTCAATATCTCTTTTGTTATCTCCAACCTCCAGACCATGGTTTCAAGCTAATTGGCATGGTCAGGAGGTTGGAGATAACAAAAGAGATATTGAATTCTATCTCTCTCAGCATAACAATTAAAATTATGAATAATAAAGATGATAAGAAGTCTTCAAATATAAATTTCAGTACAAACATGGGTGGAGATGTGATGTATAAATCATGTGTTATTAAATTTAAAGAGAATTATTTATTAAGTTATCCTTGGATTCAAGTAAGTTCTTGCATAAAATGGGCAACATTCTGAATCATCATAATTGTCAGATCACATTTGTGAATAAAATTATATTATTTTTGTTAAAGAACTTGTATCAGTCTGTCATAATATATTATGAACAGAATTATAACCAATGGCCAGAAGTTATGATGAAGATACAAGCATCATCAGTTATCAAAGGAAAATATAAAAGCCAGTTTGAAACATTTATTTCAGAGTTTCTAATCTGTGATATCTAATACACATGGGATGATAAAATGGTATGAATATTGGGCTGAAATAACAAAGGCCAATCATATCAGTCTCATACCCAATATCATATCAATACAAAACCCAAGTAGAGAAATAGCTATTACGAGTGTTAGAATGTGGAGTAATATATAATTTCTCATGTCCATTTAACATTTCCATTGTGGTAGTTATAATAGATTTGGTCAGGCTATGTTTAGATGTGAGACAGCTAAACAAAATCACTGTGCTAGATTGTAATATTTCTCCACAAAATTATGAATCACTAATTAAATTTAAAAGTAGGAAAATCTTTACTATATCTGAACTGATTGCTAGTTAATGGCAAAAAATTATATCCAACAAACCACATATATACTGCATTCCAATAAAATTTGATGTTCCTATTATTTAAATAGGATGCTTTTTAGTCTTAAAAAATGTGTTGCAGATTTATTGCATTGCTGTGACGAAGTATTATCTGATGATATTAGGTGACTGATGGTTATGCACATTGATAGAATAATAGTAGCATCAGTCAACATGACTAAATGTAAACAACACATGAAATTATTTTTTTTAGAAATTCAAGGCAAAAGAAATAAAAACAATCCAAATCTGTATCCTATAGGAGAGGACAATCTCTTAGAGTATATAATAATTAGTGAAGACACAAGACCTTGCTATGAAAAGATACACTCAATTCAAAGTTTTCTACCCCTAAAATAAAAAATGATATCAGGTCATTCTTAATGGAATACATCTTTTATAATTGGTTCTGTAAGAATTTTGCAGCAGACATGGAACCTTTGTTACAGCTGTAAGAAAAAACGCCCCATAAATTTGAACACAATTTATAATAAAAATTTAAACTATTAAAAATAAATTCCTCAATAAACTGTTATCACACTTCCACTTTAAAATTTTTCTATTTCTACAGACCAACAGTTGTGACTGTAGAGTGGTAACTACACTGTCTCAAATTCAGAAGGACACAATCCTGCTAAGAGTTCTACATTTATTATCTAACTGTTAAAGAATAATAAGTTTGATAAACTAATGAACCAATTTGGAATAGTAGTTGAGTTTCAAGCAACCTACCTAATCCAGTTTATGGAAGTGCTTGCAAGTTTAAAATGAGTCTATATAAGAACATAGACTCTAATAATATATTTAGACAGGTAATAAATCAGGAGGGCACATGTTAACAATTTTTCATAGCCTCATGTCTTAATGCTTTAATTGGAAGGAACATGGATGTACAATCAGCATATGTCTCGAACTAAATTGTCAGCACTGTAATCTGATAACTATCCCTTCATGCCAATATCTAAAAAGGAAAGAATTATAAAATCCAAAGATTTTTATCCTTTAACAAATTCATATCAGATGGGGGAGGGGGGATACTAACTTACCACAGATAGGTGTGATTGAAAACATAATACATAACATTGAAAGTAACCTAGATGTAAACAATGAAAGTTATAATTTGCTAATGTCTACAAACATACTCAAATGTAAGTGAAAAGCTAAGAAAGACTACAGCCATTTTGACTCCAATAAAAATTAGCAAAACTCCAGGTGAAATAATGGATGCAACAGGTAGCAGTGAAATGCAGGTAAACATAAACTTTTAGTGATTCTATTATCAAGTGTAAAACTGGCTAACCCTGATGTAAAAAATTGTGGGAGAAAAATGAAGATATTTCACTTAGTGAGGAAGTGAAAAAAATGAAAACAACAATAATGTATTTCCAAGAGACTAATCTGGAATTGTCAATTTATAAAAACCCATCTACAAAAGAGGAGGTAAGTGTATCATGTATGGATGCCTTAAAATACAATAAAGTCTTAATCAGGGTATTATAACTGCTGCTAATGTGACCTAGTTACTTACTGTAAGTAATCATTAGACTCAAGCAGTTATCACTATTTACATGACATTGTTTGTTTAGGATCTTAGATAAAAAAATTAGACTAGTTTAATTTTGGCTCTCTGATTAAAAAAAATTATTTACCTTATAAACTTCTCTCTATTTTGGATAATGCCATAATATGTTAAGTAAAGTAGTTACAATCAATGCCAGGACTTTAAACTCAGTAAAAAAAAAACTTTCATCTGATTAAATAGTATATCATTAAACTAAATATGAGGGTGACTTATAATCATACCCACAACAACCTAACTACTTATGATGTTAGATTATATCCAGTCAAAATTTATATCTGACTAGAATAATTAGTTTTGCCAGTATATGAAATATATGTTTCAATTTACTGCTTATCAAACGAGTTAAGATATATATATAGGCTTAATGTATTAATATTTTATTAGTTAACTAAATAATAAGTCACCTATAACAAGATCTTACCTATATATACACATGAAGTAAAGAAAATCCCAACTGTTAAAATAAGTGAGATTAGACACTAAAAGAATTGCTACAAACATATCAACCCTTAATTTGTGCTTAATGTTTATACGTCACTAATATAAATAAAATAATGATGTAGACTAGAATAAGTTAACCATGGGAACGATCTAAGTTCAAGTACTTTGGCAAGCAACCTAATATAAGAATGAAATAATAGTGTGTTGCATAATTTCTTGAATCAATTATCATGATACTATCTACACAACAAGAGACACATACAGCAAGTAAACAGGAAATGAAATATTACATATACAAAGAAACAGAAATGTCACTGACTATAAAAGCAAATGCAATTCTAACCTTTTTTTCTTCAAAATTATATGTTTTCTATAGAAAGCTAACTTCATTTTAATCAAGAGGTTTTGAACACCATATAAAATGGATGCCTTTGTTTGAATATATTGATTCCATAAATATAATTTTAGCATGAGATTAGAAGAAATTAAAAGAACTTTTAACACAAATAGAATGAGCAAAGCTAATTTGAGCAATAGAATAAACTCCTATAAAATCATTTTAAACTTCTAAAAGAAAAAGAAATTAAAACAAAATATCTAACAAAGTCTGAATCCAAATGAAGTATATATAGAAAGTCAACATAGCAAATGAATGAATAATTTGATTTTACTATGTATAGTTTTCTTTTTTTTAACTGTGGACTGCAACTAATTTATAATTTAGATATATCCATTTAATACAATGTGGTCTGGCTAAAGGAGTTGATTGTCATTGGTGGGATCATTAGTCTTATAACCGTGAGAGTTTAAATATCAGTATTGTCTACTTTAAAATGCCTAATGGAATATCTTTCACTCAGTGTGGAATGTTTGTGTGCAGATTAGAAGAAAACATATGGCTGATGCAGAATTGTTTGAGATGCACGATGAGCGATCTATATCTGCAAGGAGGAAATTACTTAAATGTATGAACTGTAAGCTATGAAAGACTCTGTCAACTCACGAAGTTCGATTTAATTGATTTAATGAAATTATGTTTTGTTACATGTCATACTTTTATTTTTAAATACCTATGTACATATTGTTATTCTTTTTTATTATTATTTCATTCTTATCACTTGAGAATGTAAAACCTTCCAATTCAACTTTTGGGAGAGTTCACTTTAAAAGAGTGTAAGGAGAGTTGGGAGAGGTTTAGTTTAGCTGAATTTTTTTATTTTTTTAAATAAAATTTAGGTCCATTTTCCTCCGGTAGTACTTGACTTTCACTCATTATGATTGTAGAAGACCAGAGGTAAGATTTTACTTATATAATATTAATTTCACACACTTTGACGAACAAAGTTATGCTATTCATTGTTTGTTTAACTAACAACTATTAATTAGATCTTTTTTGGTATGAACGATTAACCCTCTGAATGAATCTGATTTCCTGTCATGTTAGGAATTATATTTGACCTAGTAAAGGAGAGGGGCTTCATACAAATCAGCCTGCAACAACTAAAATCAGACTGCAAACAATATATATACATATCAGATGTAAATATAATTTAGCCAGCTAGATCCGAGATCACCAAATGCAATCTTCTTTTTCATCGCCTTGTAAATAATTTTTGCCATGAACATGGATATTTATCATTAGGACATGGGTTAGGTAACTGTAGATTATTAAATTGTTGACATGATAGATGCTCATTATTGACATTTAAACTATATATACATTTATTATTATTATCCATATTTGTAAATATAGTTTAAATTTTGGATCTATTTAAATTTTTAATGTTATCACTTTTTTTTTCTTTTTACAAAATAAATGTTATAAAAATCTGTTGAATTGATATAGTCTCTTTGCTTTATTAAATAAATTGTTGCATTCTCCAATAAAGCCAATGTCTTATGTATATGCATAAACACGCACATCACTTTTATAATTATATTAGAGACGTTAGGTTAATGCAATTCACTAATAGTAACTTTTAAGAGGTAGTCTAGTTATCAGTCTGCATAAGTACCTCATGTTAATAGAGTCAAAGGCGAATTCCCCCTAAGTTTGAATACTGTGGTATAATGGAACTGAAAGAGGGGTGAGGTAGATGAACTGACCCAAATTGCATCTAGATTTAACAAATGAGTGTTGAGCTGGTCTATTGGAGATGAATATAATCATAGGTTATGTGCTTCATTGCATCAGATCCAGCATCCTACGCAAAGACCCTAGGTCCGACCATAGTTAGATGTGACTTTCTCTTCCAACGCCATCGTCCTAACCATTACAATATATGTAGACTACTTGAGGCAAAAATTTACAGCAATTCACAAGTTGATCCATCTATTTACTTATATAACTTAGAGTATTCCTTATATTCAGGTACTGAAGTCAATATAAATAAAACATTTCTATTTAATTCTGTAACAACATAAATCGCATGATTTCTATTTGTTTCCAAATCTACATCAATATTTTTTTCTCTTTTTTTTTATATGCTTTTATTTATTTTATTTTTCTGAGTAAAAATCTTATAATTGAATTTCATTTACCTACCAAATTTTTGCTCTAATTAAAAATTTGCACACTTATGTATTCCTGATGAAGTTGTATTTTCTTAATTTGCAATAATTTTAGCAAAAAGTTGATGAAAAATTAAAAATGTTAATTTTATAAATAAAATAAAGTCTAGTGGAACATTTTGTAATTTAAAACTCAATGACGTGTTCAAAACGGGAACTGAAAGTTTTTGTTAATATTATTATTATTCTTTACTTTCAAAATATCCTCCAATCCTTCTCATTATTATACTAGATCATAGAGATCTCTAAATTTGATTACTTGACGTTCAGATGCTCTTGGGTTTTTTCTCATAATTGTATAATCAGCAGATACAAAAGGATTTTATGAATAATAATATACTTCATCTTGATTTCAATCAATTCCACAAAACTGAAATACATTATGATCTTTTTGTCAAACCACTTGCTATAATTTTAATGTTTTTCATGCCTATATATTATTTTGTTCAATTATGAGCTGTTTCTACAGTTACTATTTCAAAAAAGAGATGGTGATCATGTGATGTTTAGTAGTTACTATTTCAATGTAATATTAAATACGCTTAACGTATATAGTGAAATTAAATTTCAATGTGCATTCTAACCATTGGTTGTTGTTTTGCACTTTAAATATTATTAATAATAATAATTACTATCATCATCATTATTATTATTGTTTTAAAAACGTATATTAATCTTTCTGTTTAGATAAAATCAAAAAGTAATGCATAATAAACTAAGAATAGATAATTCAAAGTTTGATCCATAAAACTAAAAAGTAGAACATTTAAGAAAAAATTGAAATGAAATTTTTATCTACATAAATGTACTAAAAAGTAAAAACTTTAAATTTAACATAAGTCAATGTACCCGAGGGAAAAAAAAAGGAAAGCAAGGGGGTAATGTTGAGTGAAATAGAAAAGTGGGAAAGTTGCTTAGGTTGGCTTTCGGGGGAGGATGGGGGGTGGGGCCAAATATTTTGAAGGGGGACGGCGGTGCCCAGAGTTATTTTCTGCGGTTCGTTGTTGTTTTCTTGTTTTTTTTCCGTTCGGTTTCCGTTTCCCGCTTTTTTCCTGTTTTTTTTTACATAGTGGATCGGTTTTTCCAGTTAGTGTCATGAATTATCGCATCGTTTCGCCGTTCTGGTGAATTTGTACTGGGAGTTATCCATATAGAATGTTGGAAATCCCAACTCTCGCCAATCATTGAAAGAATCCTCCAGTGAATCCTTCATCTGACTTGAAGGAAACCAATCCTCTGGAATTTTTTTTTTGTTCCTCCTCATTATAAATCTCATATTACAATAATTTGCACAATCTTAAATTTCCTCTCTGTAGTTTTCTTTGTTAAGATTTGTAAACTGTTTGATTAGTGATCAGGAAAGATAGTTTTTTTCAATGGAAAGGATTTTCTCGATATTCACATTATGTTATGTTTAATTATGATTTCTGTAGGTGAATGTATTGTGGTATAAATCAATTAATAATGTTTCTTTTAATATTTATAAATTTTCATATTAATAATAGATTTCTCAAATTTTTCCTAAGAGTATTATTTATTTTAATGTTATTTTGAAGTATATTTATTAAATTTAATTTTACTTCAATTTATTTATTTATTAATTATTAAATTGTAATGATGTTTTTATTATTAGTTAAGATGATTTAAAGGGGGGGTATAATAATCGAAGTAAAATCAAATAATTATGTTATATAGATAGATCGGGGGATGATTGTATAGTGTTGGGAGAATATTGGTCAGTGGAATGAATGAATGTTATTGTAGTTGTAATTAAAAAATTGATTTCATTAGGATAATTTTTGGGAGGAGTGTTGAAAAATTTATTGGTATTGTATGTGGGGTTTTGTATGGGTGGGTTAGTAAATGTTGAATGATTAGGTGTGAATTAAAATTAAATAATTATTTATGTGGTAGTGATATGGATGAAAAAAAAATATTTGTTTTGGATTGGGGTAGCATATGTAAATAAAGAGAGTAAATGTCAAGCATTGTTAGCCAAGAGGTCAGTGCAGCCGCCTTGCAAGCAAGCAGTTGGTTGCAGACGGTTGTTGCGGGTTCGCCTCCCGGCCGATGCTATGACATATGGAAAATAAATAAATAAATAAATCACCCTCTCTTCAGGCTATGACTTAAAAGTACTCTAAATGTTGAACAAAGGATCAAGAATAGAATAAATGCACCTATTCTTAGAGTTCAGATGTTTATAAGCACACCTTTAATCAAACACTATTGGTAATTCAGAGGGAAATTAATATATCAGCTAGGTATAATATGTTAATTAAGAGTTACTAAATTCATAATCAATTATATGAGGCTGGATATAGAATCTCACTTTTAACACTTCATTATAATAATTAAAGAAGATTTAATATGTAAACTTTAAATTAAACATAGCTAAATGTATATGTAAAAACCAAGCAAGTAAATCACTGCCCCTAGGCTATAAATTAAAAGTACTCTAATTGTTGAATAAAGGATTAAGAATAGAATGAATCCATCTATTCTTGGAGTTCTGATGTTTATAAGAATCATTATCATCAATTATCAGTCCACTGCAGGATGAATATCTCCAAGTTCAAGCCATCTTTTCAGATCTCTACCCTCTCTTCCCCACAACACCCCCGCACACTTTATTATTTAAATCATCTCAATGTGGTCTCTTTCTGGATCTTTTACAATCTATTGGAAACCAGTTTAAGATTTCAACTGTTCATCTATTAGCATCTCTTCTAGCAATATGTCTAGTCCAACTCCACTTCAGTCTTTTATTTTTTTCAATGAGGTCAGTAACACCTGTTTGTTCTCTTACCCATATATTGCATTTTCGATCTCTTCTTGTTACTCCTAACATGCATCTTTTTATACTTCTTTGAGTGTTGAAATATTTAAATTGCTCCTCTATTAAGTGTCCAAATTTCATATTCATAAGTAAGAACTGGTAAAACACATTTATTAAAAATCTTTTTCCAATACATAGGTATATTTCCTTTTAAAACAGGCAAAACTCACTATATGTATTGCCACACACAGCAAGTTAGAGTAACAACAGTTATACACAAGCATAAGAAGTGGTGGTCATGTGATGTTTATTGGGTTATATTTCATTTTAATATTAAGTTATTTCCACCAAAAGTATTCCAACCAAGTTGAATTCTATGATTAATTTCATTCATTGTTTTTATCTGTAGCAATAATCTGACCAAGGTATTATAGTTGTTAACTTCTAACTCATCATAATCAATCTTTATTTTTATTTTTTAAGAAAATTCATTGAACATTACTTCAATTTTTTTAATACTTATCTTTAGTCCTACTTTCTTACTTTCATCTGATAACTCTTGCAACATTTTCTGAAGCTCTGAAGCACTATTTGCAAAAACAACTATATTATCTGCAAAATCTAGATGACTTAAATAATCTCCATTTACTTTTATTTCTTTAGCTTTCCATTTTAATTTACAAAATACTTCTTGAAGTACTGCTGTAAAAAGTTTTGGAGATATGAATTCATCATGTCTTGGACTCACCCTGTCTTATACTCTTTTCAATGTTAACCTTCCTAGTATCATTATGTAATCTAATTGTTGCTGTTGCATTTTTATAAATATTCTTCAGAATATGACCACCTTGTGGATCTATTTATAAGCATACCTTTGCCAATATTAGTGATAATTCAGAATGAAATTAATTTATTAGCCAGAAGTAATCAAAGGTATGCTTATAAATATCAGAAATCCAAAGAATAGGTAGATTTATTCTATTTTTAATCATTTGTTCAACAATTAGCTTGATTTTAATTCATAGCCTGAGGGTGTGTGTGATCCACTCCCTTTGTTTAAAAAATAAAAATAAATTTTCTCAGATTTTATAAATAAGAGTGTCAGGTAAGGGGATTTAGAATGGATTACTAAAAAGTCTGAGTTCAAATCCCCTCTAATTACATCTACTTTAAAGTATATATACTATACTTATATTTAAATAATTTTTATTAAACAAGAGTTATAATTTAAGATTTTAAACTTAATATTCTTCTACTATGTATATTAAAAAAGTATATTTTATTTTTATTTATGTAAATTATAACTAAAAATACTTCTAAACATGATCACCACACACTTTTATTTGTGAAAGTTAACTTTTTTTTTTTTTTAGTTTTCAGCGAATGATTTCAATTAATTTATATATATAATTTTTGATAATATAAATCCCTCTTTTATATAAATCTATTCTCCTATCAAAACATTTAATAAGACTTTTATATATCTCTAATTTTAATGCAATTTAAAATAACTATCTATTTTTTTTCTTCTCATGTGTCATAGCATCAGCCGGGAAGCGAACCCGCCAACCCGGGACAACTGCTTATAAAGCAGCTGTCGCTGACTTTTCGACCACCAATGCTTGACAACTATCTATTTTTATGAAGTCTGTTTAATTAATAGCAATTTTCGCTCTAACATCTTAGTTATCGTTCACACTTCTAGATAACTCTTACATCTTTAAAAACCATATATCTGGATCTTAGAATGGAATTTATTATAATAAAGAATAAAAGAAAAGCACGTAAATCCAGACATTCCTTTTTTTAAAATCCATAATTTATGGTAATTATTAAATTATTATTACGTCCTCAATAATAGTTTCTCTAGTTTTATTAATGTCATGTTAACATTAAAAAAAAGAAATCTTATTTATTTAAATCATTAAAGATAGAAAGGCTTCAACCTTTTTTCACATGCATCAATCGATGTAGTTTTGTCTATAGAGTGACCTCTCAAATCTCAACACAAGATTGAAATTTTAGTCAAGCGTTGGTGGTCGAGAGGTCAGCACAGCTGCCTTACAGCAGTTGTCCCGGGTTAGCGGGTTCGCTTCCCGGCCGATGCTATGACACATGAAAAAAAAAGATTGAAACTTTATAAAGATAAGAGCGGACGTTTTATCTTTAACCTAAATACTTATTTATATTGGCCAATCTGACGCGTCTTGATTTGAAAATGTGAAGATGTTACTTTCTTTTTATATCCATTATTTCCTTTCACAAATTAACTTACGCGAAATCTTGTGATTTACGAGTTAATAGTAATATTTTTATAATGGAAATATAGAAACGTTATTTAAATCACGTAATTCTTATCCCATAATAATTATTTGATTATTATTATTACTTTCTTAATATATTTTTCAATATCACAAATGTGTGAAGTATTAGTGTACATAACCTATTTATTACCATTCCATATTTCTTACTATCGTAGATAATATAACTTTGTAATAGCTTGAATTACATGAAATAATGCGGATGTACTGAAAAAAACCCAGCGAGTTATAAGTAAACTAACCGTCAGTAAATATTTTACGTTTACTGACTGTTAGTTTACATATAACTCTCGCTAGGGGTTTTCTTTACTTCCGCATCATTTTATCTTATGTAATATTAATTCTTTCAGTCATCTATATAACTTAAATAATTTAATATGTATTCCCACAAGCAGTATATTTGTTGGCTATTTCAAATGAATAATGTATAACATTTAATTTAGTTTTGTAAAATTTGTCAAATACAGTATAACATTTAATTTTATAAGAGAATTTCATATAAATATATTATTTATCTTAAAGTATTGTATAAAATATTTTACATATTTTTGGGAGCAATTAATGATTTGGTGATCAATGATTAATAATCGATCAATGCAAAGCATATTCTAGGCTTCGATTTAAATGTCATAAATTTTATGGGTATATATCTATGAGCGTATATATTTAATTCCCCTAATATTAGTCTAAAATAAAATATGTTTAAAACTTCCAAGCCATTAATTCTATCTTCATGCTCTGGGGAACAAAAAATATAACGTATTTAAAACTAAGTAATAGACGATGTAAAGAATTAATAAATAATTTTCACTATCTACTACCAATAAACAATAAAAGTAGATATTGCTAAAGTTACGTGTTATGAAAGGTAAAATAAATAAATAAGCTTGTTTAGACTATTAGCAGGTTCTTTACATATTGGTAATGAAAGCTATATAAGTCATGTGACATCTGAATAATTTTTACTAATATTATATTTTTGCTATTAGGACTTTGGCCATATTAAATTGCTAGGCCTACTAATATATGGAATCACTGAATTTAGTTCAGGCCCATATAGTTTCTTTAGTTAAAGAGCTGAATTTGAAGACATGTAGGTGTCTGAAGATTTAGATCTTTTTCTTAATATTTAAGAATTAGATAAATGCTTGGCTTTAGTTAGTATTTTGAATTTACTGAACCATCATAGGTAAAAGCTTCAGGTACTTTCTCTTGTAGCATCTATCATTAAAAAAATACACGCCCAAATAAATAAGCTTGTTTAGAGCTATTAAGCTATTAGCAGGCTCTTCATATTATATATATCTGATGCTTTTTTTTGCTTGACTCTCAGTTACTAATTACTTATTTTCTTTCTAATCTATTCACTATTTTGCTTTATTAACTTGCTGGAGTTACTACACTGACATTGACTCTGGATCAATGGTCTCCTTAACTAGCTGTAGATTTATTGGAATTGCTATGTTTGAAGGTTTACTAGCAGTGGCTCAGCTTTCATGTCTCATTGCTGATTTTCACTCTTCAAGCTGAGTATGCTGTCATGTATCTGCTTATTCTGATAATATACCATAATATTCCTGTTGAACCAATATCAGGTATCATATCTTTTTTTCTGTGTGACTACTAGCTATTTAATTGTAGTGTTGCCTGGATAATAGTTAAATATTATTCTTTTGACTTATTTTACATATGAGGAATGTGATGGTGTAATGTATATATATAGTAATAATATTTTAATGCCTAAATTAATAGTCACAACCATAAATTCTAAAAAAAAACTTATTGCTAAAATATTATTCCTTATACCTGTTGTTACTGTTGCAAATAAAATGATTGGAAGTAATATTAATACTATTGATTCTTTTTATCTAGTGAAGCAAATTAGTGTTAAAGTTATTTAAGATGTCTTCCTGTGCAGATTTTATAAATCCACAACATCTTAAAAATTATAGGTACAAAATTTTGTTATATCACAATTAAAATTTTGTTGAAAAGATATACAACACACGTAAAGTTAAGATTTCAAGAATAATTGACAAAATAAAAAGGTACAACACGAATATAATATTTAAAAATATTTTAGTATAATAGTAACTTTATTATTTCAGCTAGATGATTTAAACTATATTAAATAATAATATAAGATTTTAGCATAATATTCAAACATGTGTGAATGCATGATTGTCTTCTTGGATAAATATATTTGAGTCAAATGTATAATCATAAAATGGTTTAATAAAATTTATTATTAGAGTAATAAATATATTTATTATTAATTATAATGAGAACTTTAAAAATAAATAAAATGAAAAGTCATTTCGTTAATATTTTAATATTATAAGTAATTTATTTGTAGAAGATAAATGTATATATTTGTTTTATTTTTGATGAATCTGTGGTACGTGAGTTGCTGGTGGTGGTACACGAAAAATAATCAATAATGGCGGACATAAAAATTAAAAAAAAAATTAAATCATAAAAATATCATGGAAACATTTTTTCCTGTAATTCATAAAAAAATATTTTAATTAATAATATTATACAGTAAAGTTGTTAATATATACAGTCGATGATCGAAAATCCAGCAATCGATACCGTTTTTTTTTTGGAGTGCACTTTTAAATTTAGCCGTTAGCCATTAGTAACTTGAGATGTTGCTGCCACTGTTGTGATGGTGCTGCACTCTTGTTCACTTCATCGTGTGGCTTACAAGTGACATGTTATTGTTTGTGATTGTATCGTCTTTGTTTATTAAAATTCATTGATCCCCATATAACCTGCTTATTCGAACTTAGACAAGAAGCACAGGTTTTTTTTGAAGATAGTCCTTTTGATCTTTCTTCGAAATTGTATGATTTTGATTGGCTTCAGGTGCTTGCATATTTATCTAATATTTTTTTGCAAATAAATAACTTAAATTTGACACTTCAGAACAACTCGATAACGATCTTTAATGTTAATGATAAAATTGAAAGTATGATTAAGAAATTAGATTTTTGGAAACAGTGTATTGAAAAAAACTCTACATATTTTATTGTTTGAAAATAAGGTTAGTCTGTCTCAAGATACACGAGAAAATATAATGGCACATTTAACAGGATTAAAATTGTCTTTCATGGAATATTTTCCAAAACCCGAAAACACAAATGATATGTGGATTTCAAACCTTTTCTATGAACAAAATTTAGAAAAAGTTATATCATTATCAATAAAAGAGAAAGAAAATTTAATAGAATTATCGACACAATCTAATTAATTTTGATTAAACATTAAAGAATATGAACAACTTTCTGAGAAAACTCTTAAATTGTCAAGCATTGGTGGTCAAGAGGTCAGCGTGACTGCCTTATAAGCTGTTGCCCGGGTTGCGGGTTCGCTTCCTGGCCAATGCTATGACACATAAAAAAAAAAAGCTCTTAAATTATTATTACCATTTACTAGTATGGAATTAGTCGAAAGAGCTTTTTCTTCATATATTTTTTTAAAAAATAAATATTGAAACAGATTGAATGCATCTTTTGAACCAAATTTCAAAAAATTATATTCTTCGAAACAAGCATAAGGATCTCATTAAATTTATTTTATAAAAATATTTGATTATGATAAGAAAATATATTAATTGGTTTTTTATAATTTTGTGTTTTTATTAAAACCATTTATTAGTAAATGAAATATGACAAAATATGAAACTTTGAACAAACACATACATATATATATGTTACAGTAGTTTATAATTTCAGTGAGTTTATAATTCGGCACGATGTTTAGGTGTGTTTCAATGTAATTTGTCTCATTATGTGATGTGAATACATGGTCACCCTATAATATTTATAATGCAAATAAAATAACACACTCGCAATAACAAATTTCACGAAATACAATCATTTTTACAAAGTGATACAATTTAGCGTGATGTACTACCAAGTGTTACGCGAGCCAACAAAGGTTGGGAAATGCTGAATTAATGTAATCTGATGTTTTAATTATTCAAATAATATTTATCTAGACTTTTAGAATATCATCACAAATTTTGGTTCTACAAACTGTAAAATCTCCAAACACTATCTGCTTCATACTAATTCTAAGCAACAGTGATAAAATATTCCTGTAAAAATCAAAAAAGTGAAAGATTTTGGGTAAAAATTATGATTTCACTAATCATACGACAGGAACCTATAAATACATCATATATTAAAAATTGTTTAGTTATTTACTATATTGTATGCAGAAGGACTGCATAGGATTTAAATGCAAAATTAGCTATATTGGCACCATGCCCTAAAATGATGTCTGAGTAGACAAATAATTAAATATTTGCCTCTTTAATGGCAAATGGTCTAATACAATGTCTTAAATGAAAAAAAAAAGTATAACAATAAATACCATTTACTAGTGAATTTAAAAATGAAATATTTGAATTTAACTATGGAAACTTTAAGATTGTTTCATTGAATGGTACATTTTATATGAACAGCATCATTTATTCACCTCTTCTCCAAACCAAAAATCAGTTGGGCTTGACATTATACTTGCTACATCAACATAAAGCTTCAGATGAGGATTAAAAAACTAATTTGAATTAATGGATTGACAAATTGCTTAATGTAATATTTACAAAAAAAAAAAAAAACTACCTAAAACTTTGGATTTATTCTAAAAAAAACTAATGCAACCAATGGATAAATGATTATTTAATACTACAATGATCAGTAATCTCTAATTATGGATAGTTATTATGAAAATAACTGTTAATAAGTGGATTTATAATAATTATTTTTTTTATATTCATAAATATGACTAGGAATTATATAATCTATGAAAGCCACTTCTTATAGGAATAATTGCTGTGTTTAATGCTTAAGGAACACAAAACAAATAATTATAACCTTGTTAAAATTTTGTTTGGAAACTGATTATTACTGGATTTGCGTTTAAGAAACTCAGCCTTTATTATTAAATATTCTCTCATAAGGTTTAAGTATTAAAAAACTTATCTATTAGGATCTTTCAATCCTAAAACATTAATGATTTAATAATTATCGATACTTGAATGTTTGTGTCTGGATAACTATTCTGGACTATTTTAAAGTCTATGAATTATTATTTTGAGAAGAGAATATAGTTATTGAATTTTCTAATATTTAGGATTATTGGGTTTACTAAATATGTTCACAACAAGAAAGGTATTAGAAATTATATAGGTAGTATGTTTTAAACTAATAATAGTTTAGACGATGTGTGTTATTCTTTGTATTTTGGAGATAAGTTTTTAGTTGATTAAAAGCAATTAATAATTAAGTAATAGTCAAGATATAATATTTAATATGTTATATGTTTTATTTGTCTCTCAATTCTGTTCTGCATATTCTAAAATTAAAGGTATCTGAAATGTATGTGTAAGTTAATAGTATGTTGAATTACATATTTCATAAATATTATCCTGATTATTATTCCGATTTCCATATGTACATCTAGAAGTTCACAAAGAATATTTAATAAAGAGAATAATGTAGGTGGCACTGTTACTTTGACCAATGTTTTGTTCAGTTGAGAAAAACTCCTGACAATATGTTTTACAGTTCATGTATAATATTAGCCTAAAAGTATCTCCTAAATTGTCACCTGTACCTTAGAAGTTAAATGGAATAAAGTAATTTAGAAGAATATTTAAAAGTTGGGTAAATATTTATTTACATTAGAAGTTAACTAAATTATAAGCTGGATACCTATAAGAAGCAGATTTGTTTATTTTAATAAGAAATATGATAAAACATTATTCACTTCCTTATTTATAATTAATGCTGAGATTTTATGTCATTTTAAACAATATTCTCTAATAAAGTATATTGTTTTGCATTACGTAGTGATATATTCTATAGTTTAGTCACTAGCAATAAGAATTAAATTTCCATAACTTAAAGAAAATACTGTGAGACTTGAAGTCATTACTTACCATTATTATTATTGTAATTATAAATTTATTTTAAACACACATTATTGTATTAAGTAATATTTACTAAAGCTGTAATCTCAAGAATATACGTCTGAAAAATGTGAAGGTAGAGACCTCTACAGGTCATAACCACAAGCTTACTCTATGGAAGAAAAGAGGGAAGTATTGAATAGCTTCATGTTCTTAGATCTAACCGCTTCAGCTTCACCTAGTCATATATATATAAAAAAAAGTAGGTTGAAGTAAAGAAGGATTCCCCTCATAGAAGGGTTTCCCTCTTTTCTTCCATAGAGTAAGCTTGTGGTTATGACCTGTAGAGGTCCCTACCTTTGCATTTTTCAGACATATATTCTTGAAGTTACAGCCTTAGTAAATATTACATTATTATTATTACATTTTTTAAATTTAAAATTTAGTTATTAATAAATTAATTGTATAATGATTAATTATTGAATCTTTGTCTTTCATTACTAGAAATGATCATCATCAATTAATAAAATAAAATATGATCACACAATTTTATAATTACATATATAATAGACAGGGTATGAGCACAGACTTTCACATGACCCACCACTCTCCACACCATCTCATAACACTGATACACCTGAACACACATATGTTGAAAAGATAAATAATCACCAATATACATATTTCATGCTAAACCAGCAATCATCAGTTGGTCCAGATTACCATCTCTACACATATATGCTACAAGTGCTCAGATATATATTAAGATAGCAAATTCTCCTACTTTAATGGACAGGCTTCAATCTACTCCACATTCCAACTCTTCAACCGTCCATCCAATTGAAAATCTGATGATGGAACGCTCAAAGGCCACCCTGAGGCTGAGATTATTGTCACATACCCTGTCTATTACATATATAGACGCAGGTATATATAAGCCTGTGTATTTCAGTAATTACATATATGTTGTTTAAGAGAAATATTATTCTTTATTTTATTCTCTTGTGCCATTAGCATTGATGCATTTATATTTACTTAAAATATAAGAAGATACAACAAAATTGATTTGCCATTTAATCGTATCAACAGTAAATTAGTAATTATTATTTGTTGTTAAAGCCCTGAGATAATTGTTTACTCTAGTTTATGCAATATGAGAGTTTACGTCTATCTTGCTAGCCTTGTTAAAATATATAAGTATAGTGAATTGATTCATTAATTCTTAACTTACACTTTAGATGTAATAGCAGAAAATCAACCATGAGATATTAATATTGTTAGTCTTAGATATGCATCTGCATATCAATGTATTTGATTTAAATATTGTTGAAAAGTCCCATACTGCAATAGATTCAGAAAGGGGTTTCTTTTATCTTTTGCTTCTTGGTAATAAAGAGTTATGTCAAATCCCCTTTATTACAATATCAACATTATTTATTTCATTATAATATATATATATATATATGTGTGTGTATGTGTGTTCACTAGAGGGAGCTTACCAATAGCTCCAACCAAGCTTTAATTTGTAAGTGCCAAAAGAAAATCTCTATCGGAATGTCCTCATCCTCAGACCAATTGGTTTTGAGCTTATGGCTCATCTTAGTGAGGAGCTAGGACTTCAGACACTAGATCCAAAATACCAACTCAAAAGGCAGCACTTAAACATCACATGATCACCATTTCTTATGCTTGCTTATAACTGTTATTAAAACAGGCAAAACTCACTATACATATTGCCACTCACAGCAAGCTAGAGTAATCAGTGGATGCCAGAAGGCTTGTGCTTAAAATCCTCATCTAGTGCCTATTCATTCAATATCCCAGACTAGTTTCTGGCTTGTGTTTTCAATTTAAGACTCATAGTTTTGTAGTTAAGTAGAGATAAAAGGTGGCAGCTGGAGGGTTGCATTAGATCCTGAGATCTAGATACAGTGCTCTCAGGTCCAAGGCTCCTCACTGACAAAGGCCACAAGACAGAAACTAGTCTGGGGATATTGGATGAGTAGGCACTAGAAGAGGATTTTGTGCCCAAGCCTTCTGGCATCCATTGATTACTCTAGCTTGTTATGAGTGGCAATACATATAGTTGAGTTTTGCCTGTTTAAAGACATCACTTATCTAATACATTACTATTAATTTGAAAATCTGAATTTTTCAGGCATGTAAATGTCTTCAAATCCAGCCATTCAAACCAAATAGCTATATGGGTCTGAACTCTGTTCAGTTTTACCATATATTAATAACCTCAGCAATGTAACATCACCAAAACCTGCCTCAAGGGTACACTTATAATATTAATAAAAACAAATCCCAAATAGCGTAACTTGTCTTAAGCTTGTATTAAAATGTTCATCTGAGGGAGCTTACCAATAGCTCCAATCAAGCTTTAATTTATAAGTGCCAAAAACTCCTCACTAAGATGACCCATAAGCTTGAAATCAATTGGTTTGGTGATGAGAACATTCTGATAGAGATTTTGAATTCTTTCACTTTCGGCACTTATAAATAAAAGCTTGATTGGAGCTATTGATAACTTCCAGCTTAAAGCAAGTTACACTATTTGGGATTTTTTTTATTAATATTATATAAGTGTACCCTTGAGGCAGGCTTTGGCAATGTTATATTGCTGAGGCTATTAATATATGGTGAAACTGAACAGAGTTCAGACCCACATCGTTATTTGGTTTGAATGGCTGGATTTGAAAACATTTACGTAACTGAAAAATTCAGATTTTCAAATTAATAGTAATGTATTAGATAAATGTTGACTTTTGAGTTGGTCTTTTGGATCTAGTATCTGAAGTCCTAGCTCCTCACTGAAGTGAGCCATAAGCTCAAAACCATTTGGTCTGGGGATGAGAAAATTCCGAAAGAGATTTTGAATTCTTTCTCTTTCGGCACTTATAAATTAAAATTTGATTGGAGCTATTGGTAAACTCCCTCTAGTGAACATTTTAAAGCTTAAAGCAAGTTATGCTATTTGTGATTTGTTTTTATTAATATATATTTATCAGTGTCGATATTATTTTATATAAATTATCAAATATCATATTTCTGAGGAGATCAAATAAAGTTTGAGTACCAGAAAGACTGTCTTTCTAATACTGCACTAAATAAGATATATATTTCACTGTAACGTAAAGATAAACAATTGTATATAATCTATGAGTTATCAACTTACAGTGATCATTTAATCAATTCTAACTAACCTAAATTGTGAATCTCTAAATAAAAATATCTTGATACTTAGATTGATAAGCTTTATTTTTTTTAAATACTGATTTTTCTTAAAAAAAATTTAACTGTCTAAAATTTTTTTCAAAATGCGCTTGGATTTGAGCTTCATGTCAGAGTAATAGCAGTACTTTTCTTATTTCAATATAAGTAAATTTTATTACATATATTTTCTTCTCTTTAAGTTTTATTTAAATCTTCCTGAATTCTTAATTATTTTTAAATATATTACTAAATAATGAAAATAAAATTTCCGGTTATTAATTGTTATGCTTCATTCACCCAATTAATATTGCTTAAGGGAACCTGTTGACATTTTCAACTAATTTTATTTATATATATTTGCTCCTCTATTTTGTATTATTACAAATTAATGTATTTTTAATTAAAAATGAATGAACAATTATATAAATTGACATATATATATAATTGTAAAAAATGCATGTAATTTATTTTATTTATTGCATTGTTAGGATAAAGTCAATTATTCTGTAATTACTGGATTTATATATGCAGGTTTTGATGTTTTTTTTATTGTTTTCCTTTGTTTTAATTTCATTATTGAACACTAGATGGTTTTATGTCTGAAACAGTTCGTTAACGTAATAGATTAATAACATTTGAAAAAAGGGACCAAATCAGGTGCTGAAAAAGGCTTTTTATGTATATTAAAAAAAAAAGAAAGATATTTATATAGCTGTTTTAAATAATTTATAATTTTCTGATTACTGAATTAAATATTATATGATAAATTTCTTTTTAAATCAATCTTTATTTCTTAAAATGGATTTCATTTCCTAAATATAAAGTGATTTAAAAATTACATATACTTTAAATTTGTTTATTATGTAATGTTAGATAATAGTTCCTAAAATTATATAACTAAACAGCAACAATAAAAATTGCATACGCATGATGTTGCAGTTTTGTGCTTTCAACCATATAAAATATTATATAGCCTAAAAACGTAATTGTAGACTACTTTTTTTTTTTCTTTGCTACTTTATTGGGCCTACTCACGAGTTCACAATAATAATGTTACAAAACTGAAGTGTAATCTTTTTCTGTTATTGATTCCAAGACTCATTATATTGAGAACTATATTGAACTCTATATTTCGACACTTTTCATAAATAGAGCTGACCTTCATAAAGGGACTTAGATCAAATATTTTTTTGAGAAACTCTAATAAAATGTCAGTTAAAAAAGATTTAGATTTAAAATTTCAGTTTAAAAAAATTTACGTTTAAATGGCGATATCAATATTGGATAAATAATCATGGTGGCTTGCAAAATTTTTAAGCAGGGCATTTTATTGCAGTATCGCCATGAACAAATAAGCAAGGAAAACAAACCGAGCATTTCTAATTTCTCAACTACACAACCCTTTTATTTTTCCATTCCAATAATTAAAAGATCTAATGTATTTTTTTATTTTTACTGTGTACAGTTTGACAAATAATAATATATGCAATAAATTGATCTTGACTTTTTATTTCAATTTTTTGTGTAATGACAATTAGAAAATATATATTTTGATATATATTCGGCACTAAACCCATCATGATAATTATTTAAAATAATATTTCTTTTATTATTTTGTTATATTTTACTGTAATAAATATTTATATGTTAATTTTATAAATATTAATCCCCCCCCCCCCAAAGTAAAAATTTTAATAATCATTCTAAATGAAAGCAATAAAAATGTATTGTTCTGAAGAGAAACCAGAATCGATAAAAGTATCAAATTCTTCATGCAGTAGTGCCACCAAGTACAAGCCTTTATAATCAATAGATGCAGGAAGATCAGACCATGGTTAAATTGAATGTCTGTGTAAGTTGAGAAATGTCATCCATAGGGTATTAGATTGTTGAGAAGAGGTGAAAGGATTGAATGTTGGTTGGGTTCTGGATCCCAGCATCCGGATTTGATCAGCCTTAGTGTATTTTGCCTGTGTTCTAGATTTTGTTACGTGGGGGGACAATTCTTACCGTTACAATATATGAAATTTTATGACTTGAAAACTTTCTTATTTAATTGATAAGTTAATAACTTAGTTTGTTTCACTCCATTTTATTTCCTTTCTCTATAATTAATAAAAAAAATATTTGTAATAGAGGCAAATAAAAATTTTATTTGAGTGCATGTCTGAACACAATATACTTGCTATTATGGGAATTCACTTAACCCTTTTTCTGTTGCACCTATATTGTTATAAAATCTGTTTCTGAATCATTGTGCATTCTGCCACCTTTTTGAACCTGTAGTTAGCTACCCCATGCTACAATAAACATTTATTTGACTTACAAATGTCGAAGTTTCTGTACTCATAATTTTCATATCATGATTTCAAATAATTATTAGGGTAGAAATTATTATACAATACTTAGCCCAGATAAAAAAAATTAAATCTTAGTTAAGATTAATATATATGTCAATAATTCTTTATCAGCAGGTAATCATTCTTTGACATGCACTGTTTAATCTTGCTACCAACACACTGATGTTATAGTAAGTATGCCCCAAATGCAGAATAGAGACTTTCATTAAAATAAAAGACTATCTTATCTTTGTATCTAAAGGCAACTATGTAGACCAATCTAACATATTTTGGAATGAGAGCATGAATATTTAACCTTTATACTTTTTTCCATCCATTTCATTATTAATTTATAATAAAACCCAGTAAAATTTTCAAATTTATGGTTTGTAAATATTAGATGATGTTATAATCAATTTATTAACAATATAATTTAGAAGTGAACTTTTCATTCATGTTCTGCATACTCATTAAAATGTCAGTGAGTTGGTAACAAGATTAAACAGCACACATCAAAAGATGATTACCTTCCGATTAAAAATTATTAATAAAAATTGGGCTTATAAACAAAGCAAAAGCTCTGTTGTAGTGTTTGTAAAAATGGCAGACATGTTTGTGCACTCCAGAAAAACTAGAATTTGTTCGAGTGGTTGTTGTAGATCGCATGCTGATAACGGAGGAAGTTAAATAACATAATGGCGGACGATAATTCCAAGAGATATTTGCTTATTGCAAATATTTCTGGATAAAAGATGTTACCTGATTGGACAAGGATTAATTGCTACAGTTGTCAGCAAGCAATAGAAGACGGTGTAACATCTACGCAGGGCAGGAATTAGAGGACAACTCCAGTAGAAAGCAGTCACGCAGTAGTGAGTAGCGAGCAGTATTAGAGTAGATGTCTGTTTAACACCAGTGGAGATATCTCGCATCAGTGCTGGTGGTAAATGACCAGCACCCAGTGGAAATGCAGTTCACGGGTGTAGCTGAAAGAGACCACAGCAGAGAAGAGCATTAGTTGCTGAGAAGAGCATTAGTTGCCGAGAAGAGCATTAGTTGCAGAGAAGAGCATTAGTTGCAGAGTAGGGCATTAGTTGCAGAGTAGAAGCATTTGTTTCAGAGCAGAGCATTAGTTGCAGAGTAGAAGCATTCATTGCAGAGCAAGGCATTTGTTGCAAAATAGACCATTCGTTGGAAAATAACAGTGTGGGAATTGTATAACGTTATTTGCTGACCGCACAGTATGACTTGCAGTTATAACCTTGGCAGTCATAAGTGCGGATATTACAATGGCGCAGTCGCATTTGGAACCTGGGAGTAGCGAATATGTTGAACTACAAGTTTAGCCATAGACGGAGAAACCGGGTGAAAATGTCAATCCCAATAAGTCTATGTGATATAACAACGCTGTAAGTTTGGAAATAACAGGAAATATGTTTTGGCCAAGTAGGAATAGAAAAAGAAAACATCAAGGAATTGCAACAAGGGTTTTTCTGGAGTGGAGGGAGGTGTTGTAGTGTTTGTAAAAATAGCAGACATGTTTGTGCATTCCAGAAAAACTAGAATTTGTTCGAGTGGTTGTTGTAGATCGCGCACTGATAACGGAGGAAGTTAAGTAACATAATGGCGGATGATAATTCCAAGAGATATTTGCTTATTGCAAATATTTCTGGATAAAAGACGTTACCTGATTGGACAAGGATTCATTGCTACAGTTTTCAGCAAGCAATAGAAGACAGTGTAACATCTATGCAGGACAGGAATTAGAGGACAACTCCAGTAGAGAGCAGTCATGCAGTAGTGAGTAGCGAGCAGTATTAGAGTAGACGACTCTTTAACACCAGTGGAGATATCTCGCGTCAGTGCTGGCGGTAAATGACCAGTGCCCAGTGGAAATGCAGTTCATGGGTGTAGCTGAAAGAGACCGCAGCAGAGAAGAGCATTAGTTGCTGAGAAGAGCATTAGTTGCCAAGAAGAGCATTAGTTGCAGAGAAGAGCATTAGTTGCAGAGTAGGGCATTAGTTGCAGAGTAGAAGCATTCATTGCAGAGCAGAGCATTAGTTGCAGAGTAGGAGCATTTGTTGCAGAGCAAAAGCATTCATTGCAGAGCAAGGCATTCGTTGCAAAATAGACCATTCGTTGGAAAAGAACAGCGTGGGAATTGTATAACGTTATTTGCAGACCGCACAGTATGACTTGCAGTTATAACCTTGGCACAGTCGTAAGTGCAGATATTACACTCTCCATACAGTAGTGCCCCCTGTGCCAACCAGAATAATCAACAAATGCCAGAAGGCTTGTGCATAAATCCCTATCTAGTGCCTACTCATCCAACATCCCCAGACTACTGTATGGAGAGTTTTGCTTTGTTTATAAACAATTATGTGCTAGTATAAGAAATAGTGATCATGTGATGCTTAAAAATTGGGCTTGTAAATTATGTTGTTGTTACATTGATTACAACATAATCTAATATTTATAGCCATAGATTTGAAAACTTTGTTGGGTTTAACTATAAATTGATAAGTTACAAAGATTAAATCTTCATGCTCTAACTTCAAAATGCTTTAGATTGGTCTACATAATTGCATTTAGGAACAAAGATAAAATGGTGATTCTTATCTTTAAAAGTCTTTATCTTATATTTCGGTTTGTCTATCCGGCATGCTCACCATAGCATGTTGAGGGACGAATTATTAATAAAAATTATACTTGTAAATTATGTTGTTATTAAATTCAGGATTTACTTTAATATATAAATAATTCAATTTTACTTGTCTACAATTTTGGGAGGCATGTATCTTTTTCAGATAAAATAATTTTCTTCTTCTTTCCCTTGTGTACTGATTTCTATGTTTACATATCATACCATTTCCATCCTTCTTAAACACTTCAACAATACTATTTTTTATATTAAAACTTTATTCTTACAGTTGTTATTTTTATGTTTCAAGTATGTGAAACAAAAGTTTTAAGTATATCATACATATAAAATTTTAAATTTATTAAATGATGGAACTTATAAAAAGATTGTTAGAGATCCTTTGACATATTTAGAAAAAAATACAAAATGTCTAATCAAAAGTTCTGGTATAGGTCAAGATACGAAAATTAAAATTTCTCCAAGAGTAAATTCTTCATTATATCCTAAATTTTATGGTTTGCCCAAAATTCATAAACCTGAGATACCTTTGTATCCTGTTGTGTGTGCTATAGGTTCTTCCTCACATGCTTTGGCTCGATATTTAGCTCCGTGCTTACAAGATTCCACCAAGAATTAAATATTCAAGTCATTTTATTTCTGTAATTAAAAACTTAAAACTAACTGGAACTGATTTATTGGTTAGTTTTGATGTTTCTTTTATGTTTGCTAATATTCCAGTCGAAGAAGCATTATTTATAATAGCTCAACACAATGATTTGCCTGATTTTATTATTCCATTAGTGAAGCATTGCCTTAAAAATACATTTTTTATTCATGATTCTCAAAAGTTTAAACAAATTAAAGGACTTTCTATGGGATTTCCACTGTCATCTGTAATTTCTGATCTTTTCATGGATAAATTTTAAAAATTAAGTATTAAATGCAGCTACTAAGAAACCTATTTGGCTAAAATGTGTGGATGATACATTTGTTATATAGCCTCATGGCATTGATGCCTTAAATTCTTTTCTTGTTTTTCTAAATAATTGGCATCCTAATATTAAATTTATTATGGAAGTGAAAAATAAAAAAATTCTTTTTTTTCTGGATGTTTTAATTACAAGAAAATGATGAATCCTTTTCAATATCAGTTTACAGGAAATACACACATACAAACAGATATCTCAATTTTAATTCTCATAACCCTGCTCAAATATTTTCTGTGGCAAAAAATCTTTTGACTAGAGCTTATGGTTTGTCTGATAAGGATCATCTTGCTCACTGGCAAGAAAATTGGTGATTTTTTACATAAGCCTAAAGACAATTTTTGGAACACCAGGGGGTTTATGAAATTCCATGTTTGCAGTACTCAAGAAGCTACATAGGCCAGTCTAATAGATGAATAAATGTCAGAATTAAGGAATATACAAATGCTTTTAATCAGAAAATTAACACCAGTTTTTACTTCCCATTTTTAGAAATTGATCACATACCTGATTTTGACAATGCAAAAATACTTGTTAATTTGAAAAGGTATGATTTAAGAACTATGAAAGAGTCAATTGAAATATTAAAGAGATCTACTGGTTTAATTAGAGCTGATGAAGCACAAAATATTCCAGCTATGTGGAAACCTCTCTTTTTATCTATGTCTTCTAATATTAACTTAAAATTAATAGGTGAAAAAAAACTGAAGGAATCAAACATGTTGATAAGCGTCATATTCTGAATGCTAAACTACTTGAAGCTGAATCTCATTTATCATCTTGCACCCAGTCACGTTACTGTTTAAGATCTAATGATTTTTCTTTCAAAAACTAACCTTGGCAATGGTGGATGCTATTTCGTCGAAATATCGGTATGTAATGGAAAATAATACACTTTAACACAAAAAATAATTTATCTACATCATACAACCATGAAAACATTAAATATAATATTATTAGTCTTTATGGGGAGAAAATATTTTATCGTTTAAGAGCTTTCGACAAATCTTGCGTGAAGAAAGAAAAGTTGTGAGATCTTTCATTTCTGCTTCGTTGTAGAGATAGTGAAGTAGTTCCAAAATGCTGCAGATTAAAGTTTCATTCCAATTCTTTTAAAATAAGAAACATTCTTCAGGTGATGAGTAAGAAGATTATGATTTCTTTTGTTCAAGATACAAGAAAGAAATTAAATTATGTTAATTATTTTTTACTGAGGGAATGTATAGCGTTAGGCAATATTATTTACCTTGTTCTTTGGTCTATTTTTGATAACATTGTTTATTTTCGATCTATTAAAGATTCGGAATTTAAACTAGTAAACAAAAAAAAAAAAAAGAAACTAGCTTTATTAATAACTAAAAAGGAAAAACTGTTTAATTAAAATACTGTGAGTGATTTATATGTAAAATATTTATCCCATCGTCAACTTTCTTCAGATGAAATTTCCCTGTTGGAGAAAGGTTTTAATTATGCATTGGCACCTAAATGTATTCCAGTTGAAAATATTGTATGCACTATAGAGTCTTCTTGAAAAATATAGACTTACACATGGCTGATCTTAGTAGATTTGAGGTTTGTGATGTCTTTAAGAATATGAAACCACCAAAAAGTAATTTATCTAAAGGAGAATTTGTTGCACTTCAAAATTTAAAAAAAAAAAAGATGATTCTATTCGACTGTTGTATTTAATCGTTTAGATTATAATAATAAAATTTTAAATTTATTAAATGATGGAACTTATAAAAAGATTGTTAGAGATCCATTAACATATTTAGAAAAAAAGACAATGTTTAATCAAATGTTCTGGTATAGATAAAGATATGAAAATTAAAAGTTCTCCAAGAGTAGATTCTTCATTATATCCTAAATTTTATGGTTTGCTGCAAATTAATAAACCTGAGCTACCTTTGCATCCTATTGTGTGTGCTATAGGTTCTCCCCACACATGCTTTGACTCGATATTTAGCCTAGTGCTTACAATCACTGACAGACAAGATTCCATCAAGAATTAAAAATTCAAGTCATTTTATTTTTATAATTAAAAACTTAAAACTAACTGGAACTTATTTATTGATTAATTTTGATGTTTCTTCTATGTTTACTAATATTCCAGTTGAAGAAGCATTATTTATAATAGCTTAAGACAATGATTTGTCTGATTTTATTCCATTAGTGAAGCATTGCCTTGAAAAAATATTTTTTATTCATGATTCTCAAAAGTTTAAACAAATTAAAGGACTTTCTATGGGATCTCCACTGTCACCTGTAATTGCTGATCTTTTCATGGATAATTTTGAAAATTAAGTATTAAATGCAGCTACTAAGAAACTTCTATCTGGCTAAGATATGTGGATGGTATATTTGTTATGTGGCTTCATGGCATTGATGTCTTAAATTCTTTTCTTGTTTTTCTAAATAATTGGCATCCTAATATTAAATTCACTATGGAAGTAGAAAATAACAAATCGCTTTCTTTTCTGGATGTTTTAATTACAAGAAAATGTAATGAAACCTTTTCAATATCAATTTGTAGGAAATCCACCCATACAAACAGATATCTCAATTTTAATTCTCATTACCCTGCTCAAATATTTTCTATGACAAAAAATTTTTTTTGACTAGAGCTTATAGTTTGTCTGATAAGGATCATATTGCTCACTGGCAAGAAAATTAGTGATTTTTACATAAACATAAAGACAGAGTATTTTTGGAACATCAGAGGGTTTATGAAATTCCATGTTTGCAATATTCAAGCAGCTATGTAGGCCATTCTAATAGATGAATAAATGTCAGAATTAAGGAACAGAAATGCTTTTAATCAGAAAATTAACACATTGGTTTTTACTTCCCATTTTTTAGAAATTGGTCACATACAAGATCTATGAGAGAGTCAATTGAAATATTAAAGAGACTGGTTTAAATAGAGCTGATGAAGCACAATGTATTTCAGCTATGTGGAAACCTCATTTTATCTATGTCTTCTAATATTAACTTAAAATTAATGTGAAAAAACTGAGGGAATTGAACATGTTGATAAGCCTCATATTGTGAATGCTAATCTACTTAAAGCTGAATCTCATTTCTCATCTTGCACCCAGTCACATTACTGTTTGAGATCTAACGATTTTTCTTTCAAAAGTTAACCTTGACATTGGCAGAAGCTATTTCATTGAAATATCGGTATGTAGTGGAAAATAATACAGTTTAACCCCAAAAATAATTTATCTGCATCATATAACTGTGAAACATTAAATATATTTATATATATTGTATCTGACAAAGTCTTAGCTTAACTAGTAATCAGCTGATCATTTTTAACAGTAAACAAAATATGTTATCTCTACTTTAAATACCTGACAACAAGTTAAGTATGTATAAATAAATAATATACCAGAGTGATGAATTTAAACATAATTGTATAATATAGAGGAGATTAAACAAATTTCTCTAAGTTTTTAACTATAATATCATTTGAATCTAATATCTCATGGTTTTAATTCCATATAATAAATAAGATTCTAAAATTTTATTATTTAATTATAAATCTTATAATAGATACATATAGTATCAACAAATAAAAAATCCTTCTCCTTTTTTTATTTGTTGATATTATTGTAGAACATATATATTTTAAAAGAAAAAGTGGATGTACCTTTGCTGCGTTATTATATATTATAGATACATATAGATAACAAAAATTTTATTGCATCCAAACTATTTCTTACAATAACAAAATCTTAATATTTAAAGTATACATGCTAGGATTAGTGATTATTACCTCTAAAATCACTGTACCTTTAAATAAATGTAATATAAAATATCATGTGGCCATAAATTACCAATTAGTTGCTGTATGTGAAAATATGAGAGATAAAAATCAAAATAATTTAATAAATATAAAATCAATTTATTTACAAAAGTAAAATTCTAACAATAATAAATTAAATTCTCATCAAAGTTTATATCCCAAAAGAATTTGAATGTGTTTTAAATATAAAATCTTTATCTAAATTTATACTTTGTTAAAATGATATACATGTGTATCTCTATATATTAATGGACGAATAATTCATCGAAGAAGGTTCTGCAAACTTTAAATAAACTTCAATCTCAAATATAGAAAAAGTTTATCTTTGGTGGAGTATTCAACAACATTACCATGTCTGAAAATAGTTTCCACCATCTTGACTCTATATGATAATGAAAGAAGCCATTACCGGAAAATATAATTACATGATCCTGAACAGTGGGAGCAGATTTTATTTTAAAATTATTAATACAATATTTAAATCTTAGAATTTCAGATTTATTGGAAAAAACTACAAAAGAGCATTAATCTACATTGGCCATTATTTTATTTTTTTCGCACCATTTGGAAAAACTATTAATATCATCTTGAAACAATATACAATTATGAATAGAATAGATATATCTAAAAATCTTACAATCAACAGCATAACACAGAAGATGAGAATATTGTAAACAAGCTTTGAGATTATATATATATTGTGCCCTTTTCTATAGGTCAGAATTTATTCTTAGCAATTTACTAAAAAAATTTAAATTTAGGATATGTTCTCTTTGTACAATAATTATATTATATTGATAATCTTTTAAAAGTTCAATTTAAAGCCAAATAAAAATATGTAATACCTAAAATTATGATAAATAACATTAAAACAGTTAAATAAAGCTAAACATATTGATTGCATATGGTTGGAAAAGCTGGCCATATGAAATAATGCAGCAAGAAATGTTTAAAATATGTTTTAAAAAATTGAATTTTAATAGTTAAAACTTGTAATTAAATAAATACTATATTTTAAAGTATAAATTACATTTAATAATTATATTTAATATTATATGTTTTAAAAGTAATCTTTGTGGTAGGAAAAATTATATTTAATTCTATGTTTTCAAAATTATTATTCCAAATGTTATATTACTATATTATTTATTTAATATAATAATTGTTGCAATTAACATTTAATATTTTCAGACAGAATTTTGATACAGTCTGTCTCAGCTGTAAATCATGTGACCTGTATAATACAGCAATGCACCCATGCTTACTAGTATTTGTGTTAACAACATTTCAAAAATTACTTAAAAAAATTACACTATAGAATTGAATATATTTATTTATCTATTACAAGAATAAATATTAAAGTTAATTATTGTTATAAAATGTTTAAATAGTTTTTATAAAATGGATATAGTTAATAAAAATTAAGTATTTTATTTTAAAGAAAATAAATAAATTAGAAATAAAGGGTGGAATAAATTGACAAATATTGTTTTTAAAAGTCATTTTAAAATGTTTAGTCATTTTTAATAAAGATTTAAAATTAATATTTTAAGTAATATTTTAAATGAGTCATATTTAATTTTTTAAAATTGTGTAATACCAAAGTCGTATGCAAATTAAGTATCAGATGAAAAGCAAAATCCACCAATAAGATGATGTAGTTCATTGGGTATAAATACTGCTGCACGATTAGTTCTTGGTTGGTGTTAGTAATTTTCTAAAATTTTATACTTTAAAAATTTTTTTTTTTGTAAATTCAGTGTTTTAAATAGCTCTCTTATAGTAATTTTGCAACTGATAAGGATACCAATTTTAAGTATTTAAAGAGAGCATATTATTAATAAATTATAATAAGTTTTACCTAAAGGATGCATTGTTAAAAGCTAAATTCCCTTCCCAGAATTTTCGTCAAAGCTTAATTCAATTTCACATTAAAATATGGAAATACCGAGTAATACGTGCTTATTTAAAAAGATTTTAAAATTAAAATCTATAATTATTAATATAGTGTTGATAATTTTATCAAGGAGAACTCTTTCATTAGATAAGGATGTATATTGGACATTATGCAGAGAGCTTAACAGGAAAGCTACTCGAAAATTAAAATTAATAATGCATTTTTTTTTTAGTAGTGAGATAGTCGTATCCAAAACTGATAAATGATACGACAGACTCATGATAAATTTTATATGAAAAATAAAGCTATGTAAGTAAAATGTTTGATCTTTTTGAAGGAAAACATTATGAATAATTTTAAAAAAAATTGTCAGAAAGAATAGCTAAATGAAAGTATTCTAAAGCGTATGTAATAAATCTAAAATTTTATAAGATTATACGCATTGCAATAATTTATTAAAAAAACAATAGTTTGTATCATAATGGAAAATGAATACACTTGGATAAAGAAATGATAAATTATCCTGACAAATAAGACCTAGAGAGGAAGGAGTTATAAATAAGTAATTATTGAATTCATGGAAATAATTTTAAAAAAATTGCGCAAAAGTCTTATCCGGATGTCCGAAGTCAAGTTGCTGTGATTAATGCATTACCAAGCCGATACAGGATCCGAAGGAAGAGAAGCTTCGAAATATTATTTTGTAATATTATAGTTTTATTATTATTTTAATAATCATTGTTCTGGATAATAGAAACTATGAACTATTATTTTATAAACTTTTCCAGAACAGGTCAATGGTAATTTTTATTAATTTTCCTAGATTTTTAGACGTCGCACTTTATTTTTTTTTTATCATTCATTTTTTAGGCTTCGTTCGTCATGCAGGAAGGAATCTATGGTGCAGGTGTCAACTTCAGGGAAGTTTTGTTTTATTGTTTCGTTGTCAAGCACTAGAACAAAAGAACTTAGCAACAAGGTTGGGGGTTTTAATTACTCCTCAAAAGAAATTTTAAAAAAAAAAAAAGTCAAGAAAAATAAAACATTTTATTTTGTAAAGAACATTAGTCTCAATATAGAAGATATACGTAATTATGTCTTGATTTTTCTTATTAACTTTAGTTTTAAGTGTAATATTATTTAATTAATAGAATAGATACACAAATATTAATTTAGTTACTAATGATATTATAGTTTTATAAGAAATAGTTTGATAATTTTAAATAAGTTAATATTTTTAAGTGTGATAGTATGAATGTATATTATATTATGCAATGTTTATTTTAATTAATGGGCAAGAAGATGTTATAAGTGATTAACAAGTTGATATCACTTAGGTAATAGTTGTGGATATTGATATTTTATGATGTATTTTTTTTTCTTTTGGAGATTATCAATGAATTATATAATGTTGAAGTATGAATGGTGAATTATATGTGAACGCATTTATACAACACATTAAGATTATAATATTAGGATTTTATTATTTCTAAAGATATGCATACTTTAATTTCATATTATTAGTATAATGTAACATGATGATGAATAATTATATGATTCTTTTACAAAGGACTTTAATATTTTAGATATTTAAAGTATGGATAATGATTATTTTGTATTTTGTTCAAGAATATTGGATAGGGAAGTAAAGTAATTTTTTCTTGTAGATTAGTTGAGATCGTTCTAATTATGATTGAATTTTATTTGTTATTTTGACTATGTTAGTTAGTCTCATTTGTTGATGTAGATTTGATAAATCTATAGGAAGATTTCATAAGATAGTGACTTGGTAGTAATTTTGAAAACATGAAACCAATGAGATGTTATTAATGTAGGATTTATTATGGGAATAGGAATAAAATTGTGTAATCTTATTAAGTATACAAGTACAGTTAACAAAGCCCTATAGCTGGTATATTTTATTTGTGGGCAGTGTGTATTTTATATTGAATACTGATGTTCTAGGAAGCTGAAGTAATAGCTTTGACATCATTGTTGGTAGTGGAGGTCATTAGGCGAATAGGTCATGCCTCTATCTTATTGATACACTGAGCCATGATGTTTATCTAATATGTACTATTGAGTAAGACTAGTTTCTTCCCTATGCCTACGCATCTATTCGCTATCACGATTTTCCAAAGCAATTACATCGCACAGTATCATATTTTTAAAAAGGAAATGATAAATAATTTAGAATTTAAGGATTGTTATTGGATGAATAAGATAGGTTTATTTCCTTATAAGGAGGAATAGAGTTAATGCAAAATGGAATTAAGAATCAAAGGGAACTAAATGATAAAGAATCATAGAATATGTTCTATATTTATTTTGGAAATAAAATAAATTTCATGAATAAATAAATGAAGCGAAGTTGCTCTGAAATTTTAAATAACTTCAAATATTTTTATTTTATTTTATAAGTATTGCATATTTCTCAAGATAGATAATGTAGTAATACAAAACAATACAAGATAAGCATAGGTACAATTTTGTATTTATTTTAATAATTAAGAAGTACATCATAATTGCAACTATTCCATATTAAAATAATATTAAGTAGGAGATATTGGGGATAATAATCATAATATGATTAGTAATGATGTCCACGTATTGTATTAATAAATCAACATTGGATATTTTGTGTATAATACTAATAACATTGCAAAATGAGAAATTATTTAGTGATAAAATCCATATTCGATATATTGTTATTTTTGTGTTTTCCGCTTTATGCTTCAATGTATGTTTGAAGGAAGCATATTATAATAATTTTTAGTAAAGAGATAATATTTTAGAATAAATATAAAGTGAATATAATTTTATTATAAAATTTGATAAAGAAGGAAATAGAAAAATCGTATTATATTTTTTTTAAGTCGAAGTGAAGACTTAAATTGATGTTTTATTGTATTAGTAGTTATGGTGAATAATAGATGTATAATGGTGCAAGACTTATTATACAAATTGTAAATATTTTATTTTATTTGTTATAATAAAAAAAATTGTTTTCAAAATTTGTGTATTGAGTAAAATTTATTTCCCACTATCTAATATTTAAAACCACAGAGGATTTGAACCAAAACATAACATTTGCACAGAAATAAATAAAGTATTATTTAAGAATTCTAATATTTTTCTTGAAATTTATTTATTTAAGAAATTACATTTACATTATCTTTATGGTCATAAGATGATTATTAGAATATTATAAAGAGTTACAATGCTATCTGTTGCCACATATATATTTTTCAGATTATAAAATACTACCATATATTTATTGCATTATTATATGAAAGATAATTTCCTTATTATTATTATGGCGAATAAGAATTATATTGGATGAAAAGATATGTAGAATTAGATAATACAATGAAGAGTATTATCATTATTTATTATTATTATTATTAGTTAGGTGTGGTTGAGTATGATATTAAATCCCTTATCATACTTGACTACAATAATTTTGATTAACTTAAAGTAGTTTTATGAATCTGAGATTTATTTTAGCTAAATTATTGTAGATAAAAGATTAAGATTTAATCTCTAGTGTAATCATAATGATTAGTTATTATTGAAGTCGTAAGAATGCTATAAATTTATTATTTGAGATAGTAATAGGGGGGCTAGTGTTCTTATGCCATTGAGGTAGTATCTGGTGGGATATTGGCTCAATGTATTCTTTCTTGCCACTTGTATCTCACTTCCAAGTCTCATGATTTTAATAAATATTTATTTATTTATTTTATAAACTGAACCTTATTATTATTTTTATTAATTTGAGCTAGTAGAATATTTAATATCTATGCAGAATATTTTATTTATCAATTATTTGCATTTAACCGAGCGTAATCGTTAACTGAGATAGACCCATTTTATTTAATATTATATTGTCCGGAAGTGAGGGTGCAATCGGTCGGTTAGAATATATATATATTAAAAATAATGAATCTAAAATACTATCTCGAGGCACTCCAAAATAATAATATTGAGAAGATATTTGGCCATTAAACTTTACAAAAGCTGCTCTACTTTTTATACAAAATTCAAATCAACAAACTAAATTATTTTCTAGACTAAGAGTATATAATTTAATGAAAAGGATGTTATGATCAATCTTATCAAAGGCTTTAGTTACATCAAGACAGATAACATCCATTCTATCCTGTCTTCCAATTGCATGTGCAATGTGGTAAGCTATAGTAATAAGATTTGTTTTTATTGATTTATTTGGCACAAAACTGTTGCTCTGATGCCAATAATTTACTAATACTTATGCACTACTTTATTATAGATGTATCTCTCAAATATCCTTGCAATGGTGTGCAAGACTGTAAGGAGCCTATGATTATTGGGCTTATCTTCATTTTTAAAGACAGAAATGGCTTTAACAATTTTTAGAAATGTGGGGAAAGTAGAACTTGTTATAGAACAATTGAGAATGTAACAAAAAGGTGAAGAGATCCATTCAGCACAGCCTTTATAAATGAAAGTGAGGATATTATCTGCACCCAGATTTTTAACTTTAGTTGCTTAATGGCTGTTACAAAATCATATTCTGTAAATTTATTCAGTGAAACACCTTTTTCTTAGTTGTATAGAGAGTTCTAAAAATGTAGAAAAATCATCAGCTGTTAAAAAAGAAGTATTAACATGTATTTTTTGGTACTATTTACCTAGCTGGGCTTAGGCTGCTTATATAGTGTTCTGGTTAGCCAAAAACACCAAAAAATGCCATTTACGTGGCCGGACTTAGCCGCTTAGATGGTGTTGCACAGAAATATTGTGGCCTGTTTTGTGCTTCATGACACTTTATGTGAATTCACACAATTTACAGTTGGCTACCATATTGTCTGAGGGTGGTTGGATTTCAAATGGCCACAACTTTTGAAATCTCCATAACAGAATAATTTCATTTCTACTTAAATCATGCAGTCTGACTTACTAAGAATTGTCACACCATACCCATCCTTCCCTATACAACTTGGAATGTGCCAAATGTTGGAAAAGCATAGGGCTGAACATGATTCGGCCAAGCTCATGCAAAAACTCACATTTTGGTGAGAAAATATATGAGACAAATAAAATGGTGCACTGCGGCAAGCAGATTTTCAAATTGTGGCAGTTGCCAACAACAGAAATGAGGTACGCAGTGGCATTTATGTGGCCAGACTACAACAATTCTGTTGTATTAGCCATTGCAGGTCACTTGATGCAATTGCCCAGGAATATTATGGCCTGTTTTGTGCTTTGTGACACTTTATGTGAATTCACACAATTCACAGTTGGTTACCGTATCTTCTGAGGATGGCTGGATTTAAGTGGCCACAAGTTTTGAAATCTCCATAGCAGAGTAATTTTATTTCTACGTAAATCACGCAGTCTGTCTCACTAAGAATTGTCACACCGTAGTGTGGCGAGTCCATGAAACTCTACATTTGCAAAACAACCTCGCAATTCCATGTCAGTCGCACTCCTGCAAGTGAAGGTATTCGATGTGATTCTATGATATAAATCAATAAAAAAAAAAAGGAAAACAAAAGTTGAAAAAATCAAAAGTTTTGGTCTTATTTTATTTTTGGTGGTAGGGGGGATTTGAGAAAAAGTTTGTCGTCACTGAGACAAAAGTTAGAGACAATTATTTCTGGCTTGTTTTTATTGAAAAAAAAAGGTAAAACAAAATGTTATTAAAAAAAAAAAGATAATACAAATAAAATGTAACAAAATTTGGTTTTAAAAGTAAAAGTTTTACTATATCAGAGGTAAAGATGTGTTTGTGTGTAAAGAAAAAAAAATTTAAAGTAGAAAAAATACAAGGAAAAAAATTAAAGACGTAGTAGAAAAAAATCACTCTCAGCCCAGGAACGTTACATTTGATGTGATGTATTGTGGCTTCTCCTTAAACAAAGTCAAGAATATCTCAGAAATTATGCCCAGATAAACCTGTTAGCCACTTTATTTTCCATTCTCCACTCTAAATTTCCCCATAATCTGTTTTATCCCATTTCCACAACATAATCTTTGTCAACTCTATAACCTTTATATCTAAATCCCCCTTATCTTTTCCCAAACCCAGCATAAAAACCAATAATTCACTTTCTGTATAATCCCTTTTTTCATATTCTCCCATAACTTCATTATATAGACCCTTTCTGTTTTCAAGCATTTACATTCAATTTACAAATGCCTAATATTTTCTATTCCTTTCTTACATAATTTACAAAATAAATCACCCATATTTTTCCATTTACATGTATATTCTCTTGTAGCTAAAGATCCCGTTCGAGCCTTAAACAATAAACTACTTTCCTTACTATTATCATATATTAACTCACACCTAATATTCTGTTATTTCTATATATATATTTAAACTCTTTTTACTCTCCATACTATTTCACCATCTCTCTAACTCCCTATTCTCTATTAATAAATCTATTCTTTTATTCCATTCCTTACTACTATAACACTCAACAATCCTCTTAACACAATCATCCCATCTTTTGTACAAACATACTGATATAAATCCTTTATCCAAATCTTTTGCATACTGCATTACCTTTCTCACCGAACTTGTTGCCTGCCCTTTACTCATAACCCAATTAAATACTATTTTGGCTATTCTTTTATTATCCATAAACTGCAATCTACCAAACATTTTCATTTTATTTTTTGCATCTCTCACATGACTACTTGACCATCCCATTTCTCATTGAATTGCCTCCCTTGCTGTCCGTACTTCTGCATCCAATACATGTCTTCCTACTTCTCTTTGAATTTTTTCTAAGTAATTTAATATCTCTTTACTAACATATAATGCATCATTACCATAAGTTAACCCTGCTACTGCAACTCCTTTTTATATAATTCTAGCTACATCATATTTATTATATGAAAACACTGTTAATTTCTTTATCAATCCCTTTCTTTTCTTTGCTTCATTTATCAATTTTTTTTCCCATTCATCCAAATAATTTTTCTGATTACTTAAAATAATTCCCAAATAACTATATCTATTCACCACACTTAACTTAATATCTCCCAATAAAAATTCTACATCTTCTCTTTCCCCAGTATTAACCATCATGATATTTGATTTTTCTTCACTAAATTTAATCCCCATCTCTTTACCCACCCTTGCAACATATTCTCAGCATAACTTCCATATCTTCTCTTTTTTCTTCACACAAAAATATATCCGCAAAAAAAAAAAAAAACTGACAAAATATATACTCCCTTACTACCTATTAACGTATCTCTATCGCTCTTCCTAATCTTTCTATTGCTCTTTCCATTTCACTCAAATACAACACAAACAAAATAGGTGACATAGGGCATTCTTGCCTTAGTCCCACCTCATTTTTAACTTTAACTAATTCTATATTCCCTAATTGATATATATATAATAATCATTTTCATATGATTTCTTAATAATATCTATTAAAGCTTCATCCATTCCCAAATTTGCTAAACTTATCCATAATCTATTTCTATTTACTCTATCATATACCTTCTCTATATCTATAAAACTCATATATAACTGTTTACCTGAATTCCTACTCATATCCATAAGTTGTGTAACTACAAATAAACTCTCCTATATGCCTTTCTAATCTAAAACCTCTTTGCATTTCCCCCACTACATTATTCCCTTCCATCCGTTTTACAACTCTACTAGCCACCATATACGAGAAAACTTTATATAAAACTGATGTTACTGCTATCGGTCTATAATTATTCAACTTTTTATGATCCTTACCCTTTCCTTTAAATAATAACCAACCCCATAAAGTGGCCAAGCGTAGCTAGATTTTAGTAATGCCCAAATCCTTTACTAATGATTAAAATTCTCTAGGATTATTCACATTCCATATCATTCATAAATTTTTGATAGTCTCTTTTAAAATGACCTGAGATAATCTTCTATAATTAATAAAATTATTGTAAAAAATTAAATTTTTGGTTTTTATATATTGCTTATATGATTTTCTTATAATAAGTTTTAAGTGATTAAGAAAGCCATGAAGAAAAATAATTATTGGTAATAAATTTTTTAGATATAAATAAATTAATAATATGATTAAAAGCTTTACTAAAACATTCCATACAATAGTTAACATCATTGGAAAAGTAAAAATAACTCCAATTAAAATTTGCAAGCTCCAAGCACATAGATAATCACCTTTTTAATAATTTCTTCCAATAATACGCACAGGTGAATTCTTAGAATATTTAATATTAATAATAAATTCTAATGGAGGATGATGAATATTAATTGAAATGGACATAGAAGATGTAGGGAAGCATTGAATATTTGAAAAATTATTAAGAATGTCTAAAGTATGATTATTTGCATTACTACATGAATTGTATTGTTAGAGATTTAATAAATTACAAAATTGAAGCATCCTTTATGCCTTAGAATAAGGAGTAATAATTTAAGTGAGTATTATCTAAATATAGATTAAGGATATTAAAACCACCTGTAATGATGATATAAGATTTAAATGTAATCAAATATTCCTAAAGTGAGCAAAGCAGTTCCTTTAACTCAGATACAAGTAATGCTGGTTTAAGATAGTTACAATCCTGTAGAACTTTACAACCATTATTCATAAAAATTTCACACCATATTGACTTAAAACAGGCAAAACTCTCCATACAGTAGTGGTTTAACCATATTGACTTACATAAAAAGGAATTGATAAAAACACGTTTATATTTAAATAAAATTTTAAGGCAATTAATGTACCTTCACCTCTTGAAGCAACTTCTGAAGATCTGTTAGCACTAAAACCCTATACCTGTCATCTATAAACAAAGTGGTGTTGGATATAATATAAAAAGCAGGTTTCAGTAAAAAAAAAAAAAAAAATCAAAATTCTCAGAATTAGTGAGTTCTTTTATGAGATTTAACTTCTAAATTCCCCTTACATTAGAATAGAAACAATATAATTCATATCAAAATGGAAATAAAAAAATAAAAATAAATAGAAAAAAATAAAACAAACTAAGATCGGATAAGAAACTAAAAAAAGAAAATATACTATATGGAAAGTTTTAATGAGTTGGCCAATGTACCATGAAAAATAGTTAAGGAAGTACCATGAAACCATAAATAAGAAGAGGTCATCTCATGATGTTTATGTTTGGGAATGGAAACATAAAAGCAAGCTGATTTAAAATTAAACATTGATTTTAAAACAAAACATTAACTGGTAACTTTCTTTCAAGAAAATGAGAAAAATGTACTCTATAATTCTATTCTCTTTCCTCATTTTTTATCTCTTTTGAAATAAAATTAATGTAATTTATTTGAGTAAATTGATATTTTATTATTAATATTTATATTATTGTTATTAAATTCTTACCTCCATTTTTTCTTTCACACTTTTTCTAATGTTGCAAATATAACTGGTGGTTCAAAATTATATTACATATTAAAAAGTTCACAAATCAATGGATTTAATTATGAAGATTTACATTTACTTCTGTTCTGCTTCTTTTTTCTAATAAAATATTTGTTTTGCTGTTTTATTAGTAATGACATTAGTTTGTAAATAAATTTTTAATTTGAGTAAGATATTGAAAAATATAAAATTTCTACATTTATTATCCCAAAGATAAAACATACTTAATTTTTATAGAAATATTTTTGTTGTCTGAATTCAAATATATTTTGAAATTTGATATTTTCAACTTATGCCCCATGTAGCCACAAGAGGTGCTGTTTCTGTGTCAACCACAGAAATATTCAGAGTAGGGTTCACCATGCGTATGCACAGGAACCTTATGCCAAGTAGCTGCCAGCACCACTGCCCACTTTGTGGTGCATATACATGGTGAACAGCACCACCTAGCAGCTGAAACTTGCATCACTGCTTTTGGCCCCCTACTCTGAATATTTCTGTGGTTGACACATAAACATTGCCTCTTGTGGCCACATGGGCCATAAGTTGAAAGTACCCTTATTACAATGTAATGTAAAAAATAAACTTGTAGTTTAAGGAGTAATTTTGCTTAATTTTGTATTGTACTTTACCATAGATATGTATTTTTTAATACTCTATTTTTAGTCCACCAGTATTTTGATTTCCAGTGGTCAATGCTACATTTTAAAGGTTATAAGTACCCCGATGAATTTGTTGGTAGTGTTTATTAATCCCAGCATTCAGTTTTTTTAAGAAAAAGTTCAATTAAGAATCCAAACATTTGAACCTTTAAAATACATATTCCTTGATAAATTTAAAAAAGTTACATTAGTATGAGCTTGTTATTAAATAAAAAATATGTTGAGAGATTTTTAAATCTCTGCCTTCCTTTAAACATCCCATTGTACCTTTCATTCCTGGATAATATAATTGTATAATTGAGTGGCATATTCAAAAGGTAAATATCCATGGAGATCACAAATCAACCCTCTCATTTCCTGTGCTTGAATACCATAAGAATCTCTGAGCAATAAACTATTCAATTCTCACTATTCATCACAATTTTTAGATCTGATAGTTCACAAAGAAACCTTTTTTAACCCTCGATGGTTACAAATAGTATATTGCAGTATGATCAATTTTTAAATGTCTTTATTTCTTATTATTTTTAAATTGAACAGACATCTATCTCAACATCTTCCTAAGTATATCTTTATTTTAAAAAAATTAAATTAGTTTGAATTTATCTTATGTAGTTTAAATTTTATACACCCATTTCTGATTTAATGATATTTCATACTGCTTGTAGCCTAAACAGTTGCATTTTTTTTTCATCTTTTTCATATGAAGTCTCCCTCTCCCCTCTTTTTAAGCCAAATATAAAGCTTATTGTAACTAATGGCAACAATAATAAAAAGCAAATTTATTTTATTATAATAATTGATTACAAGAAAGCAATCAACTGAATCCAGTTAAATGAAAGTAATTTTATTTTTTAATTTTTGTAATTGTATGACTATTATGCTTTTGTAATTTTTTGCATAGACAGTTTGTATGTATAAAAACCACATTGTATTTGCAGATTAATATTATGGACTGGAGGAGGGGTAAGTTTTCTTGACATATGGAAATCCAGTTTTAACAACTTGTTGTGCACATAAAACCCAAATATTTTTTTGATCCATTAGTAGATTATTTGAAAGTTTTTTAAAGGAGAAATGGATTTATTATACCATAGCTGCAATTTTAGAAAAAGTGCTAGACATTCACTAGTTATAATTTTATATGAAATTTTTATTTAAAAATGACATATAAAACAAGTAAAAATAACAATTTATTTATGTTTTAAAAAATTAATACTTTCAAAGTGATTTTTGACTAAATCTGCATTAATCATCCACACTGTTAAAACAATTCTATGATGTAACAAACCATTTAGAAAAACTCAACATCGGTGTCAAATTAATAAAAGTACAACCCTAAAAAAAGCAACACTCACACTGTGGTGGTATCTACAATTAATTACTTGAGGATATTTTCAGTGGCATAAATAGATTCTACAATTAGAGAGGATGAACACATAAATAGATGCTAAATAAGTACAAAGTATTTTTTTTAATTCAAAGCAATCACATAAAAAAGGGGAAATCAAATATTAAATAATTTTACATTTATTATAAATTTTATTTTGATTTAAAATCAGAACACAATATAAAAAAAATTTTCATAAAGTACTTTTCCCAATATCCCAGCTACAAAGTGAAAAAACAACAACAACAAAGCAATTAATTTTTATCACAAAAGAAACAAATAAATTTAAAACAGTTAAAATGATGTTAGTTTTGAAGAATTTACTCAGAGTATTTTGAGTACTTCCACTAGATACACTTCAGGCTACTCTATATTCAAAAATTAGGTTCATGTCTTAACATGCTAAAATATATTTCAACTCAAACAATACACTGTTTCATCTAAATTTATTCTGCAAGCATTATTAAATATCCCCACCCTGTCAAAATATATTAATTTTATAAAAAGTTTCTGCTTAACATTAATATATTATTATATTTATTGCTAAACATTGAAGTTTTCAAAATACATTAATTTTTGTATTCAGATAGAACATTCAAAAAATAACTTAAAACTCACTCAAAAACTTGGGGATAAAATAATTATCCACAGATATAATGTTTAAATGCTTCTTATGTATTAATCCAGTGGTGATGAAAGTCTTTGGCACAAATAAATGTGCATATAAATATTGAACTAAACACATTTACATTCTTCTAAAAAGGAAATGAGTTAATTGTTTTTTATATGTCAAAGCGTCGGTTGGGAAGCGAACCCGGGACAGCTGCTTGGAAAGCAGCTATGCTAGCCACTAGGCCACCAACGCTTGACAAATTAAAGTGAATATTAGATAATATTGCAATGAGGAGAAAGTTATTAATCAAAATGTTGAGTTTGATGATAATTTTAGAATTTAAACTGTTGTGATGTCAATAAAGAATGCTGGCAAGAGAAATCGATATGGCAAGAGTAACATGTACACATAAATTATTGTCCGTCTTTAATTCTTGCCAAAGTAAAAATGCATAGTATCCCCCCCCCCCAATTAAATGATTAAAATTTGGAACTTAATATCCATAGTTCTGATAAACAATGGCATTGCTTTATTCAGAATTGTTGAAAGAGAGTAGCCATTCGTAGAAGAATATGTTTCAAGGTAAAAAAAAAAAATCCACCAGCACTGTGATGCTAAGAAACAACATTTTGTAAAAGGACAGATTTTCTCAGTTAAATATATTTAGATTACTTACTTAAAATTAATCTGGATGCCATGCCGGTCAACTGGTTCCTCAGATATAAAAGATCTATCACCAAAGTCCAATCAATTTGCCACAGCTGTAGCAGGGATGAGGAAACATTTGACCACATAATTAAAACATGCATGGGTCTAGGTAATATTAAAACAATAATATTTAACAATTCAAAGATAGACCACTACAAAATACTTAATATAAAAGAATGTATTCATGGAAGAGATATTCCTACAATCAGGCTGTCAATTTTCATCACCTATGCCATTTGGATTGTAAGGTGCAAGGCACAATACCAACATCCCAAGCCAGATGAAAACTCATTATTTATTCAGAGCATAGAGAAAATTAAACAAAGAGACAAAACTCTTGCCACAACATTCATTTTTCAAGAGACATGGAAGCTATATCAGACTCTCTAATAAAGTTAACAAGAACTTAACCACTAAATACCTAACCCTGTTTAACTCAATAATGTTAGTTCCATAACTCATCTAATATTATAATTGTTCATTATCCATATTTGTAATATATCATCCATATTAATTAGTTTAATAAATGTTTTGAGAAATATATAAGATTTGAAATACAGGCATTCTAATAGCTGGAACTTAATTGTAAATATAGGGGATTTGAACTCTGACTTTCAAGCAACCTTCAAATGAATATTGTCCTATACAAGAAGGGTCAGAATGACTTTGAGATCAACAAGGGCACAACAACAGTATTGTCATCAGCTTGGGGTTTGGGCACTCTATCAGATTTTCAATTGTTGAAGTTTGCTTGAAAGTCTGAGTTCAAATTCCCTATATTCAGTTAAATATATGTATATATCATTTTTTTTTGTTTGGGGACCACTTGGAATAATTGTAGATTCATAAAAGTTTACTTGTTGGAAGATTATTTTTCGTAAAGAACGTAAATGTGTGTTTGTTTCACTTCAACTAAATAAAGTTATATGTGGCCATTATATGATGGAAGATAATTTATGATAAAAAATTTAAATGGGTGTTTGTAAACTTTTGTATTACTTCCTGTAAATAAAATTATAAATCGTCATTTTCCCAAATAAATCTTTAGTTGATTGATTAAGTTTGTCAGAAGCTCCTGTATAGAAATTATTATCTGAGTTTGTATGATTAGAAACTTATTACTGGATTAACATGTATGTGAAATCTCACCATCAAACTAATACATAAATAATACTTTTTAAACAGATTCATTTTTAAACACTTTTTTTTAACCTTTCTTGATTTGAAGTTCATTTCCTAATCTTTTTTAGGAAAATTTTTTTCATTATTTGGATCAATATTGTAACAGTCAGAAAATGTGTGACTCGTTAACATAGTGCAGAATTCGACCACCACACAGAACTGCAGCACCATCTAGGTAGCGAAGCCACCCGTAGTAATAAGTTCGAACATAGTTTATCGGTTCCACAATACAATCTACGAAACAACGTATCTGATGCGACCTTAGTAAACATTTCTTTAAGCACGGTGGTCAGGGATATGCAAGAGATTCATGATTTTATTTTCGAGTTAGCCCATAATCACACTAATATTAATTAAACATTCATATTTACATAATTGAGGAAATATTATATAGAATGGGTATCGAATAAATAAAACGTAACTGCAGACATAGTTTGAAATTATTTATTTAAAACATTTTAGTGATAAATCATTTACTAGTAATATTTGCTAAGATTTAAAGTTTCAGTAGCGGGATTTTCCGATACTATTATATATTAAAGAAATACATTTATTTATTTAGACATATTTTATATTTAAGACCTCAGTAATGGTATTTCTGATACTGTAATGTTTACAAAAGAAAAACATTTATTGGATGACATAATCTATCTACCTAAAATTCTCAAGCAAGTATTTCTAAGGCATGCCTTGAGGGATTTATACCTTTGCAATGCAAGAGTCTAGAGTAAAATTTATAAGAGTAGTGGCGGACATATATTTATTTAATTAAAATATTTACTAACAACTAGGGGCAAAAATTTATTTAAGAGTGAATTATGAAGATAATGCAGGGACGGAGTGATACATAGAATAATAAAGTTAGTTAAAAAAAACACGTGGTACACTAGAAAGGCGATATGGAATGGCAGTATATTGAAACTGCAAAGCCGTGAATGAGTTTATTAGAATGACAAGCTGGTGTTTGCCATCGGCCCAAAGAAGTAAGGTGTCACATAAGCATAACCAGGGACAAGCGGTTCGTGCCTAAATTGCCTGCTGGCTGCATGATGGTCGTCAAGCCCTATGGGAGCATTTATTATGTCTGCTTGTGTAGGACGACTGGGGTTAATTTCAACCCTATAGAATCCAAAATATTCACGGCTTGTAATGGGTCATCACATCTCTAAACATAGCACATGTATAATGTACAGACAATCCTGTCAAGACTTAAATATATTTTCTAACTCGGCCCTACATTATCAACATTTAATAAAGAACGTTGGTGACTCTCAAAGAAATGCAAATTTTATGGAATTATTAATTAAGATTTAATAAATATAAAACATATATAAACTAGATGATTATTACAACTAATATGCCAGCCATTTGCGAAGTAGTAGACTCCTGCATTACAATAAATGAAACATTGAATGCGTGTCGATTTATATAAAAATTAAGTTATTTATGAAAGTAAATATTAATGAAAATTTTTCACTGTTTCAAGCGATCATAGATTTAAACTTAGAAAATTATGAGCATGCGATAATTATATGATAAAATGTAGATTTTAGAAATATGTACCCAAGAAAGATAGAGTAAGGTAAGCTAGATTATTAGAGAAATTTACACAATAAATTAATTATTAAATTTTAGTTTTACAAATGATAATTTTACATTTTATAAGTTATATAAGTAGTATGAAGAAGAGTACTCTAGAGAATTTGGACACAGGTATCTAATTTATGAGAAGTTTTCCAATTCCATTGGTTAGTAGCAAATTGTTCATGATTAGCAGTTCTTTCCTGTATTTAGGTGGTTCATTTAATTTAACAGCAGCAGCAGCTTTCTCATTATTTTAGGCAGCAGATCTTCGTGGTTGAATTTATGAAGGGCAATGGAAGGTTTGGCATCTGATAGGCCATCTCCAGATGGAGAATAGTCTGAGTGCTTTTACTCGGTCATACTATGGCAGAAAATTTTTATTTAATATCTTGGAGATTCTCAACTGATTGAGAGCACAGCTAAAGTTAAAGTGCAAGTTTCTAGCAAGTCTAAGATGGCCTCTCTTCTTAGATCTTATCTTTCACATTTTTGTCATAGTTTATTTTTGGATTCCACTTAATCTGTTCTGGGGATAATCAATGCATTTTTGTTAATTCTAATTTAGAGACAGCTACTTTTCTATTGTTTACGTTTAGATTTTACATTTAATTTTTATAATTACATTTTAGGGAATTTTTCTTTTTAATTAATCTATTATCTCTCACCGGATGCTTTTAAAATTTCAAAGACAAAAGAGAACATACGATTACTTTTACTTTTAATTAAATATTACATCAGATTTCTAAAATTATTATTAAATGAAATTTAATTAAAGCAATAAATAACGGATTTTACAATTTAAAATAAATGGTTAAAAATATATTTTTTTATATAACTAAAAGAAATCTAAATTATATTATTTATCTTTATTTATTGCCCTAAATTTGAGATCGAAATGTGTGCGTGTTTATGGTGAATTCTACATATATCTATACATTTTTAATATTGCTACACACACAATTCGATACCAAAAAGTTTAAATTTGGGTGGGATAGACAGGTGAGTGAGAGACGGTAGAAAAAGGTGAAACTTAAGATTCGAATACGAATCTTAATGTTTCAATATATATATATTTTACTAATGTAAGATTTGAAATACTAAGCACTTTTATACTTGGAACCTAATTGTAAATATAGGGGATTTGAACTCAGACTATCAAGCATCAGCATGTGAGTTGGGAATTATATCATCAGATTTTCAATGGTATGGATGGCTGAAGAGTTGGAGTAGGTTGAAACCTGTCCATTAAAGTGTAAGGATTTGCTATCTTAATATAAACTGAGCACTGATTATATATATATGGGAGATGGTAATCTGGACCAACTGACGAGTGCTGGTTTAGTACGAAATATGTATATTAGTGATCATTTATCTTTTCTGCATGTGTGTGATCATGTGTATCAGTAGTATGAGATAGTGAAGAGGCTTGATAGTCTGAGTTCAAATTCCCTATATACTTTACTAATGTTAAAATTTTTTGTTTTCATTTATAAACATTGCCTTCTTTTCATTCTCTCTTTATATATATATATATATTGTTAACAACTGTTTATTTTGATCTAAAGATTTTCATGTAGTTTATTTTATTGTTCTGCTTGTCCCTTGTATTTTTTGTTGCTCCAATCTGTTGTGTCTGTATGTAAATATACATATATTTAATTATGAATAAAATATTTTTGGGACAATTGTTAAATTAAAAATATTGATTTTTTTTTTAATTCAATGTTAAGTAGACATTTTGATTAAATTATACATAAGCATATACCAGGGGTGGACAATTGTTTTGGCTCGAGGGCCACAGAGGTTGGTGGAGGGTCGCATCGGGGGGCCATTTTGTAAAAGTGAAGGTTAGCGGAGGGCCGCACCTTTTTTATGATGCAATAAACACACTGCTTTATTCACTGTATTACCAAAGAAATATTTGTTTGTCCATTCTTCATTAAACACATGACATTCATCACCGATTTTTTTGGAGGGTTCATGGTTTCACTAAAGTTGGAAATGTATATATTTGCTAATGCAAAGACAAAATTGAAATTAACTATATCACTGGAAAAGAAAGCCCTGCACATAATATCTACACTGTGCATGTGTATTGATGTGGCCATCTTAGTGGAAAATAATAGATGAATCTTTGGTCATGCACAGGAAGGAAATCTCAGTTCAAGATGTATTTTTCTGATTGTCTTGGAGGGCCGCATAAAAACTCTTAGAGGGCCGCATGTGACCCTCGGGCCACTATTTGCCCACCCCTGGCATATACTAATGATAAAAGTAGATAACTTAAGATAAATAAATTCAGTAATAAAATGTTTAGTTTCGTTATTAAAAAATCACAGTCATTTAATATAATTCCACATGCAGACACACGCAATGTATACATATGTGTGTAATAATTACCTGTGTCACTGAATAAATTATATAACCAATCACAAGTCAGATTTATCAACACATTCCTCATATTTAAGATAGTATTCAACTTTCGAATAAGTGAAATATTTAAAACCTAACTTAAATAATTATCTCAATAAATATGGAAGAATACCTAGCTAATCAGTGAAAGTTATAATTTTGGTGTTCTATACCATAAAACAAGGGTCCCCAACCCTATGCCCATGGGCACCATGGCACCTGCAGACCATTTTACATGTGCCCACCCCTTTCGAACATAATAAAAAATTATTTATCTCATACAAATAAATTTAATTTTTAAAATTTCTTATAAATTATTGTATTATATTGTAATCAAATGTTAAAATTTTATTTTTGAAATAAATACATTATGTGTATTATTAACAATATCCAACTATAAATTTACATTGAAAAAATAAATGGTGCCCGCCACCTGGCCAGTATTACAGAATGTGCTCTTAAGTGCAAAAAGGTTGGGGACTGCTGCCATAAAGCATGTTCAGCTGTATCTAAAAAAGTAAATAATAAAACCTTTTCAGCTGCAGACATAAAAATGTTTAGCCAATTTGTTATTTTTTTTTCATGTGTCATAGCATCAGCCAGGAAGCGAACCTGCTAACCTGGAACAACTGCTTGTAAAGCTGCTGTTGCTGACCTCTCGACCACCAATGCTTGACTAGCCAATTTATTATTTATCATATTATAACAAATAACAGTGCAGAAATGTTAGATCATTCTCTCTTCTTATGTATGTATTTTAAGAAAACATTCTTTTATAAAGTGATCTATCCTGAAATATCTAAATCTTTGCATCAAAAATATTTAGTCTGATTTACACACACATGCATATATTTGTATAAGTGAAACATATCATAACTTGAACTTACTGTAATCAAATATACATGTATATAGTGTTTTATCTATTAGTAAGTAATGTGAAATGTGTTTTAGCATATATACTAATTATCCCTAATTTGTGTAATATTTGTTGATTATTAATAAAACCTGCAATGGCTACAGTGAAGTTTAGTATTTTTTTTTTCATGTGTCATAGCACCGGTGGGGAAGCGAACCTGATAATCCGGGACAACTGCTTGTAAGGCAGCTGTGCTGATCTCTCGACCACCAATGCTTGACCAGTTTAGTAATATTCAGACTAAGTATCTCATACTGCTCCTAAGTTATATATTTGTTTTATATAATTAGTTCCACAAATTTGTTTTTCTTTATTAGCATTACTTAAAATAAATGTTAAATGATATGTATAAAAAACAAAAAATATAGCCAGAAAAAGAAATAAAATTACTTTTGTTTAATTGGATTCAGTTGACAGTTTTTTTTATAATTAGTTGATCACTTTCTTTATAATGTGATTTTAATAAAACAAAATTGATACTTAATATTGTTACCATTGGTTATAGCATGCTTATTATATTTCTTTTAAAAAATAATCAACATAAAGCTGTTATTTGGAAAAAAAAAATAAAGCCAAGTTTAGACTACAAGCAGTACGAGATACCATTAAAATAGAAAGGGAGGGTATGAAATTTAAACTATATAAGTTAAATTCAAATTAATTTGATTTTTGAAAAATTGATACATACATGGTAAGATTCAGAGAAGGATATCTGTTTGATTAAAAAAAAAAAATGAAATTAAGCCATTTGAAAATTTACAGTGGTTTGTGATACAGATTGTAAGTGTTGCAGATAAGTGCATACTTGATTGTAAATAGATTCTAAGCAGAAAATAAAATAATTCATATATATATAAGATTATAATGTCTGGCATAGTCATTATAAATATTTGAAATATATGTATTGTTAGAGAGAGAGGGTGTGTGTGTGTGTTTGACATTTAACACTGGTAGATAGTCATAGTATGAGTTATAGATTTTAAATATGAGAAGTATAGTCATACATTTGACATTTGATTATACATATAAAATCTTGATTACAATAATTAGCTTGTTTACCTGTCACATTTATTAATTGTGATTTATGCTTTTGGACAGTGGAAACTTCCAAATTAAGCTTAGGCATTTTTTTAGTACACACACCCATAGTTAATCAGCTAAGTATCCGAAATTGATGAGAAAATGAGCATATACACATTAGTTTGAGATCATGCAACTATTTCTATCTCTAAATGACCACTATTATTATTCTTTTGAAAGAAATAGGTAAACTCAGGCGATTAATAGTAAATCATAAATGAGGTATTTTCACATTAGTGGAGCAAACAAATAAAAAAGTGATGATAAACTAGAAAGATTGTGAATTTATAGTCAAAATGAGAGTCATAGATCACATGACCCTACTCTCTTAAGCTTGTAAGTTATAAACAATGGGGATTGCCAATTCCTCAATAAGCTTTGTTTATTGTGAATTTATGTTTTTGATTTTAACGAATGATTTTGTAGTAGTTAGTGGAGGTTAATTCAAAAGCTATACATTCCCGAATTATTTCAAATAAAAGTTTTAAAAAAATTATATTTAGTCAATTGAGAATTTTTGTTTTTCAGCTCATCACATTGAATCTTTATATGACTTTCAGAACCATTAAGCATATGATTAAATTAATTATTCCCTGAACAAGCATCCCATAATATGAGCAGCTAGCTCAAGTTAATTTTTTTTTTGATTTTTGTTTCCTACTGATCGAAATAAAAAAATATGCAATCTTTCCAAAAGAATAAAACTATTGTATTTTCGATCTTCCAGGCAACTAACTGCGATAAAAATTGCAGAACATGATAGATCCAAATCTATCCTTTTTTAGTATGTAATCACTATTTATTGTTAATAAAATTTTTGTTGAAATGAACTATGATAAAAATTAATAAGTTAATTAAAATGTACAGTAGCGTTATATATTTGTAATATACAAAAAGAATGTAGGATGAATAGTCCATCAGTCCTGATTATTTTAATATTGCATTATTATGCAATATTAATTAATGATTACAGTTTGACTGTTTTGCATACTCTTAATAAATAAATAATATATTGTTTATTTTATCTTAAAGTTCATTAAAGTTTATGATGCAGCTATAAATATTGAGATGCTAAGATAGGATTGATTAAAAAGATGGCAAGCAATGGATATTCTTGACTTCTAGTATTAAATTACTTAAATCAATGCCTCATTATATATACACGCTTTATGAATTCACATACACATCACAAACTTTTTAGCATTATTATTACTAAATATATCGTATAAGCATTCTAAAGTAATTCTGTTCAACAACACATAATTCGAATACTTAAGCTCGCAGCTAACACTGAAACTGCGCTTTGAATCAAACTTAATCCTAATAGCCAAATCACAATTATCGATTGTTGTAAAGAATTTCCAATACTAATTAAACAGAGGAACATTAGTACAAAGCTAAACAGTGCGGAAAATATGCTAGTAATAATCATTATTGGCAACTGAGGTTGATTGGCATCCTTACGTGTGTGTACAATCCCAACGATTCCCGATACAATAAATACAAGCCCACTTTCCATCGCCGATCCAAAACGTCCTAAATATTGCACATGGTGAAAATTATGAATTATAACACCTAACCCCAATGTCATAACTCCAATTAAGAGTTGAGTAACGCTTAAATTTAATAACTGTTTACGGGGAAATCGATGAGGCGGAAAAGAATTTGGTAAATTAATGATTGACGTTGCAGCAGGTAAATGAGATTCGGTATTTAAAAGTTCGGACGAACTAATAATAATCTCTCGGGGATAATCCATAGTAAAGGCATTAACACTTCAATTTCGAAATTGATATAAACATTAACTTCAGGCTTGACTTTAATCTTTTCTAAAGACGCACTCACATATCTATTTATTCCAAAATGACCTATATAATGTAGTTCACAAAGAACTTCAGTTATTACGCAGGTGTGACTTGCAAACAATAAATTATCAAATATATAAACGTATCATATTTTAAACACGTTTCCATTTACCTTCGGGCAGTTTTATCCTGTTTGTAAAGAATCTTTTCAACACAAAAGAACGTTTCGTCTAATAATTTATTTGTCCGATTGTAAATATTTTTTAGATGGGTTATTTAAAATTATATTTACTTAAGATTCATTTTGCGACGTTAACAATTAAAAAGTTACCTGATAAGTTATTAACTTTTTTTTAAACGAGAATTATTGTGCTTTAAAAAATACTGTAATTTTTGTGTCCATTATTTGAAAATGCGAGAAAAATTGACCTTCTCTAGGCAAATAGTCGTAAACTTTTTTATTTACATCACTGTTCCGCATATACTGTATATGTATGATGAATATATTCGTGTTTAAAATGGAATTAATAATTTGTATCTTATTTTTATTTATAATAATATATGTGTAGACGGGTGAGTTCTCTTAATAACAAGAACAGTTTTTCAATATGCAATAATAGATGGCAGCACAATCCAGTTTGCTCCCAGTTTTATTCAGTATTCAAAAAAGACATACAATACTTAGATAAATTGTAACTCATGCTAAAATAATGTTTGCTGCAGTCATGAAAAAATTAATGATCACCATTTCTAATTTTGTCCAGAATAATATTCTGGATCCATATACTACCTGTATTGAAATAAGAGCCTAGCAAAATTTGAGCAATATGGAAGGATTATCACCGGAAGTAACAAGTGTATTGTTAAATTATTCTTAATATGAAGAAGTAATTAATCCAGAAAGACCCCAGAATCAGTAGATCAATAGTATTGCATCTGGCCTAATGAGATAATATGGAACATTTACTAATGGCTCATAGATTAAATTTTGTTAAAAACCCTGAAGATATATTGATCTGTATTGTTTTTTTTTTCATATGTCAAATGCGTTGACCGGGAGGCACTAGTCCACCAACGCTTGATCTGTATTGTTTTTTTTTTTTTTTCTATATGTCATAGCATCTGCCGGGACGCGAACCCACACCCGTCTGCAACCAACTACTTGCTTGCATGACGGCTGCGATACCTCTCGGCTAACAACGCAAGACTGATCTGTATTGTTTGGTAGTGAGAAGTGCATATTTAGATAAACATGCTTAAGTATATATGTTAAACAAAATACTGGAATAAACAGTTTTCAAAATGTGTAAATGGGTAGAAGCTATGGACAGCTTATGGCATGACTGCCATTCTGGATAACTTATTAAACTTTTTAATGGTAAAATGCTACTCAGAATGGCATGGTATGAGCTGACTGTGGCTTTTATTTATTTATATGTTTCTATTTTGAAAATTGTAGACTTTATTACAGAGGGTTTTTTTTTATTTATTATAATTTTGTTTGATTTTACATGGCTATATATATATAATCTTAAGAATAATATTAAAAGATATTGAAAAGTATAACTGAAATAATTTTGACAATCATATAAGAACATTTAAAAATGTACCTTTATTAACATTTAATAAAAGTAATACACAGTAGTAAAATAAAAACTACTTCAAAAATATTTATTGGGATACAAGTATAATTTACATACTTGGAGTTTAGATATAATATAGGGGATTTGAGCATGGCCTTTCAGGCTTCCTTCAGCTGTCCACTCTATCTCATGCAGCCAATGCACGTGATCACCCACATGTAAAAAAGATAAATGATCTCCAATATTCCTATTTCATGCTGAACCAGCGCTCATTGATTGGTCTGGAATTGTTATCTCTCACACATGTATATGATTAGTGTTCGATTTGTGCTGGGATGGTAAATCTTTGGGCTTTGATGAGCAGGTGTCAGTCCACTCCACCCTCCGATTCTTCAGCCATCTGTGTCAATGGGGGTCTGATGATGGAATGCTCAAATTCTTTGTTGATGCCAATATTGTTGCCTCTTGTCCATGTTGACCTTGTCACTCTGACCCTCATGTTGGATGGGCTGAATTTGTAATATTTGAATACAAAGGGTCAGTGTGACTTAAAATCAACATGGCATAGCAATATGTTGATATCAACAAGGGAAATATTTGGACATTCCATCATCAGATTTTCAATGGTGTGGATGGATGAAGAGTTGGGGAGGGAAATAGATTGGGGCTTGTGCATTGAAATTTTGAAGATTTGCTATCATAGTATGAATCAAGTACTGATTGTGTATGTGTGTGTGGGAGATGGTGATCCAGACTGGATGATGAGTGCTGGTTTAGCACGGGTTATGTATGTTGGAGATCGTTTGTCTTTTTCACATGTGTGTGGTAATGTGTGTTAGTTGTGTGAGATGGAGTGAATGGCTGAGGAAAGCTTGGGATTTGTGTGAAAATCATCTATATTATATCGAAAAATATTTATTGTACATAGGCTGCCTGCCAAAAACAAGTTATGGAAAATAGACACTAATACATTGTGACCAAATAGTATTATTTAATCATTATCAATAGTAGTTTGCAACTTCATGATAATTTCTTAGCAAATGCCCTATATGGTTTGGCATAGTGATAACTGTGACTGGCTCTAAAGTTAAACATTACTGCTTGTGCTTCAATCCCATATGATCTCTTGAAAAAATTAACTATTCCTGGAGGCTGGGGGTAGGAAGTCATGGTTCTTATGAAAATTGAAAAAATATGATCTTAAGACATACACTAATTTGAGAACTCCTCACAAATTTAAACAGGCTGCTAATCAATACTAAAAATAGATTTTCCCTGGATAAAAACCCCCAAATAGTATATAAAATCAGATGCAGCAATCCTTCTTGTAGTGCTTGCTGTATTTTTATGGGGAGTCTCATGCAAACATTGCTACTAGAGTTTTTTTCATGTGTCATAGCATCAGTTGGCAAGCGAAGCCAGGTAGCTGCTTGTAAGGCGGCTGTGCTGACCTCTCGACCACCAATGCTTGACTAGAGTTGCGCAATGTAAATACCTATATAAATAAGCAATGAATAACTCTGAGCATTAGTCACTTTTTCTCACAAATGAGCAGAAATACAGCCATATTTTTGACCCAGTAAAGATAAACATTGTATGTTGTGAATGTGACAATAGAAAATATGATAATGGAGGTGTGGTTCATCTCTAATAACCCTCATGCTGTCAACAACAACATAAAAAGAGTTCCATTATTCAAATAGTGGAATATTTAAATTAGTTATTTCCATAATATTCACTTTTCTGCAGATTATGAGTGCTAAGATTCTGGCCTTAATGATCAAGAATATACTCAGCAAGTTTTAAATATTTTATTACTAATTAATCTTTTTTTTTTCAAATGTTCAAAACTGTGTAAATATATAAATAATAGGAAAGAATATTAAAAATGTATTTGGAAATATTCATAAGTATGAATATTTGATATATAATTTCTTTGTGAAATGGAGATTCAAGTTGCCAGGCAACCAAATGCTGTAACCAAGCAATAATAATTGATGATTATCTGTAGTAGTTGGTCAATGTTTACCATCCCCTTAATACCACTTATTTTAGATTCTTGTTTTTTAACGCAACATAGACTTTGTTTTTTATGAAAATATTTTATGGGTATGAAAGTAATTAACTAAAAAGAAAATATTTGTTTTCATAAACAATTTATTTACACTGCATATGTGTATTTATATATTTAATTCATTACTCCTGCAGTAATAAACCTTTCTAATGAAAAGGATAATAAAATAATAGCATTTTTTAAGTCTCTGAGAGCAGTTATAATTAGTATAATTAGTTTATTTTGTATTCTTTATTTTACAGGAGTAACTGAAACACACAGGAGTAGCAAATTCTTTTTCTCAGTTCAGTTGTGCCATCTAGTGTAAGCTTTAGTAATCAATACCTAGAATAAAAGAATAAAAACATTAGATCCAAAAGATTCAATTGCAGCATTTCCAAATCTAAAGTTCCTCAGTGATGAAAATTTCTGAGCTAGAAACTAACGTGGGAATACTAAATAGGACAACACTGACTAGGATTTATTAAGCATTATCATCAGGCATCTATTGATTACAAAAACTTACAGTAGGTGGCATAACCACAATGAGAGAAAGGACTTAAGGAGAAATAGGATGGTCTAGTTTTTATATGAGAGATGCAAAAAAGTAAAATGAAAATGTTTGGTTGTTTGCAGTTTATGGATAACAAAAGAATAGCTAAAATAGTATTTAATTGGGTTACGAGTAAAGGGTAGGCAACAAGATGGGTGAGAAAGGTAATGTGGTATGCAAAAGATTTGGATAAAGAATTTATATCAGTATACTTTGTACAAAAGGTGGGATGATTGTGTTTGGAGGATTGTTGAGTGTTACAGTGGTAAGGAATGGGATAAAAGAATAGATGCATTAATAAAGAATAGGGAGTTGGAGAGATGGAGAACTAGTATGGAGAATAAAAAGAGTTTAAATATATGCAGGAGTAAACGGAATATTGGGTGTGAGTTAATTTATGATAATAGCAAGGAAAGCAGTTTATTGTTTAAGGCTCGAATGGGATCTTTAGCAACAAGAGAATATACATGTAAATGGAAAAATATGGGTAATTTTGTCTGAAAATTGTGTAAGGAAGGCATAGAAAATATTAGGCATCTGTTAATTGAATGTAAATAGTTGAAAGCAGGAAAGGTACAAATAATGAAGTTATGGAAGAATAATAATGAACAAAGTGATTATACAGAAAGTGGGTTATTGGTTTTTATGCTGGGTTTGGGAAAAGATAAGGGAGATTTAAATATACAGGTCATAGAGTTGACAAAGACTATGTTGTGGAAGTGGGATGGAGCAGATTATGGGAAAACAGGATGGGGAATGGAAAGGGAGGATAAAGTAGCTAACAGGTTTCTCTGGACATAAGTTGTTGAAAGATTCCTGACTCCATTTAAAGAGAAGTCACAGTGTATCACATCACATCAGTTTACCTAACTATTGCTTATGTACCTACTAATTGCCAAAACTTAGTAGTTGAAATAATTTTATACTATCAAATAACTGACTTGTGATGGGCAAAAAACAGCATTGAAAGGATATTTGTAAAGAATTATTTCTTGTCTAAGATGAAAAAATTTTGTATTTGTTTAAGTAATATTCTCAAACATATTTAAAAGCTAGAATGATATCAAATGACTGACAACAAACAAAAAAGATATAAACTGTTTAAAAGACTAAACTAACCGTTTCCCTCTTAAATTTCCAACTATATGCCACATTGGTTTTATCCACCTGCGGAGTTCAACAGAAGATAGAGAATTTTCACAGGTAGCTGAGAATTTTCTAAGTTAGCTTAGATTTTTTTCTCCAAATAATCGCAGCTAAATCAGCATTGGCTGATAAATGGATATTTAGGTATTCTCATTTGGTAAATAAAATAAAAATTATGAATAATCCAAGTGACTTTTAATGGGACACCAGTAAATATCATCCGAAATGATAATCAAACCTAAAATTATTGCTCAGTGAAATCTCTTAAATTTTATCAAATTTTTCCAATTCACAATTTTTTTTCTTCACATCAACTTTGCAATCTTTTTGTAGCTCATAAAGCCATCTGACATATGTGCTATTCCTAAGACTTTTATGGTTTACAGAAATTTAGTCTTAATACTCCAGTTATCCATCTATCATTATCTCTCCAAGCACTGTATTCAGCCTAAACTTCATTTCATTCTTTTAATTTTTTAAATGACACCAATGATATTTGTTTATTCTCTTATCCAGCTTTTTATCTTTAATAGCTTCTTGCTGATACCAATTTGCATGTTTTCATATTTTGTGTGAAGTTTTGAAGTCTTTGTGTTGTTTTTTCATGAAGTGTCGAAATCTCTGTTCTATAATTAATTATGGATTTAAATGCTTCATTTCAATATTAAGTTTTTTTTTGCCAAAAGTTTTATGACTAAGATTAATTTTATGGGTAATTTTATCCATTATGTTTAATAGTTTCTATTCATTACTATTGATGCGTTTTTTTCTCTTTTTATTTTTAGCAGTTATATTTCCATCTATTTTTACTTTTATATTATAGTTTTTTAAAAAAAAATTATCTGAATTTCTGAAACATTATTTATAAAAATAACATCATTTGCAAATCTAGACAATGAAATATTTTTTTTTTTACTTTAATTTCTTGTTTTCCCCACTTTAAATCGGCAAAATATTTTTCATAAAAATGTTGGCAAAAAGTTTAATGAAAAAGAATCATTGGTGGTCGAGAGGTCAGCACAACTGCCTTAAAAGCAGTTGTCCCGGGTTAGCGGGTTCGCTTCCTGGCCGATGCCATGACAAATGAAAAAAAAAAAGAATCATTGTCATTCATTTCATTAAATATTTAGCTTTGCCAAAATAAAATTTAATCACTGCTATTACATTTTGATGAATATTTATCAAAACATAACAATTTTTGTAGATCTATGTTTTGATGTTCCAAAGCTTTTTAAAAAAAAAACCAATGTAAAAATGAATCAAAGATTTTTCATAATATTAAAAACCAATGCAAAATAATAATTCACATTCATGTTTTTCTTTAATTTCTTTAATATTTAAATATAATCTATTGTGACTTGAAACTAAATCTCAGCGTCAATTCTGTATTTTTTCAAGACATTTGCTATAAGCTTGAGTTCAAACTCATCCTGAAATGATTTCTGGATTTTGCCTTTATCAATGGATTTTGAGGCAAATCAAAGTCAGAAGGAATATTTGAGAGTACTAGAATGGAGAGATACACTTGACATTATCTTATAGTTTAAACTAAGAATTTGAGATTTATTCTTATCTTTATTAATTAGATATTTTATATTAATTTTAACATTTGTTTTATTTCATTTGTTTCTTTTAAAATATCCATAATAATTCCATCTTTGTATATCATCTCTTTTATTAAAATACTTAAAATGTCAAATGACAATGTAGTAGCTAGAGACTACTTTGATATCTTGTTCTTTATTACTGTATATCTCTTTGATAATTCTTCCATACCTTCTTGTAATGTCCTCTTTTAAAAATTATTGTCATCATTTTTGCCTCATTACTGAGGCAACTTTTTTAATTCTATATATATATATTCTAACAAATAACAATTTAGGAGGGTCATTTTTAACAAAATAAAAATTCAAGTGTCATTTCTAACTAAAATGCATTAAAATGTATTATTAGTTTTTGAAAGATGAACATTTTCTTCCATATGTCATAGCATCGGCCGGGACGCGAATCCACACCCGTCTACAACCAACTACTTGCTTGCAAGGCAGGTGCGATGACATCTCGGCTAACAACGCTTGACATGAACATTTTTTTATATATAAATTAACGACAGATGCATTTCTTAAGTATCAATTAAATATGCAATGCATCAATTATATATATTCTAGTATAATAAGTATAGATTAAATAATTTCTAAGTATAGATTTACTATAATAATTTCTCAAGTACAATGTATAGACTAATATATTTCATACGTATAAATTAAATATAATCTCCTTCGTGCGACCGCGTTACAAGCCAATTGTAACTAAATAAAATCAATTTAAACAAATGAAGAGTTATTCTTTATTTTGTTAACTTTATAAAAACTTATTAAATTAACATAAACGTATTTTGCAATCTCTCGATCGGTCATTTGCATTGTATTTTAAATATAACTAAAACGATTGGGAGAGCTTACAAATATCACATATATTATTGGATAGTTTAAGCTAATTATAACTTTATTCTAACCAATGAGAATTTTATTCAAATGATCGCACATCCACGTTATGGATTGATTATACTATATTTAAATCTATATGGCATTTACACGCTTGCAGATAAATTGCATGCCAATTATAACATTTTAAGAATGGATGGATGGTTGATTCACCATTCCCAGCTGACACTATTTCTGAGGCCTACTGAAATGATGATGATGATACAAAACATCTATAAGCTTAATTGCCAGGGCGCCAAATTGTAACTCTAATACAATATAAAGATTAAATCTCAATTCAATACTCTTAATAATAATATTTCATGAATGGGTTAATACACAATCAATTTAGAGAACACTGAGAACGCATTAAAATTGACAATATTAATATCTTTAAGAATTTCAGGTTATTCTCAGCACATTCCCCATTCACTATGATTAAAGCTACAATTAAATTTTATTCTAATTATAAAGTTCTATATCCACTTTCCTGATCCACTCCTCCATCATCTTTACATCCATATGTCTATTACACTATTATTTATTTAACTATTAAAAATTTACATTTTTTTTTTTTTACTAGCTCATTTCTCTCATCATAATCTCTTCTCAGGGTTTTTCGAATAATTAGGTGTGGAAATCGAATAAGCTGCGATAGATTATTGGTGATAAACACTCCTCTCATGATCGCCTCCAAGGTGATCTCGGTTATCTTTAATGCAATTTAATATCAATTTACATTAAAGTTCAGAATATTTTAAGCTTATTAAAATCTTTATAAACACATCATAAACATAGTCGCAATTATAACAAAAATTATATAAAAATAAAATGCATCTAGAGAGGGGTTTGAATACAACGGATGGGGAAAGGATTTTATGCCCACCCTCTGCAATCGCTATCACTCACTACTATCTCTATTCACGATTTATACTTCAACATATTAAATTATTTGGTTTTAAGCATTTGAAATTAACCTTTTTAAATAGTTTTACTAAATATTAGTTATGTACATGATAATTCAAATATTAATAATAATATATCGATGTATGATTGGATTGGAAATATCTAGATAATAAGAACCCACAAAAACATGGAGACACATGCAAATTTTATTTAAAACAAATAACAAATTTTATTTAACAAACTATAATTCAATCCAAAAACATATACATTATATTTACGCTTTCATTTTATCTTAAATCTAGTGAATACCAATTTCTATTGTGTTCAATGCTTTCTCTTTTATTACTGATATATTTTAGAAAATACATAATCGATTTCTCCCCTAATTAAATTTAATAATTTTAGTTAACAAACCTAAAGTTAATATTCCCTCGTAAATTTCTTGATCTTATCCTATCATCCCGATTAAATATTCTTTTGCCCTAATTTTTACAACAGAGATATCTTAATAATAGTAAGACTAAGTCATTGCAAATAAATTGGCATTAAGATCAAACATCATCATAGTGCATACACTCTATGCTCATGGTCTTATGACATAATAATATTTTAACAATACTACCTTTCCAGCGAAGTTCTCAGCTGGCCATGTAAATATTTATTAAATAAATTTATATACGCATTGCTCACGCTTAGGCTTAAACATTTGTAAGCTTTATTTAACCCTTAACATTTATTAACTTAATTATTTATGGCTCGAATGCTAAATCAAATCTACAAAAACAATATTCAAATACACTATCTGCATTCATTCTGACATTAAATTGAGTTTGCGACCTGGTATCCAATACTTATAATAATGCTTATCATGGCTATCCTCTCATACACACGTAAGGAATATCAAAATTAATATGAGGCAGGCAGTGACCCGAATAAGAGAGAATCTTTTCACTAAGGTTGAGATATGCTAGGATTTTTATCGCTAATCATATAAAAACATAGGTATACCAAATACCTCCGGCCATCAAAATAAGAAACCTTCTTACGGCGTAGAGAATACTCAAATGGGAAAACTCTTTCACTGGGTTCAAATACTTTATGAATATCACATAAATCTTAGTGAGCAAGACTTCACTGAGCTTGTGGAGACCCTTGTCTATCCACACACATACAGGTCGAAACATCAAATTATACAAGTAAAACTTTCACAACCTTAATATTCTTACAAATTAGTGTACTGGAATATGAGCCCATAAATTTTCCAAGCACAAATCAGCTTGTTTCTGGCCTTAAATCTATGATAACAATAATAATAAACAATAAGAAATGCGTATGAAATTCTCAAAACTATTTCCATGCACTTTTATAAGAAAATGATGATGATGTAACTCAATAGGCAAGCAATTTACCTATAAGTTTAAGCATCTGACAATAACTTCTGATGCTAATAATAATATCTCTAAGCATTTTTTTTAATTGTTTGTAAAGCATTTTAAATAAGGCATATCAGAACGACATGATATATATTTCACCTACCCCCAAAATGACAATAACAGCAAAAGCATTTAAATAAACATATATAAAATCATCTGAGATCAATCTCTACCTCCAAAATAATACAATGGTAATTATTACATGAATTAATTTTAAAATAGATGATATACATGATACACTACTAGGGAAGAAATTCTTTTTTTTTTTATATTAAATGTCCTACACACATTTTTTTATTATTATATATATTAAATGTCCTACACACATAAAAAGCAAATAATAAAAAAAATTAGACTTATATAAGTCTTTTAGCGGGTATCCTTCCAAGTTCCTGATTTCTACCTTTCTTTTCTTTTTTCTTTCATTCCTCCTTGACCAGTTTATAAGAGCATATAAGTTCTTGTAGTAAAAGTTCTTTTGATAGTTTGGTTCCTCTGGCATTATATATATGATTTGTATATTGTTGAAAGAGTTCCTCAATTTTAAGTTTATGCATATTAAATTTAAATATCATTTGTTTAACTTTTTCACAATATAGGTCTGTTGATTTTTGATTGTCCTTTTCCATTTTGAATTCATTTTATATATTTAAATTGACTTACATATACATCAAACTTTTGAGTTTTAAATTTTACTATTTGCATATATATAAATGATATTAAACTCAAATTTTAACTTCTGTGGTTTAAATTTTTATTACCATCTGTAGACTGGTTGACTTCTGGAGGTTACAGACATGTGTGCCCACTTAAAATTTATTCACTATACATTGTCTTCTCTTAAGACAATGTTAGATTTAGCCAAATTATTCTGAAGAAACAAAAAGTACAATAAAAACGATTTAAAATTTTATAAGACAGTTTTTTTTTCTCTCAGTCAATGCAAGAAAACTGTCACAGATTAGAAGGTCTAACAATAAAAAAGGCCCCTCCTCTTCTGTTAACACAGCTTTTATAAAGAAAATCCAACTGTTCATTATCTTTATAATTAATTGATTTGTTCCCTTTTCTCTATTAATTTTAACTTTTTTGCTCTTTGAGAAAACCAGGCCTACCTTCCCAATCTGTATTTTTAAACAGACACAATTAACCCTACAATTTAACAGCTATAATTGCCAATTAATTTTTAACATTTGACAGACCATTCACCATTAATGGTCTAAATTAATAGTTCACTTAAATTGTTTGGTGAAAATTGGCATTATTTAAATGCCTATGTCTTTTAGAGACCAATAATTAACTGAGTAAACTAAAACCAATGAAACTTATACTTAAAAGTAAATAACAGAACAGTAATTTTACTTTTTCCATTTAATAATGAAACAAAATATATATTGCAGCTGTTTCAAACTCAGACTTTGAATTAAATTTGGCTGCTAATATTAACTTATTAAAATGATTTTAATTTCTTATTTAAAAATTGCTTTACAACATGATAAATGATTATTGATTGTAAATTTTACAATCAAAATCTATAATTAGATTATATACACACACACATCGCAGGTAATAATTTTTTTAATTAACCTTTAATGCTTTAATCCTTAATTATAATCCTTTATTATTATAACTACACTATTATTATTATTATTTACTTTCATGAACTGTTACTTTATAACTCATTATAAAATAATGTCGATTTATTTTCACTCTCTAACACAGTTTTTAATAGTCACACATCTCAATTTTCTCAGTCAACCTATCAACAAATATATAAATCTTGCTTTTCTAATATTTTTTTAATATTAACTTCACCCATAAATAAAACTAAAATAATCTTTTGGGTTATAAACATATTAACAATGAATTTTTTAGATTGCTTACTAGTCAAACATATGCAATCCCTTATCAATATGGGTTCAAACCTAGTCTTTACTAAAATCTTTTTTTATTAAAGGAAAAAAAATACATACATTATGAGGAAAATTTGGATGGAACCTTCTCTTTCATAGCTAACCTAAAAAAGATGGAGCCTTGGACGAATCCAAGGGCTACAATATATATATATATATAGGGGACTTGAACTCAGATTTTCAAGCACTCTTCAAACCACACTATCTCATACAACTGATACACATAATCACACACATGTAATAAAGATAAATAATCACCAATATTCATATTTTATGCTAAACCAGCACTCATTGGTTGGTCCAGACTAGCATCTCCATATATATATATATATTCTACCCTCTCTCTCACCTTCGTGTATTTATATGTAGCTTATGTGTAATCCACACTACACATCGTGTCCAACACATTATGCCACAATCTAACCTACACTACTGTTGACTGTGTGTATATGTGTACTCCACTTCCCCCAAAATAAATATAACATAGTGAAAATTGCCTAACCGGGTTCTAGCTCTAATAATTAATGAGATATTCAATGAAATGCTTTACTATCTCAAGTTTCTTAAAATTAACTTAGGTTCTGTTTTAAACTAACTCAAATAACTATTCCAGAATTCATGAGACTAGAAGTGGAAATAAGGGTGACAAAGTAGATTACATTGAGACAATATCCCATAGGATATCACCTCAATGGCATAAGAACACTATCCCCCCTTATACTACTATTACATATAATAACTACATAGTATTCTTATGACTTCTGCAACTTCTAATCACTAAGACTCATTTAACAATTAAAGTATTAATCTTTTATCTATAATAACAATAATAGTAATTATCTAGCTCAAATGAAATAATCTCAGGTTCTTAAATTTATTCAAGGTTAAATTAAAATAAGGTAGCAAAATATGATAAGGGATTTTGTGTCATAATTTACTACTCTGAAATTAGATTAATAATAAAACAATAATAATAATAATCACAATCTTCATTGTTTAATCTAACTAGTACAGCTTTTCTTTTATGCAAATTTATAACCGTAATAAATTAGTTAATAATCTAATATCCCCCTTTTTTATCTTTAAGTAATAAAATAATTAATAAGTGGCAGTGTTTAGATAATCTGATAAATAAAGCAAGTGGCAACTAATAGCATACAATTTAGCAAATTATTATGACAATGGATTTATGACCAGTAACGCAATGCAATTTTATAATTATTCAATTACAAAAACATCAATAAATATTTAAGATTAAATATACTTCTCTATTTATATTTTGTGCAAACAATTATATACTTAGTTTAATGATGGTAAACATACCCTGTGAATTCATGCAATGATGTAGAGAAAACAAAACTCAGACACAAGTTTTAATAAACAAATTTTAGAATTTTATTAACAACAATCAAAATTAAAATAAAACAAACAAATCTATTTACATTTATTTACAAGGGATATCCTCATTTTTCTTTATGCTACAATAGTTGAATTATACATTTTTAGATTTCTTTTATAGTTCACTAAAATTATTATACCTTTTATAAGTTATTTATTTATTTCTCATTAGGTTTATTATATTACTTATTTTAACTATTTTATGGGTAATACTATTCTTTACCTTTTAATATTAAAGTTACCGTATTATAAATTATCTATGTGGATAAACATCATTTATAACATTATAAATTTACAATCAATATGTTATTTTCTCTTAAAAAAAATTACATTTTCTTGTAACTCTATATAAGTCACTCTGCATATTGTTCAAATATTATTACTACCTATAACATTTGTTCTCTAATGCTCGTAAACTCTAATACATTTATTCCATAAGCCATACTCATGTATAATGCCATAACACGGGTTTAATTATCACCTGTTTTAGTTTCACATATACTATAAATATCGAATGTTATTATATTCTCTAAATATGCAATACTTATATTTTTAAATATAATCAACAATAAGAAAACGTTAAATCATATTTAATATTTTTGTATATTTCTATTTGGATATATTTTTATAAAATTATAGTTCATTTCTTAAAAATTAAAATAATTCTCTGACTCCTTCCTTTCTTAGGATATCTGCATCTCTCTTTCAATAATCATAATCTACTCTTTGTTAATACTTAACTATTCTTATTTCAAATAACAGCATGACATACATTCTAAAATATCTATTGTTTCTTTTTCAATAGACTTATCAAATAATGATGTAGTTGCAAGAAATACAGATAAAGATAGCGAAAGATGTATAGAATATCGGGAAGATAGATAGATAACTTATCAAACTATATACTTCAAAATGTATGGAACAGTGTGAATAGGTCCAACATTCATTGTCTAATAACCCTGGTGATAAGCATGATGTGGCAGCTATTTACTCAGCTTTACCAAACAACTAATATGATTCACAAGAAAGATAAAAAAATAACACTGTCCATGACAACATGTGTACCAGTTGTAGGGCTTTGTTAACTACGCTGATTACCATCTAAAACTACTTATTATTTCATTCCCTGTAGCATCCTAGTTTTTAAATACATCATCTTGGTTTCCGAATTCCCACGTACTACCAAGTCACTACCCAAACTATCTCTCAAGATTTTTACTGTATCCAACATCGATAAACTAACTACCTTTTAAAACAATAAACAAAATTCACTAATATAAAACATTTCCCTATTCCATAAGAACAATTTATCTTGCTTTATTACACTATCGGTTCGACATCTACGTTTTATTAAAATAACACTTAAATATCCCAATCGGAAAATTAACAGAAAATATCACATAACCATCAGTTATATTGAACTATATTAATAACACATTAAATGATTATCATATGCATATTTTTAAAAAATCTAATTACATTTCAAAGTGTTTTAGAGTGTTGTTTTTCAAAATGCGTTTTACAATAATTATAACAATAAAACTTTTGCACTACATTCATTCGATTCATAGCTGATCTAAATAAATAAAACATACATTATATCATTAATAACTATAAAATGTTACCGAAATAATCTTTTACCTTCCTATTAGAGTTCGTAGTAGGTTTCTTTCTCTTCGAGCATCGCAAATATACAAATTTCCACACACATACAATTTTATTTGAACATTCAAAATCAAAACATATTATTTCATATAATGCTATATCACGAATTAATGTATTTGTTTTTCCTATCACTATCTAAAACTTAATGTTTAACTTAGATTAATAAAGAAAATAATTTAAACCATAATCACATATTTTCTGGCGGTAAATCTTGGTTAGTCCCATAATATTTATTATTTCTTCTTTTATCCGAATGTTCTCCTTTCTGATTATTAAAGTTTTAAATAAATTAGTTCATTTAGTAAACTGTTTAGATGATCTTTAATTTTAATGTTTAATTCAAAATTATTAGAAAACATTTTATTTAGTTATCCCACGAAGCTTTTAATGTTCGGGCGAATATTACCTCGGCGCATTGATGCATCTTTATTTCTAGCTGAACTACAATTATTTAATCATTATGGTACCAATTGTGATTTCCATGGATCCAATATTTTATATTTATTTCTCTGTAAAATATTTTTTTCTTCTTTAGGCAAGTGTTTTCCTTGGTAAATTTCACTTTCATTCATTATTATTTTATATACAACATTTTCAATCTTTAACTATTTCTAGAGTATTTGCTCAAGTCATCTTAAAGAAAGCAATTCAAATTATTTCAATAATAAAATTCCTTTTGTCCATTTATTCTTATATGAATAATATTTATTTTTATTTTCCCTTATATTCATTAACTTTGCGCACAATGTCCTTTCATTGATTTTATACGCACGAAAGCAGTTTTCATAGTAATATGCTATACAAACTATATCAACGAATAACATTAACATTTTTGGAATATTATAAAATTTATAACTTGGTTTTCAGAATCTATCCATTTTCTATTGAAATTTCAGATTATATTTTAATAGAATCCACTGGCAGGTTACTGTGAAGTTAGTGAAACATTATTATGAGAACTTTTTTTAAAAATTTATTCTAAGATTCTCTTCGGAAGATTTTAAATTGTCAGTTGGTTTCTTTCAAAGATATTATTAAAATTATAATAAAATTGACTAATAAATTGAAGAAAGAAAGAAATTTTAAAGAGCTTAAAATTTTACCTCTGCTCTGGAGTCAACACATTTTTGTTCTCCCAGTTTATACAATTAGTTGGCGCGATTTTTATTGTCTGCCAAGATCTATCTTTTTATTGGTCAATCCCTACTTGGATTTATAAACAATTTCTAAAGTTTTAAAATCGTGATGTAATAGACTTAAATATTAACCTATTATTATTTAAATCAATTATTATCTATTACAATTTAATTACTTTTAAAACAATTTTGAAACAATAATTAATAAAGATGTATACTACTTATTTTTATTTTATGATGTGTGACAATTCCATCCAGTTCTATAATATACTATTTAAATATTTTAATTATTAGTATTAATTTAAATTGGTGCTTATACATAAAATATTCCAGACAGTCACGTAGACATTTCCGGTGTTTAGTCTAGTTTTATCTGTCTTAATAAATTTACTACTTATATTATTTAACTAATTATATAAAATTTTGAAAAATAATTTAGAAAAATATAGAACTAGATGAAATCCCCACCACCATCAATACTTACTATTAAATATATCACATTAATCTTTTACTGTTTAACTATAGTTTATAATACTAAATACTATATAATATTAATTTTAAAATTTTTTAGTAATTGACCATTTATAACCATCATTGACCTATAGAAAAGGGCACAATATATATATATATATAATCAGTGCTCAGTTTATATTAAGGTAACAAATCTTCATACTCTAATGGATAGGCTTCAATCTACTCCATCCTCCAACTCTTCAGCCATCCATATCATTGAAATATGTATATTGGTGATTATTTATCTTTTTTACATGTATGTGGTCATGTGTATCAGTTGTATGAGATAGTATGGATAGTTGAAGGGTGCTTGAAAATCTGAGTTCATGTCTCCTATACTTCCAATTGAGCTCCAGGTTTGAAGAGTGCCTGGTTTTCAAATATATATTTTTACAATAAAAAATTATTTATTTTTAAGTGTTGTAAATCTAATCTCTTTCAAAATACTATCCATTTGATATAATATACCAGTCTAAATGTGTTTTCATTTTTCAAAGTAGTCTGGAAATACTTGCAAAGTAATGCCTTTTAATTGTATTTGTATATAAACTACTTCCATCATATAATATGAGTATTAGAATGTCTAGAAAAATTTAACTTTATTTAAATATTCCAAATACTTTCAATTGTTAGTAATAGCACATCAAGAAGACTAGTATACACACAATGTTTCAAGAGGTATTATTCTCCCTTCTTTTTCAGATGTTGCTGGTCTTTTCCACTGATTGTACTAGTATGGGAATTAAATCTATACCCTTAGATTCTTGAGTATTGAATTTTAAAGGTAATGCCATCCAACTGAGCCATTTAAGAGCAAAGAAGACTCTTCAAATTTTGATGAGAATATATATCCCAGGTATAAAAGTCACCAAGACAATATTACAATGAAAGATCTCAAATATTGTCAAGCATTGGTGGCCTAGTGTTTAGCATAGCTGCCTTCCAAGCAGCTGGCCCAGGTTTGCTTCCCGGTGTATGCTTTGTCATATTTTTTTAAAAAAGATCTCAATTATTATAGATCTAGTAGTGGATATATAACCTCTGATAGTGACTGACATCATATTTTCATCTGATGTAAAGAGACTATCTTTCTCTAGTGTAAAGGAACTTAACATGTTCATTGTTGTAGGAGTAATGATGATGTAATTGTAATTTATGCAAAAAAATTATGTTATTTATTTAAAATAAATAGTATTTATCAAATAAAAGAACGCTAATTGATTTGAATGTAGGGTAATAAAAAATAAGAATTATAAGATAGTGTTGGCAGTGCTAATGTAGTAAATGTTTTCTTATTGATTTAAGAGAAAACTACAAAAAATAAATAAATTGAACTTTGAACCAAAATTGTGTTATAAAAAACAAAGAAAAATGGGGAGGTATTTTTTCTTTCATCAACCAGACTTATCATAAGTATATTCTCTTATTCTTCTCTTTCACTTTCTTTGCATATCTTCATATAAATATATATATATATTGCTTATAACACTTCTTTCATATATACTTCAAGGCAAACAAATTTTCTTAAAAACTTCATTTTTCTTACAGTTTCGACTGTCCAGCAGTCTTCATCAGAGCTAGCAATATATCAACCAGACTTCAAATCAACTGGAAAAATTTAAGTGAAATTTAAATCTCTCTCTCATTTTATGATTGCTTTTCTAATTATTCTATTATAAAATTAAAGCTATAACTACTTCAATTTGTAAAACTGCATTATTTGAAGCATCATTATCAGATCCTAAAGTGCCTAAAAAAGAAAACATTGGAATTAAAGAAAACATTGGAATTAAAAAAAGAATAAACTAACCAATCTTTAATAGTTCACTTTATAAAAGATAATATAATACAAATGGAAACATTATTTTATTTTTTCTTTATCTATTTCAAATTATTATAAAGGTGAAGATTACACTTATTATAATTTTGAGGAATGTGTTTCATGTTCATTTACTGATTATTAATTATGAATATAAAAATTCATTTCTAAGAAGATAAAAAAGTATTTAAAAGCATGCCATAATGAATATGTGCTGATATATAAAAACATTAATAATCAAATACAAATAAATAAAACAAAATAGCCAACAATAAAAAAATCAATTGCTTTAATCTTTCTGTTGATGCTTACGAGACCTTGTGTGGATGATTGACGTCACTCTAATTCCGTTATTTTCAATGCTAAGATAGACATTATAGACTCATTAGCTAGGTTTTTAAAAGTTTTGTAAGATGCTGCCCTCTCTTGAATTATTTTACAAGTAAAAAATGAATAAACCTGTCGGTAAAGCTAAACAAAGAAAAAAGCTTTATGTGATTGGTTCTCAGCTGTCAAAGATATTCCGATTGGCTATCAAGGACAAAGAAATCACCTAATCAAAGAAAATAAAGAAAAACACTAAGATTTTCATTTCGAATATGATATTAAACTATTATAAAAGTATTTTTGGAGAAATTACAAATCATTTTCATAAAATATGCTAAAAAACAAAATTATTTTAGAAAAATATTGAAGATTTTAGTAAAAATATTTAAAATTTTAGCAGAAAAAATATTTACTTTTCAGTAACGTAAAACTGAAAAAAAAAAATTTACGTCAGCAACTCTTTTTAATTCATTACTATTTTCGCTTTTAAATTTGCTGAAATTGAATATTTTATAATAAATAAATAGGTAAAATTAAAAGCATGCTTATAGCTCTAAACAAGCTTTTTTTTTTATTTATGATAAATGCTACTACAAGAGAAGACATTCAAATCATTTTTATCTTGGATTGTCCCCATCCCCAGACCGGTTTCGACCTATGGATCTCTTCAGTGAGGAGTTGGGACATTAGATTTAAAAAACCAACTCAAGCAAAGCATTTATCTAAAAGTTAATTGTTAGAAGAAGATCTGAAACTTTTAGACATCTACATGTCTTTAAAGTCAGCTCTCCAACTGAAAAAATCATATGGGCCTGAACTTAATTCAGATACTCCATATATTAGTAGGCTTAGCCATTTAATTTAGCCAAAGCCACAACAGCAAAATAATAATAGTAATAATAACAAGTCAGATGTCACATGACTTATATATAGCTTGCACTTACAAATATGTAAAATTAAGAGCATGCTAATAGCTCTAAACAAGCTTTTTATTTATTTATGATAAATGCTACTACAAGAGAAGACATTCAAATCATTTTTATCTTGGATTGTCCCCATCCCCAGACCAGTTTCGACCTATGGGTCTCTTCAGTGAGGAGTTGGAACATTAGATTTAAAAAACCAACTCAAGCAAAGCATTTATCTAAAAGTTAATTGTTACACTTGTATTATAATTTCATATGTTTTTTAATAAAGTTATTTATATATAAAATTTTTAAATAATTATTATTTAGAACTATTTATAAAAATATAACAGAATAGTTCTGGAAAATTGCTTCATAAAGGCATTCTAGGAGGTTAACTTCAAAGATAACCTTTGTTTATGTCAATTACAGGATATATTAGTGTAAATCAAAAAATATAAATTTATTTTAAATTCTTTTTAGAAATGGATTCTTGCACTATTCTTGCATTAATTGATATCTGGTAAGCAATAAAAAACAATGGAGGAATGGGAATCTTTTGGGCTGGTGGTCATGGGTTTCAGAAATCATTTACTTTGCCAACAACACTTGGGTGGAATTGTTATCTAAGAAATCGTTACACTTCATGTGATTCAAAATGACATTAATTTCCAGCATATGATTTAAATGATTAGAAAGATTTATAAGTGATGTCAATTATTATTTGTTTTTTCTCTCTGAACTTTCATTTTTAAAGTTTAGTCAAATATAGATCTGAAACAATTTAAGTGATTAAGAAATTATACATTATTAAATTAATTCATTTTGTCATGACTAATTTATGTATTTTTTTTTAAAGAAACATTAAAAGAGAATTCAACAATCTTCAAAATGAAAGTTCAAATTATCTCAATCATATACACAAGTATTTCTCAGCTCTAATATACTATATGTTGCAGTTATTGACAAGAAGACAAGACAGTTTATCATGTACATAAAAATAGTTAATATTATTTTTTTTAAAATATTTATTTGTATGTTTTAATAATCTACTTTGTTTTTTAAAGAAATAATAATAATAGAAACCAAAGATTTTTCTTTAGCTCTCAAATTCAATAATGAAGTCACCGAGAATAAAATAAACATGGTAATATGACTTTTTTAAAAACAAAGGTTTTTTAGAAAACGACATTTGGAAAATTTCATTTTTTTTTTTTAAATATAAATGCATACGTATGATTAGTATTAGTGTTAATGTATTGTTAAAATTTGTGAATAGTATTTTGTGAGAATATACTTCTTTAAGCTTTTTTAGATGTCATTTATTATTAAAAACTAAAGATATGGAATAAATGATATGTAGATTTTCTTAAAGTAAACCCAAATAAAAGGAGAATCCAGTGAGAGAACAGAGTAAAGAGCCGCCCCCTCTCTATGTACATGTGCCATTGTAGTTAGTATTAGATATTTTTAAAAAAATTTCATGCCATAAACCATTATGGAAATGGGAAAGAGCTAGAAGATGCCATTCATTCTTCTTCTTCTTAATATTTTGAGATATATATATATTAGCTTGTTTAATTATGTGTATTTATTTAGAACATATTTTTAAAGATCGACACCAAACAGAATATGTCAAGTATGCTTATTAATATTTTATTGATAAAAAATAGAATAATACTCTTGTGCCACACTTAGGCATAAATTCAGTAATGCTTCCAGGATAATCAGAATTCTTAGCAATATTTCACAACATATCCACACTATAAGTTATATTACCTTTACCTTTTTGTGATAATTATTATTTTAATTTACTTTAGGTAGTATTTTGTTTGTCTGGTTGGGGGGGGGGGATCTAACATTCAGTTATATATATTTAAATCTGATTTAATATTTTTATTTAGTTAAAATTAAAGAATTTATTTAATAAGGACCTTGAGATGGTGCTTCATAACAGATAATACATAGAGAGGGATTACGTATTGCCACAACGAGGTATTTAATTTAATCACATGCCCAATTAGATTTTGTAATCCCACATACATTAAACATGCACATATTTTAGGAAATATTTATACAGCACACAATAAGATATATATTTGATATGAAATTTATAATACTACTATATGAATTCGGATGTTGTGGATATAAATATTTAATAAGATTAAATGCGGTTTGAATACATTTAAAATGTATTCTTTACACTTATGCTGCATTGGTGTTTGCGTTCTCGTTAAGCATACATTCTTTCTTTTTTCTGGTCTATATGGCATTGTTCTCCACTATTGGCCATTATATATATATTGTACCAAAGTACATTGATAATGTTTATCAATCATTAAGTTGGAGAAATAAAATCCCAGAGTTTCATATATAAGCAAGAAATACTTATGGCATACCTATACAAACTTAGAGAAATGGATATCTCACTTATATAATAACAGGATCTATTTTTAGCAACAATAATGTTATGGATGAATATAATCATATTTATTTTATATTTTAAGTAGAAAATGAATGTAAGTAAAATATTTTATTTTATATAAGAACAACATGAGAAATATATGTATTCATGATTGTGCAAAAATATTTTTAATAAATTAAATAGCATGAATAATGTAAATATTTTATAATATAACTTTATAATGCATAAGTTTATAATAATTATTTCCATTTGAAATAGTCATTCAAAATTTTGTGGTGCTCAGAAGTGAAACATTTAACAAACTAACATGATATTGAGAACAAGCAAATACTTATGAAGAATAAATAACGGCATGTTCAATACAATTTGTTTATTGTTTTATAGTTGCTATAAGTTATTGTCTCACAGATGTGTAAGAGTTACTATAATGATACTCAGATTTCTTTCGTGAATAATTTTCAAATATTTATTTTTCTTTGAAAAAATATAGTAATTGGATAAAAAAAATTAAAGATAGTTTAATTGAAAGTTTGGGATATTGCTCACATCAAGTATTTATTTTGTGGTTGTTGTTTATTTATTTATTTATTTGTTAAGCTTAATTAGTTTTATATTATATTTTATTTTGGTATGTTTTGTGATAAAGTTATACTATTGCCATTTACATAGTGATTCTCATTTTCATTTATTTATTTCATTTTGGGTTTGATAAATATCTCTACAGTTATTCATCAGTTTATAATTACAATTTCATCATATATGTTTTTCTTTATTACCAACATAACAATCAAACTTTCCACAAGATGTGCATTCCGGATATGCTTGCCTGAGGGCTAATATAACATATACATAATACTCCTAAATTAGAAATAATAGTAAGTTAGGATAAATGAATCTCTTATTTACCGTCAGATATATATATATTAAAAATTGACGATTATATAAGAATGTGTAGATTGTTTTTATTCATGATCAGTCGATGTAAATCCACGCTTTATTGATCTGTGACATAAAAATGACTTCCCAGTATCATGCATGCTTGCTCCATTTGTCTGTTACAGCATGTATATATGATAGGTATACTGATATGCACATATATGTAACTTATCACAAAAAACGAATTTAATAAAATTGTTCTTAAATAGTTTGAAATGTAACTAATGCTGTTGTAAAGGAATATAAATAAGTGGGTACAAAGAAAAAAAAAGTAAAATCGTCTGTCCAAATTATAATAAGCAACGGATGATGTAGGAACAATTATAACAGTTGGCGGATATATAAGAGGAAAATAAAGTTTGGTAAATGAAACTGTGTGTATGTATCTTGGTGGCATATAACTGCTTAATTCTGAGCTTTCCGTACTAAAAGAATTTGATGAAGAGATGTAATCGGTCGATTCTGAACTTTCAATAGTAATATTTGGAATAGTAAAATTTAATTCGGAACATTTCGAGTAATTATTTTCTAAATTAAATAATGTTTTAGTTAATTTGGGAATTTGTTTATCTTTGCAATGATATGGAATTGTAGAAAGCATACAGATTTCAACTTTCTCTAAATCTTGGCATTGTTTTGGAGACAACTGTTGCTGTAATTCAAATGTTGCATCTTTTTCCAAGCTATTAATAAATAATTTATTGTTATACATTTGCGTTTTAAATTGTATACTTTGGATTTTATCATAACACATAACATTTGTTTTATTAAGACACTCGGCATTTTCTAGGAACTTTTTAAAATTTCTTGCCTGGCTATCGCAATAAAAATTAGCAATCATTACCGTCCTTTCTAAAATTTTGGGAAAATCTTTCTTACAAGTTAATGCGCAGTCTTTCTTGAGATTTTCATACGACTTACAAACAGAATCATTTCTCAAATAACCGTTTATAATTCTAAAAAACATTTTAAATGGAAATTCTGCAAGAAAAAAAAAGTAATCGGAACATTGATAGCAGGTCTGAGCGTTGCTTACAGACCAAAAATGAACAATACATAGAAAATATAAAACAACCATAACGTTTATTTATAATTTAGTGCATTATTTAAAGTTTCCTTATTATCGAACAATAGAAGAATTCAAATTTATTGTGAAATAGCAATAATTTTATATTCTACCCATTTGCCTGTCTGTTTAGTCAACAAATCAATCATTTGACTAACAAATCAATCAATCAATCTACATACTATTATACATAGTTACTTATCTATTCATGGTCTGTCAGGCAATTAATTAATTTATTTATTTATTTTCCCCCTATGAATCTATTTGTTAATTAATACATTAGTTGACTTAAGAATCTCTACTATCTGTCTGTCTGTCTGTCTGTCTGACTGTCTGTCTGTCTGTCTATCTATCTATCTATCTATCTATCTATCTATCTATCTATCTATCTATCTATCTATCTATCTATCTATCTATCTATCTATCTATCTATCTATCTATCTATCTATCTATCTATCTATCTATCTATCTATCTATCTATCTATCTATCTATCTATCTATCTATCTATCTATCTATCTATCTATCTATCTATCTATCTATCTATCTATCTATCTATCTATCTATCTATCTATCTATCTATCTATCTATCTATCTATCTATCTATTATTATCTATTATTATTATTATTATTATTATTATTTTTTTTTTTTTTTTTTTTTTTTTTTTTTTTTTTTTTTTTTTTTTTTTTTTTTTTTTTTTTTTTTTTTTTTTTTTTTTCTATCCATCTATCTATGTATTAATTTGTCAATACTTATTATGCAAATTTGAATAATCTTTATAATCCTTTCCAGTTTATCCTATAGGGCAGTGGTCTTCAAGCTTTGGTCCACGGACTGGTGCCAGTCCACAGAAGTTTTCTGCCAGTCCATGCTAGACTGGCAGGAAAGTTTGTAATAACAAAATAAGATTTTAAACTTTTAATTAATATAAACAATTTTTATTTATTTTTTTCATCACAATTGCTTAAATAAAATTAATTATAAATCAAATTTTTTTTAAAATTATTAGATAATACTATAATTACTAAATAATAATCAAAGGAATTTATCTGAAAATGCAATCTTTAAAAGACAAAGTGTCAATCTCATGATAATTGTACCACTCCTTACACATCAATTTCTATACCTAATAGGTATTTCTGTATTGCATCAACTCATTTACTGGTCACATATAGCAAAATTTTTTATTGCATTTGTATCATCTTTTTATTTTGTGTGTGACATTTCTTTTTGAATTATAAACTTCACAGAATGGAGACAGATCGTTGATGATGATTTTTTTTCATTGAAAATGTAAATCTATTATCTTTTTTTGATTAGCAAAATGACATTTTTGTAATAATTGTTTATTTCTATGTGACACTTTACCAAAACAACTTTTCGTTCTGTTTCTTGTTTTTAATTGAATAAAAATGAGATTAAAATAACACCAGATTAAAATTTAAAAAAAAAAGCAAATTTTTTATTATTCAAACTTCATATATATATATATTGTAACTTAATTAAAAGTAAATCAAAAGATATTAATAAAGGTAGAAAAGATTCAAATATAATATTACTATACCTGAGTAGTCTATAGTAGTAAATAAATATTAAAATGATGAGTAGGAATAAATTAAACATATTTCTATAATTAGATTTCTCAAGATATCACAATATCAATAATTATAAAAAAATTATTAAGAACAACTACTATAGCTCATGAAATAACATCAAGTGGGTGAGTACACTAGTAACTCAATAAAATATCTTCTCAGGTATACAGACAGTAGATGTTATCCACTTTCATTTCTTGGTTTGATGTTAAGTGCATATTTAAACAAATACCAAGTGAATATGGTCTAGCAGGGCACCACTAGATTATCTGAATCTAGACACAGTTATATCTAATAACCTTTTCACATGTACCAGGTTTGAATCCCCTTTTGGTACTTTATTTCTAATAAAAAAGAAGGATTTTGCTTTTAGAGCCATATCACTGTATGCACTAATATTTAGGTAAACATAAAACATCCTTAAACTACAGTGGAGTATATAAAATTCATCAGACAGAAATCATTTCTTAGATCTTAACATAAATGTGTTTCAATATTTTTTTTTATATAAGTTTTGCTAGCTCAGATCATACTATTAATTTCGGATGGCAATTCACTCATCCTTGCATGATATAGATGATGGAATGGTGATTATAATAACAATAAGAAATCAATATTTATTTATGGCCTTTAAACATTTAAACAGCTCATTAATTAAAATGTGATGATGACGATGATGATAATGATAATAGTTCCATCCACAGATTTAGGACTAAGCCTAATCATAAACCTAAATTTTATAAAGAAATTCATAACTATTGCTTAATTTTAGTATATCTAATTGGAACTTAAATAGCTAATATTCACCTTGATGATGAATGATCACAACTAATAAAAAAATACTCTTAATGAAATATATACGCCTCTGTTTAATAAAACAAATTAACATTTATTACTGCATTTCTAATGTATACATAAAAATTTCTATATCTACATGAAAATTGATATTAATAATAACAACAATAATCATAATCGACTGTTTTAAAATCATAACATTAATTTTAAATTCTTCCCCCTTTCCCGTAAAAATATATATAATGTATTTCAAATTGGATACTAAGTTTGCTAAAGTTTTCAATTCACCAGAAAACATTTTAAAAACAAAAAAAATATTCACTCATTGGCACACATACTTCATAATCTAACATGTAAAGCAGAATAATAAAAAAAAATGTTAGTAGAAGTGAAAGAGCAAGATTTCCAGAACAAGTTTTAAATTATTTTTCTCCCCCTCCTTTCTACCCTCTGAAATGCTATACTTTAACCTAAAACAAAACCTAATATTTTTAATACTGCCTATTATTTTTTTTTACATTCACACACCATTACATATATGCAACAAGTATTATTATATTATGTATGTGTGTGTTTTATCCCCATAATAATAAAAATATTATTTAAAACAAAATAATAATAATAATAAAAATGTTACATATTAATAACATTTCATAACTTTAGGTTAATAGACAATCATAATTTTAGTACATATAAAATCATTAATGAAGCTTATGTTTATCGTTATTAAGAAATTCTTGGTTTCAATTGATCTTGGTTGTTTTAAAAGTTCTTTAAACAAAAATATACCACTCTGTTGCTAAAGTTTTACTAAGTCTCTGATATTATAAAGAAAATATATAAAAAAAATTTATACTACCAGTTCTATTCTTTGTAGTGACTTCCAATGAGGCAAATTTATCTTGTTTAATGTCTATATTTTGCAGCTACCATTTCCATTTTACTTTGGAACAATCTCTTTCTTGAGGTGTATAATTATTTGATGATGATGATTCTAATGAGGTTATTTGCTTTAGTGGACAATTTAGAAATCATTATATTAACTTTTCTTCTCTTCCTGTCAAGCATGATTCTTTTAGTGGATGAAGTACAGTAGTTGTTTTCACATTTATAAATTTTCTTGGGTTTAAACTCAGTTACTGGAACAATTAATTGGACTTGATGATTTAATATTTATCAGTAGATTTTCCTGATCACCTTCAATTGCAGGTGAATGTTTTCTTCTTTCTATTTAAAAACATCTTATTTCTCTTGGTCAGTTGAAAGGTGTAGAATATTATTTTTCAGACAAGACATCTTTTACGCATTAGCCAGCGTGGTGAGTTTTTTGGCTTTTTACCTCTGAGTTTAAGATCGAGAAACACCATGGTCTTTCTTCTCAGTGCCTGATAACGCAGAATGAATGTTTGTGTAAATGATAAATATTTTCCAATACATATATACAATTATGACAGACAAAAATAAAGCATGGCCCTTATTCCCAGGAGGTTGTAAAGTCACCAACCAAGGCAGCGGTTGGTGGCCGAAGGTGGAGGGTGCTAAGAATCTCCTGATTGCGGACCCAGGCTGCCATTTGATGACAACTTTTTATTTAGGTACTTACAACTGCAGATCACTTTCAAGTGAAGGAAGATTGCAAGAATTAGAAGAACTCTCTTATATTAAATGGGTTATTATTGGACTTTGTGAAGTTAGAAGAAAAGGTGAAGAGACAATTGATTTAAAAAGTGGACATATATTTTATTATAAAGGCACAAATATTGGAAATACAAGTGGAGTAGGATTCATTATAAATAAAAAGTGGAAGAACAATATTGTAGAGATTGATGGTGTATCAGACAGAGTGGCAAGATTAGTTATACAACTTAATAGCAGATACCAAATGCAGATAATTCAGGTTTATGCCCCAACAAGTGCTCATAGTGATGAAGTAGTAGAAGATTTTTATATGGATGTACAAAAGGCTTTTGATAAGAGTAAACAACATTTTAAAATTGTTATGGGAGACTTTAATGCTAGAATTGGTAAACAAATGAAAGATGAAAGTGCTGTAGGTAATTTTGGTTATGGTAATAGAAATGAGAGAGGACATAGACTTGCGGAGTTTGCAGAAAAAGAAAAACTTTATATTATGAATTCTTTTTTTGAGAAAAATGTTAAAAGAAAATGGACATGGAAACATCCAAATGAAGGTACAGCAGAATTGGATTATATTTTGACTAACAGGAAATACATATTTCAAGATTGTAATGTTCTTAATAGATTTAACACAGGAAGTGATCATCGATTAGTAAGGTGCAAGATGCGTGTTAATGTAAAACTAGAAAGACAAAAATTGTTAAGAAAAACAATATTTACAGTTGATATTCCTAATCTTCAGAAACATTCTAATGAATTTAAATTAGAACTTACAAATCGATTTCAAGTATTAGTAGATTTTGAACATGATTCAGATTTGAATGAAATTAATATGAAAATAACTGATACACTTTTAAAAACTACAACAAAGATAGCTGGTAGACAAAAGCAGCAATTGACCAACAAAATTTCTATTGAAACTAGAGAATTTATGAAGAAAAGAAGAAATATGAAGATATACAAAAATGATGCACTAAAAAGAATTGAATATCTCGAATTTTGTAAAATGGTGCGGAAAAGAGTTGAAAACGATATAAGAAAATATAACTGTGAACTAGCAAGAAAAGCTGTAGAAGAAAATAAAAGTCTTAAGAATGTAAAACAACATTTTGGTATTGGTAGGAAATTTATATCTGCAATAAAGAAAAAAGATGGAATTATTACTAAAAAGAGAGATGACATCATGAAATTGGTAGAAAATTTTTATCAAGAATTATATAGTAATAAAGATCAAGTACCTCCTATATCTATTACATCTTCCGAATTGCCCAGAATTTTAAATGAAGAAGTGAGAAATGCAATTAAATGTATGAAGAAAGGAAAGGCTCCAGGTAATGATGGAATTATAATTGATATATTAAAAGAAGCAGGTGAAGAAACAGAAAATTTTTTAGCAAAGTTATATACCAAATGTCTAAGTGATAAAGATGTACCGGATGATTGGAAGAATGCAGTAATAATATTAATATTTAAAAAAGGTGATAAAGAAGATATTAGAAATTACAGACCTATCAGCCTTTTATCAGTTTTATATAAAATTTTTACCAAAATAATTACAACTCGTCTACAGAGAACATTGGATTTCCACCAACCAAGAGAACAAGCTGGATTTAAAAGTGGTTTTAGTACAGTAGATCATATTCAGGTATTGAGAGAAGTTATAGAAAGGACAAATGAATATGAGTTGTCATTATGTTTTGGATTTGTAGATTATGAAAAGGCATTTGATTCTATAAACATTTCTTCAGTGTTTAAAGCATTGGATCATCAAGGTATAGATCCAGGATATTGTCATATTTTAAAGAATATTTATAAAAATGCAACAGCAACAATTAGATTACATAATGATACTGGGAAAGTCAACATTGAGAAAGGTGTAAGACAAGGTGACTCCATATCTCCAAAACTTTTTACAGCAGTGCTGCAAGAAGTATTTTGTGGATTAAAATGGGAAACTAAAGGAGTGAAAGTAAATGGAGATTATTTAAGTCATTTAGATTTCGCAGATGATGTAGTTGTTTTTGCAAATAATGCTTCAGAGCTTCAGGAAATGTTGCAGGAGTTATCAGATGAAAGTAGGAAAGTAGGACTAAAGATAAATGTTAAAAAGACTAAAGTAATGTTTAATCGGTTTGCTCAAAATATGAAAATAAAGATTGATTATGATGAATTAGAAAAAGTTAACAGTTACAAATACCTTGGTCAGATTATTAATACAGATGGAAACATAATGGAGGAAATTAATCATAGAATTAAAATTGGTTGGAGTGCTTTTGGTAGAAATAACTTGATACTAAAAGGAAATATGCCTATGTGTTTGAAAAGGAAGGTTTTTAACAAATGTGTTTTACCAGTTCTTACTTATGGATCTGAGACTTGGACACTCAATAGAAGAGCAATACAGAGACTTCAGACCACTCAAAGAAGTATGGAGAGGTGTATGTTGGGAGTAACAAGAAGAGATCGAAAACGCAATGTATGGGTAAGAGAACAAACAGGTGTTACTGACATCATTGAAAAAATTAAAAGATTGAAGTGGAGTTGGGCTGGACATATTGCTAGAAGAGATGATAATAGATGGACAATTGAAATTTTAAACTGGATTCCAAGAGATTGTAAAAGACCCAGAAAGAGACCACATGTGAGATGGATGGATGAAATAAGAAAGTGTGCAGGGGTGATGTGGAGAAGAGAAGCTAAAGATCGGAGAAGATGGATTAAACTTGGAGAGACCTTCATCCTGCAGTGGATTGATAATGGTTGATAATGATGATGATGATGATGATGTGCTAGTTCTGGGGTGAATGGGATTTCCCAGACGAAATATATTTATTTTAACCTGCCATGCTGTTTTCATCTTCACAAAAAAAACTTTATATTAAAATGATTTTTAAAATTGATATTTGCAGAATTAAAATGTTTGCTTCCTTAGTTTCAATATTTTTAAAAGTCTCTCTTCACTGATTTTTTCCAGACAGGTTTTTATAGTTTATTTTTGAGTCAACTCACCCAATTAGAGTGATAGTGTGACTTTCTCTGGAAACATATTTAAAAATCACACTACCTTGATTTTTCAGACTAATCCTGTTTTGAAGTAAAAATTGTCTTAATCCTCTTTCCTCACGTATATCTGTAACTTCTAAAAATGGGAGCTTCTTTCTTTTGATCTTAGATGAGACATTTTTAAAATTAGACTTCTCACATCATCTCTAAGTTTTTCAACAGAAAAACAACCCTTATAATACAAAACTGTTGAGTAAAAAAAATAATTTAACAGATTTTCTTCTTTTTCTTTCAATATTTAATAAATGTAGATATATTTATGTGATATACACACCCCTTCTCATTCAAATCATATATAAACTGACATATTAAAATAATCTGAATGCTAGCTTAGTAATTCTAACCTTAATATTTAAAATTAAATCCTTAGCTTTTAAATCCAAATTACAATTATAGAAAAGCAAAAATAGAAGTATAGAATAAGATATTAAAATTTAGCAAGGGTAGGTTAGTTTTGAAGAGAATTGAATATTTGAAATATACAATGATAATTAAATAGTTTACACACACACTTCCTATATATGTGTTATTACTCAATTTTTTTAACAAAAAATTAAATACTGAATAATTAACTGTGTGTACTACTCTTTTTGAGTTTTTTTATCAACACACAAACAAATGAAGAATACAACTGTTGCCCCACTCTCTTTCTATCTTAAGCTTTTAGAACTGGATCTTGTAGGGTTTAAACTTGGGTGCCCTACAGCTTCCTTTACTATATAAAAATGTGATGATGATTTTTGTTCCACATTTTCTTTCATGCACATTACTACAAATTTAGCTAATGACTAAATTGTAATGGCACAATATATATATATGTTAAAACGAAGATTTGCATTTTTTATATATATATATATATATATATATAACTATCTAGTATATTTAACATTAAATACAGTTATTACATTTATCATAATTATTGTCATGTAATTACACTAACTGTGATATTTCCCAACATTCAGGTGAATAACATTTTATTTTTGCATGTTTTAACAATGAAATAATAAACGTAGCAATGCAGACATTAATAAGAGCATACTGTTTTCTGTAGCAGTATGACTGCGGAACTCGAGAGTATTCAGCATGTGAAGGTAAGCAACACCATTACAATACACATAGCCAGTGTGTTGTTTTGGTCAGTTATAACAATTATGTTCATCTAAGGCTAAGCAGTTTAAATCTTTAAGAAAATTTATCTGTAGACTTCTGCCGGTCCGCAAAATTGTATCCTTATTTTTGCCAGTCCGCAGGTGTAAAAAGGTTGAAGACCACTGCTATAGGGGATTACTAGAGATAATTATTGAAAAGAATGTTTTCTAAAATGATCTTATTTATGAAGGTATGAAAGATAATTAGAGTGTAGGCAATTTAGGAAGCAAAGATCAAAATGAAATACAATTTAATATAATTATATATATTGTGCCGGTTCGACGACCCTGTAGTGGTCTTGCATGGTTAGACTCTCATACGCACTGAGCATGAAGTGACATATGCTACAGAATGGGACATCGATAATAATTCTCTAAAATATTTTTGATTAAATATGAGTAAATACCTCAAAGAAATTATTAGAGGAAGTAGATTGAACCTAAAATTAGGCCCATCCAGACCTTCCTTGTTAAATTGTTTCATTAGCCGATTAATTATACGTTGACTAATTAAAGTGTCCTTACACACCTTTAAGAGTACTGAATATTTCCTTCAGTCTCTAGCGCCACTCCCGTTCAAGATTATACTTATTCCTTTTCTTTCCCGAAAGAGTGTGTAAAATGTGACTAGTCATTAACGAATATGAATATTTCGAGACATTCGGACTAAAATAAAAGAAACAATCCAACTCCCCGGTAAGTTATCCCTATCTAGCTCACTTTATATTCTATAAATCTCAGGTTAACTACGTGGATTTGCATTTTGATTAAAAAAAAACTATATATCTGTACTAATAACTTAATAATTATTTTAAAGCTAAGTCAAAAACTTATAAACGATTTTAATTACAAAAGTGAATATTTATTATCCCCAGATTATTATATTTATCCTCCACTAATGCATACATATAAGTCCAATATATATAAAAAAATATTTAAATTATATTTACCCTCCACCGATGCATATACATATGACCCCAAGATATATAAAAGAAAAAAAAACAATATCTAAAAGATTACACAATGGGTGTGCCCTATATTCCTTCCCACTTTAGAGTAATAAATCCATATAACAAGGTATGCAGTAATAATATATATATCATAAAAAAAATTTACAAAGAACATAAATGAGAGAGAAAAAAAAATATAATAGAATATAAAAAAATATATATATATATAACCAACTATACACGCTCCTCTGAACTTGTTCTTGTATTCAATTCGAACTTCCTGGGCCACATGGCTACTTCATAGGGCAGATAAGGCTTCCATTCACCGATATACTTTGAGTCTTTCTTGTCATCAGGGTCTGCTATTTCTTCTAAGGCATCTTCGGACTTGATAGCCAAACAGGTGGTGTACTACGGCTGAAAGTCTACTCCATGGTAGGATAATAACCCGGAACGTATAATCGAACCATCTTTCAAATTATCGGATCTGTAAGTATACTTCTCCCGTATATATGTATATCGCACACGGCTGATTAGGGCAAGTAGATCCTAAATAAATTGCAGTTCTCCAACTATGATTCGTCTTTCGTTTTTTTTTTCTATTTAAACGTATTGAGAATCCATGTTGTTGATCATTTTCCAAACTCCACTTAACGATCCTTGCTAAATGCTAATTTTCAAATTCTTTTTCTGGGAAATAACCAAGTGATTATAATTTTAACAGACACAGTTCATTTTCTCCTTTCTCTCTGTCGGATTGTTTTTCACAAATCTATACTGTTCCATTTTTTTAGACTAGCGGGAGACAAGATTTAACTTTCTAAATCTTTGCCATTGGAATGCTTTGGCAAGCTAGCATTAACTGATCCGCACGCTTTAGCAGGCTAATCTCCACTTGTCTGCACTCTTTAGTAGGCTAATCTCCCCTGGTCCGCACGCTTTAGCAAGCTAGTACTCGACTGACTCAAAGCCCCCAGTAAGCAGCACATATAGCCCAAATAGTCCAATTGTCATACCCCCTCTACGAGCTATTGCATCAGCTAATAATAAATTTAATTATACCTTCATATACCTTTCTACATTCTTTTATCTTTTTATTTATTAAAGTACACTTTTGCAAGCTTCCATATTGAGTACTTGACACCCATTGTGCTTACATTCCTTTCTTAGATAAAATCTATTTTATCTTTATTCACGATCAACCGAAAATTCTTTTATACAAAACATTTTCTTCGGTTGAAAGTAGATTGTAATTAGCAAAAAGGTTTTTTCCTTTTACAAATTTAATTAATTAATTTCAAACCCTCTCATTCTAACAATTAGAAAAGCTAAATTCCAATAAATGCAAAAATTTTTAACTATTTAGAATTTTCTTTTCTTTTTTTTTTTTTTTAGGAAAAATAATAAAAAATAAAAATACATTTCTATATATGTGTGTTCGAACATTTATAAGTAGTAAAATACAACAAAAAAAAAAACTGTTCTACACATAAACAAATATTACAACTTATTTCCCCCCCTTTTTTTTTTTTTAGACAGGTTTGCTAGTCGAATAAATTATTAAAACATATATACACTGCATACACTTGTACTGTGGGTATAATAAGAATATAATATAGCCCAAACCCATTTATTTATGTACTATATCCGTACCTCCCACTTCCCCTCTGAATTATAATTTAATAAATCGTATTAAAATTATAATTTTCATGTGGTACATGTAAGCTGTGCTGAATCTTCAGCAAACAGCCATTTTGTGCATGGCCGTTATACACGGACTGGCACAATACCCCCGTCCCCGATGAGACTGTTAAAAAAAAACCATTCTTTTTTAATGGTCTTACTTAACTATTTTTACATCTTCTTTAATTACTTACATTTTAAATTCAGCATTTATATTATACGTTTTAAACATGCAAGTTATGTCGTTCATTCAGTAGCAATATACACCCATAGCCCTTCAAACATCAATCTGCATGGCTCAGTCTACATTGTCCCCCCGCATGCCACCTCGAGACCATAAGAAACCCAGAGCATCAGCTTACAGATCCCTACTTCATGCACACCTCTGTGATGAACAACATATGTCAAGTACTGTAAATGTGTAATAAATGCATCCCAGCTCACGTCTTTGGAGGCTTATGAGATCCTTTTGCATTTTAGAACACGAAAAACATGCTCTTCATTTTCGAAGAGGTAATTTGAATGAATACCTTAGTAAATGCACCCACGCTTCTTTCTTTTAAGACTTATAGGGTCTTTTCGCATTACAAGGTAAGAAGGTCCCCGAGAGGAAAACAAAAGTTTTTCCCTTTTCTCAGCCCAACGGTACCCCCTGCATTAGTGACAGGGTACATACGCTGACATAACGCCACAAAATTCCGAACTACATAAGCTCTGCAGCCAACCCTCCAAACTCTCATCTCCCAAAGAACATGAGCAAACCGACATAATTCAAACCTTACATGCAATGCCTGAAACAACCACAAAATCCTCACCTCCACTTTTAAACGACATACTCACTTACACTACACTATTATTTACTATTTATTTTTACTCCCCCCAGGCTTCGGCGAATCTGGCCTATATCCCCTGCCTTTTCCATATTTCTTTCCCTGGTCATTTACTTGACTGTCAATATATTTGACATCCGTTTCTGAATTCCAATTTTTTTTCTTTGTTTTTATATATCCCCTTTGATCATCATCATCACTGTCCCATCCTATTGTGCTAATACGCGAATTTTCCCTAAATTTATCTGGGGGTTTGTCCAGTTGGTTCATGTCCAACACGTTCAATAACTCCGCCATGTGTTCCATTGTGTTTACATTTGCTGTCAACAATGTTTGTTCTATTCAGAAAGGAAAATTATGTCTAATTATTCTAATAATTTGACCCTCCGATGTTTGGCAGGCGTTTAAATTTCTTAATTTGGCTGCTTGCCTACGAAAAAATTGAGAGTAGTTTTCGTTCGTGTTACTCTTGTATTTTTCCTGCATTATTTGATACAGGATAGTCTCCTGATGTTCTGGGCTCCAGAAATTGTTAACAATCATATCCTTATATTGATTGAAGGTTGGAGGATGATGAAACAAAGACTCCCACCAAGCTAATGCATCTCCATTAAGATGAGCGCTGGCAACAAGCAATTTACTGATTTCATTTACTTTGTTTATCCGAAAGTAATTTTCCAGACTTCTTATATGCTCCACTGGAGCCTCCCCCACTTTTCCTTTAAATGTACAGATTTTTAAAAATTGGTTAATATTTAAATGTGGCAGCTGATCACTTCCATTGGTCTTTTCTATACGACCATCAAGATGATCTCCACTATTTGCCATATGGTTGTCTTGTTCATTTTTAACATTTTCAACCATCCTATTTTGTTTGTACTCCATTTCTGTGTCCTGCTTTGTCTCTTCTGGCCCTAACTTAACTGACTGACTATCTCTTATATTTGCTTCTATCTCATCCTCCTTAGTTTGCTTAGATTTATCACATTTCATTTCCCACCTTTGAAATCTTAAATCTATTTCTTGTACTAATTCGCTTCGCATTTCCTCTATTTTCTGAACGATATTTTCCTCTTGTTTAGCCCTCTCTGTTCTCCATCTTTCTACTTCTTTTGACATTTTAGCCATTTCCTTTTTCACAAGGTTTGCGAAATCTTCCATCATTTCCTTTAAGCATTCTTTTTCCTTTCCTAGTTCGTTTTTCTGACAATCCACTTCCTGTTCTTCAGACAGGTTTACTAGCGTTTCACTGATTATTGCCTGTTCCATTCTGATTTTCCCTGCTCTCGTAAGCATTTACGGGTTTAAATTTACTGAACTTGAAAGTCAAGGTATTCTTACCTTTATACTAACGTTTATTAACTCAATTCCAGAAAAATATTTAATTTAATTTCGTATAGTAAATTCGCAGTACACCACGTCTTACGCTATGCCCTACTAATCGCCCTTTCCTCCAAGCACATTCCCTGATTTCTAATGACAATTTACTCAAACGTGTAATAATATAACAAAAAATTTCAAATGCCCCATTCTACTTATATGCCCTAATAAATGACAGAATTATTTATCTAACTTCTGTTAATAATTTATTTCGTTCACGATAATAAATTTTTGCTCGAAAAAGAAAAAATCTTATAACTAAATAATCAAAACCATATATTTCAACCTTCTCTTACGCAATTATTAAAATCCTATCTCATTTACAACGTTCTTCTCTTAACTTAGCTGTCCTAAATTTGTTTTGAAACCACGAAAATATAGTATAGATTTCTACTAATACTATCTTTTTTCATCTTAACCTAGTTCATCTTTACCACGATTGAGGCGCCATTTTTCTGTGCCGGTTCGACGACCCTGTAGTGGTCTTGCATGGTTAGACTCTCATATGCACCGAGCATGAAGTGACGTATGCTACAGAATGGGACATCGATAATAATTCTCTAAAATATTTTTGATTAAATATGAGTAAATACCTCAAAGAAATTATTAGAGGAAGTAGATTGAACCTAAAATTAGGCCCATCCAGACCTTCCTTGTTAAATTGTTTCATTAGCCGATTAATTATACGTTGACTAATTAAAGTGTCCTTACACACCTTTAAGAGTACTGAATATTTCCTTCAGTCTCTAGCGCCACTCCCGTTCAAGATTATACTTATTCCTTTTCTTTCCCGAAAGAGTGTGTAAAATGTGACTAGTCATTAACGAATATGAATATTTCGAGACGTTCGGACTAAAATAAAAGAAACAATCCAACTCCCCGGTAAGTTATCCCTATCTAGCTCACTTTATATTCTATAAATCTCAGGTTAACTACGTGGATTTGCATTTTGATTAAAAAAAAACTATATATCTGTACTAATAACTTAATAATTATTTTAAAGCTAAGTCAAAAACTTATAAACGATTTTAATTACAAAAGTGAATATTTATTATCCCCAGATTATTATATTTATCCTCCACTAATGCATACATATAAGTCCAATATATATAAAAAAATATTTAAATTATATTTACCCTCCACCGATGCATATACATATGACCCCAAGATATATAAAAGAAAAAAAAACAATATCTAAAAGATTACACAATGGGTGTGCCCTATATTCCTTCCCACTTTAGAGTAATAAATCCATATAACAAGGTATGCAGTAATAATATATATATCATAAAAAAAATTTACAAAGAACATAAATGAGAGAGAAAAAAAAAAATAATAGAATATAAAAATATATATATATAACCAACTATACACGCTCCTCTGAACTTGTTCTTGTATTCAATTCGAACTTCCTGGGCCACACGGCTACTTCATAGGGCAGATAAGGCTTCCATTCACCGATATACTTTGAGTCTTTCTTGTCATCAGGGTCTGCTATTTCTTCTAAGGCATCTTCGGACTTGATAGCCAAACAGGTGGTGTACTATGGCTGAAAGTCTACTCCATGGTAGGATAATAACCCGGAACGTATAATCGAGCCATCTTTCAAATTATCGGATCTGTAAGTATACTTCTCCCGTATATATGTATATCGCACACGGCTGATTAGGGCAAGTAGATCCTAAATAAATTGCAGTTCTCCAACTATGATTCGTCTTTCGTTTTTTTTTTTCTATTTAAACGTATTGAGAATCCATGTTGTTGATCATTTTCCAAACTCCACTTAATGATCCTTGCTAAATGCTAATTTTCAAATTCTTTTTCTGGGAAATAACCAAGTGATTATAATTTTAACAGACACAGTTCATTTTCTCCTTTCTCTCTGTCGGATTGTTTTTCACAAATCTATACTGTTCCATTTTTTTTAGACTAGCGGGAGACAAGATTTAACTTTCTAAATCTTTGCCATTGGAATGCTTTGGCAAGCTAGCATTAACTGATCTGCACGCTTTAGCAGGCTAATCTCCACTTGTCCGCACTCTTTAGTAGGCTAATCTCCCCTGGTCCGCACGCTTTAGCAAGCTAGTACTCGACTGACTCAAAGCCCCCAGTAAGCAGCACATATAGCCCAAATAGTCCAATTGTCATACCCCCTCTACGAGCTATTGCATCAGCTAATAATAAATTTAATTATACCTTCATATACCTTTCTACATTCTTTTACCTTTTTATTTATTAAAGTACACTTTTGCAAGCTTCCATATTGAGTACTTGACACCCATTGTGCTTACATTCCTTTCTTAGATAAAATCTATTTTATCTTTATTCACGATCAACCGAAAATTCTTTTATACAAAACATTTTCTTCGGTTGAAAGTAGATTGTAATTAGCAAAAAGGTTTTTTCCTTTTACAAATTTAATTAATTAATTTCAAACCCTCTCATTCTAACAATTAGAAAAGCTAAATTCCAATAAATGCAAAAATTTTTAACTATTTAGAATTTTCTTTTCTTTTTTTTTTTTAGGAAAAATAATAAAAAATAAAAATACATTTCTATATATGTGTGTTCGAACATTTATAAGTAGTAAAATACAACAAAAAAAAAACTGTTCTACACATAAACAAATATTACAACTTATTTTCCCTTTTTTTTTTTTTTTTAGACAGGTTTGCTAGTCGAATAAATTATTAAAACATATATACACTGCATACACTTGTACTGTGGGTATAATAAGAATATAATATAGCCCAAACCCATTTATTTATGTACTATATCTGTACCTCCCACTTCCCCTCTGAATTATAATTTAATAAATCGTATTAAAATTATAATTTTCATGTGGTACATGTAAGCTGTGCTGAATCTTCAGCAAACAGCCATTTTGTGCATGGCCGTTATACACGGACTGGCAGAATATATAATTCTTCGAAAAACAATACAATAATTAATACAGTAAATAATATTTTAAAAACAAATATCTACTATAATTTAATAGAAGTACTTTGAACTACCTAAATAGCCATTATCAACTATATTCAAATTCTACAACAAAAATCATTATAAATGTATACAAAAACAATTATGTCATACATCAATTTTCCCACAATTCATTAATTTTTATATTAGCAGCCTATCTATTTATCAAATGTTGCTTTCAATTTTTTTTTATTAACATAGCTTCTTCAATTTTATGTTTATTATTATTTCTTTCAATATACAAAATCTTAACTTTATTAAAATCAAAATCAAAAACATAATTACATATAACATTATGCTCAAAAAATACTGAAGGTGATAAGTCATCATTTCTAACACTCTCTTGTCTTGATTTGTGCACTTGTTTATATAGCAACAAATAATACTCCTCTGATCTTTTCTCCAATGTACATCGAGATTCGCCTACATATGCTTTTCCACAAACACACAGCCATTTATATATTGCACAACTTTAATTTAAAATACATCTATTTTTTTAATTATTTATCAATCTATTTAAATTAGGAGTAGTATAAAATGCGATTCTACATATATTTTTATATATCTGTCTTATAAATTTCACTTGCTCATTACAAATAAATGGTACTGATATCCAAGTATATTTCATTTTATCAATATCTATAGCACTTAAAATATTACAATTATTATTAAACTTACTAACAATATTATAAATTAATTTACGATTATATCCAATATTTAATAAATCCATAGTAAATATATTTATATTACTTATGTTATCAGAATTATATTTACATAACTTATTATTTCTAAATAAAAATGATTTTAAACCAGACAATTTATGTACTGTTGGCACATTTGAATCCCAAGGAATATATCCTCTTTTTTCAATATCTTTTATTACCATACAATAATATAATTTATTTTTATTACGAGTAACTTTAATATGCAAATACTGAATTAACATTTTTTTCTTCAAAAGATTTACTCCATTTTAAACATTCTAAACTATTTAATTCATTAAATAACAAATTTATAACATCCAAACTTTTACAAACAAAAACATCATCAACATACCTGTAGTATATTTTAATACCTTGGTAATATATATTCTTATTAAGAATTATATCTTCATATCTTAATATTACAAAACTACATATTTGTGAAACTACAGGAAGATCCATGGGCCGACCATTATCCATTTTATAACAATCTTCATTAAACATAGCATATATATTTTTATCAATAAAATATAACACATCATTTATAAATTTTATTTCTTTAACATCAATTTTTTTCAACATCAAAGCATCTAATATAATTTTTATAGATTTTAATCTATCTATTGAACCATAATATATTTTTTATAGATTTTTATCTATCTATTGAACTATACATCTCACATATATCAAATGTACAAATACTATCATTAATATTAATGAAAATGATAGTATTTGTATATTTGATATATGTGAGATGTTTGGTTCAATAAATAGATTAAAATATATAAAAAATATATTAGATGCTTTGATGTTAAAAAAAGTTGATGTTAAAAAAGTAAAATTTATAAATGATGTGTTATATTTTATTGATAAAAATATATATGCTATGTTTCATGAAGATTGTTATAAAATGGATAATGGTTGGCCCATGGATCTTCCTGTAGTTTCACAAATATGTAGTTTTGTAATATCAAAATATGAAGATATAATTCTTAATAATATATTATAACGTTTTCCATTTTGCTAGGCCTCTACACGCTAATATAAATTGTGCGAGAGTTGACCAAGCTATGTCAAAAAGAAGAAAGTTGTATTTCGATTTCTATTAAAAACATAGCTATATTTCCTGATCAACTCGGCCTTGTAATTGTGGAGAATTATGCTATCGACGACATCAGCTTTTAATTTATTTGAAAGGCACCAGAGTTCTGCAAGAACCCACTGAACCATCACATAGCATCTCACAAATTAAAAAGAAAATATATTTTTAAACTAATCGGTATTACATCATACCGTAACGAGAATTATATTTTTAAGATTATTATTCCTGGGCTTATTGAAACATAGTGGCAAAAGTAAATTATGTTTTAAATCTCACTAGACTTATAATAAAAAATAATAATTATTATTAATAACGCACAAATGAAAATTGGTATTAGAAATATTTTTATTCTAATAGACAAAAAATGTTTAAAGGAAATTATTAATCAAATAAATTGGAGAGAACACACTTAAATCAGACGTGAATCAATTAATAAAAAACAATTTTACAATTACAGTTCACTTCCAAATTTCTTCTAGAAAGTTACTTAAAAATGAATGTCTCTTGCACAAAAAATTTAATGTCTCTATCGGGATTGTTTAAACATATTTTTAAGAATTGTTTGCAATCATTACTTTTGTCACAATCAGGAGAATGAAGCATAACTTACCGGTAAGTTTTAGTGAATTCACAATGATTGTAGATAACTATGCATAGTTTTTCGGAGTTAAAATGAGCTCACGGCCTTTGATTATTAGTTGATCTTGTGGTCCATTCTCCTAGTCAGTCATGAAAGCTTTTCTGGTATACATCTTCAGGCACGATGTCTTCAGAAGCTCCGGTTCACTCCGCCATGCCGAATTACTTCAGCATAGAGCGATCTTGGATATATTATTGTTATCCAAGACCAACTAGAGAAACCAACGAACAAGATGTTCCTCCAACCGAATCCCTCCTTTTTATACTAGAGGTCCAGTTTTCAGACTTCTGCGCATATCTTTTGTTTGTCAAAATATACGTTGATAATCTTATATATTCTTTATAAAATTTATGTTACAAAGTCTTTATTTTTTTCAGCATAATTCTGCCATCTTTAATTAGTTGAAATATTTTTACTTTCTCTTATCTAGATTGGTAATTTGTGTCTTTTGTTCTCTCCAATTCTAACTTTTATTTCTAATTACATAAAAAAAAACGAAAGAATAATTTAACTTTCATTGTACGTTATTTTTTTTAAAAAAAAAAATTAGTCAAAAAAAAATCTAAATTTACTTTTATTTTTTAGCTTTTACCAAATGCCAATATATTTGCAACGTATATAAATAAACGTTACAATACCACCAGTGCTAGGAGATGAGAATAAAATAGGGGTTTACACTAATTTTATTCTTAAGTTTTTAAATTCATATTCGTGTTGTTTTTTTTTTTTTGTAGTAGTAGCGTGCTGATATGTCGTGTAGACTCATTCAACAAGCGATGTTCGGCTTTAACGCCCACTTTTAGGTCTAACATGGCGGGAATGGAAAATATTTCACATTCATCTGTGTCCTTTCCGCTTTAATGTAATATTAACGATAAGAAGCCCAAGTTATAAGCACTAACAAGCATTGCTCATCGTTTTGAGTCTTACAGGCTCGCGGCAACTTGGTCCGCCTTCCCCTTTATTGGGATCCCTGCTAGAAATAGTCTGATGGGCATATAAAGGTGGTCTTATGTTAATATACTGCATACTAGGACTCAGGGCTATGTTTTTCCCCTCTTCAGTAACCGCCTACCCGGTCAAATACTTGTGACTTACGTCTACATCAGCCACGATCGTGTTTTTTTTAGACATATCAAAAAAATATACATATATTTTTTTCTTTCTGGAAGTCATATTAAAAAAATATTTTTTTATATTTTAATAATCAGGGTTTAATTAGTTAGTTTTTATAATTTTTTTTTTTTTTAAAAAAATTACTATTTATTTTCCGGCTGTGAGTTTCTTTGGGTCATCGTTGTAACATTCTATATCATTACAACTTATCTCAGGTTGTAGTTGTTAAATCGAAGCCCTAGTTGGGTAAGCCATTATAATGTTTTCCATTTTGCTAGGCCTCTACATGCTAATATAAATTGTGCGCGAGTTGATCAAGCTATGTCAAAAAGAAGAAAGTTGTATTTCGATTTCTATTAAAAACATAGCTATATTTCCTGATCAACTCGGCCTTGTAATTGTGGAGAATTATGCTATCGACGACATCAGCTTTTAATTTATTTGAAAGGTGCCAGAGTTCTGCAAGAACCCACTGAACCATCACATAGCATCTCACAAATTAAAAAGAAAAGATATTTTTAAACTAATCGGTATTACATCATACCGTAACGAGAATTATATTTTTAAGATTATTATTCCTGGGCTTATTGAAACATATTGGCAAAGGTAAATTATGTTTTAAATCTCACTAGACTTAATAATAAAAAATAATAACTATTATTAATAACGCACAAATGAAAATTGGTATTAGAAATATTTTTATTCTAATAGATTAAAAAATGTTTAAAGGAAATTATTAATCAAATAAATTGGAGAGAACACACTTAAATCAGACGTGAATCAATTAATAAAAAACAATTTTACAATTACAGTTCACTTCCAAATTTCTTCTAGAAAGTTACTTAAAAATGAATGTCTCTTGCACAAGAAATTTAATGTCTCTATCGGGATTGTTTAAACATATTTTTAAGAATTGTTTGCAAACGTTACTTTTGTCACAATCAGGATAATGAAGCATAACTTACCGGTAAGTTTTAGTGAATTCACGATGGTTGTAGATAACTATGCATAGTTTTTTGGGGTTAAAATGAGCTCACAGCCTTTGATTATTAGTTGATCTTGCGGTCCATTCTCCTAGTCGGTCACGAAAGCTTTTCTGGTATACATCTTCAGGCACGATGTCTTCAGAAGCTCTGGTTCACTCCACCATGCCGAATTACTTCAGCATAGAGCGATCTTGGATATATTATTGTTATCCAAGACCAACTAGAGAAACCAACAAACAAGACGTTTCTTCAACCGAATCCCTCCTTTTTATACTAGAGGTCCAGTTTTCAGACTTCTGCACATATCTTTTGTTTGTCAAAATATATGTTGATAATCTTATATATTCTTTATAAAATTTATGTTACAAAGTCTTTATTTTTTTCAGCATAATTCTGCCATCTTTAATTAGTTGAAATATTTTTACTTTCTCTTATCTAGATTGGTAATTTGTGTCTTTTGTTCTCTCCAATTCTAACTTTTATTTCTAATTACATAAAAAAAACGAAAGAATAATTTAACTTTCATTGTATGTTATTTTTTTTTTTAAAAAAAAAAAATTAGTCAAAAAAAATCTAAATTTACTTTTATTTTTTTAGCTTTTACCAAATGCCAATATATTTGCGTATATAAATAAACGTTACAATATATTACCAAGGGATATATAGGGTATAGGAGCACAGACTTTCACATGATCCACCACTCTCCACACTATCTCATAACACTGATACACTTGAACACATATATGTTGAAAAGATAAATAATCACCAATATATGTATTTAATGCTAAACCAACAATCATCAGTTGGTCCAGATTACCATCTCTACACATATATGCTATAAGTGCTCAGATATATATTAAGATAGCCAAATCTTATACTTTAATGGACAGGCTTCAATATACTTCACACTCCAACTCTTCAGCCACCCGTCCAATTGAAAATCTGATGATGAAATGCTCAAAGGCCACCCTGAAGCTGAGATCCTTGTCACACCCATGATGACCTAAGGTCAATCTTACCCCTCATATACAGGACATAATCCATTTAATACATATACAAGGGATGGGAAGACATCTTTATGATGAAATAACTGAAACCCACAGGCTTATTATATACCTATGTTTATATATGTAATATATAGGGTATAGGAGCACAGATGGTGGCCTTTGAGCATTCCATCATCAGATTTTTAATTGGATGAATGGCTGAAAAGTTGGAGAGTGGAGTAGATTGAAGCTTTTCCATTAAAGTATAAGGTTTGGCTATCTTAATATACATCTGAGCACTTATAGCATACATGTGTAGAGATGGTAATCTGGACCAACTGATGATTGCTGGTTTAGCATGAAATATGTATATTGGTGATTATTTATCTTTTCAATATATATGTGTTCAAGTGTATCAGTATTATGAGATAGTGTGAAGAGTGGTGGGTCATGTGAAATCTATGCTCCTATACCCTATATATTACATATATAAACACAGGTATATAATAAGCCTGTGGGTTTCAGTTATTACCAAGGTATTAAAATATATTACAGGTATGTTGATGGTGTTTCTGTTTGTGGAAGTTTAAATGTTATAAATTTTTTATTTAATGAATTAAATAGTTTAGAAGGTTTAAAATGGAGTAAATCTTTTGAAGAAAAAATGGCAATTCAATATTTGGATATTAAAGTTACTCGTAATAAAAATAAATTATATTATTATATGGTAATAAAAGATATTGAAAAAAGAAGATATATTTCTTGGGATTCAAATGTGCCAACAGTACATAAATTGTCTGGTTTAAAATCATTTTTGTTTAGGAATAATAAGTTATGTAAATATAATTCTGATAAAGTAAGTAATATAAATGTATTTACTATGGATTTATTAAATATTGGATATAATTAAATTAATTTATAATATTGTTATTAAGTTTAATAATAATTGTAATATTTTTAAGTGCTATAGATATTGATAAAATGAATTATACTTGGATATCAATACTATTTATTTGTAATGAGCAAGTGAAATTTATAAGACAGATATATAAAAATATATGTAGAATCACATTTTATACTACTCCTAATTTAAATATATTGATAAATAATTAAAAAAATAGATGTAGCATTTTAAATAAAAGTTGTGGAATATATAAATGGCTGTGTGTTTGTGGAAAAGCATATGTAGGCGAATTTCGGTGTACATTGGAGAAAAGATCAGAGGGGCAATTGTTGCTATATAATTGAGTGCAAAAAGCAAGACAAGAGAGTGTTAGAAATGATGACATATCACCTTCAGTATTTTTTGATTATAATGTTACATGTAATTATAGTTTTGCATTTTGATTTTAATAAAGTTAAGATTTTGTGTATTGAAAGAAATAATAATAAACGTAAAATTAAAGAAGCTATGTTAATAAAAAATGGAAAGCAACATTTGATAAATAGACAGGCTGCTAATATAAAAATTAATGAATTGTGGGAAAATTGATGTATGAGGTAATTGTTTTTGTATACATTTATAATGATTTTTGTAATAGAATTTGAATATAGTTGATAATGATTATTTAGATAGTTGAAAATACTCCTATTAAATTATAGTAGACATTTGTTTTTAAAATATTGTTTACTGTATTTATTATTGTATTGTTTTTTGAAGAATTATATATTGTAACAGGACAATAATTGATCTTCTACTCCATTATCTCTCCACTGGTTTGGTCAGCATTTATAATGAAAGAAGAAATTGCCCTATTGAAAAAATGCCTTTCTGGTTTTAATATTATTTATAATAGAGCAAAACATGTACCAATAAATAGCGACTCTGTTATAACCTGTATAAAATTATCTAGCTCAGTCATTGTTATACTATGCAATAACAATATTTCTAATAAATAATTATTTAGATTGTCCACTACATTAAATTAAAATACTGATAACAATCTTTATTAAAACCTAATTTATTCAGATAGCATTTAAGGCAAAAGAAAACAAACAAGATCCTCACCCCAAACACCATAAATCAATTCATTACCCCAAAATAAACTACAATAGGCAGTGAAATCATATATCACTGTCCTAAGTAATGATGTATTTATAAGATAACCATTTAATTTATAATTGAATAAAACCAAAATCGAATCAAAAAGCAACTAAGTTCTGATATACTTTATTAATTAAATATTGCATATAGTAATGTAAATTTATGATAAAATTTAAGGATATTCCCTAACTAAATAAACTACTTCCTAAATGGTTATAACAACATTTTGAGAATGTTTTATAAATCTACAATATCTATAATGTTCAAATAAAAAAGAAACCATTAATTAGTTTTATATTAAGTTCAATAAAATATTAAATAATAATAACTTATCTATTCTATACCTTACATCACCATTATTGCTTAAGTTACATATCAAAATGAAATGATTAACAAGAACATATCAATAAATCTATTAGATAAGCTTGCATTTATAACATCCAATCATATCATTAAATATACAGTAGGTTTCTATTGGATATTTACCGAATCACAACCAACTAATCCTATCAATCTATTTAAAATTTTCTGTAAATCAATTATTAAAATGGATTTTATAACAACTAAATCACATAAAACAATCATTGACATTTATTTAAGTCAGGCATTAAAATTTAATAGTTAATTAAATTTATGATCCACCTTAAAGAAGTTTAAATATAATTAAGGCAGATCATTGTAACTAATGACAGAATAAAATCTATCAAGATCTTTATAACTGGACAAGATAAGCAAGCTCTTAATAATTAACCATGAATTAATGAAATTATTTATACAACTGGTATTAATTCATATAAAGCAAACAACAATTTCAATGTAATGACAATATAAAATTTATAACTAATTAGTTTTAAATAATAATCATATAATAAATCGATATGTATAAACCTCTATTTCATTTACTGATATTAGTTTGATTTTAGACTAATATTTAACTATCAAAAATTACCTTGCACACTTAAAAAATAATTAGACAGGTTTACTAGATTTCAATTAAATTTAAATTTATTAATTTATAATAAGAATTAATAATGATAGTAATAAAAAAAACTATGTATGCAAGTAACTAAAGTTGTAGTCAGTTGAGAAGTACAAATACTATTTCTCTTTGATATATAATAAATTTGATTGTCTATTACTCTATAAAATTAATAATGAAAAATAAATAAATATATATGGATTGCAAAATATATTGTAGGAAAATGGGCAATATAAACTGTTGGAGAAATATCTTCCATAGTCCTAAAATAAAATATATAATCAAAAATATAAAAAAAAATTGACTTTATTCATCTATTGATATGAATGACAAATAATTGAACCAATATAAAATTGATTGCATTTACACTCTTCTATACAAATATTTCTAAGCTAAATTTTAAAATAAAAGAAAAAATGAATATTTGAAAATATTGAGTCAAGAATTTATTTATATCATCAGATAAGATTTTAAACTAAAAATAAATAAATCTCTCTAATCTTGTATTGTGTGGATTACATCATATAATGAAATATACATATTATTTTATCCTATATGTTAAAATAGAAATATGAACAAACATACATTTTTTAATGAAAAATATACAAACACATACATCACATAAGTGAAAAGTCTCATTTTTCCTTTTACACAGTGTTCCATTGTAGCTCCTAGTTTCATTGTTTCTGATTTCAATGCAGAGAAAAGATTATTTATGAAGTAAATAAAAGACAAGCATGAATAATAATAATAATAATAATAATAATAATAATAATAATCATGAATAATAATAATAATAATAATAATAATAATAATAATAATCATCATCATCATCATCATCAAGGATCTTTTATTCTAATACCTTTTCTTTTTATTCAAATATGTGTGCAATTTATTTTATAAAGAGTAGTTTGTTAGATGAGGCAACATTATACACCACTAGTATTCTAATTTTATTTGCAATGATATATGAAGAGACATTCTTTTATTGACAAAATTTATTTACAATTCAAACGAGTTATAAATACTAGAATTTTTCCAAGTAAGGTGAAATTTCCATAATTAAGTATCACATAGAACTTAAATCAATTGATTTTGTAAAATTCCTTAATCAAACATATGATATTCATATATACATGATGGGGTTTGTATTCATCCCAAATATATAGATGAAATCCCAGATTTTAACAAGGGGATATTTTATAGATTACTCGTAATACAACAAATTTTGATGATTTTTCTTCTTTTATAATACATTCTGCCATTTTTAAAGAATTTTATCAATAAACTGCTCTCAACTGAATGGAAAGACAGTTTAATTTTTTATTCTTTCATTATTTTAAAAATTAATTACTTTTAAAATAAAATTGATAATTTTTAAAAATGGATGTAAATTCATCCATTTTTGATAATGACAAAACTTATAAGAACTAGAGTTAAAGCATTTCTGTTTTATTTATAACTTCTTTTTGTTGTTATTATGGCACTCAATGGTAAGTCAATTCAGCATAATAAAATTTGCCTCCATTTAATAAATGAAAATAAAGATTTTAAAAATATTAGTTACAGTAAAAAAAATTTTTTTTTGTTTTACAATTTCAATATTATTTTTACTTTTCAACCAAAAAGAACAGAATAATTACAATATAGATAATTGCAATATTATAGACTTATTAAAAATATATAGAAAATGGTCTGTTGTTAGGATTGAGTTTAAAATATTAAAATTCTTTTTTTGAATCTTAAACTATAAGCTTGAATACTTTAAAGAGATAAAAGATAAATGCTAGAGGGTATATAGATGTATTAATTTCAGGTTTCAGTATAGCATTGTAAATATTATTTCACTATATCATGTGATATTCCATATTTACTCATGCTTAGGTAACATTGGAATAGAGTGAAAAAATGCTCTTGAAAAAGTATCTCAGAGCTTATACTTATTTATATTGTAAAAATGTCTATAATCTTTTAAATTTTTATTATTTGTTAGACCCATTTTTAAAATTAATAGATTTGTATTGAGTGGGCACATATGCAAACATAAATCATATTTATTACGGGCTCATCAAATTTTCCAAAAGTGCCCTTTGTTTTTGTATAAAAACCTGGAGACACAAATTCAATAACTAAACTCCATTTTTTGTTCTTAAGCTATGTTGATGTTTTATCTTTAGCTCTTTAATATAATTGTTTTCAATGATTTTCTTAAATTCTCAATATTTTCTATAACACAAACAAGTTTAATATGAAAATAGAAAACAGCAATCAATCTTTTTTTTGAAATATCAACAAACTTATATAACAGCAAGAAGAGGATGTCATAAAATAAACCCACACATTTTTGATGTGAAAGGGAAAAAATCAGCTTGTGAACTTCTAACTTTAAGAAAATAAAAGCACCCAGAAATACTTAGACTTGACAAAATAAATATGATTAATTATTGCACACAGTATCCAAAAATCAAACACGTAATAGATATTTACAATAGTTTTTACATTAGCAAAATGACAGTCACAACTTATGAAGTTTATGGATATTAAAAAAATGCTCTTTGGCATTGATTATAGCCACAGTATAAATAATAGAATATCATCCTTATACAAGAAGAAAAAAGTTTTATAGAACTCAAGAACTGAGATGGTCATGTTATATATAAAAGTATTCCCTGAGCAAGTTTGTAATGTTTTCTTCAAAAATAATATCTACATCTTGTACATTCGTTAAAAATGTAGTGGAATATTTTTATATTCAAAATATAATATACTATCAAGTTCATAGCATTTATAATATCCCAATACTTGGTTTCTTATTATTTGTATATTGGAAGAACCAATTATAAAAGAGTGCCAGAAGAGAACTAATAGGAAGCAGTTCAAAGCACCAACTACTTATTCATCTTTTAATTTTATATTCAGACAAATATTCATGGTTATGAGGGAAGGTTATAAAGAGAGGTTAAGAAATTTCTTAAAAGCTCATTAGTATAAATTAAAGAATTATACTTATTATTGGATTAAAACATATTTTTTCATATTCTTAAATCAAAAAGGTTTTACAAGTTTGCAGAAGAAGAAATAAGGCTTTAAGCCAGCATGCGCAGTCTGATTTCATAAAACCATAAGTTCTGAAGAATGTATGTATGACTGCGCTGAAAGATCAGATATATATATTAGAGTGTTACCTTAAAATCCAATATTCAAGGATATAATGATCTGTGTTCATTGCCCATGTCAGTATGTCACTGGTCAGTCCTGCAGCATTTGAAGATGAGAGGAAGGTCATACCTTTCAAAACATTGTGCATATACTAATCTATATGCTTTTACTAACAATTGAATTATAAATTTATTAAATGCACATTGATTACATAAGTAATATTTACTGAGGCTATAACCTCGATAATATGCGTGTAAAAATTGAATGTAATTGGAAAATGTAAATGAAGTTAAATTTTTCTATGATATTCAATATTTAATATTAGATGATAGAAATAGTCCAGTTCATAAATACAAATGGATATATATATATATTATAATGGGACGGCCTATTTGATAGCCTTAGTTGAGGCACCAAATATAACGGAATGGCATTTAATCATCCCAGTTGATATACCAAATATAATAAAATCAATTATATTTAATGCTTGGAAATCATTAACTTAATGCTTCATAGTTAGGTTCGCCAAATATAACAAAATGGATTATATTTAAAATCTAAGTTGTATATATGGGGATGATTAAATTCCCTAGAAAGAGGATATGCATTTCACTACAATCGGACTTTGGGTCTTCAGGTAGAATGCTAGAAATGAATCAATGAAATACTAAGTCCATGATTATATCTATCTTTTTTATGCTAGCTCAATAATCTTTAAATAAGTTTTAATATAATTTAGACTAGTTCATCCATCTTTCATCCCTCTTTCAGTCACCATTATGCCACGATATTCAAACTCATGGAGAATTTGCAATTAGCTCTCTTCAGGGAAAATTCAAAACAAGTTATTATTTATATGCCTTTATATAAGCATTAATTACAATTGATATTCATATGATATTTATAATACTAGCATATATATAATATAATTCAATAATGATTAGACAAAGAGATCAAGTTAATAAATCAATATTTAATAAATAATAAAAAATATAATATAATAGATAATAAAATATTAATAAATAAATACGGATGAATTTTATCATTTTAAAAATATTAATAAATAATATTTTTATTTAATACCCTATGATAAAACTCAATACTATAATAAACTTTCAAAAATTAAAGAAAATAGTTTAAATTAACAGATATATAAAAACAATATCTGGGTTCAAAAATTAATAATTTATGTAACTTATTAATTTATTTACCATTCTTATTTATATGTTTCATAATTACCAATATATAAGTACTATTTGCAATTGTATAACTTATATATTATATGTATTTTTGATAAATAAAGTACATTAAACGTTTACAATATTACGTAGTAAATACAATATAATCCTGTTTAAGATATCTGTCAAATAATAACTATTCTTTATATCCCTCATCTAATTTGATGAATTATGTCAAGCTTTCAATTAATTATATTTAATAATAAATATAATTTTCCTATTAAGATATAATGATGCGATGCCAAATTTGAAATAAAGATAATAATAATAATAAACATATTAAAATAATATAAGCATTATTATAATATATATAAATAAATAATAAAGAAAACTTATTTATAATAGAGTTGAGAGTAGATATTGAAGTCTATAGTTCATCATCCTAATGAAGATCTTTTACGAAGTATATTATTAATCCATTGGTATAATGATGATTTTATTTATCCTTAAATGATAAACTGTTAATAATATCCAATGATTTGATTAATGTGAAATAAAATAAATATTCTTCGAATGTAGATGTTCTTAATCTTCATTTTTCTATTATCATTAGACGTTCTATATATCCAATATTTCAAAATATTTTAAAATAGCATGCAAGGTTGGTTTCGAAACCTTTTACGATATAATAATTATACTACTCACTGCACATTGTTTTATCCTTAATATATATAATTATCTTAAATTTATATATATCCGAAGAATAATGGAAGTGTTAAAACAACGTAGTTTCCAAAAAAAAAACTTAAACAGACGTTCTTTTCTTTTATATTGCTATTCCTTTAAGATTTAATAGAAAATTAAAATATTTTCCTTGCAGACTTTTAATCCACAGATTATCTTAATTTGGAAAAGTTAATGTTTAAATTCCAATCATTGAACAGTAGTATTGATAAAAGAAAAAGTTATTTTTAAAGAGAAATGATTTTCTTTTTCTTCCCTTTTTAATAACAAGAGAACGAATGAATCTGCTCATGTGTTATTACAAGTTCATGCTTAACTCAACTATCAATTGTTCCGTTGACATTAAGATTTAATAATAAAATAAAAAAAATATATAAGTATTTATTCTTAACTTCAAATCTGGCATTTTACTCAAAAGCTTAAGGTATGTATTATTTAAAACTCAAATGTATATATAAATATATATATATATGTATACATAATAAAATAGTCAAATAAAAATTTATATTTATAAATAATTTCCTAAGAGATAAAACACGTTAGACCAATAATAATAACTGTAAGTTACTATTATATTTCCCCTTCCCTTCGGAAATTTAAAATTTTAATTTAAGTTAAAATTTTAAACACTTACAACTATTTTAGTATATTCTTATAGTTTAATTGCATTTATAGTTGGATTTTATGAAGGGTTGAATTTTTTTTTTACTGTTATATCTTCCTAATACTTGGGCTATCCTATTCTTTTGATAATGATCAAAAATAAAATTAAGGACTTTGATGGTTAATATTTTTTTTTTTTAAAAAAAAAAAAAAAAAAAAAAATAATGTGTTTCCTTCTTGGACAACACAAATATATTTACTAGCCTTATTCCTGCTTCTTTAAGACTTATGGATTTGAAAAGGACTAAATAAATACTAGAGTATCCATTTATTAATATGAATTGACTCTATTGTTTTTACTTATTTTAAGGCATTAAAGAATACCCTCACCAAAGCTAATGTTTTTAACTATACTTCTCTTTACATTGATCACTATTATTATTTTTTTATACAACCGTATGGTTTACACTGCCCAATTCTTATCTTGATCTTCACCTTATTTCTTTATAAAACATTATAAGCAGCCAAAATAAGGTTTTAAAATTCATGAATTGTACGTACCACGAATCTCTCCTTCTTGGTTAATCCAAAATGCATTTGGACCTGCCTTTTTAATGATAGTATAAGGTCCTTCATATGTATTATAGAATTTATGGTATTTATTCTCCAATGGTTTACTGGGATGGAAAGTCTTTATCAAAACTTTATCTCCAACTTTAAATTCATAAATACATTTTTTTTATTCTGACTTCTATTATTTGCCATTTTAACAAGTTGTTTATGAGCTTGTAAAATATCATTTTCTCCATTTATTTTGGGTTCATTAATAATAGGTTTATATTTTCTAAATAATATAGGTATAATTTGATGAAAGTGTAGTCGGATGGGTGAGAATCCAGTAGATTCATTTAAACTCCAATTGATATAGTCTACTACACATTTTGTCTGCTTTACCCAACCCTTGTGCTCCTCTTCTAAATAGGTCCTAAACAAACGTCCAAGCTCCCGCATAATACGTTCGCATGGATTTGATTGTGGATTCCTAATAGAGATTAGCACATGTTTTATTTTTGATATATCTACCCATTTCTTCCATTCCTTAGATAGAAAAGGTGTACCATGATCAGTTAGTATGGTTTTCGGCTTTCCTATCATTGGAAATTGGAGAGTACTCAATACTTTGATTGTATGTTTAGCATTGGCTTGGGGTATCGGGTAAGCAGCAACATATTTGGAAAAGAGATCATAAGTGACTAATAAATATTTTTGTTTGTTGAATGGAGGCAAAGGCCCATAATAGTCAATTGCTAAGATCTCGTTTGGTCTTTCTGGAATGATAGAATTAATTGAATTAATATAATTTTGGTTTACTGACTTAGCTCTTAAGCAAATTAGACAATCTTGGAGTGATTTCAAGATGTCTTTATACATTTTTGGCCAGTAAAACCAATTCTTAAGGGTATGTTCTGTCTTATGAGCACCATAATGCCCGTATAGACAGTGTACATATTTTATGAGTGGGTCACATAAAGACTTTGGTATTATTGTCCTCCACTCATCAACGTTATCATTCACTTTATATAGTAAGACCTGTTGTTCTAATTTAAAATGGTTAAGATCTTTAGGTGCATCCAAAACTTCCTCCCCTAATAAAACTTTTATAATTGGGTTTAATTCTGGGTCATTAAATTGTATCTCTGGTAAGTTTTCCAACTCGTTCTCTACATTACTATCAGCCATCACATTGACATTTGTAATGTAGGCATTGTCTACCATCAAATGATTTTGTTCTGACCTACATGGATTTCGACTAAGCACATCAGCCACGATATTCTCGGATCCTTTGCAATAATGCACAGTGTAATTAAATTCCTGTAATAGTAAACTCCATCTAACTAGACGACTATTAGTCAGATAACTGTGATTCAGGAATTCAAGGCTTTTGTGATCAGTGATCACTATCACCTCTGATCCGAGTAGCATTTGTCGAAATTTTTGGAAAGCCCAGACTATTGCTAGTGCTTCCTTCTCTGTAACCATGTAATTTATTTCTGGACCTTTCAAGAGCCGGCTAATAAAGTAGAGGACACCTGGTTGGCCATCCTCTTGGATTTGGGACAGTGTTACCCCTAATCCAAAACCACTACTATCTGTTTGAATAATGAATGGTTTATTAAAATCAGGGAAAGCTAACATAGTTAACTTTAAAAACCCTGTTTTAATATTCTCAAATGCACGGTCTTGTTCTTCAGTCCATTTCCAACGTTCATCTTTTCTAATCAATTTTAGCAATGGTTCCATGTGGTCTGAGAACTTCTGATAGAAACGGTTGTAAAAATTACATAGGCCTAAAAATGATCTAATTTGTTTTCGAGTAGATGGTTTAGGAAAGTTTTGAATGGCAGAGATCTTCTCTGGATGAGGTCTTATCCCATTGCAACCAACAATATGACCTAAGAAGACTACTTGGTTGGAAACTAAAGTACTCTTCTTGAAGTTAATTTTTATACCTTTCAGAAAACACTCTTTAAAAAATATAGATAAATGTTGAAGGTGTTCTTCAACTGTGGTGGATGCAATAATTACATCATCCACATAAATAATTATGATTTGTTTTACCTCAGGAGATAAAGTCTTATCCAAACACCTGATTAGACCTGCACCACTATTTATCAATCCAAATGGCATCCTATTAAATTGGTATGTAAAACCCTCATAACGGAAAGCAGTATATTGGCGATCTTCTGGATGAAGTTCAATCTGCCAATAGCTGGAGGTTAAATCGAAAGTGGAAAATACCTTCTTGTTTCCAAATTTCATGAATAATTCATGTATGGGCGGTGGTATATTTCTGTCTGGGACAGTAATTTTATTTAGTTGTCTAGCATCTAAACAAAATCTCATCGACCCATCTTTCTTCTTCACAGTTACTACTGGATTACAGTAAGGTGAAGAGCATTTGGAAATGATTTCCCAATCCAGCATTTTATTAATTTGCTTAGATATATCTTCCCGATATTGGTATGGAATAGGATACGATTTAGATTGAAATGGTTGATCATGAATTAATCTAATTCTCTGTTGGAATCCCTTTATCACTCCTGGTATGTCTGAGAAAATAGAATTAAATTCTCTTATAACAAATCGTAATTTTAATATATCATCACTTCCAAGCAAGTTGGATTCTGCGAGTTTACTCTCTAAAAGTGTTTCTGGAATGCTAGATGTTATACAGTCAACTTCAATTTGATCATATCTTGGAAGCAATGTCATCTCCAAGACTTCATCATTAATTTTAACTGTTTTATTACAGAAATCAATTACACAAGTGTTCAAATGTAGGAAGTCTGCCCCTAAAATAACATTGTGAATCAAACCATTCAAAATTAAAAATACATGATAGAGAGTTGTTTGGCCAATTTTAATCTCAATCCAAATTTGTTTTTGGATTAATTTAGCTTTTCTGCTGTTAGCCATGGTAACCTGCATAGATTTTAGTGGTAATATTTTGATGTTAGGATTTATTGCTAAAATCTCTTGATAAAATTTCTCTGATATCACTGAAATTTGGCTACCAGAATCTAATAATGCTTTAACCAGCAAGCTCTCAAACAAAACTTCTATCATAGGGCAACTTTGTAAAACAAAATTTGGTGTTTTATCTTCCCATGAACACATCATGTTAGTGATTTCTCGTGTAAAAGATTGATTCAAGTTCCTCATTGGGTATTTGGTTTCTTGAGGTGAGGAACATTTCCTCAAGTACCCTTTTAGTTTGTTTTATGTGAAACTATAGATATATCTTTACTACATCCCGGTTTTGGGGAATTTCTTGGATTATTAGAAGTTATTTTTACTTTATTTAAATTATCACGATTTATTTTGGGAGAGGGGTCATAAGGTATATTCCTTTGAGATGTTTTTCCCTTCCAATAACTGGTATCTCTATTATTTTTCCTTCTATTATAAAATATTGTATTGATTGAAGCTTCCTCTTTTTTTTATCAGGTAATCTAATTGATAAATTAGTTTGATTCATATCAATACTATTTAAAAGTTCTACTATTTGTTCTATTTTTGTTATATTGGTACACAATAATGATTGTTCTATTTTAAGTGGTAAATTTCTTTTTATTATTCTAATCATTTCGCCTTCACTTAAATGATAAGTATTAAGTGTTCTTAATTTTGTTATTTGACGGCGAAAGAATTTGGTCAAGGTTTCTCCAGGTGTCTGCTTATACTTATCTTGGAATATTTGGTACAATAAAGCCTCTTGTCTATCTCTATTCCAAAAATTTTTAATTAATAACTCTTGGTATTCCATATAAGTAGATGGAGTTTGTGATAAAGACTCCCACCACATTAATGCATCTCCTTGTAAGTGACTATATGCAATGATCACTTTTTCTCCTTCTGATAAATTACGGTTAACGGAAAAATAAAGATTAAGGCTTCTAATATGTTCTATAGGAGATTCATTATGAGATCCCTTGAATATTTTTAACCTAACAAATTGGTTAATTGTACTACTTGGTATTGAATGGTTGTATACCTTTTGTTTTTCTAAAACATTCAACTGAGAAGTTGATGTTTGATTTTCATGATTAATCCTACAAGTATTTAAGTTTAACCCTTTTAATTCAAAATTACTAGGATAATTTTCAACTTCAGGCATTATATGATACTGAAAATTTGATCTATCACCAGAGTCAATTACTTGTTGTGGATCTTTTTGAATGACCTCCAAATGTTTTTCACCATGATTTTGTTCTTGATTACAACTATAAGTATTTACATTATTTTCAACCTGATGCATTTCTATAGTTGGTGTTCTTTTACATATTTGTGTTTCAATAACTAAAAATCTACTATCAGTTGATTCTTTTATTTTATTTACTCTATTCCAAGTTTCAGTAGTATCTTCCCTTAATTTTTCCAATACATTTTTATCTATATTTGTATTAATTTCTATTGAATTCATTTTATTTTCCAAAGTTTTAAGTTGATGATCAATAGTCTCTAATACATTATTCTGGGATTCTACCTCATTATTATGTTTAATAGATAGTTGATCTATTCTTGCGTGTGTTTGTTGTCTATCTTCTTGGATTTCATTCCGTATTTTATTTTGTTCTTCCTTTACTTCTTCCCTAAAAATTCCTTGATTTTTATACATTTCATCACATTTAACATTTAATCTATCTATGATGTCACTTTGGAACTCACTAAACCGCTGTTGACATTTTGAATTATTTTCATCAATTTCATTCTTTAGATCATTTAATGCTTGTTTAATTTCTATGTTATCTTTTTTAACATTATCCACATTTAAATTCAATTGTTGAATTTTTGTAGATAGTTTATTTTCAATTCCTGTTATTTCAACCTTCAAATCACTTTTTAAACTAATATTATTATCATCCAATTTTTGATTCAAATCACTTTTTAAGTTACACATATCACTTCTAAAATTAGTACTATTATCATCCATTTTTTTATTCAAGTTATTTTTTAAATCATCTAGTTTTTTATTCATATTATCATCTAATTTATTCATAAACATTTGTAACATTTGCTGAATTGTATCAACATTAAATGATTGACTAATTCCAATTGTAGATGATTGATTTAAATCTTCATCAACTATATTTGGTGTTTGAGATAACACTTGATCTAAACTCTGTGTTTGTTGAGGGTATTCAACTATGGTTGTAGAACCCCCAGGTGCTTGTACTAATGATGATTGTTCTATAATATTACTATCATCACTTTGTTCACTTTGCAAATCATCTTGCATTTGACTAGAGCATTCAATATCTTTGTTTGAAAACATTTTCCCACTTCGAAGCATAACAAATTTTAACTTAATTCAAATATTACACAAGTTTATATATTTTTATATTCAAAATATTATATCGTAAAGTTCTTTACCACCCCATGCTATTTATATATACTTATGATGTTCTAATGATCTATGTGTGTATTTTTAAACATCTATGTCTATAGAAAAACTTTATCCCACTCAACTCTTGTTTAAAACATAATTTAATAATTAGTTATTTAAATATTGATCTCTCTAAATCATACTATATATATTATCATTTTTTTATTTATATTAATCTTGTAATTATAAACACCATATGAATCTTCATAACAACATACTTGTTACTAAGAATAATCAATTAAACTATCCATGACTTTTTCACTATATGTAATAATATAGAATCATTGATTCAAAGCCCCAGTTAATATACTAAATATGTAATAGTATATAATTTATACCTGTGATGAACTTAAATGTTCAATGCCTAAAATGTTGCACACCAAATATAATGGGACGGCCTATTTGATAGCCTTAGTTGAGGCACCAAATATAACGGAATGGCATTTAATCATCCCAGTTGATATACCAAATATAATAGAATCGATTATATTTAATGCTTGGAAATCATTAACTTAATGCTTCATAGTTAGGTTCGCCAAATATAACAAAATGGATTATATTTAAAATCTAAGTTGTATATATGGGGATGATTAAATTCCCTAGAAAGAGGATATGCATTTCACTACAATCGGACTTTGGGTCTTCAGGTAGAATGCTAGAAATGAATCAATGAAATACTAAGTCCATGATTATATCTATCTTTTTTATGCTAGCTCAATAATCTTTAAATAAGTTTTAATATAATTTAGACTAGTTCATCCATCTTTCATCCCTCTTTCAGTCACCATTATGCCACGATATTCAAACTCATGGAGAATTTGCAATTAGCTCTCTTCAGGGAAAATTCAAAACAAGTTATTATTTATATGCCTTTATATAAGCATTAATTACAATTGATATTCATATGATATTTATAATACTAGCATATATATAATATAATTCAATAATGATTAGACAAAGAGATCAAGTTAATAAATCAATATTTAATAAATAATAAAAAATATAATATAATAGATAATAAAATATTAATAAATAAATACGGATGAATTTTATCATTTTAAAAATATTAATAAATAATATTTTTATTTAATACCCTATGATAAAACTCAATACTATAATAAACTTTCAAAAATTAAAGAAAATAGTTTAAATTAACAGATATATAAAAACAATATCTGGGTTCAAAAATTAATAATTTATGTAACTTATTAATTTATTTACCGTTCTTATTTATATGTTTCATAATTACCAATATATAAGTACTATTTGCAATTGTATAACTTATATATTATATGTATTTTTGATAAATAAAGTACATTAAACGTTTACAATATTACGTAGTAAATACAATATAATCCTGTTTAAGATATCTGTCAAATAATAACTATTCTTTATATCCCTCATCTAATTTGATGAATTATGTCAAGCTTTCAATTAATTATATTTAATAATAAATATAATTTTCCTATTAAGATATAATGATGCGATGCCAAATTTGAAATAAAGATAATAATAATAATAATAAACATATTAAAATAATATAAGCATTATTATAATATATATAAATAAATAATAAAGAAAACTTATTTATAATAGAGTTGAGAGTAGATATTGAAGTCTATAGTTCATCATCCTAATGAAGATCTTTTACGAAGTATATTATTAATCCATTGGTATAATGATGATTTTATTTATCCTTAAACGATAAACTGTTAATAATATCCAATGATTTGATTAATGTGAAATAAAATAAATATTCTTCGAATGTAGATGTTCTTAATCTTCATTTTTCTATTATCATTAGACGTTCTATATATCCAATATTTCAAAATATTTTAAAATAGCATGCAAGGTTGGTTTCGAAACCTTTTATGATATAATAATTATACTACTCACTGCACATTGTTTTATCCTTAATATATATAATTATCTTAAATTTATATATATCCGAAGAATAATGGAAGTGTTAAAACAACGTAGTTTCCAAAAAAAACTTAAACAGACGTTCTTTTCTTTTATATTGCTATTCCTTTAAGATTTAATAGAAAATTAAAATATTTTCCTTGCAGACTTTTAATCCACAGATTATCTTAATTTGGAAAAGTTAATGTTTAAATTCCAATCATTGAACAGTAGTATTGATAAAAGAAAAAGTTATTTTTAAAGAGAAATGATTTTCTTTTTCTTCCCTTTTTAATAACAAGAGAACGAATGAATCTGCTCGTGTGTTATTACAAGTTCATGCTTAACTCAACTATCAATTGTTCCGTTGACATTAAGATTTAATAATAAAATAAAAAAATATATAAGTATTTATTCTTAACTTCAAATCTGGCATTTTACTCAAAAGCTTAAGGTATGTATTATTTAAAACTCAAATGTATATATATATATATATATATATATATATATATATAGTAAAATAGTCAAATAAAAATTTATATTTATAAATAATTTCCTAAGAGATAAAACACGTTAGACCAATAATAATAACTGTAAGTTACTATTATAATATATATATATATATTAAACAACTTCATGTATATTTGTGGATTAATCACCAAATTATGCAACATATCTTGCATAGGAGTATATACAAATTAATTGTATTCATATTGAAAATAAAAATTTTAAAGCATTTTTCTTTTATCCTTGAAGTATAAAACAATAAACATTCTTTAGATTCAAACTTGTTATATTCAGCAGTGATTAATATTATGAACTAATTTGATTGAAAAAAGACCACATAATATTCTCTGTTTGTCAGAACAGTTAAGTACACCTGGACCCAATGTGAATGAGCACAATAGTAAACTGTTAAATTCTGAAATGTGGGGTTCTAGGCTAGACACTGGCACTTCTATTGCTTAAACTTTTTACTGTCTAATTCAATATATAATTTCTTATGTATCAAAAACCGAAAGAATCCCCCCCCCCCATTACTAAGTTCATTGACAAATATTAAAATTTGTCTTCAAATACGGAGTTTGATAAGCAATATAAAAATTAAAGACAAATGTTAAAAAACTTAGAATAGTTAAAAAAGGGATAATATAAATAATTTAATTTAGTAAATAAACTCTATAATAATTATCATATTTCTAACATATGTAAGGAATATTAGAAGTACAGATTAACCAAGTGATAAAATAATTCGGGTAACTTCTTTTAGTGAGGTTTTATAGCACCAATTAACACAGACCTACTAAACAAATATATATCCATCTTAATGAAATTAAACCAATGCTTACAAATTTTCAAGTTCCAATGTCGTAAAGTTTTAAAATAATTTTTACAACTGTTGAAATTTTAAAGGTCATTGCAGCCACCTTGCAAGCAAGTAGTTGGTTGCAGATGGTTGTGGTTTTGCCTCCCAGCTGATGATATGATATATGAGAAAAAAACAACATGGATTTATAAAATTATGACATCTGATTCAAAAGAATGCATCTAATGTTATATTCTGCAAAATAGAGAGCAGAAAATACTGCAATGAATATGTTGAATATTATTGTTATTGTTATCAGCAAAATTACTTTCAACAATTTTATAAATTTGTTACTCCTGATATAAATAAAATGGTTACTCATAACTATATTAATTGTTGTGGTATTTGAGAGTCAAGAAAATCACTTAAATATATCATAAAAGAAAGATTTAGAATATGATTTTAAATATTTGGTTAAGGCATTTAATTCAATTAATGAAAAGAGTTTAAGACAATGTTGAAAAATAATGTGGGTTTTCTTTCAGCTAGTATATAATGATACAGATGATAAAAGATCTGAGGGAAGAAAATCAAAACTGATACTAAACAATTATTTGTACTAGATTCAACCATATATTTTGTTTTTATTATAGTAAGTTATGGAATAGTTTATAGGTGCTCTTAGATTTAGCCAACAATGCAATATATGATAATTTTTTAAATTTCAATGAATAGAAACAACTACATTCTTTTTTGTTTACAGATTTGATCAATTCTGATGATTGTGTATTACTTTCAATTTAGAATTTATTCTTAATATTTTTAAACTAGTATATAAAAGCTTTCATTAGTAATGGATGCAAATATGATATTTATAAGCCAGTAATATAAAAAAATGAGACCATTTTTAATTTGGATACTTATCACTCAATAAAATGAATCATTTTGGTTTGTAATGACTACAACACAATATAGTAAATTCAGTCTACAAGTGACATTTCATACTGATCCTAAGAAGATTTTTTAATATTGCTTCAAATTTGATTGTTTTTATTATAAGGATTATTAACAATATATATTAAAATGTTTGTATAAAAAATTTAAAACATATAGCTATAAAATTGGAAAAATAAAAAAATAAAATTATTTTTGTTTAACTTGGTTCAATCGATTGCTTTCTTATATTCAGTTATTATAATGAAATAAATTTGCTTTTTATTATTGTGGCATACATTACAATAACTTTTATAACATTTGTCTTAAAAAATAGAAAAACAAAAAGTCTTATGGAAAAAATCAATATTACAACAGTTTACACTACAAGTGGTATGAGATACCACTAAATCAGAAAAGGAGAGCATACAATTTAAACTACATGAACTAAATTTAAACTAATGTGAATTTTGCAAAATAGAGTCATATTTAAAAAAGTGCTGAGATAGATACCTGTTCAATTTAAAAAATCATATAAAATTAAGGCCTTTGAGAATTGTCAATAGTGACACATTCCCATTGTAGTGGTTGTGATTTCTAAATATCTTAGTAGATTTTTTTAGTAAAAAAAAACAGATTTGGATTTTAATATTCAACACAGAATCCAGACATACTCCTGATGTATTTATGAAGTTAAAACTAAAATACTTTATCATGGATAAATAACTAACTTATATATATACACAAACTTTGCTCCTTGCATGCAATTAAAAAAAATTCAATTTATTTAAAACTTATTTTAAAAAATGATGGCCATTTTATAAGAGTGATGACATCATAGGATAATAACTCATCAAAGCTTTATCATTTAAAATAAAATATTGACATTTATGCTAAAAATTATAATACAGAATTATTCATTATATAGTATTCAATATTATAGTCAAAATAAAAGTCATAGATCACATGACCCAATTCTCTTGAGCTTGTAAGACATAAACAATGAGCATTTTCCAATTGCTCAATAAGCTTTGTGATAAATGCTTAGTCAGAGAAAGCATTTAAAATATCTCTGTCAGGAACCGCTCCAACCTCTGATGCTTTGGCTCTCCTCAGAGAGGCACTATGATAACTTCAGACACTATATATAAAAATACCAACCCAAAGCCAGAATTTATATATTGAGTGGAAAATCTAACATTTTCAGACACCTACATGTCTTCAAACCCAGCTATCCAACTCAAATAGCAATATAGGGCTGAGATATCTTCAGCCATACCATATATTTGTAGTCTTAGCAATATAACATTGCATAAGACTTAAGGCAGAGACTATAAATAATCAAAATAAAAGTCATAGATCGCATGACCCAATTCTCTTAAGCTTGTAAGATATAAACAATGAGCATTTGCCAATTGCTCAACAAGCTTTGTGATAAATGCTTAGCCAGAGAAAGCATTTAAAATATCTCTGTCAGGAACCCCCCTAATCTCTGACCATGGTTTTGTGCTTTGGCACTCCTCAGAAGTTCTAGGGTAGCTTCGACACTAGATCTAAAAATACCAACCCAAAGCCAGCATTTAAAATATGATTTATGATATTTAACTAATTTTATCCACTATCCCTTTGTGGTAATCAGTATTTTTATTTATGACATATTCAAAGTGAAGTTTTTAATATTTATTATTACAAAAGCTAAAACAATGCATATTTTATTAAGTACAATACATAATTAAAATAATAACAAAGAACATTAATAATACATTTTAAAATGAGTGCCTTAATTAAAACACATTCATTCAATTAAATTGGGATTAAAAGTTGTAAAATGCTGACTGTACACAAATAAAAATATTATCGTTCTAAATCTAAATTATTGTCAATAAAATCAAAGAAGGAAAATGATTTTATGCATTATATGACTAAAGGTTATTGAACATAAATTAAAAATATCATTTATTTGCTCAATTTTAAGTCAATAAACTTACAATTTGTTTTTAATGATGACTTTTATTGCAAAAATAAAAAAATAGTGTTTTGGCAAAAGATTAGCATATTTTATTTAGCAACGAAACTAATAATAAATTTTGGTAAAGTTCATTTATATTAAATTTTAAAATGTGTAGATTAGCTGAAATATATTAACTTAATCAATTTTAAATTAAAATTTATATGAACACTAATTTTGTCTGTATTTTTATATTGGACCATTTCCATCATCTAATATGTGTGTTGAATGTCTTTAGAAAAGTTTAATTTTAGTTAAATATTCCAAATGTATTCAACTGAAAGTAATATCACAGCAAACAGGTTAGTATATGCACCAACTATTAGTAATATCACAGCAAACAAATGTTAGTAATATCACAGCAAACAGGTTAGTATATGCACTAACTGTTAGTAATATCACAGCAAACAGGTTAGTATATGCACAATGTTTCGAGAGGAATTTTTCTCCCCTCTTCTTCAGGTGTTGCTGGCATGACCAGTGACAGTACTAGCATGGGATTCGAACCTGGGTTCTTAGATTCTCAATTATTGACATTTAAGTTAAAGCTTTAACCAACTGAGCCATCCTGTCAAAGGTAACAGTATGTAGTAATTTCATATACTTAATCTATGAGGTTCCTCCTGGTTTCTCCACTTTTTCCTCAGAGCAAAGTTGATTAGTGGTTTCCATACATTATGTATAGTCACACTAGGTTGGCTTATGGGATTTTTTGCCATTGTCATGTGAGCAGCTTCTTTAAATTTTCTTCTTTGTACCTTTTCTTCTTTATCTAATATTTTTGTATTTTCCCAATCGAACGTATGTTCATTGGTCCATACATGGTCTGCTACCTTAGACACATCTGTTTTCTCTCTTCTAATCATCAGTTTATGTTCTTGCAAGTGCTTTTGAATGAGATGGCTGGTCTCACCAATATATGTTCTTCCACATTCACATGGTATTTCATAGATGCAGTTTTTTCTTTGCAGCATTTCAAGTTTAGGCTTTGTAGATGTTAGAATTCCTTGTAGTGTGGTATGGCTCTGGAAAGCTGTTCTGATGTTATACTGATTGAAGATTTTCCTTAATTTGTCTGCTATTTTTGGAATGTATGGATACACTACAGTACCAATAATTGTCTTTTCTCTTGATGGTTCTTTTTTGTAGTCTATTTAATGTTTTCTTAATAACAGCTGATGGATAACCATTTTTCTTAAGAGTTTGTTCTATATAGATCTTTTCTTTTTCCAAATCACCAGTTTCTGAACAAACTTCTTTTGCTCTGTTCCATAGTGATAGTATAACTCCATGTTTTGTGTTTCTGGTGTGATTAGATGTGTAGGCTAGGTATTTCCTGGTGTGTGTAGGTTTTTGGTAAACTGTAGTTTTGATTTTGCAATGAGGGAGTCTTGTCACAAGAACATCTAAGAATGTCAATTTTTGTTCTTGTTCAGGTTCTATTGTGAATTTAATTGAAGGGGATATGTTGTTGATGTGTGTCCAGAAAGTTTGTAGCAATGCTTCACCATGTGGCCATACAACAAATGTATCATCCACATAGTGAAGCCAAACTTTAGGTGGATAAGGAGTAGTTTTTATGGCTGTGGTTCCAAGTTCTTCCATGCAAATATTGCTAATCAGGGGAGGCAATAGTGAGCCTATATCCATTCCTTGAATTTGTTGGAAGAATTCTGTGTTATATTGAAAGTAGGTTATTTTTATACAGAATGTTAATAGTTCCATTATGCTATCAATAGGAAGAGCTGTTCTGGTTTGTAAACTATTATCATCATTTAATCTTTTCCTTACAATGGACAATGCTTCTTCACATGGTACATTTGTAAATAAACTTTCCACATCAAAGCTTACCAGTAAGTCAGTTCTTTCAATTTTCATGTTCTTGATTAATTCTACAAAGTGTCTAGAATCCCTGACAAATGATTGGGTCTTGTATGCCAAAGGACTTAGAGCTTTGAGAAGAAATCTTGCTAAATTCTGGCAAGGTGAATCTCTAGAATTATAACTGACTTACTGGTAAGCTTTGATGTGAAAAGTTTATTTACAAATGTACCATGTGAAGAAGCATTGTCTATTGTAAGGAAAAGATTAAATGATGATAATAGTTTACCAACCAGAACAGTGCTTCCTATTGATAGCATAATGGAACTATTAATATTCTGTATAAAACAACCTACTTTCAATATAACACAGAATTCTTCCAACAAAATCAAGAAATGGCTATGGTCTCACCATTGTCTCCCCTGATTAGCAATATTTACATGGAAGAACTTGAAACCACAGCCATAAAAACGACTCCTTAGCCACCTAAAGTTTGGCTTTGCTATGTGGATGATACATTTGTTGCATGGCCACATGGTGAAACACTGCTACAAACTTTCTGGACACACATCAACAACATATCCCCTTCAATTAAATTCACAATAGAACCAAAACAAGAACAACAATTGGCATTCGTAGATGTCCTTGGGACAAGACTCCCTCATTGCAAAATCAAAACTACAGTTTACCAAAAACCTACACATACAGGAAAATACCTAGCCTACACATCTAATCACACCAGAAACACAAAACATGGAGTTATACTATCACTAAGGAACAGAGCAAAAGAAGTTTGTTCAGAAACTGGTGATTTGTAAAAAGAAAAAAATCTATATAGAGCAAACTCTTAAGAAAAATGGTTATCCATCAGCTGTTATTAAGAAAACATTAAATAGACAACAAAAAGAACCATCAAGAGAAAAGACAATTATTGGTACTGTAGTGTATCCATACATTCCAAAAATAGCAGACAAATTAAGGAAAATCTGCAATCAGTAGAACATCAGAACAGCTTGCCAGAGCCATACCACACTATGAGGAATTCTAACATCTACAAAGCCTAAACTTGAAATGCTGCAAAGGAAAAACTGCATCAATGAAATACCATGTGAATGTGGAAGAACATATATTGGTGAGACTAGCCGTCCCATTCAAAAGTGTTTGCAAAAACATAAACTGATGATCAGAAAGGAGAAAACAGATGTGTCTAAGGTAGCAGACCATGTATGGACCAATGAACATACGTTCGATTGGGAAAATACAAAAATATTAGATAAAGAAGAAAAGGTACAAAGAAGAAAATTTAAAGAAGCTGCTCACATGACAATGGCAAAAATTCCCATAAGCCAACCTAGTAAGACTATACATAATGTATGGAAAACACTAATCAACTTTGCTCTGAGGAAAAAATAAAGAAATCAGGAGGAACTTCATAGATAAGTATATGAAATTACTACATACGCTTGCCTTTGACAGGATGGCTCAGTTGGTTAGAGCATTACCTTAAATTTTAATAATCGAGAATATAAGGACCCAGGTTCGAATCCCATGCTAGTACTGTCACTGGTCAGGCCAGAAACACCTGAAGAAGAGGGGAGAAAAATACCTCTCAAAACGTTGTGCATATACTAATCTGTTTGCTGTGATATTACTAACGGTTAGTGCATATACTAACCTGTTTGCTGTGATATTACTAACATTTGTTTGCTGTGATATTACTAACAGTTGGTGTATATACAAACCTGTTTGCTGTGATATTACTAACAGTTGAATATATTTGGAATATTTAACTAAAATTAAACTTTTCTAAAAGACATTCAACGCACATATTAGATGATGAAAATAGTCCAATATAAAAATACAGCTAGAACACAATCATCACAACCCTTCAGAAAAACACAAATTTTGTCCATTGTAAAAATTGCAATCAATGTAATTGTCAATTATTTTGTGTAAGAAAAATCATTAAAAACTGTTTTTGTGCATTAAATAATCATCTTTGATTATGAAAGAATAATAGTTGTCTTGCAATTAGTTTCTAACATATTAAAAATAATGGTGACTTATATTGCAAATATAATTAGCACACCCACAAATATGATTTAATAATTCACATTTTTAAAACTGTAATAATCAATAATGCATTACACCACTTTATCAAATTTTTATGTAATTTCTACTGCATTTATGTAAAATAAATAAATTTATGAACTGTTGCTATAAAAAATTAACAGCACTAGAAAAAAAAAATCCTAAAAATAATTATCTTTGATAATAAAACATAAAATGTAACAACATAAAATTTAAAATGTTAATTTTCATAATTCAGGGAATTCTCGGTATCTGTAAGAAGCAAAATAATAGGCTATCAGTTGACAAATTATAATTTTCTTTTAAAGTGTAGCTGTAGAAATAATTTTATAAAATATATATTTTTTATATTTTCATGATTAATAAAATGTTTATTATCTTTTTTTTCAACTGCAAGCTTTGTTTTTAAATCAGATTTTTGTTTATTTTGAATTTAAGGTAATGAATTAACCATTTTGGCATAGAAAATTTTAATAGTTGCTTATTTTTTCTTTAGAATTATTGATTTATGAAACATTTCAAAAAACCATTTGAGATGTCTGTCCAGCATACTATCAAATTTATTGATTGCATAGTTGAATTATCTTCCAATTATGATATCGTAAAAGCACTGGAAAAACTGATATAAAATCTATTACTATAAGTTTACATTATTGATAAATTAGTCTATGAAACTAAAAAAAATCGAAATATAATATTGATTCTATTTGGAAAAAATATGACTAAAGGTAAAATATAATCAAAATATACATTTAGGGAAAATTAGGACCTAATGTTTATTGCCAAAAGAGTTAAATAACAATATTAAAAAATGTCAATCAATCAGTCATATGAGTAGGTATGTGTTTTGTATATATATATATATATAAACAGAGGGTGTTACTGGATATTTGTAATTGTATAATGGTTTGTATATTTTCTATAATTATTTCAGTTAGTGTTAAGAGTAACTTTCTTTTCATTTATAGTTTGGGAGGAATTTAAAGATTAAAATCTAATGTTTAGTTTGTCTTTAATAACTTTGTAAACTTGTTAGTTTATTAGCAAAATTTAAGATCGTTTGCTTATTTAAAATTTCATGCTCTGTGTTTGAGTAGGTCTGTATTTCAATATTTAACATCGTTTAGCATACAACCTTAAAGTGGTATCATTTTAAGGTTTGCTATTATTGAGATATAGATCTTTAAACAGAGGGTGTTACTGGATATTTGTAATTGTATAATGGTTTGTATATTTTCTATAATTATTTCAGTTAGTGTTAACAGTAACTTTCTTTTCATTTATAGTTTGGGAGGAATTTAAAGATTAAAATCTAATGTTTAGTTTGTCTTTAATAACTTTGTAAACTTTTTACTTTATTAGCAAAATTTAAGATCGTTTGCTTATTTAAAATTTCATGCTCTGTGTTTGAGTAGGTCTGTATTTCAATATTTAACATCGTTTAGCATACAACCTTAAAGTGGTATCATTTTAAGGTTTGCTATTATTGAGATATAGATCTTTAAACAGAGGGTGTTACTGGATATTTGTAATTGTATAATGGTTTGTATATTTTCTATAATTATTTCAGTTAATGTTAACAGTAACTTTCTTTTCATTTATAGTTTGGGAGGAATTTAAAGATTAAAATCTAATGTTTAGTTTGTCTTTAATAACTTTGTAAACTTGTTAGTTTATTAGCAAAATTTAAGATCGTTTGCTTATTTAAAATTTCATGCTCTGTGTTTGAGTAGATCTGTATTTCAATATTTAACATCGTTTAGTATACAACCTTAAAGTGGTATCATTTTAAGGTTTGCTATTATTGAGATATAGATCTTTAAACAGAGGGTGTTACTGGATATTTGTAATTGTATAATGGTTTGTATGTTTTCTATTATTATTTCAGTTAGTGTTAACAGTAACTTTCTTTTCATTTATAGTTTGGGAGGAATTTAAAGATTAAAATCTAATGTTTAGTTTGTCTTTAATAACTTTGTAAACTTGTTAGTTTATTAGCAAAATTTAAGATCGTTTGCTTATTTAAAATTTCATGCTCTGTGTTTGAGTAGGTCTGTATTTCAATATTTAACATCGTTTAGCATACAACCTTAAAGTGGTATCATTTTAAGGTTTGCTATTATTGAGATATAGATCTTTAAACAGAGGGTGTTACTGGATATTTATAATTGTATAATGGTTTGTATATTTTCTATAATTTTTTCAGTTAGTGTTAACAGTAACTTTCTTATATATATATATATATATATATATATATATATATATATATATATATATATATATATATATATATATATATATATATATATATATATATATAAAATAAGAGCATGCTAATAAACTCTAAAGAAGCTTTAAAAAAAATTTTAAATGATAAATGCTACTACAAGAGAAGGCATTCAAATCATCTTTATCTAGAATTGTCTGCATCCCCAGACCAGTTTCAAGCTATGGTTCTCTTCAATGAGGAGCTAGAACACCAGATTTAAAGCACCAACTCAAGCTAAGACTTTATCTAATAATTAACTCTTAAAAAGATCTGAAATTTTTAAACATCTATATGTCTTTAAATTCAGCTCTCCAACTGAAATAATCATATGTGCCTGAACTTAATTCTCATACCCCATATATTAATAGGCTTAGCAATTTATCATAAAAAACTCGTTTAGAGCTATTGGCACAATCTTTATTTTACATATTTGTAAATGTAAAATATATAAATCATATGACTTGATTTAATACTATTATTATTTTGCTGTTGGGGGCTTTGGATAAATTAAATTGCTAAGCCTATTAATATATGGTGTATCTGAATTATGTTGATGTCCATATGATTATTTTAGTTGGAGAGCTGAATTTAAAGACATGTAGATGTTTAAAATTTTCAGATATTTTTCTTAAGAGTTAACTATTAGATAAACTCTTAGCTTGAGTTGGTGCTTTAAATCTGGTATCCTAGCTTCTCGCTGAAAAGAGCCATAGCTTGAAACTGGCCTGGGAATGGAGACAATCCTAAACAAAAATGATTTGAATGTGTTCTCTTGTAGCATTTATCATAAAAAAATAAAGCTTGTTTAGAGCTATTACAACACTCCTTATTTTACATATTTGTAAATGTAAGCTATATAAGTCATATGATATATGACTTGATTTTAATATATATATATATATAATTGTACTGGTCAAAACATGTTTAGCCATCTAAAATGAGCTGGAACTCACAAAATGTACTTCAAAAACAGTCAAGCCCAAGATTTGGGTAAGGGACCAGCCTGGATTCAAACTCACTTTCTAAGCCCCAGATCAAACACCTAATGGATAACATAACAATTATGGCACACAATAATTTATATTAAATCTGGCCCACTAGCAGAGTGGAGAAGACAATGAGACATCTATTAACTATGACTTAACTAAAATATGTATACACATGGCTGTACGTTTGGAAGTGGAGAAAAAGGAATTCAAACTACTCAAATAAGTTAGACAATAAAAATACAGTTTAATATAATGACAAATTACTATACATTATGACTTAATTGTAATCATTAGTATGTGCATGAATGAGCAAACGGTCTACCAAACGATAGATAATTATATATTGTCATTCATGCTATATTTCTCATATGCTCTTTTGTTAATTAAATAAGAGATATACATTAACACACATCTTTGGTGGATCCAATATTAAGATGCCAATCGATTATTAGAAAGAATTTGCATAAAATTGCTATTAACGCTTCGGGTTATGGTTCTGAAACATGGTGATTAATATTACTTCGAGGAGCATTCCGAGATTCATTACAGATATAATACAAACCATTTTCACACCATTACAGTTGTGAAAATAGATAAAATACATTTGAAAACATATTTGATTATATGATAAAATACTTCATGAAAATTCTTTTAATAAGCACTGATAAGAAGAACACTTTATTTTCCCCAAGGCAAATATTCTTAAATACAGAAATACTAAATTACGATGGTGGGATTGTATAAGATGGAAATAAATTTATTTAATAAAATTAATAATATTCGGCATTTATATATATATTTTGAGCAGAGCACAATTTTAATATTATTACAGCAATAAAATTAGGTCATAAGCAAAAGAAATAATAATACAAAGTTTGGTGATATTGACATAATGGCAAATAACTAAGAGGAAAAGGTTGTGCTTCTGGATGAAAACAAAGTCTAAGACCTCCTTCTTGGGAAGTGCTTAGAGAAAAGTGGATAAGGCATGCCATGGATGTCACTGATGTGCAGGCCTTTTATACGAAGAAAGTGGATAGGCATAGTGTGTGCCAGACTTATGGTAATCACCGCCAAAGGCTTTTTATATAAAATAAGTGGGCCTGGGTAGTTCAACTATTCTCAGGACAAGGCTTGAGAAGAAATCTATGGGTTCAAACTTGTCATAACCCCCATATTGGAAGCACATATATATATAATCATGAAGATAAGGCCAAATGTCAATAATTCAGTACGGGTAAATGTGGCTAACAACATTGAATAAGATTTACTGCTTTAAAAATAAATGACCTTTGTTTGAATGCCATAATTTATATAAATAATATGCCATACCACTAGAATATATATAGAGATTTAGATTTCATTTAATAACTGAAATAGTAAAATATACATTAAGATTTAGACCCCCTCCTTTTCTGCTATTTAAAATAATTCAATCCCATCTTCATTGATTTTGTAATAACAAATATTTAAGTACTGTATTTGACATTTTAGGAGTATGGAACAATAAAATAAAAACTAGCAGTTATATACAGAAAACAATTAAGTCACCCTTTCAGAATTGAATAATAACATTTATAAAATAAATAAGGTTTCAGAGCTTTAATTAGCTTGAGTTCTGGATTCTCCCTGGGTAGAGTCCAGAATTAAATAAACAAATTTTTATACTAAAACATAAAAAAATGTTGACTTGTAAAACAATATGGTGAGCATATTAATTAACAATACGTTATATTTTAAGAGAACATTAATAACCTTGATTCATGAAGGTTTATGTAAAAGAAAGAAAAGATTTTACAAAATTCAACTTGTCAGATTGCTTGAGATTGGCATATTAATAACTAAAATGGACATATAAAATTAAATAATAAATAACTATAAATAAATGACCACACCAAAATTAAAGAAAGTTAGAGCATATGAGATAGGATTAAATTTATAGAAATTATTTAAGAGCAAATTACATTTACATATTTAAAAAAAGGCAAAGTTAAATAATACATGAGAAATCTTGATAGTAGAATTCGAGATTAATTAGGCAAGCTAGTTTTAGTTTCAATGGTGGTGGTTTAAAATAATTTACCATGCAACATTTAAGAGTGCATTTTTCAAAGTACGGCATTTAATGGATTCATGTGTGTTCTTATGTGGCAAGCAAGTTTCTATTCAGCATTCTAAAGTTCTTCATTGTGCTTTTACTTCCTTTCAGGGCAGCAGTTAGATGGTACATTAGTGGGGAAAAAACCCCAAAGGGTTCGAAAGATAATTGGCATCTATTCTATCATTATATTATATTTCAAAGTTGCATGGAGTATTGATGACAGCACACTTCTTGCAGTAGTAGCTATCTGTTGGTGATTTAAAATCTGGCCATTTTATACCCTGCTTAGGCATTTCTGGAATGCTTTTAATTATTTAGTTTTAGCTTAAAACTAATCTCTGATCTTAAAATTTTTTACCTTTTCTTTATTGATTGTTTTTGAAGATGCAACTGTAAGATAATGTCCAAAAATAAATTCAAATCTATTTCCAGATTAGAAATAGATTTGATAAAAATGTTTATAACAAAAGAAAATCTTTAATCTTAATCCCCATTTTATTTTAAATAAAAACTTTAATTAGAAATATCTTCCCAGATTAAAACAATAGTGTTGCCAACCCTTTAATTATTTTTGGACAATTAATGGTTGCATCTTCCATCTTGGATTTTATAAAATATACAGTTTAATAGAAAACAATTAATGGTTGCATCTTCCATCTTGGATTTTATAAAATATACAGTTTAATAGAAAAAACAATTTAAAAAGAAAAAGTTAAAAAAAATGTATAATAAAATATTTTTTTTAAAAATCACTATTTTGTTAGTATGTTTGTTACCATTATATATATATATATATATATATATATATGGACGCTCTTCCGATCGATATATATCTGAGCTGCACCTATGTACTTTAATTTAATAAAAAAGAATTAATACTAATTAAAATAAATGTTATTGAAATGTTAAAATTTATATCTTAGGTGTGCATCTCAAATATATACATAAAATATATATACATGACCAAAAAGAGCAGGATGGGATATAGGGTTTAAACACAGGTTAGTAGATGAAACCATGAAGCTCAATTTTAAGCTAAGATTGACTGATTCAATATATATATTGTAACAGTATACAATATGCTGTTACATTAATTGAAAAGTAAAATAAAAACTTAAGTTTGTAAATAAAAACTAAAAGCTAAAATTAAAAAGAGTTGTTCAATGTATGTATATATATTCGCACAGATGCAAAACTTTAAAAGTATTTTTTTTTAAATAAAAAAAAAGTGTTTGAATGTACTTTTTTATAAAAAAAAGGTAAAGATATAAATATAAAATATTTTTAGTAAAAAGTAACATAAATGAAAAAGATTCCTATGTAATCTCAGTAAATGGAAATGATTGTGTTATTAATTATCGAAAAGCAAACTAGCCCTTGAGGCTCTTATTATAAAAAAGTCAGATGAAAGATATAGATAAGAGAAAAAAAATAGATGTCCAATAGAAACAGCAACCAATGCTTGGACCTTAATGAAAATTTGGAACAGAAAACCATGTTCAGTAAATCTGGATGATTGGTATAAAAAGAAAAAAGATTCAAATTAAAACAGTTCCAGCTTGATTTTTTTGAGATGGGTGATAAGATGCACTTTTCACCCTCTCTCTTATTTCAAATGAAATGACTGATGAATTATTAATGGTACTATTGCAGACCCCAAATCATATGGGTTCTGCAATAAAATAGTACCAGGATTGAACCAGCTAAGGCCACCTCCAGAACAATGGACTGGTCTTCCAATAAAGACTTCACAGGAAATGGCACCGGGAACTGGGACTCTTCTACTGTAAGATATGAACTGTAAAATTTAAAAGTAATAAAGAACTTTTGTCAAGATTTGACAAACTTTTAATAATCAACTAAACCTAATTTTTAAAATGAACTTTAATCTGACTTTTAAGATTTCAAAATCAATTAATAATGTTTAATTTTATATATTTAAGTTGGCTAATTTAATCATTTCCATTTTTTTTATTATTATTAATATTTATTGACTAAATTATATAAATGTTAAATTTAAGTTGGGCATGAATGGCTGCATAGATTTGTAAAGTTATATTAATTAATTAAGGGAGGATTAATCTTAGGTTATTTGTTTCGTAGTTAAATTGTGTTAATCGATTGGATATATTGGTGTAATTTGTAAATGTGGCATGAGATCTGCTATGTGCAGAATCATATTATATGTCACACTTGGGCAAAATAAGTCCCATTTCTCACCAACCATCAGAAGCAGATGGTATTCCCTACTCCTTGGATCACCCCTTTAGCCTATGGAATGGGATAGTAAGACGGAAAATGTAGTCTCTTCCTATGGAGTTTTTTTTATTGTTCTTCTCACCAGACAGATGTACCATTCCTGTACTGGATGAGAGTCAATGTCTTCTATAACTATGCTGTTCAGATGTGCATTCCTGACAGTATGGTATTGTGCCATCGTATTCATGCTGCATTGAATACATCGATATATCCAATAGATTGGCGTTAGTTTGAATGCGAACTTTTTGTCTAAGGTTAAATAAGGGATAGAATATTTTCTTTTCAAATGCAATATATGTAGTTTATTCATACTTGACACTCTAATAAAATATTATTAAATTTATCTGTGTGGATTGTTTAAAATAAAAATTAAAAATTAAAAATTAATAACCAGTCTAAAATAATAAATTTTATTCCTCAATTTTATTTATATGTGCATTAATAAATGTTTGTGTGTGTTATTACTGGAAGTAGCTTATTTATTTATTTTATTGAAATTCTTTATTAAAATATATTTTAAGTATCTATATTATAAATTATCTCTGCTGCTCCACAAGCTAGTGGCATGGCTGATGGTCGGAATAAAATATATAAGTAAAAGTAAGATCTTAACAGCGTGTATCTGCCTACTATATAAATTTTTCAGGTTCAAATAGCCTGGTGGCACCCTGTAGTGCAGATACGGTAAGACTCTATGATCACCTTGACCATTATAATATATATATGAGGAATATTGGTGTTTCATAAACTTATTATATGGTCATAATCAATAATTTAGCTTTAATTTTTTATTTTTTGACATTCTATTGTAATGCTACCAGGAAAATATGGGGTCATACCTGGTGTAATGGTTACCAGTATGTGAACATCAACTACCCTAAATTGTTTAGCCATTGGTAAATCTCCAGAAAATTGGGGTTTAAACCATGAGGAATCTGAAAAATTGTAATTTTATCCTCAAGTTAAATAAAAAAAATTATAAAGACCAAACTAAATAAAATATAGTGCATGTTCTTTAAGGAATATCCTTTTCGAATCCTATAATTTATTACTGTGAGCAAGAGGAAATAAATAAATAAATAAATAAATAAATAAATAAGCTTATTATAAATAATCTTAATCAATTCATGGTGTTCCCCTACTTAGAAATAATTAGTTTTATTAGAATCATCAAGAAAAAATGAAATCTTAGAATATAAGCTGTCATGATATAAGGTCACACACACACTGCACTTTATAAAACAGGAATTGGATAGAATAAAGTAATTAAGACTAGAAATAATATTTTTTTAAAAAAAGTATTTAATATCTTAATTAACAAAAAAATGACAGATAGTAGATAATTTCAAACATCCACTTCATCATAAAAAAGAAATATACAGTTTGATAAAATTTTATTAACCTAACAATTAATTTAAACATGTTCAAAAAAATCAAAGATAGCAATCTTTGATTCTACCCAGAGACAAACTGAGAGAAAAAAACTTATTACATTTGTGAAACAAAAAAAATTATATTAATAAAAAGATAGTGTACACATAATAAAAAATAATACTTATAGCCATGGCTCTTTTGTCTATAAAGGCTTTTCCAGTTGCAATTTCAGTTTTTCCTAGTGGAGTTTCTTTTTGAAGGCTTCTAAACATGGGTCTGGTTAAATTTTTCCTTTCCTGGTTCTGTAGCAATTCCAGGTAAATGAAAATAAGTATTTTTGTTCATTTAGTTTTCCTCTTAAATTTCCAGGTAAGACAGAAGTAGACAGAGACTCATTGCTCTTGGTTAAAGGCAAGGCTGCAGACTACTTAATGGGGATTTACCTTCCCTACATTTACTTCCAGTGAAAGTAGGTTACATGGAGAAAGGTGATGCCTAGCTTTTAGCTGAATTTAGCACATGGTTTCCATTGTACAAAACATTTTAGTGCTAAACTCATAATATGTTAAAATCTAGATTAAAATTTTGTATTATTATATTAAGTAGCATGGTTAAGATGCCTGCTGTGTCATAACACAGGTTGGCAAAGATTTCTGTTTCTTTTCAGCAGTTGGATTAAACCTTCACTGCCTTTCCTTTAACAGATAAGTAAGGAATACTTTCTTCTACTATATTTTTAGCAACAGAATTGGGATTTGATTGCTCTCTTCAACAGTTAAGTTAGCAATATTCTCTTTTACTATCTTTTTCAGCAGCAGTATTAAGATTTAATACAATTTCATTATTTTGTTAAATGTAAACATGCTACATATATTACACATTTATATACTCAATTATTTTAAATCCAGGCCACAAGTTTGTGTCCAAATCAATGTCAGGTTACTGATATACCAACATGATCAATGCAAAATGAGGATGTTAGCACAAAAAACGATGCTGACAGGAAAGTGTCTCTGTAGCATGATATCATTTAAGAAAAAAATGAGCTTCATTCAGTACAGGAAGGTGCATCTGTCTGGTGAGGTTATCATTTGGAATATATATTAGGCATGCTCCATAATGGGGGATTGTAGTCTTTGCTATCTTACAATCACCAACCAAAGTGTAAAGAGATCAATGGCATAGGAAATACATCTACAACCACTGGAAATGTGATGGCTACACTTTTGGGCTATACATTTAGTTGGGTACTAAGCCCTGTATGCTAATGCAGCACAGGGGAATGAGAATCCAATGCACCTCCCTACATCATATCGACATAAAGCACTCATACATTCCTCCACCAGCACTGATTCAGGTATAAAACAAATAGCCCAAAATTAACCCATTTAAACTAACATAATTTTATGAATCTATGCAGCAATTTATACTTATTTTTAAATTATTAATTTAAAAGAAATTATAAGAATGGAAATAATAATAATAATAATAATAATAATAATAATAATAATGATAATAATAATAATAATAATAATAATAATAATAATAATAATAATAATAGCAAACATATTAAAAGAAAACAGAACAAAGCATTTAAATTTCTGCTTAATCAGAAAAGAGACTATAATAATAATAATAATAATAATAATAATAATAATAATAATAATAATAATAATAATAATAATAATAATAATAATAATAATAATAATAATAATAATAATAATAATAATAATAATAATAATAATAATAATAATAATAATAATAATAATAATAATAATAATAATAATAATAATAATAATAATAATAATAATAATAATAATAATAATAATAATAATAATAATAATAATAATAATAATAATAATAATAATAATAATAATAATAATAATAATAATAATAATAATAATAATAATAATAATAATAATAATAATAATAATAATAATAATAATAATAATAATAATAATAATAGCAAACATATTAAAAGAAAACAGAACAAAGCATTTAAATTTCTGCTTAATCAGAAAAGAGACTATGAGTTAGGTACCATTTAGATATATAATATTTGAAAAGTTCTTTTTAGATTATAAAGTTCATACTTTCTGTGGCTGTAAGTTTATTTGAAATCCCTCTTAGTGGTCCATGGCACATCGCACAACTCCAATAGACGTCCATTTAGAGTCAATATTGTTTTCAGGAAGACCAGTAGGTTGTTTGTTGCTTTTCAGGAACCATAATTTTGGAGGCCACCTCAGCTGGTGCAAATATGAGAAAACTAATTTATTGTGTGACACATATTTTTGAGATCTACAAAACACACAAATGTGCTTAAATTACACAATGAACAAGAGTAATATCAAAGAATAAAACTCCACTTAACCAAAGTTTTCTTTTCTTCCCTTTTGTATCATTTTGAATTCTTTATCATAAAATTACAGGATCAATCTTGCCTGGCTTTGTGCTGATCTTATTGGTGATGATGATTTTCTCTGTGGACTGTTCATTCACATTGTTTATTTGGTAGTTTACTTTTGAGTGGGAATATCAGATTTTATTACTAGGAATTTTTAACTGATCTCTTATCTGACTGATCAGTTAATGCTCTCAAGGGCCTGTTTGCTATTGAATCATTTCATTTAAATAAAAAAATCATTTCCATTCTACTAAGATATAAACAATTTTTGAATAGAAACTAATTAACAGTTTTTATTATTTTCTTTTACATTACTTTAAAAAAAACTTTTATTTTTAGATTTTTCTTTTTTTTTACTTTAACTTACTTTTAAGTAATTATTTAATAGTTTTCCGTTTGTGCAATTTTATGTATTGGTTTAAATAAATTTATTATTTTTTTTTTACAATTTTACTTGAGAGTAATTTTATTTATTGCTCTTTTTACATTTTTATTAACAGTGATGTAATGGCATATATGTATACTGTTACATATCACTGAACTTCATTAAAAACAAAAACAATAAACAAAAAATAATTTACTTAAGTGTTTATAAACATATGTTAAAAAAAATTACTGACTTCTTTGGTTAGTAATTACACACAAAATTTTTTTTCCACATTTCTACATCACCTGAGAGTGTGTCTCCACCATAAACAGTTCTCAATTTCCTTACTTTTTTTTATTGATCAGTCTTCCCAACAATTGCTTTTCTAAGTTATATTTTATCAGTTTTACTCGTGTGTATGCTTATGTATGCATTTTACTTTGTGACATTTTTTATATTATGTTCAAATTTATAACTCTAATAAAAACCCAAAAAAAGTATTCATTTTTTTACTGGCACAATTTCTAAAATTCCCAGGGTACTCATGGTTAAAGTGTATCAAGACATATTGCGTTGCTAATTATAATGGTCACGCTGAGATTTTTTCCCTAATCTGCCATACCAGGGCACCATTAGGCTATTAGAACCTATACATTAGGCAGATACATATGGGTAAGATTCAACTTGTTATTGACCTATAGCTCTAGTCACTAGTTCATGTAGTAGCTGAGCTTAAACCATCATTCTGTCTGTTTAAAAAAAATTCTCCAACTCTTGATTTTTAAAAAAAATATTAATAAAAATATATAAAAATAAGTTACTGCCAAAATTAATCAAAAACGGTTTTATTATTATGCACATACATTAAATCTTAAATTCATCTATCTGTATAAATGACGTAAATTAAATTCATTCAGTAACTAATTTTATTTCCAGAACTTTTCTTTTAATGTGTGTGTAGAATAATAAAAATGTTTTTGATTAATTTTGGCAGTAACTTATTTTTATATATTTTTATTAATAATATTTAAAAAATCAAGAGTTAAAGAATTTTTTTTAAATAGACAGAATAATAGTTTAAGCTCAGCTACTCAATGAGCTAGTCACTAGGGCTATAAGATGATAAAAAGTTGAATCTTACCCATACATATCTGCCTACTGTATAAACGTTCTAGGTTCTAATAGCCTAGTGACTCCCTGGTAACACAGATTAGGGAAAGAATCTCAGCCTGACCATTCCATTATATTTTTTTCTGTAGCTAGAATATTTCTACTTATTTACAATTGCCTAATAATGATGATTTTTTTCCACACTTCTTTTGGGAATTTCTGAATATAATTATATTTATTAGGGATAGTAAGTAACTGGATTGTTCTAAAACAAATTTTAAATTATATTATATAAAAATTAGGATAATATAAAATATTTAATTCTATGAGTAGCAAAGTTTCTATAGCAAAGATGCTTATAAAATCTGAATTTTTATTTTATCTGTAATCATGCACATGCATGAATGTACATTCACTTATAAGAACATAACTGAAAACATTTAATGATTATTATAAATAATTTACATTATCACAGTTTTCATGCTTAAACAAACAAATAGAATATCAACAATTTGTTGTCCGGGCAACATTACAATTAGACATTAAATAAAATAAAGGTGGACATTATTTACAGGTTTATTTTAAAAAACGATTTTTTTCAAGATATGGTTTATAACTTATCTTTATAATATATTCAGACTTGTTTGTTCATTAATATATATTGTGACTTGTAAGTCTGTCACATGTCCATCCATTTTATTAAATTGTAAATAAAAAAACAATAATGAATCATTTGTTTATGTAAAGTTTCACAATGAGATGAATGGATGAAATAAGAAAGTTAGCAGGGGGGATGTGGAGAAGAGAAGCTAAAGGTCGGAGAAGATGGTTTGAACTTGGAGAGACCTTCTTCCTGCAGTGGATTGATAGCGGTTGATGATAATGATGATGAATTATAAAAGTTAGGTAGATATAGGTTCAAATCTAGAATAAATGAAAAAATAAATGTAAGTGTAAATGAAATATTAAAAAAAAATAATCAAAAAAATTATGCATCTTAATTTTAAAAATATTTATTTGAATTAAAATAAAAATAAAAATGATTATTTTATCATACTGAATAATAAAATTGGTATTTACGTAGCTTACATGTCAGACAGATTGCTACTCATTCCAGGGGTTTCCACACATGGTATAAACAATATGACTGACTCTAAGTTATCGTATTCAATATTGCCATTTTTTTATTTATTAAAATGATAAAGAAACACAAAAGTCCAAAAGGTTATAGTTAAAAAAAAAATAATGTTAATGCAATAAAGAAAATAAAATGTGTTTAAATAAACTATAACAAATGTAGTTATTCATGTCAGCAGACAGACATCACTTTTCAGGTGGACACTATCTCATAATTTTGAAAATATTCCATTGCATCATGTTCTGTTGCTGAAAGATTTCAAATTTTAATCATACTTTCAAAAATGATAAAGCAAAACAGGAATGTTAAAAAGATAATCATCATTTCAGTTAATGAATATTAGAAAAAATCCGGATAATTTTAGCCATGTATTAATTGGTTTTCACGTACTAAGGGTTCATCACACGTTAGCATTTGATGTTATATTGTGAATGGAATTTATCAATAAAAGTATTGAAATTTCTTAAAATTAACATTCTATTTAAAATACATTTGTTAATATTTGTTCAAAGTTAACAAACTATACATGTTTAAAAAAATAATTTCAAGAAAAAAAAAGTTAAATATTTCAACCTTCCGTGGGGAAAAAAATGTAAAAAGTTATTTTGATACTGAAAATGGACTATGTACTTTAAATTGAATGTTAATTTTAAAAAATTGAATACATGTTTTAATAAATTCAATTCACAACATAATGTTCAAACATTAACACATGGTGATCCCTTAACACACAGTGGACAGTTAATACATCACTAAAATTATTGGAATTTTTACTACATTAGTTAACTGAAATTATTATTTTTTTAACATTCCTTTTTTTGTTTTATTATTTTTGGAAGTATGATTAAAATTTGAAATCTTTCAGCAATAGAACAAGATGCAGTAAAATATTTTCAAAATTATGGGATAGTTCCCATCTGAAAAGTGATGTCTGTCTGCTGACATGATTAATGATGTTTATTATAGTTTGCTTAATCATGTTTCATGTTCTTTTACTACATTTACATTAAAAAGTTTTTAAGTATAATCTTTGGACTTAAATAAAAAAAGAGTAAGTACTGAATACAATAACTTAGAATCAGCAATATTGTTTATACCATATATGTAAGTCCCTGAAAATGAAATATTTAAAATAAAATGTCTGACAAGTTTCTAGGCAGGCATTCTACGTAATTTATTTTCATTATATAAAAAAAAGCTTCACAACAAATTTTAATAAAATAAAAGAAAAATGTTATTGTTTAGTAACCAGATAGGGCTTCATTACTTTGATTGATAATTATTTTTATATCTGATAAACTTAATGCTTTATCAGTTTGTTCACAGAATAATAATGATCTCAGAGTAGATTTCACAAAACAGGAAATGGATCATTTTTAATTAATATCTGCAAAGTTATGAAAAGAATGAATGGCAATGAAATAAAAAAAATCATTTCTTTAATGTAAGTGTTGATATTATGTTAAGAGAATTAAAATCATCTCTTTTAGAATGCACAAATGAAAAAAAAAATCTAATGAATTTAAACTAGCATAAAAATAATATAGATGGAAGCATCATCATCATCAGTATCATGATTGGAATTCTACATAGGCCATAAAAGAGAAAATAACAGTAGCTGAAGGACTGACAAAAGATGTCAGCTAGATTAGCAAACACTGATATAATAAAATAAATATTTGAAAATTATTGTTAATTTTTTTTTACTTTTAATTATAGTATATAAAAAAAAGATATACATATCTATTCAAAATTAAATAATGCCTAACACTATACTAGCAATTAAAAGTAAAATACAAATTCATATGTCACTACAATATTAGCTAAAACAACAAAATTTTACTAAAATTTTTATACAACCATGATTTCATCTATTAATAAATAAACCTTTTCAAGTAAAATTCAACTAAACATCCAACATATAAATACAAAAAATAGTCTTGCCATTTGTCACTTCAACAATCAATTTCAATTCACATCAAAGAATGTCTTCATGAGATTGATAGCTTCAGATTCAAAAAATTTTATCAGCAAAGTTTTTTTTACTCTTCTTTTCAATTCACTTTTTTTTATATAAAAAAATAACCTCTGCATTGTCAAATAATATTTTATGAATTGCATTCAATTCATGAATATAGAAATCTGAGTATTGATATCTACTTTTAACTGTACTTTTATGAAGTTTAACTCTTTCATTAAGACTTCACTTACTCTGACCTATATAAATTTTATGACAACTACAAAATATCTTATAAACTACCCCAGAAATAGATTTACAATCAATTGACTGTTTTGAACTTTTTAGTAATAAATTTAAATTCAGGCCTTTCTTTTAGATCACTTTCATCACCCTTCCCCCAATATAAATTATTTTTATAAATCAGTTTACTAATTGATGCCATATAGAGTAAAGAACTATCAGATATTATTTATAATAAAAATTAATTGATAGTATAAATAAAGAATTTATTTCTTTGCCCTATAAGACATCAATCAATAATAGATATAGAATAGTTTTATATTGAGTGGTGTGAAAATGGTCTGAAAGAAAGGCCTGAATTTAAATTCATTACTAAATAGTTCAAAACAGTCAATTGATTCCAAATCTAATTCTGGGGTAGTTTATAAGATACCTTATATTACATTCAAATATTAGCATTTCAAGCTATGTGCATGTGCTTTTGCGAGTGTTAATAATAATAAATGAATACTTTCCTATCCAATACAAGATATAGTATTTATGCAGGAATAAAATGAATCCACTTATTCCTACAACTCAAATGCTTATATATGAGCAAATCTGAAGTACTGGCATGTCTTAATGAAAGAGTTAAAATTCATAAGAGTAGAGTTAAAAATAGATATCAAAACTCTGCTTTGTATATTTATGAACTAAAAATAGGTCATATTATTTGACAAGGCAGAGGTTATCTTCTATGAAAAAAGTGAATTGAAAAGAAGAGTAAAAGAAACATTGATGATAAATTTTTTTGAATCTGAGGCCATCAATCTCGTGAAAACATCCTTTGATGTGAAAGGAAGTTGGTTGTTGAAGTGGATGATGGGAAGACTATTTTGTTTTGTAAATATATGTTGTATGTTTAGTTGAATTTTACTTGAGAAGGTCTATTTGTTAATAAACGAAGCCATGAATTTTAGTAAAAAAAATTTGTTTTGGCTAGTATTGTATTGTTATTTGAATTTCTATTTTATATCCATTCAAATGCTTAATAATGTAATCTAAAATATATATATTTAATATAATTTTTTTGAACATATACAACTGATGTTATATAAAAGCTTTATTTGATCTAAAGACATATAATTTTAAAAAAATATTTTCAGTTATAGCATGATATCTTTTGACATTTTTAAACATTATGATATATTTATGTCTAAATGTTAGTGTGAAAGATGATATGCTACTAATGATTGGTTTATGTGATTATAGAGATATGTGTGGAGAGTGCTTTTTTATCCAATTCTTGATGGCATAGGCTCGTAAAAGGGAATTTAGTCCCCTAACATTTATTCTGACTGTTTTGAGTTTTATAAGACTCGCCATATAACATACAAGAGATCTAGAATGGTGTTTGAGTTGGTCAGGGCTAGATGTATCCCTCCATTGAGTCAGCCCAATTTCCCCCACTCTCAAGCACAGGTTCATGCCATGTTTCATTTCTCTCAAAGAAGACAACCTTAACTTCATCAAAATTAATAGTGTGGCCTGTATCTTTTTCACAATGCAGAACTAAGATATTTATTTCTAATCCTACTTTTATGTACCTTTATTTTTTTATTTAAGCTCAAATTACTCTGACCCATATATATATATGTATATATATATATTGAACATTCACATATATATATATATATATATATATATATATCTCTTCTTACAAAAACAAGGGATAATATACACTACTCCAGAAATAGTCTTCCTATCAAAAATTTCCTTTGTATTATTTAATATATAATAGGGTATATGAGCACAGACTTTCACACAACCCACCACTCTCCACTCCTTCTCATAACTCTGATACACTTGAACACATATATGTCGAAAAAGATAAATAATCACCAATATACATATTTCATGCTAAACTAGCAATCACCAGTTGGTCCAGATTACCATCTCTACAGATATATGCTATAAATGCTCAGATGTATATTAAGATAGCCAATCCTCATATTTTAATGGACAGGCTTCAATCCACTCCACACTCCAACTCTTCAACCGTCCATCCAATTGAAAATCTGATGATAGAATGCTCAAAGGCCACCCTGAGGTCGAGATTCTTGTCCCATCATATTGACCTAAGGTCAATCTGACCCCTCATGTACAGAACATAATGCAAATAGTACATATAAAAGGGAGACAGACATCTCTACTGTGTATAACTGAAACACAGGCTTATTATATACCTGTGTCTATATTTGTAATATATAGGGCATATGAGCACAAACTTTTACACGACCCACCACTCTCCACTCTAATAACACTGATACACTTGAACACATATATGTCGAAAAGATAAATAATCACCAATTTGTATTATTTAATAAGTTATTCAAACTAATACCCGTTTTCCAAGCAATTTTCTTATTTCTAATCAAATTACTATTTTTACATACAATTTTATAAGAAGTCAATTTAAATGGAAAAGAAATTAGTCATATTTTTCTTTATCATTTACATCATTACAAATATTACTATTAAACAAAATACTTTTAACAAATTTATCGGAGTAAAAAAACCCATTTTTTTATATATAAATTTTCTACTGACGAAATAAAATTTAAAATATAATTATGAAAATTTTAAATGTGAGACAAATGTTTTAAAATATTGATTTACGTATCTTAATAAACTTAAGTATTTTAACATTGCAAACTAAAATAATAAGTATTGATGCATAATAATAATTAACGACTAGAAATTACTTGATTTTATATGTGGAAATTGGTTGACAAGTTAAAAATATAGATGGGTTGGAGACATTTAGCTAATGATGTAATATTGATCCCAAGTGTAACATCCTATGAAGCTTATTGTGTTATTAACTTGCTGTTTATTAAATATTTTTCTAAAGGAATGTGGAAATCATTTATGTACTTTTAAGTACGGCTTTTCTTGCAAAATCAGCGTATATATTTGTTAGATATTTTATATATGTACTCTATATATGATATTTACCACTTTGCTGCCATTACTTTTTATTGTGTTCTGATAAATCAGTTTATGTTTATAATGAATTCAATTCATTGTTCCTATCCTTTAATATTCATTACAATGGTTACCACAATAAAGAATGTATACCAACACTATTTGTGTTTGATTTGCCAATTATGTTTACATTCATCTATTTCTAAGATGTAAATTTTAAATATTGTTGGTCATAATATCTACTGAAGTGGAGTTGGGCTGGTCATATTGCTAGAAGAGATGATAATAGACGGACAGTTGAAATTTTGAACTGGATTCCAAGAGATTGTGAAAGACCTAGAAAGAGACCACACGTGAGATGGATGGATGAAATAAGAAAGTGTGCAGGGGTGATATGGAGAAGAGAAGCTAAAGATAGGAAAAGATGGACTGAACTTGGAGAGACCTTCATCCTGCAGTGGATTGATAATAGTTGATGATGATGAATATACCTTATTATTTTTGTCATTAATAAACTTATTTAATTTACTAAACATATACTGATTTTGATTCTTTGTTTATTAATATTTAATAAATAAATAAACGAAAAAATAAATGTAGTGCGTTATATAAAGAGTATATATCTTACATATAAAATCCCTATTTTTTCTGTTGTCTGATTGGCGAATGTAAGTTTGCAGTAAGGCTATACTCCACGTGAACGCATGTTTGTTTGTAAGGCTGTCACGTGTCAAATTCACAATTGAAAAAAAAAGTTTTGGAAAAAAATCAGTATATATGCTTTTAACTATGTACAAAACTGAATAGGTATAGTATTTAAATTGTGAAGATAATGTGATTACAGTAAATAAATTTTTGTTTGAAATGTGATATTTAGTGAAGAAAAAAAAAGAAACCATAGTGTTTTGATTAGCATATAATTGAAATTATATAGTTTGTTTGATATCGTGTAGTTCACAGTAATTCTGTAGTTCTTGCTAATTCAGCCATTAATGTTTGGGGAGCTAATTTAGGAGTTTAATTTGATTATGAGTATTTCATTCTTACTCAACTTAAGTAATTCTGCAAAGTAAAAAAAAAGTTAAAGCAGTCAATTACAACAAAGCCAGCTACATTTCTTGTAATTATTTCTATAATATTAAAAGTCTTTTAATTTATATTAAATCTTAAAAAAATTGTTAAAACATCCAATTAAAAAAGATGGCATTAATATAGATCAGTTACATCTGATATTTATTATAAAAGAGGTTCTGATCTCTGCAACCACCAGACTATTAAAAAAAAACAACTTTGTATTGTTGGTGGATTTAGGTATTTATGTGACCTTGTTAGTAAATTTAACTTTATAAATATAATAAACATCTCCACACTTCCCCAGTCTTTTCAAATTCATATAAAGATATAAAAAAGGACAAATAACCCTCCAAGATGCATTTCATGCTGAACCAGCCCTCATCAGTTGGCCCAGGTCACTATCTCATATATATCTATATATATACTATCATATATATCTCTATTATATGCAAAGTATTTATCTAGAGTAAATTGTTACATTTTCATTTACCATTGTCAAACTCCCTCCACTCACAACTTTGACGCCATCCATTTCAGATAAATACAATAATGATTATTACTAATCATTTTCAAAACTAGAGATTATCTCTAGCACAGATATAAATTTAACTTCTTTTTCTAAGATATATTTCATTACTCTTGTATATTATATAATTAAAATAAGAGAAAAGTCTAGATTTTTTTAATCTAATGGCATATTCTAGCAAATGTTACATAAACTGTACCAAACATAGTCATACTAAAAAGATCGCTGTAAATGACAACTCTGGGTCCTGTTCCATGAATCTGGAATTTCAAACTTTGTCCTTCTATCACTGCATTAAACTAGATTAACGGAGTAAGATAAGATGCTTTCCTGAAGGTTTGTGATGATGGTGTTCAGTTGTATTTTTATATTGGACTATTTCCATCATATGTGCATTGAATGTCTTTAGAAAAAATTAACTTTATTTAAATATTTCAAATAGATTCAACTGTTAGTAATAACACTTCAAACTAGTTAGTATCTTCAAAAACATTTTACAATTGTTTACAAGTAATATTTTTGAAAGGAAAAAAATTAATAGAAAATATGCAAATATTACTTAAAATTTTTCAGAATAATGTTACAAGAGTAGGAGACAAATTAAAAAAGTAGATCTAAAAAATAATAAAAGAAATAAACATTAATAGTAATAGATTAAAAGTTAACAATTACAAATAACTTTGGTCAGATTTAATGCACATGGAAAGAGAATGCATAAAATTAGTCACAGAATTAAACTTAGATGAAGTATTTTTGGTACAAATAGCTTAATGTAAAATCTATATTTGAAAAAAGGATTTTAATAGATAAGTTTTACCATTTTTTTTTATTTAGGAACCTTAGAATTGGACACATAACAAAATAATAATGCTGCAGACCATTTATTAAAACATGGAAATATTTATGTTAGAACTAACAAAAATTAAATAAAGGCAAAATGCATTTGTAAAAAAGAAACAGCTGCCACAGACATCTTTAAAAGAATTATAAAGCCAAAATAAATCTGACTGAACTGACAAAAAGATATGACAAAAATAGACAGCTGAAGTCTTAATCAGGAGTCATATAAAGTGTAAAAGACTAATAAAGAGACAATATGTGATATGGATAATTGAAATTATTTTTTAAAAATAATGTGATAACTGAAACGCACAGGCTTATTATATACCTATGTCTATATATTTAATATATAGGGTATATGAGCACAGACTTTCACATGCCCCACCATTCTCCATAGTATCTCATAACACTGATACACAATGTGGAAAAGTTATAAATAGAATAATTTGCATTAGATGTGGAAATATTATCATTCTGCAATGGACTGATAATGACTGAGAATGATAGTAGTGATATATGTATAAATATGCATATATAAAATGATTTTTATATTCCATTCTGAAAGTCTAAATTTGATTTTATTTAGTAATACAGAAATTTTCTAGTAATAATTTTGAATTAGAACTACTTAACAATATAGAGTATAATATTTAACACAGCATTACGCTGTTGCACATGCGCTTTGAAGATTTTAACTATAAATGAATGAATACTAACACTCAACCACATGATAAAGTTGAGTGTTAGTATTCATTCATTTATAGTTAAAATCTTCAAAGCCCATGTGCAATAGCGTAATGCTGTGTTAAATATTACAGTTTACAAACATCGCGCTATATAAAAAAAAAGATTTATTTAAATATAGAGTATAATAAAGTTGTAATTATATATTTGTCTATACTATCATTATATGTTGGAATTATACTATTATTATGAACCAGAACTCAAGTCGTTTGTTCAGAAATCAGTGATCTGGAAAAAGAAAAGTCTTTCATAAAACAACACTATTCATTTGCTATTATTATGAAAATCTTACCGTAGATGATAAAAAATAAAGCATAAAAAGAGAAAAAAACAATTTCAGGTACTGTAATATATCATACATACCAGGGGTAGAAGACAAATTAATGAAAATTTGCAATCAGAGGATTAACACAGCCGTTAGTCAAGGTCATAGTTCTCTACAAGGAATCTTAACCTCTACATAATCGAAATTGGAAGTGTTAAAAAAGCAGAAAAGTGCATTATAAACTACCATGTAAATGTGGGAAAAACTTTTATCAATAAAAACATATGACTCATTAAAATTTATTAACAAGCACAAAGTAATGATTAAAAAAGAAAAAACAAATATATTTAAAGTAGCAAACCGCATGTGTTCAATAGGAAAAAGACAAAAATATTGGACTGAAATGAAAAAATAAAAAGATGAAAATTTAAAGCAACTGCACATATGATAATACCCAATGAGATTTCATAATGTTTGGAAGTCACTTATTGACTTTGCTCTTAAGAAAAAATGGAAAAATCAAAAGGAATCTCATAGTTAAGTATATAAAATTGTTGCTAATATTGCCTTTGACAGAATAGTCTAGTTGGTTAGAGCAATACCTTACATTTAATATTTATAAATCTAAAAGTTTCAGGTTTGGTTCCCATGCTAGTCACAGGTCAAGCTGAAAAGCACAGGAACATAAATTTATTTGAAACAATGTGTTATACTCATTGAGTGTATTTAAAAAGTTTGAATTTTTTAAAACACATTTAACATTTAATTCTAGATGATGAAAATAATCCAACATATAATTACATGTTAATGTCATTATGACATATATTTAGACAAATTAGAGATAAAGCATATTTTCATGAATAGCAAAACCTTACTCACAAAGACAGTTTTTAAATCTCAACTTAAAATAATATACTATATATTTTATTTCATGAACAATCCATATTTTTTTAAAGACAAATTAATGTTTTTAATGTTTTAAAAAAGAATGCACATAAACATATTTTTTTAAAATGTTTTTATTTAACTTGAAGAATGATACACTCAAGACAAAAAAAAATATTTTTTTTTCTTGAGTCACAATTTTGGTAAATTTAAATAAAAGTAATAAGGAAGTGAGAGATATCCATAAATTAATTAATTCAGACGGCGCAGTTTGAATTAAACTATATATTCTATTATATAGTGAATTACTTAATGTAAGGATGTCTTTGCCCCACTTTCATTTAAAATTAAATACAACAGCCAAAATTGTGTTACATTATCAATTTATATTTTAATCTAATGCCATTATTACTACATTATATTTTAACGTGAACTTATATTGTATTACATTTTCTTGTTATGTATACAGTTTTTATTATGTAGAAAATAATATATATATATAACAAAAAAACATGTATTTATATAACATCCCCCCCCCCCCAAGAAAGAACGAATCTACAATGGTAAAGACATATTTTCTGAATTACATAAATAAAACAGTAAAAGAATAATAGATTTTTTAAAGTAGTATTTTGCGGTGAACATTGACTATAACTTTAAAGTGGAAGGCGCAGATATTTACATTATAAAAATTATCTTTATAACACGTTGAAGAAGTGCAATATTAATTACTTTCTGTGAAAAGATATGGTTGAATATACATGGCGATGGAGAGCCGGATCAAATACTCAAGTACGGCGGCGGCACATGTGTGGAGATTTGATCACCTTCTCCTTAGAAATATTCAAGATAATAAAATATCGACTTCTTGAAAAAAATAATGTGATTACATTATTTTAGAATGGCTACTAATTTATATATATATATGAGTGTACTTATTCAATTAATTTAATTAATTTAATACACTGTCCCATTCTCAAACAACATTAATAAATAATCTATGATGCAATTAATTTGTATATTGGCTTAGAGTCAGTCTATTATAATAAGAAACCTACTTTTGTTTTTTTTATTTTTTGAGAATTAGCGAAAAATTAATGTTCCCTAATGAGACAGAAAAACATGCATATACACACATACATATCTATTTATTCTTAAATAAAAGAATAAACAAGAATGAAAAATGTATAAAAACCCTAACTTTTCAGATTTTTTTTTTTTTTTTTTTACCATTTGGCTATGCCTAACTGAAATTAGGTCGACAATTTCTCTCCACAGAAGATTAACGAATATACAAACGTCAATAAACTGTCAAAAGAATGGAATGATATGTCCTATTCTTTTAGCTCAGTTAGTATTCAATTCTTGATTTATTGACATTGTTATAAATCAAAAAATGAAACTGTATGTCAGTTTATTACAGCATAAATCTTCTGAAATCACTATTTAGAGAATACGGGCAGTGCCTTAGATTTAACAAGCTCCAAAGACCAATGAAACATCAGTTTAGTAAATGTAACTATAAAATAATCATAGAAGACATTATTTACCGATATATAGTGACTGGTGGTATTAAATTTACTAAAGTTTTTATGCTTTAGCCATAAGTATTGTGATCTTAAAATAAGTCGCAAAAAATAAAGTGTCACAATGATCAAGCGTTATTATTTGAATTATAGTATCCTCTTACTAAGTTAGCTCATTTTGGTTTGGACAAATAATTTTGTTAGTAGTTGAAAAAAATTATATTTTAATTGTTACGTCAATAATCAAATTTCATGAATCTTAATTCTTTGAAATCTCGGTAAACAAATGATTATTTTTTGTTTTATATGGTTTTATATTTTATCCAGATCTTATGCTGCCGAATCTGAATGTTCTGAAAAGGAACAAAACCTTTGCAAAGAATACTTTGATTCATTTAAGGAATTTCCCATCTTTTTGTTGTGGAAAATTATTTTTGATTACGAACAGGATGCAAGTTCATGTGAAGAGCATCTAAATCTTCTTAAATGTCTTCCGAAATGTAAACTTAAAGGCGAGAAAGATATCAATACTACATTGGATATTGTAAATTTCTACTGTGAAAATCATGCTTCAATGTTTCATTTTTTTTTAGCATTGAAAGTCTGTTTGGAAAAATTAGGTCCATTATGTGCAGCGGAAGCGGAAGCAGAAGCTACGTCGACAATTTCTCCAACATCTCAACTGTGTGACAATTTAAAGAGTGACCAAATATGCATTCTGACAAATATTGTAAAACCAACTATTTGCAAAACTCTTGAGTTAGCTTATGCAATAAAAACATTATTCGACTTAGAAAATATATATTCACAATGCTCAGACCTGATCTTTGATCTTCCAAAACTTCTAACCACTTCATCTTCTAAATTTCGTTCAACAGATTCAACTCCTGATTCAACACCAGTGGAGTCTAAATCGTCATCATTTTTGCTATTATCTCAATTCATATTCATGATTCCTTTATTTTCATATGTATTTTTACAACACTCTTTTATATATTTATTTATTTTAATAAAATATAATTCTCAATTCTATGAATAAGATTAATAATTATATTTTATCTTTACCATTTTCCTAAAAACAATTAGAATCAAGTGTTAGTAAATAAAGAATTTAAATATATCTTATTTAAATAATATTTTTTAAAACTGAAACTAATTTTTAAAATAACTGAACATTAAACTGTCAAGGAGATCGTATAGTGTTTAAGTATTGGAGGAATCAAGTTGCTTCTTAAAGGATCTTTTAGTTCTCAAATTGATAAAACATCAATGCAACTTTCAGCTTTCAAGACCATTACTTTCCCACACACACATATTACTCCAATAAATGGATTGATTTAAAATTCATTAGTTTGAATAATGAAATTAGAATTAAAAAATGGCCTCTACATAGTAACTAGTACAAAATTGGCCGAATTTGGCTTGAATTATTACCTGTCATCTAATGATTTTATTATATTCTAAAATTACTGAGATATCATTTAAATATAGTCTTTTTGAAATGTGCAAAATTAATAACTGATCTTTAAAGAAGCTTATGTCTTAGCACATCCTAACTATATATTATACAATGAAATACACATTGTAAAAACATGCAAAACTTTAAAAATTGAACTTTAAAAGATTTGTTAGTCAGAGCCTTACCCTTTTATGTTTATGCATTATAGAAATGTAGTTCGAAATGGGCTGAGAGTTTAAACATATAAGCAAAAATTTTACAAAAAAATGGTAGTTATTGTAGGTAGTAATTCAATAGTTAAATCAGCTCAGCATTTGTCCGTAATCAGAAAACAAGGAGTGTAGTTTTTCTTATCTGGTAGGTAAAATAAGTTTTTATCAACTTGTTTGATATCAGATTATAGCTAATATATTTTGAGTATATATATTACTGTATCTCATTTTTCTTATCAGCAATGAAAATTATATTTTATTATATTTTGCGTTTAATTTACCATCTGTGTTCAAATTCTATCAAGACGGTGTTAAAAATATCTAAATTCACATTATTTTACAAAATTAATGGAAAACAATGGCTCAGTTATATTGAATCCTAAGTTATAATGTAATCAAGGATTATTTGAGAACTTATTTCCTCAAATTCGTCACTTAAACTCGAATTTCAGATCATGGGATTGAAGGCCAGTGCAGTGTCTAGTCCATCACGAGATCATAAAGATATTTACTACCCAAACAAAAAATCATGAAGGTAGATGATTGTTTGCTTAGATATAAAAATAATAAATGCGTAATAATCCTAAAAAAGATAACTGAAATTATGAGAAAGAAATGTGTTTTAAGATATTAACAGATTAGATAGCTTCAATAAGTAGTGAGTACCTCTTTTTCTTACTATATTTTTAAGTTATGACTTGAATATAGGCAGATCCAAGTAGCTAAGATTATAATTAACATTCTAATTTGTGAGTGTGCATGCGTAGCCAGTCCAAAACAATTTTACCATTAAATAGGATTGTCTAATTATTTTTCATCAGAGAAAGTTACATATGCAGAACACCTTGATTTTATCTCCAAAATATGAATGTTATACTTTTATGGCGTCATTGACCATAGTCAGTCTTTGTCTTTTAGATTAAAATAATCTGTATGGTGCAAAGAATTAGACAATATTTTTAAAAGACATAAATCGTGTTTAGATTGGTATGATTATTAGAAAATTGATTACTTGTGAAATGTTTGACTGTAAAATTCTATATGTAAGTAGTCATCCAGCATAGTTTAACATACTAATAGAGTAATGGATAAAAACTATAGCTTTTTGAATCAAAGCTCTAATAACACTTTTGTGCTAGAACATCACAAAGACTTTTCAGCAACTAAATTAACTATTATTTATTTAATAATCAAGATATTTAATTTACGAGCAGAACTAAAACAGTGTTATTATCTACAACATATAAGAAGTTTCAGAAATAGCATTGTATCCTACTTACACTAACAAAAACTACTGAAATTTGTCATATTCTTAGACTATATACTAAAAAAGTAATTAGATGTTATATCTAGAAAATAGAAAAAAAATCTTACATTTAATTCACATCAGCATTACTGTATAATAGTCATTCAGTAAACTGGTAGCAACATTTAACGTTCGTAAAAGAAAAGATTTATTAATTTTTATTAGTTATAGGTCAAGTGCTTTCAATGTGAAACATAATAGCACTAGTCGGTTGGTTAGGGATGCCATGGTAATTATCGGTGTGAGATTACAGATTTGAATTAGGTATTTACAAATTCCATTTATTGGACAGTTGGATACTATTTTCTTTTTCATCGAGTATGTGGTTGTGATTAATGATAAACCATGCTTAACTGCGTATCTTCCTATCATCTCATTCCATGCATATTAAAGTAACAATTTTTAGATTGAAGACATGACTAATTTTTTTTGTTCATGCTCCCAAAAGAATTATTTATATTTAGGACTATTTTTTGCATGCTTGTATAGATATTTATGTTGAATGACTCTTGTGGGAATTCACTGTGGTATACAGAGGAAACAGCATAGCTGCATTCGATTTTGTATACTATTTATGGCATGTCCTCCAGTGATAGTCTATCTTTAGTATTGTTTAATAATTCATCAAGATTAGGAGGGGTTCAGAATCTAACATTAAATGTTGGAGAATATATGCTTTTTTTTATTTTGCGGGTTAATTTTTAGATGTAGGACATGCTAACCTATGGTTTACTTTTCACCTAGGGTTGGACAGATTGCTTTATATTCTTATAATTTTTTTGTATTTAGTAAGATGTTTTTATTATAGATATGCCACATATGGAGGTGTCTATATTTGTTTTCCTGTGTACTTTATATTTACAAAGCCAACTATGAGTGTTATGAATTTGATGTCCCACATTAAAAGTATGCTCAGCTTTAACTAATATAAGAATAAAAATAAAAAACCTCCCCCCTCTGACATTAAAATACTGCTACCAGTTTAATACATTTAACAACAAAAAGTATAATAAAGAATATCCATTGTGTGGCAGGTCCTATGTTAGCATATAAGTAATTAACACAATAACAACAAACTCCTTATTTATTTTTCTCTAATGCAATTTATGGTTACATTTAATTATCAGGGTTTACTAGATTTAGTACATTTACATTTTTATCCCCAAACCAATTAATGGTTTTGCTTTTATCATTGAGGCTTGGAGTTCCACTCTTAGGTTTGAATGCTGAGCTTCACTAAGGAAGACCAAAGACAAAACATATTTTGAATATGGATAATATTTGTGTAATCTAATTTTCAGTGCACCATGCTCACACAAGGTGGGATTGATTTCTATCCACTTTTAACACTTTATAAAGAGGATACAATCATGAACATATAGCCAAAAACGTGTGAAAAAATGCATGATTCTTGAAAAGCACATTTTATACTGAACCAGCATTCATCAATTGACCCAGTTCACAATATTTTAAATATATCCTTATTATTTGATTAAGTCAAATAATTTTACTTTTGGGAAATATATGTATTCAAGCACGAGTGCGTGTGCGGCGCAACTGTTCCCAAAAGCTATTAATACAAAATAGCTAACTAAAAATAATAAACTAGCTGAGCGCTTTCAAAGGATCTTGCCTTCATAATCATAGCTTGCTAATACATTTAATGATATGCAAATATGCTAATTCCATTTTTTTTGATAAAGCAAAGCACGTGTCCTTCCTATTTATGGCATCGTTATCTTGTGAGATGAATAAAGCCTCTTTGATTTTTCTTTTGAGGTCATGTCTCTCTCTACACACGATTGTGGGATTGTCCGGAATGCACTCGTGGTGACTTGTGCTCTGGTGCTGATAGAAAACTGAATAGGTAGAAGGATCGTTGCGAGCTCTATTGTATGAATATTTATGTTGTGCTAATCATGTGGCCAAGGATGCTCTGCTTTCCCCATAATATGTGCCTTTACAATTATTGTTGGAACATGCAATATTATATACTGTGTGGGGGGTCTGTAAAAGTGGAGTTTGGTCTTTAGTGTTATTAATTAAATTGTATTAATAGCTTTTGGGAACAGTTGCGCCGCACACGCACTCGTGCTTGAATCCTTATTATTTGTTTAGTGTATGTGCAGTGTCCTCAGCTGTAGCTGAACGATCGCAAATATTAATGCTTAATTATAAATAAGAATCACCGACTAATTTACATTAAATCTTTATTGGTACATAATAATTCACACTAACAACAGTTATGATAATTGATTAACATATATATATATATATACATAATCTGACTGCATTAAAGTTTTAAAGTTCAAATCCCCTTCTCTGCCTACAGTAATATAAAACGCACAGTACCTTGCCTAGGTGACGAAAATAACCCTCGTAAGAGCCACTTAGGGCGTTTAAAATTATATTAAGACCGGTGTGGTCTGCTTTTACTCTAATCGGCCGGATTCACCAACAGGCGCCGAGAACCTGGGATCGCAGTCCGTAAAGCAGCAGCACTCATGAAGAACAAAAGCACAAGGCGCGATATATATTTTTTCCCCCGCTCTTTTTTTTATATTGCCACAATTTGAAATCCAACTCTCGTCACTTCTTTTCTGGAGTATTAATACATTTTCTCGCGTGTGTGTAAACGGCTTCATTTGGTTATTAATTCCCTTGATAATCCAATCTGTTAAACAACGCCTCTGTAAATACTTTATTTAGTTAATGCAGCCCGATCTAATTACTTTTATTTTCACTTAATTAAATGTGTGCCTTTACTGGCTCTATTTACATATGTATACAACAGTGTGTAGAGAGTCAATCAATACGGATTAATTGATATTCATTCTGGGGATGGGATTTATATTTTATTGATTAGACAAGATTACTATAGTTGACACTAAATTAGAAAGCTTCACTTTCTTTATTAAATATATTAATTAAAGATATGCTTTATATTTCTTCCTCTGTCCCGTATATAATATTTTATGGGGACATGTCTATATTTAGAGATATACTTCTTAAGAAGCTTTTAGTATATCCTTAGAGTTAACTAAAATTCTTGAATATAGTTTAGTAGCAAGATGAATTTAAGCAGGAAAAACGTCATTTAGATTAACAAGCTAAAATATAATAAACATTATTTATTTTTTACTTAAAATGTTTAGTATAATATTTTATAAATAAATATGTAGACATAAAAAATTGATTGTTATACATATTTTGAAATCGAAAACATACATTTTTATAACATTGCGTTCATTCCATTAATAAAGAATGCATTTCAGATGCTGATAAAGTACTAATATATTTTTAAAAATTCATTTAATAGATTTTTTCTTTCCAAATCTTGATTTATTTTATAAATCTTTTTTTTTTAATTTCAATTTTTCTTCAATGTTTCAACTATATTATATGGTTATTGTCAAAGATATATTATAACATATACGATTGGAGAGTTTAAGCTAATTATAACTTATTCAAAAGGTCGCACATCCTCGTTATGGATATAAAAAAAAAAAAAAAAATTATCCTCGTTATGGATCAATTGTAATATTTCTTTATTTCAGCTCGCGCGACCACGCTATGCATTAATTATAACCTATATTGAATCTATCTAGTACTTAGACACTTGCGGCCAAGTTGCATGCCAATTGTAACGTTTTAAGGATGGATCGATGGATGCTTCATCGTTCCCAGCTAACACTATTTCTAAAGCCTACTGGGATGATAATGATGGGATAGAACATCCATAATCTTATTTGCCAGGGCGCCAAATTGCAATTTCAATGAGAATATTGAGGTTAAACCTCATTTCAATAACTTATTAATAAATTTCAACAATAATATTTAATGAATGGGTTAATAAATAATCAATCGATTAAGAGGCCACTGAGAATGCATTAAAAATAATAATATTAATATTCTTGGAAATTCGTGGTTATTCTCAGCACACTCCCCATTCACTATCATTAAAGTTCCAATTAAAATTTTGTTCCGATTACAAATAGTTCTATATCCATCTCCACCTTCCTGATCCATCCCTCCATCATCCTCACATTCATAGGTCTATTGCACTACTATCTCTTTCACTATTAAATTTTCTATTGTGATAGCTCATTTCTCCCATTATAATCTCTTTTCAGGGTTTTTTTTTAGAACAATAAGGTGTGGAGATCGAACAAGCTGCTATGGATTATTGGTGATAAGCACCCCTCTCATGATCACCTCCAAGGTTGATCTTGGCTGTCTTTAATGTAGTTTATTGTCTATTTACATTAAAGTTCGAATAATTTAAGCTTCTTCAATTTTTTAGAAATAACATGTTATGAAAGCTTTTATAATTAAAGCAAACTCATAAGGAAGTGCATATAGGGAGGTGTTTGAATACAACGGTTGGGGAAAGGATTTTATGCCCAACCACTGCATCCACTATCACCCAATAACCACCCCTATTCATAATTTATATTTCAACTATATTAAATTACTTGGTAATCTTGAGTATTGCCGTGCCACGTAAGCTGGAAAATTAACCATTTTAAATAAATTTTACCGGATATAAGTTACGAAAATGATGATTCAACTATTGATAATAATATATTGATGCATGATTGGCTTTGAGATGTCTAGATTATAATAACCCACTAAACATTGAGACGTATGCAAATTTTTATTTAAAGTAAATAAATTTTATTAACATACTACAACTCAATACATAATATATACATTCACTTGATGACTCACATGGCTTTCCACTGTTCTACAACCGTATTATGATATATATATATATATAAAACTAAATAAATAAGTATCCCGAAATCAATAGATAATGTCAAGAGGTTTTAAACTATAGGGAATCAGGATTACCATGGAATAATATTAATATCAGACAGATAAATATTATTTATCTTCACATATATTATATTTTTGTTCTCATTTTATCCCAGACATAACGAACATTACCCCTCCCCCCAAGTGTACAATGCTTTGTTACAGTTTGTTTCCAAGGGTAATGCTTCCAATAATAAAATTTAATAATTTTATTTAATTATTTTAATCTAATATTCCCTGCCCTAGGCTTTATAATAGAGATATTTTATGTATGGTGGGATTAAGTTAATTTTAGTTTCTTTTCAAATGTCAACGAATCGGTATCTAGCTCAATCATCATCACACGTGCATACACACTATATTCATGTTCTTATGACAATAATAATATTTTAGTAATATTACCTTTCCAGCGAAGTTCTCAGCTGGCTGCGGATATATTTATTAGATAATTTTAGATACGCATTGCCCACATTGCCCTCACAATATTCGTAGGTTTTATTTAACCCTTAAATTTAATATTTATTGACGTTATTACTCTTGGCTCTTATTGATAAATTAAAATATATCAACAAAACAATGTTCAAGTATACCAATCGCACACACACTATCCGCACTCCTCCTGACATCAAACTGAGTTTGCGACAGTGACCAGAATAAGAGAGAACCTTTTCACTAAGGTTGAGGTATGCTAGGATTTTTATCGCTATTCATACAAAGAGACCTGGGTTTACCTATCAACCTCTAGCCATCAACAAAGAAATCATCTTACGGTGTAGAAAATAACTAAGTGGGGAAACACTTCCACTGTGTTTAAATACTTAATAAATATGAAATAAATATCTTAGTGAATGAGCTAAACTACTTCACTAGCTTGGTGGGGACTCTTTGTCCATCCACATTATATAGGGTCTAACATCAATTTGTACAAGTAAAACTTTCATATCTACATTTCTCTTGCGAAATAGTATACTAAAACATGAGCCAACAATTTTTTCAAGCCTTAATTAGCTTGTATCTAGCTTTAACTTTATGATAATAGTAATAAGAAATGCGCATTAAAATTTTAAAACTACTTCTCCACACTTTTATGGGATAATGATGATGTTTTAGCATAACAGTCACACAACCATCATAAAACATAGCATTAGCTCTAAGCTTTTACAAGAATTCCTGATCCGATCCAAAAACATTTCCCACAACAATATCTCACTCTTTTCATAAAAAAAAATGTAAAGCATTTAAAACAAGGCACATACAGAATGATTTGGTATTAATTTCATCTACTCCTAAATGATAATAATAATAAAAGCATTTAACAGGCACATACCACATATCTTGATATTAATTTCATCTACCCTAAATGATAATAATAATAATGAAAGCATTTAACAGGCACATACAAAATGACTTGATATTAATTTCATCTACCCCCAAAATAATAACAATTACAATTCTAACATGGATTAATTTTAAATGGATATATATGATAAAAAAAAAATTCTCTTTCTCTTTTTTTTTTTTTTAGATTAAATGTTCTACATGAATATCAAATAATAAAAATATACTTAAATAGTTCTCCGGAAGTGTCCTTCAGGTTTCTGGTTTCCATTTTTCCTTTTTTTCTCTTTGGTTTGTTTGTGTGCACACATGGCTTTATGTGGAAAGAGTCCCTGTGATAGAGTTCGATTCCTATGCCAAAATGTACAAAGTTTTCACGCTGCTGAGAAGATTTCCTTATTTTGGTTTCTGTGGATTACAGCTGAATAGAACTTGTTTTAATTTTTAAATATATAAGTCCACTTCTTGTTGTATTTTTCAATTCACTTAGTATTCAGATTTAATGCTTTATATGAAATTATAGCGTTCAGATTTAATGCTTTATATATGAAATCAAAATCAAAATTTAGATTTTTTTTCTGTAGTTTAAATTCTACCATTTTCCAATTTCTGATAACTTAGTGCAAGACAAATCATAATGTTGAGTATTTTTCTGGAAGAATGATGTGCACCAATAAAAATTTACTCAAGAGTCTTTTTTTTTTTTACTTATACTATTAAATTTGGCTAAGTTTGTTTCAAGAGACAGACAGAATAACTAACAATAAATGATTTCTTTTTCTCTTTTCTTTCTTTCTTAAAAAAATTTTTCTTTAATTCTACACAAGGCTTCTCTATGATGAGAGAACTTGCAAAAGAGCGAGATAACCAATAAGAGAGACCACCCAAAAGAGATTCCAGCCCCCCAACAAAAGAGGAGCTCTTATAGTGTCTGGCTTCCTTCATTCCCCCTCCTCCCAACAGTGACCTTCCAATAACCCTTTCAATGTCTCATCAGTGTTTTCCAGATTAATTGCCTATTGTTTATTTTTCTTGTTATTTTAAACTTCTGCCCTCTTGAAAAACCACCTGCCAAATTCATATCTGCATTCCAATGGATAATGACCAATTAATTTTAAACTTAAATTCCTGTCATTATTGATATCACTTAAATCACTTTAGTAATTTACTTTGGTAATTCTATTCTCATGGAAATCATCCCAAAGAATAAATGACAGAAAACTTTCCCCCAGAATAAATAAGAGAAAACTCTTTTCCTCCCTTTTACTTTTTCGTTAATAATAATAAAAACAAATGTATAGCACCCCAACTTCAAATCCAGAATCTTGACCAAAATTTTGGCTGCTATGAATAAACTATTAAAATGAATTATTTTTTTCTTTAAAGGAGTTCCCCACGAGATTATTATTTAATTGTAAACTTTATAATTAAAATCTACAACTATATTAAATACACACACACATGTCTCACATATACAATTGTAATTAAACCATTGTTTAATATTCTAATTCTTGATTATTATTTTTTTACAATTTAATTTTATGAACTATTTAGTTCTAATCTGTCAGTGTAAAACTATGACTATCTATTTTCACTCTCTAAAGTAATTTTATAAATCGCTTACCCCCTCCCTTCTTTCCAATTTCCAACTATTAATTTGATGTATAAATATTGCTTATGTAATGAATTATATCTTTAATATTAAATTGTCCCATAAATTAACATTAAATAAAATAATCTTTTGCCTAGAAATCTTTTAATGACAAATGTTTAGATTGCCTACCAAATAAAACATATGCAATCCTTAAGAATATGGGTTCAAACCTAGCATTGGCTAGAAAGTTTGCCTATTGAAGAAAAAATATTTACAACCTATGAGGAAAATTTTTATTAAATATTGTCTTACAACAACTAATTCAAAAAATGGAGTCTTGGGCAAACCCAAGGGCTACAATATATATAAATGAACAATATTTTGTTTATTTAATTTTTTTTAAGCAGCTAAAATGATATACAAATATGTTTAAAATAGAACTAAAATGAGATTCAAGAAGAAATTAAATTTTTTTCATGATCAGACTGGGATTTCACCTCATTATATTCCACTGGACCTCCACTATGCTTTGTGAATAAAAATGAAGACCACTAAGCTTATCTAACCTGGACATCAAATATTTGAACTACTTCAAATAGATTTCGTGAAAATGCATAAATAATAGTCATTTCAAATAGTAGAGATGGAACTTGTAGAAGAATATTATAATTCCATATCAACTCTTTAATATATATCAGAAAGAAGAAATAAATGACAACTATTTTTTGTAAGGTTTATATTTAAAAGATTGTTTGAACTTTATTCTAATTGTTTTGAGTTTATATTCAGCATTTGTAATCTGGATATTATGTATAGAGCCAGCTTTTAAAAGAAAAAAAAGGTGGGGGGTTACTCCTTATTATATATGTAAATAATATTTTAACAACTTTTTAATATGTGCAAATATATATTACTTTATACAAATTGTTTTATTTTAAAAAGAAAGAGTGAAGAAATAAAAAAATGTAAAATGCAACGTTTGCATATAAATTGTCTATGTCTTAAATAATTATAATTAATGATATAATTACATCCACCGTCCATTCATATATAGTTAACCCTATATGATTACTAAGAATTAGATTTTGTATAGATGAATTTATATATATGCCTTTATTGTTCACTGTTAAACAGTTTACATATATTCATATCCATAAGGAGAATATATTCATATCTAGTTTTCTATGAATTAGAGATCGGTATAAGAACGAATCATCTTTGTATATATTGTAGTTTTATTAAATTAGGATTAGGACCTAGCCAGCTACCACATATTTATTGTTAAGTAAAGATGTTTTATTGAATTAGAGAAGGACTAAAAGGTTACTCCTATAGCAGTTGTACATTATTGAATTAGGATTAGAATCGAAAAAAAGACCATTTCTCATAATTATTATTATAACGATAATGTTAATATCTCTCCCATATAGACCATATGTATGTGTTGATACCAAGAAACATTGGTTCATACATGCTTAGAGTTGTGTCTTAAGTTTAGTAAAGTTAGGGTTTGCTATACAGTGAATATATATTATTTATAGTTATATGGATATTATAAGGTAAATAAATATAGATTATTAATGTGTAAAAATTGTCTTTCTGCTTGCATATAAAAAACACAATAATGTATAATGAAACTATAAGAAAGACCAATTGCATATCACGGCAATAATATGGAGAATGCCACTTGAGGAGTTGCAATCTTGGTTGAGACGGCTTGTCAATATTGAGGTAGAAATGTGACTATCCCTCAATCAACTTGCAATTGGCTATTCTTGCACATTTTTATATATTTCCACATAAGCTAAAACTATTCTATACTTCAATAATAGATTCTCATTCAATAAAACTTTTTTTTTCAGGGTTATTCAATAATATGTGTACTCTTAGTCTTATTCTATTTTATTAATAAAAATCTTTGCAATTATAATTGTTTCTTACTATGAGAACTCATTAAGGATAACTCAGTCTGTGTTCTAAACATAGGCTGCAAATTTGAATACAAAGTTGATTAATGATTTATCTTACGGTTTTATAAAATAAAATAAATGCATGGATATAAAGTGCGTTTGTGCATTTTAGGAGATGACAATGTAAAAAAGATTGGTATTGTTTGGTTAGCTGTACCCCAGCCACTAGAGGCACTGTTTCTGTGTAAATACACAGAAATATCCAGAGTAGGAGTCAAAAAGCAACACAGAAATATCCAGAGTAGGGGCCAAAAAGCAACAGGCATTTCTGCTTTTTGGCCCCTACTCTGGATATTTCTGTGTATTTACAAAGAAACAGTGCCTCTAGTGGCTGGGGTACAGCTAACCAAAAAGTACCAAAAGATTTTATGTACATCATCATCTTACCCAATATCTTTTATATTTCAGATAGCATTAATACAAAAATGATATATTTAATCCAAATAAATTTTATGGGTATCTCATATATGACAATGTTTCTTTAATAACGCCAAAAAAGAAATATTAAAAAAATAACAATCTTAAAAAATAACAACTACTTTATTACATAATATAAAATAAATAATAAAAACTAATAATAACAAAAAGAAAAATATATAAGATATCTAATAAATATTAATATTTGTTTTCTAAATCTAATTTGAACTTCAAATATGAAAAATTATGTTATCAGACAGTGTTGTGGAGACACTAACATTAAATAGAAATAGGTTGTTTATTATTTTTTTTAAAAAGTAATGCTCAATTCAAAAACTGGAAGATTATAATCATCATCATAGCGATTCATGATAAATGCTCTATGTGATTCTTAATTAATTCACTAACTGATCATCTATTAATCAAACTCAATAATACTGGAGGAATTTTCACTCTTTTAAAGAAGCAAGTACAATTATTGCTTAGTGTACCTAAATAATAATTACCCCAATGGGCTTATTTATTTTATCTCAAGATCTTTTACTGGATTTGTTTTCAGGTTTAAACGTTAGGAGTGCTATTCTACTAACAAAATATAATTAGATCATTAAGATGGGTTGTTACATACTATATAATAGTGAAAAATTAATTCTAACATAAAGCATAAAATATTCCTTACGGTTCTACTCATGCAAATAAAGATGGTTAACTCTGTTCAATTGTGAGGTTGAAGCATAAAATATTATAAAACTTATAATAATTGCAATAAAGCATAGTTTTATATAAGTTTAATAGTCACTTACATTTATCCAATCTAAACCCAATGTAAGTCACATTTAATATCAACAATCGTAATGATAAATAAAAATATCTGTATTTGGGCATAGTAATATCTGAAAAAAAAAATATTATATTAACAACAACTATAATATTAACTGAAAGAAGTAATTGTGAGAAATCACATTAAATAATTCCCGGTTTCGTGCACAATTAATTTCATTTTTGTAATATAATCATTTCTGGATCAAACATAAAAATTAATCAATTTCATTTATCAATCAAGGTAAGTTAGATTCAACACATTAATTCCTTTTAAGATTGCTTATCACTTGCACGTTTATCACCCCCCCCCCATATGTCATAGCATCGGCCCGGAGGCGAACCCGCAACAACCGTCTGCAACCAACTGCTTGCTTGCAAGGCGGCTACGCTGACCGCTCCGCTAACAACGCTTGACACATTTATCACATTTAATATTTGTTTTGATGCTAAATATTTAAGTATCATTCAATAAATAATGGATTATAAAGATAAATATTTACCTGAATTATATATTATAAAAACAAATATCAAAACGTTTATTACATTTAATATTTGTTTTGATAATATATAATTCAGGTAAATATTTATCTTTATAATCCATTATTTATTGAATGATATTTAAATATTTAGCATAGATAATCCATAATGCATTTTTTTAAGCACTGGATAAAAATTCTTAGTTTGTTACAGAAATTTAAATCATTTGAACAGTTGTTATAATTTTATCCAAAGGATTAGCGTCCATTACTTTTTTGAGATATATAATTAATCTATTCATTTACGGATCCTTAATCCATGATGCCAGTAATTCTGATCATATTTCTCATAAAGCAAATAAATAGTTTATCATCCATAAGAACGTGATTTTCATTATTTTTTGAATCAAGGTTTGTTTCTCTAAGAGACATATTTATGGAGGCACATTTGAGGTGAAAAATTATTCGAAGTTTTTCCTTACATAATTAAAGATGAGATAAATTTGCACTATTGAGACTTAATATTCACATTTTCTTTAAGTAAAAAGAAAATTATTTTATAGCATTTTGAAAATAAACATTAGCAACTTATTTGAAGTTAATAAATATACTTTTCTAATTATAACAGCTATTTAATAATATTTCCAATTGAAAAAAATTCCAGCGATTTTTGGTGAAGTTGGGAGGCAGCAGGTTCCATAAGTTAATTTATCTATTTTTTCACTATTAGTTGCCTATAATAAATGAGATTTCATGCAATAAATAATTAATGAACTAGTCAATGATGGTTCTTGGTTTATTTGTTGTTATTCATCAGTCTCTTTACAATGATGATCAAGTTATTTTGTCTAGCAAAAGCAAATACCTAGCTGTTTTTAGCCAATCATCATGTAGATTGCAAACAATATGGCTATTTAAAAAATTGAACCCGGTTAAGTTCTGACTGCAATAAAATTTGTAAAGACTATCTGGATTTTCCAAACATCAATTTTTATATTTGTTAACATATGATGTCTGGATAATGGGGTTTCTTGATTTGTCCAGGAAATATCAAAAGTGATCATCATAGTAACTACTGGGATAAATGCTAGATGCTAACATTTTTGAAATAAGGCAATAATATTTTAGAATTACCATTTAAAAATGAAAAAAAAAAAATTGCAGTCTTTTCCAATTGCTTCAGCTTTTGTTTCTGGGATTTTTTAATTAATCATACCATTCTTTAAAGCAAATATATTTATTTTATTATTAATTGCCTTTAGTGAGTATTTTTGCAAGCTTTATATTGTAATATGCATATTTTTTATATATGATTTAATATACAATTTTAATTTTAAAAAATCCATAGATGGCAAAAAAAAATCAAAAATTCAGCAAAATAGCAGAGATTTAGCTTCACCCTGACAAGTACTTCCTTTGTAGTCCTACAATTTTTTGATGTCACCATTTTTACAACATTGTTTAGAGAAAATAGTTCGAATAATGAAAAACATGTTTATTTGTGAATTTATTACAATTCTAAATACTTTTTATACAATAATTTATACAATATTTATTACAAATCAAAATTATAAATTACTAATTATTTATTTTGAATGGAAATACTTTACCTTCAAAAATAAAACATTATATTAGGAGACAGTGCACATACAGCCTAAAGCTATTTAAAAGATTAGCTTGCTAAGTAAACAGTTTAATTATAATAATGAGTATAAACATATAATTTTGCAATAAATATTGAAAATTTTAAAACTTTTAAAACACAATTCATTAGATATGAGAAATAAATATTCATTCAGATTTTTTTAAAAAAAAAGACAAATAATGGAGATTTTGTTGATTTTGTAAAATGAAGATAGTCTTTTTAGAAATGTTGGTGTATGAAGCTTTTTGTTTCCATTACAAATTCAATTTTCCAATATTTTCAGAAATCAAATTTGAACATTTAGAATTTATTTCAGTAGTGAACAAAAATATCTATCAAATAAAGTCAAATTTATAAATTTATGATAAGTAATAATGGTTTAATCTTAAATTTTATTGTTGAATGTGAGAACAAGGAAAATGATGACATGTTTGAAAAGTGTTAAAGGGTTTTAATATTACATTTATTTAAAATAAATAAGTCATAAAACTATAAAGTTCTCAGATATTTATTCAATGAAATTTAAATCTTTTAATGAATATCATTAAATTGATATTCTAGCAAACTAAATCAAGCTTTGCTAAATCTAAAATCTAAACACATAAACTTCCACATATACACAAATATAAAAATGTAAAAACTGTTTATTCTACACATAAATAAAAATGTAATCTAAATATAATTGCTTTTCCTCAAAATATTTTAGTGTGTAGTAATGTTAAATTTATAATTTTATTCTTTCTTCTGTATTAAATTGTTTGTTTGATGTGTGCAAGCAGTTCTATTTGTTTATACTATTTGCTATCTCTGTTCCTTAACAAAAATAATGACAAAATATATGCTATGTACAAGCATACAATAATAAAATCTGTTTGAAAGTCATTCAAAAAATGTTTTAATAAAATTATATTTTCTCATAAACATTAGTATGATAGACTATTAAACATGATATTGATTATATTTTATGCTATACAACCAATGACAGTGATGAATACATTTGATTAACTATAAAAATTAAAGCCATCAACATTTTTATACTTTTTTTAAAAAATACAATAGACAATTTACAGTGATACTCTAAGGTTATAATAAAGATAAAATAATTTTGTCAAAAGAAATTAATGTATATAATTTAATAATATTTTATGATGAAACTTTTATATATAATGTGTTAACTTCATTAAACGTAAGATTGTGTGATCTACCTACATTCATCGGGAGTAACTTGTGTTCTCTGTGATCTAACCTGGTATTGTATGTGATAATCACTGTTATTTGGTGAAATAAAATATTGTTTTGAATGTGCATTTATTGGTTTATTCCCTGATATTTAAAGCCATGCGGCACTCATGTAATTTATGTAAATAAATAGAGAAAAATGTAAATAGTTGAAACATGTTTGTCTGACCATTTGCAAAGAATTTATAATTTCCAAATACAACATAATAAAAAATACTTTTTCACATAAAGTATAAGTTTATAAACTTACTTCTCATTCATTTTTATATGTGTCTACATATATATGAAATAAAAAAAGATTCATAAAGTAAATTAAGGTTTGAAAAGAAATATTGAAATTAATGTGGCATATTTGGAGAAAAAATGTTAAAATATATATTATTTATTTTATTAAAAAATACTAATATTGTCTCAATGTCATTCTGATATATTGGAGATATGGCCCAATAGTCATCTTGGCATAGTGAGAGCAAAAGCAATTGCCTACAGCCATGCGTGGTAGATTAAGATTGGTTCAGACATTGAATACTACACTAAAAGATGCAAAGAGTGTCTGCTATTAGCAAATGTAGTACAGAAGAAATTTATTCCATGGACCAAACTTGAGAGAACTTTGAATCATGTACCCATTGTTCATGTAGAACCATTTAAAAGTCATATATTTTAATAGTGCTTTAATGCTAACTCTAAACAAGTCAAATATACCATTGAAATTTCCAAATTATATCCATTAGTTCCTGATGAGAGATTGCATTCGAACTCATGCAAAGATCTGTGCTGAAAAATGTATTGCAATAAAATTTCAAGCAACTTATTGCTATGAACCACTATTATATTGAAAAACAAGATAAAACTGACGTTATATTATTTCCCATTGCATCATATAACTATGTAAAACAATATAATGCTTGACAAGGCATTTTTGATCAGCATCATATGATATAATAATTTTGGCATCAAACCCTGATACCAATATCCATACTTATTAAATCTTTCAGATCACATTCTGTAGGCCAATTTCCCCCCAATAAAATATGTAATCAAAAGTAAAAATTTTATAAATAAATATATCTGAATTTTACATAGTTTCTACTCTTAACTGCTGCATTATAAGTAGAATAGGAAAACCAGTTAAAGTCATAATTGGACAGCATTTTTTATAGCTTTGCAAATATTTAGGAACTTGGGATTTACTTCGGAATTATCTATTAATATAATTTCATTTGATATCTTAAAGCCTACAAGTAATTTATTTATAAATGGTCTTTCTAACAACATAAATTCCATATCACTATCTTTATTTCAATTTTGCATTTCCATTGGAAGTATCTTTTTTGAAATTCTGAATTATGTTCTATATATGGTAATGTTAACAGATTTTTTTTTTTTTTTTTTTGAGGCTATAAACTTTTCGCAGGTGATTTTTTTTCTCATTTAAAAAGCTTCAAATTTAACTATACCTGCAGGAGGAGCTTATTATATGTTTGGCTTTATATATATATATTTTAAAATGGTAAATATTTATTAATTGAAATCAAACTCACACAAGAAACCAATAACATTTAAATAATCACAAAACAGGAAAAATAACTTAAAAACTATGAAAATAAAATCAAAATGCAAAGCTCTTTCATTTTATTATTTTTGGGGAGACTAGTTTTTATTCAAACTGTTGATCGAAGTTAGGTGGAATAGACACGTTAGCTTCTTTAGCCAATAAAGTTTTTTTTTTGTTTTCGTTTCCTTTCAGCTGACAGTGCTGCCTCCCTCTGGAGCCGGATCTGTTCTGCTATTTCATATAAACGCATTTCTTTTTTTGTAAGAGATTTCTGCCTAGTGCTGCCATAGGCAATAACCAGAAGGAGAAAACTCCACCTAGAAAAGTTCCTCAAAGCTAGACATGTATTTATAGGAAAATGACACCTTATTTGCTATGTGCTATTTTTATTATAACATGGTTAAAAAACTAAACAAATTAAACTGGGCACAAAAATGTATATAAATACTTTAGTTCTAATCTATGTTGAGCTTAATCAAACCACACCATAAAAAAATTCACTTAAAGATGAAGGGTTAAACGTCAAGGTTACGCAGAGGCCTAACATTTTAATTGATAAAAACTATTTTATAATAACTAAAACATTCCCTTTAAAAATAACAATAATAATTACTATGGAAAACTTACTACAAAAAATTAAATTTTAAAAAAGGGAATCATGACTTAACTACGCACTCTTAAGGGAGAAACATTGACGGGCGCAGCTAATGACATACCTAGCGAGAAAAAGTCGAAACTGACGCCTGGCTTTATGTATTTTCTTAAAGTTTTAACAAGAAGTATTGGAATTCCAAGTGGCTGAATTATCTTTATAGTTGGCTTTTTTTCTGCAACAATTTGAAGTAAAGATAATGATTGTGTAAAAAAGTTAGGAACTCAATCTTATGGACACATTTTAACTCTTTCAAATATAAAAAAATGATTCAAAAGATGAACCCAAGATATTTGTTGCTGTGACTCTTTAGTTTTAATCCTTGGAGGAAACTTTTAGACTCTATACTCATATTGTTAGGCTTTTTAGTAGGACCCTTGACAATTAAAATAACCAATCAGAACATACTATTTGTGCAAAAAGACGCTTTCCTGGAGATAATTCATAAAGTATGCAACCAAGAACACTAATTTAAAGGTCATCTACAATGGTGTCTTTTGGTGGAAATTAAAAACTATAGTATTCACTATCATTGTCCTAGCAAATCCCAAATCTCATAATTTAATGATACTACTTTTTCCTAAAAAATATTTTTAAGTTTTATATCAAAGTAAAAAATCCAATATGCATGAGGATAATAAAGAGCAGAAATTAATTGGCAACTGCACTTGACTTTGTGGTAAATTTCCATCATCTGCCAGAACCTGAAATAATTCTTTTTTGGCACAATCTGTTACTGCAACAATCAAGCGTTTAAATTCCTTCTTCATCAGTTTCAAAGCTATCCAATATTTCTATGATATTTTATGTTGAAGACATCATAATTTTTATCTCTGAAATGATGATGGGGGGGGTAGCCTTTTTTTTAGAGTGATCAACTATGAATAAATTTAATTGCTATAATCTACATGCTATTACTAACAATTGAATATATTACAGAAATGGCATCGGGTCAGCAACATCTCTTCTAATATATTTCATCCTTTCTTCCTTTCTTTATAAGCTCCCGCAAAAGATTTTTCTTAAACTAATTCCGACACATGGTATTTGTCCATTAGTGATCTTTTAGATGACACAATAGGAAAAAAAATTGGATGCAGGATCGAACATACACTTCAACAAAAAAGTAATATTATTCACAGTAATGTTATTTTTGACAATATGACAGAGCTACGAAAGCGCCTAATGATCTAAAACAAATATAACAAAAATCAAGTGAAGATAAATAAGCAAGAAATCTTTCACTGAAAGATAAACTTCTGGGTATGATATACAGACAACTTGAAGCCAATCATTGCATTTTCTTATTCAAATTAATCAATTACCCGTTTTCATCTTGGGATAATTTAAACAAAAATAATTTTATTAAGAAGATTTTTATCAAACTTCCACAAAGAAACTATTTAAATGTTAGTTTGTGTCTCCAATCAAGAGTTTACAGTGTCCACAGAAAACTGACTCTTCCATTCTTTTTATCACTTTCAGTGGAAATAAGAAAATGAGCTGGGTAAAGCCATCTAGTCCTCCTATTTCTTTATCACTCCAATGACTTTTTTTAAAATTTATTATTAAAATCTCGTTCTCTGAAGTGATTATTATTTCATGTGGTTTTTCATTGTTATATTCTTTGTTTATTGAACGCTTTATAAATAATAACTAAATATTAATCATAAGCTGCGCGTTTATAACCCAATGCTTGTCATAAAACATATATAGGTTATATTCATATAAACATGTGTGATTGTTTAGTATAAAACTGCTATGTACAAACATATATTTGCATGTTATATACAAACAATAAATGAGTACTTGGATATTATTCCTGTAATACGGTATCAAAGATGCTGTGCCTTTTCACATTCGTATCAATCTGCCACACACAGCAAACTAGAGTAATCAATGGATGCCAGAAGGCTTGTGCATAAAATCCCCATCTAGTGCCTACTCATCCAATATCCCCAGACTAGTTTCTGGCTTGTGGCCTTTGTCAGTGAGGAGCCTTGGATCTGAGAGCACTGCACCTAGATCTTAGGATCTAATGCAACCCTCCAGCAGCCACCTTTTATCTCCACTTAACTACAAAACTATGAGTCTTAAACTGAAAACACCTTAATGTTTTCAGTCCAAGCTCATTAGCTTATATAGTGGTGTCTTTAATAACCATAGCCACCACTATTCTATTAGGAAGAATTGGTTTTAGGCCAATAAACATCACATGACCACCACTTCTTATGCTTGTGTATAACTGTTGTCAAAACAGGCAAAACTCACTATACGTATTGCCACACACAGCAAGCTAGAGTAATCAATGAATGCCAGAAGACTTGTGCATAAAATCTCCATCCATTGATTACTCTAGCTTGCTGTGTGTGGCAATACGTATAGTGAGTTTTGCCTGTTTTAATAACAGTTACACACAAGCATAAGAAGTGGTGGTCATGTGATGTTTATTGGCTCGTATCAATCTGCTGATAACTTTGCAATCTTTTGATCTGACAAAAATAACATGTACACGGATCTTGTACACGATATTTTTCACAAGATTTTGGAAAAACTAGCATGTACCCGGATTTTGTACATGATATTTTCTCAAGATTTACAAAATTATTGGCAGGTTGACATGAATATGAAAAGGTACAGCATGTCTAATACCGTATTGCAGGACTAACTTTAACATGTTCACACACAAGCAAAACAATAGAAAAAGTAAACATATGTATGATTGGCAGGGTACTTGGGTATTATTCCTGCAATACGGTATTAGATGGTGTGCCTTTTCACATTTGTATCAATCCACTGATAGCTTTGTAATTTTGTGATCTGACCAAAATAACGTGTACACGATTCATTTCCCCCAAGAATTGCGAAAAAGTAACATGTAGGCCGATCTTGTACATGATATTTTCCCAATATTTACAAAGGTGTCGGCAGGTTAACATGAATATGAAAAGATACAGCAAGCTCTAATAGCGTATTACAGGACTAAAGCTAACATATTCACACACAAGTAAAACTATAAAAAAGATAAACATATGTACGATTTGCAAGAATAAGTGCATAATAAAAAACAACCAACATTTTAAAGCAAATAAAAATTATCTTAAAAACTACATTTTCTCGCACCCGAAAATATATTGAATAAAAAGTACCGAATAAACTCACATATGCATAAAATAGTGACTAAAAAATAATTTTATTAAATAATATTTACCACAAAAACACATAAAATATACACAAATGCTACTTACACTGTAATAAATAACAGGAATTAATTGCGCTCAAACAACCGTTTTAACACAGAAAATGGACACCTGAACTGAAAAATTTCCCCCCAAAATGAATATGTGATTGCAAACTTTGTCAAGAAAAATACTCAGAAATGTCTTTTTTTTTAAAAAAAAACAAGAAAAAAAAAAAAGCAAGTAATTCAGATCAACAAAGAAATATAAATTATAAGACTTTTATTACCGTTAACATTCAGAACAACGCCTGTTCACATCTATCCCCATCTTTCCCCGCAAGCTAGGGGAGATTAAAGAGAAGTAAAAAATATATATTTTAAAACTTTAAACCTTTAGGTTTTAAGTTGTATCTATCAAAAGAATTGCTAAGTGTTCCAACATTTGATGGCTGATACTGCTCTTAACAAGCCAAAATTAATTCCATAAATGAATGAAAAGTATTATAGATGGCGTTTATTACTGAAGAACTTGACCATTCCTGCTAGACAAACTTTAAAAATATTTATCTGACAATGTTTTTAATTGAAGAGCTTTTTTCATAGGAAAAAAAAAACATTTTTTATTACTGTGCAATAATGATATTAGTGGATTTATATTGTGGAGTTTCATACTTAATTAAATATATGTAAACTTCATATCTTTTAGCATTTTGTTTTGAAAATATATACATGTCTATCTTAATGATGTAGAGGCTGAGTAAATTGTGTTGACAGAAGTGAACTATTAGTAATGTTGAGATGTTATCATGTTGCCTAATTATTATACCTGATTTCTGAATAAAAATTTAACATATATATACATCATTACCATCACATGATTCTCTTAGCTTATATTTAATAATATGCACTAACAGTAGCATTCCTAGTCTACCTCCTCTAGAGCCATCTTTGTATGCTGGAATAGTCAGTGGATATCAGCTGGCTAGTGGTAACCAAATCCCCAGACTAGTTTCTTCTTATTGGCCAGAAAGTGACAAATCTTTAATATGGCTAACAGAATTTCTAGGCATTTGGTCGATGTATAAAAACTTTTGACTCTCAAAGTCATATTATAGCATACTGCTGTTTTATGGCTTTGTTTTTCTTTAATAAGCAATGGTTTGCACATGTCCATTCAATAATGACTCTCACTTTTTACACTATTCAAATGAATGAATGTTTCATAAAGTTGTTGATATTTTTTTTATAACATATCTCTTTTTTTCTAATATTTTTAATAAATCAGTAAATAGTAATTAAACAAGCAAAACACTCCATACACTATTGCCACTCAGTGCAAGCCAGAGTAATCAATGGATGCCAGAAGGCTTGTGCAAAAAATCCATATCTAGTGCCTACTCATCCAATATCTCCAGACTAGTTTCTGGCTTGTGGCCTTTGTCAGTGAGGAGCCTTGGATCTGAAAGAACTGCACCTAGATCTTAGGAAGAAATGGAGATCATATGATAAATAGTAATTAGTAAATATGTAGCATATAATTTATTCACAGCCCAACAAAGTTCTATGATTCATAAGTCAGATTATTAAAAAATCCTTTTTAATCAATTTGTAAACAATGAACATTTTCTTTTATTAATATCGATTCATTGACCACTTTTTGTGTTTCAAAAGGCTTTATTGATCTATGGGGTTTACAAAAAGGAATAAAAAAAGAAAAAGGAGACACAAAAAAAAAGAGAGAGAAAATAACAATCTTGATCAGAGCTTACAATTTTCTTGATCGTTACATCAGTTTATAACACTCTACATATATTATTGCATCAATATCCCTTTTGTTATTATTTCTGGTGATCTAGTATTTTGGTGATGGCGAGTCATTTTTATAAATTGGAATGAGATCGCATTAGTGACGAGGTGTCTGAGAAAATTATTAGATGATGACATTTTTTCATCCCTTGTGCTTATGATATCAATTTTGTTTCCAAATGTATTTGGGTTTCTTCCATACATGAATGTACATCTGGTACACCATAGTGAGTATAGTATAAATGTGCTTGTGCGAATGTGTCCATAAATACCTTTTTCAAAGGTATTGAGAAGTGTTTGTATTCTGTACTCCTTATTTTTAAAAATTTTGGGAATGTCCCACTGGATATTATTATATATGGGGCATGTGAATAATAAAAGTGATAGGGTTTCTGATTCTCTCTGACACAGCATACATATATTTTCAATATTTATATAATTCCTTTTGTATCTACAGAAGTGAAGAGTCTGAAGCCACTCAAGATTTAGTTTTAAGAGAAAATCGTAGAACATTCCAATGACCAATATTTGAAATTTTTTGTCAACTTCTTATTTATGTTTAGATAAGTTTTGCCATTATCATTGGAAAGGAGGTTGCAAACTGAATATACCTCCAAATATTGAATTTTATCCACAGGGGCGCAATAGGTAAGATTGGGAATGCTTTATAGCGGAGGAATTAACTTGTTCCAGAAATTATTTGTAGGTGGTGGCCTGTCTGAGATTGTGATTTTGAGTGCAATTCCTAGATATGGGAAAATTTTGGCGCATGATGATATTAGATTAAATATTTTTTGAATTTGAAAAATGTTGATAGAATATAGGCCCAGTCCATTTTGAGATAGAATATGCAGAATTAGGGATATTGACACTATTTTGTTTCACAACAATTTTCTACACATTGAATAAATTTTTGTTGTAAAAGATTTTGTGTATATTATTATGGGTGTATTGTATGTAACTCTTGTTATTACTAAGCGATTGAAAAGGGAGACTTTGGTATGGAGTGACAGATTTATTTGATAATTTCCTCTGTATTTGTGATCGATGAATTGACATAAATAAGAAAAATGGTTCTTATTTACTATGACTTGGTAAGTATAGGAGATTTGAACTCAGATTTTCAAGCACCCTTCAACTATCCACACTATCTCATACAACTGATACACATGACCACACACATGTAGAAAAGACAAATAATCACCAATATGGGTATTTCGTGCTAAACCAGCACTCATCAGTTGGTCCAGATTATCATCTCCCAGACATATATAATCAGTGCTAAGTTTATATTAAGATAGCAAATCTTCATACTTTAATGGACAGGCTTCAATCCACTCCAACCTCCAACTTTTCAGCCATCCATATCATTGAAAATCTGATGATGAAAATTTTTTTTAAGAATCTAACTTTTTCTTTCATATTTTAATCTTATCTATCTATATCTTCTCTCCCCTCTCTTTCATTTTTCATGTAGGTGGAAAAAAATGTTTTATATCGTTTTTTAAAAATATGTGTTTTTGATAAACCAACAAAAAAATAAACGAAAACAACAAAGGCAACAAAGTAATTCAATAACGAAATAAATATGTAAAATTGTAGCAGTTTGATGACAATTTTAATGTTTTTGATATCGTTTAGTATGAAATTGCAAGGTTTATTTGATGTTCACGTTTAAAAATACGTTTTTCAACGAGAAATAACACTCAAATATCAGGGTTTATTTGATGCTCGCAAGATTACACATTTATTGGGTATTAAAAAGGCCTCCTATTTTTTTTCGTTGCAGGAATAATACCCAAGCACCCTTTTATTATAGTCTTCCTGCAAATAAATTTGTAGGCATGAGAATTACTAAAGATTCATACATTTGTAAGATGCCAATGAATTTATAAATCAATAAATATTTAATTCTGTAAATATGTAATTTAAGATCTAGGTGTTTATAACTTAAATAGATGAACCAATACCTTAATAAAAGAGAATCAAATGATGTACTTATTAATAATATTATACACATTTATTAACATCATAACCTAAAGAAAATTATACTAACAATGATAAAATTAAAAAATCCACTATATTATAATCTATGTTGACTCTATTACAATTTCTAAAATTTCTATCAGCATTTAAAGAATATCCTGATATATATACACAAGGGTGCTAAGAGATAGCTGAAATTTGATAATAAAAAAAATTATTTATTTTTAAGTGTTATAAATTTAATCACTTTCAAATTGCTATCCATTTCATGCAGTACATCGATCTAAATGTGTTTTTCATTTTTCAAACCACCATTTCTAAGTTTGCAAAAAAGCAGACACATTTTTTTATTTGAGAGATTAAAAAATTTGCCAGGAGCAAGATCTAGTGAATACGCTGATAGATAAGCTGGATCATATTGAATTTAATTAAAAAGTGTTTCATACTCAAGGCTTTAAGAGATGATCCTTTGTGTGGATGGAGCTTGTACTCTTTTCTTTGTTACAAAACAGTATGCTTCAGAACTTGCAGATAAAATGTCTGAGCGTTATGAACTAAATTTGACAGAAAAATACCATTTGCATGGAAAAAAACCGTGTTGTTTTGACTTTGGAGATCACTTGCGACGCTTTTTAGGGATGTGATAAATTTAACATTTCAATTAAACCACTCATAAACTTGTGCTTTTATGAGATCATTTTTTTCTCTAATCTGTTTCAAGCATTACAACTTTTTTGATGTCGTTTTCTGTAAAAAAAACATAATTTCACGTTATCAAACTTTTCAGCTATTATAATAAAGTTTCCGAATGCACTTTACAAAACAATGTGTTACGTGGGTCCACGATTTCACACAGCGACGTCATTTGGCAAATTGATGCAGAAATATCCTTGCAAGAAGTATGTGACAGCTTAAGCATATACTACAACAGGTGCGCAAACTAGAACAATGAATCCTGTTAGTAATTAGCTAGTAACATACCATCTTTCACAGTAACATAAATAACATAAATAAAATAAATAAGATGTACATATACCGTAAATGAAATTTTTTAAATATATATATATCTTTTGATCAAGTAAAGCTTTTCTATAAAATCCATTATATAAGTTCAAAAATGTATTTCTTTACAACACAAGCACGAGGAAATAACTGATTTACTGTATATTTAATTTTAATAAAATAAAAACGCGATGAATAAATATCCGATTTCCTTATTTACTAAACAATGATGTTAAAATATGAAGTAATGAATGAGCAAAACATGGCAGGCTTAATAATAACTAATATATATAAATTTAATAAAAATGGATTAATACAAAGATAAATACTGAATTCCCCAAAATTACTAAAAATTATTTGAATAGAATGTTTCCAAATTCTTAGGAATATTCATCAAAATGCAGCATCAGTGTCAAGCGTTGTTAGCCGAGAGATCAGCACAGTTGCCTTGCAAACAACAGTTGCTTGCAGACAGTTGTTGTGGTTCGCTTCCCGACCGATGCTAATGCTATGACATATGAAAAAAAATGCAGCATCAGTGATTAGATAATAGAGTAACACTGAAATATTAACATTGATAAGGATTATGACGGTGCTTCCATATCTTCAAAACTTTAAGGTAGTTTTATAGAAAATATTTTATGAATTAAAATAGGAAACAATCAAGATGAATTAATCTTTCTAAGGTAAACACAATTTTTATAATAAACTATGAGTAGAAAAGAATATGGCAGTCACAATGGTTTGCAATATACATTCAAACAGTTTAAATAATTTGCTTACAAAAGTTTTGCTGTTGAAGAAATTTTTAAATATTATGCAGGAACCATTACTTACATTACAATACAGTGGCACTTAATTCAAAATCTATTTTAATTATAAATTCCTATGGTAAGTCTTTTTTATAACGTAAGATTGAAAACAAAACGAACATAAAATATTGAATAAATGATTCACAATCGGCACACATATGTGTAGAGATCGTCAGAAATATTTATGATAATTTGTCAATGAAAATTCACTAATGTAATATTTTATGCATTTGGTTAGAAGATATAAAGTAATAAAAAAGAATATATAGGATATAATTTTCAATCGAATTTTCAACCACTTTTTTTCACGTTCAAAATGAATAAAAAATATTTCAGTCAGTAACCGAAGTATAGAGACTAATAACAATCGAAGGTTCAGAAAATCATATTATACATGTCAAAACATTAACATTTTCTTACAGATAACTTTTACTTTAATAAAAAATATAGAAGTATAAATATTAAGACTCTTTAAGAATGATAGTAAGATTATAATAGTAATAATGATTTTTGCAGAAATTGTTTAGTCCTCAATAATATCATGATTGGACAAAATAAACCTATATGTAAATAGAAAGAAAAAATTTCGTGGGAATTTATTCACAAATTGTATAAAAATAAAAAATAATTAAACACAAGCATAATTTCAAATTTTTTACAAAAAGTTTATTTAAATTAATACACAATACAGGCTTAAACCTATATATATATATATGGATGATTATCATTCTAATTATGTTGGGTTTAAAATATTAAATATGGTTATATAGATATGTAAGGAAAGAAAGATTGGGAAATTTATGAATGATATTAAGGTATAAATGTGTGATTGTATAATGTAATTATATGATTATGATTTAGATAATTATTATGTGTAAATATTATGTATAATTGTTTATGTATGTGATGAATAGGAAATAGAAGATTTGTTTTATCTTTGATATTGTAATGTAACTAAGAATTGTAATGTAAGAAAGAATTGTAATGTAACTAAGTGTATTTACATCTTGATAAGGCTCCAGTATGTGGGCGAAATCCGGGTTGGTGAAATTTCAATTTATCTTATAATCACTCCCTTGTAAACCTTTTTCTAACTATCTGTTTGTTTGTTTTTTTTGATGAATAAATGTTCATCACTGAGAAAAAAAGTTGTCTGATTAAATAATTTTTATTAAATAATTTTTATTGAATTGTTATTTTTAATATATATATATATATATAATGTATGCGGGAATCGAACTTAGACTTTCACACGATCCTCAACTCTCCATGCCATCTCATATTGTTGACCCATCTGATCACACACATGGTGAAAAGATAAATAATCACTAATATACGTATTTCATGTTAAACCAGCAATCATCAGTTGGTCCACATTACTATCTCCACACATATATACAACCAGAGCTCAACTTTATATTAAGATAGCCAATATTCATACTTAAAAGGACAGGCTTCAAACTACTCCAACCCACAACTCTTCAGTCTTCCATTTATTTGTGTAATCTGGATAGTTTAATATGAAAACTTTTACTTTATTTGCTAGTTCGAATTTATACACATATATTGTGTTTTCAGGTAATTTAAATAAATATAATGGGAGAGGTATATATGAAATTTGATAAAGTTTTTGCGGCATGATATATAAAATGAAGTTAATCCTTTTTTTGTAATTAAGATATTTAATTTTATTTTAAGCTTTTTATTAAATTAATGTTCTTACAGATATAAAAAAGAAAAATTTAAGATCCCAAATTTCAAGATGATCTAGTCAACCAATTTCCACATTTGAAGTAAACCTTAATTAAATCTGTGAAAGATTTATTTAAAATGGTAGAACAAAGCAGTGAATGTAATAAAATATATATATATTCAAATATAATGCCTCATTTTAGTGGGCATTTTATTTTAGACATAAGGTTCTAGATTAATTGCATCATCTGTCCTCCAGCCACGGTGAAGTGTTCCTTCGTTTTCATATCAACACGGACTCTTCCACACAGATATAATCTTGGATACTTTCTTGTATTATATATATTCAATGCATTAAACAGTCATGAGTAAATATTTATCTCGTAAGGCATAATGTGTTGAATATTTATTGTACTTTATATTACTTATTCTAATAAAAGCAAATTCTAATAAAAGCAAATCTATGCACCCACTGATGTTTCTGCACCAAATTAAATGATATTCATGCATTACACAAAAATTATCTAATAAATATTATAAATCTTAATGGTATTAACACTTTTCATGAAAATATGTAATTCTAAAAGATTTCTTGACTTCAGCTCTGATGAAAAGATATAAATTAATAAACATAAACTAATTAATTGCCCTGAGCTAGCTTTCAGTATAAACTGCCAGAATCATACAATTGACTAAAACAAACATATAACTTTATCTTGCAGTATTATATTTATTTGTAGACCGTATTGCTTGGTCAAAAGTTATTTCTAATATTAGCTATCCTTAAACGAATGATTATTTTATTAGTTATTTAAAATCATATTTTTACTAAAAAGTTTTATTACCCTTTTATGTTTTCACAAGAAAACTAACATTAACGTCATGTTAGTGGTTGTTAGAGCAACTGTTGTAAATTCTGGAGCAAGTGCTGTATTTCTTTACTCTTATTTTTATTGTAAGTTTTACACAGAAATTGCTCAAATGGAGACATAAATATGAAAAAATGCGATCATATTTCACTCTTCTTTAATATAAAGCTGAGATATCCCCCCCCCCTTTTCTCCTTTAAACAGATCAATTATATAGTGATAATATCTATCAACATCTAAACTTATATACAGATTGAATACTAAATAGAAATAGACTCAGTATGTAATAATAATAATGAACTTAATGTTTATGTAGGCATTGAATAGATAGTGAATATTTAGTTTTTATGATTAATCTTAATCAGAGAGCTATGTAATAAATAATAAAAACAATATATCATTCTTTTAATACTATTCAAAATAATGATTTGAATTTTACATAAATCTTTGCTCAGCTTCATATATTTGAAATACGATCCAAATCTATATAGTCCGATAAAATAAAATATTTGTGAAATGAGCTTTAACAAAATTAAAGATTAATTGAAATTTAGGGTCACATACTCCTCGTTTTAGCTTACTTTCTTTATATTATATCATTTCTTTAGAAATCTTTTTTTAATGTCGTATAGGCTCTTATTCACTTGTTAAATGCATTTTCAATTATTAATTTTTTTTTTTTATATAGTTTTGTCTCTTCAGAATTCTTATCGAATACAGGAGTTCTCCCTTAGACATAATGATATAGTATCCTATATGGTTTTGTTTAGTAAAAGTAACAAATCAAAATTGATTTATTCCATACACTTAAATATATTCTAAATCCACACATATCCATAAAGGATTCTATGTCTAAGAGTTCTGAAAATTATAGTTTTTATTGTGATCTTATTTTGTCGTTATTTTTTATTTGAACACCAATGAATATTTAAGATCAAATCAAGTTTGTTTTATATTTAATATTCAACAAGCATAATCAGCTTAACACTATAGTAATTAACAATTTCAGATCAAATTTATCAAAATAAAATTAATTTTAACTACGAAATTCAGACGCTTATTTCTAAGGTTACAGCCTTAGTAAATTATTACTTCATATGCTAATTGTAAATTGCAGCACTTTGACGAGATGTTTTATAAACAGGAGTAAAAAACGTTTTTGATCTCAAGGCAAGCAAAAGGAGAAAACAGTAATAACAAACTCAACGCATTACTTCAATTAGTAATTAAAAAAATAACTGTAAATTGCAGCACTCTGATCAGATGGTTTTTAGACTGGAGAAATAACTATAAGTTGTAGCACTTTGAACAGATAAAAGAAAACAACGACATTAACAAAGTTAACGTATTAATTTAATTACTAAATAAAAAAATAACTATCGAACATATTAATTCAATTAATTGCAGCACTTTCAGCAGATAAAAGGAAACAACAATATTAACAAAGTCAACGTTTTAATTCAGTAACTAAATCAAAGAATTGGTGTTAATTTCAGCACTTGGATCAAATAGTTTTTAGACGAGAGGAAAAACGTTCTTGATGCCATTCAGAATGGAAAAGGTGTTGTCATGTCTGTGTAATCTACACCACATGAATTCTGTTAAGTAGGAGACTAGGCGTTGCCTTGATATGCCTCACTGCTGTTTATTTCTCCATTTGGTGGGCCCCCACAGGCCTTTATGTTTTGTGTGAATTCCAGTCTCAGAATTCATGAAGTTATAAGTATGATTGACTTGAAAATGCTTGTAACTAGCAGCTATAAGTTCGTTGCTTTTATATGCCTTCCAGCAGTGGGAGTAAATTGTGGAATCCTCTTTTACATTCGCTTTGATGGCTTCCATCAGAGTTGCCGCACTTCTATCTTTTACCCTGATTATAAACATTGTTCCATTTCTGGACACAAGCACCAACATCCACTGTTCCAGAAAAATTCTGCCTTGTTGATTTTTTCGTTTTGAAAACAGACTTTCGTCTATTTCTACGACTTTACCCGGACCTTCAATTTTAGATGTTGCTAATTGAAACATGGCAATGCTGCAAACTTCAAACACATAGTTATTCCAATCTATAACAGTTTCATTTACTAAACCAAGCTCACCCTCCCCCATTCGATGGAAGTTAATTGATGTGACCAACAGTAAATAAAGTATGGCGGTTAAGAAAGGCATCTTGGAACCTTCTAACCACGTTCCTTTTGCTAATGACAATTTTAGTGTTGCAACATTTAACGTTGCAATGTGACTGCTTGTCAGATGTGTGAATGTAAAAACTCATAGTGTGACCATTAGGACACACTTTGCATGACGGCAAAATGCCTTGCTGTTGGAAGTAAAGAATGGTCTTTCTTTTTGTTCTTCGGTAGCTCCCAAATTGTCATCATTTTGGCAAAGAAAGAAACACTATTAAAAATGCAGAACAAGATGATGAAAATTTGTATCCAATAATAAATCCAAAAAAAATGATGAACTAAATAAAAAACTTGTAGTCAAGCGTTGATGGTCGAGTAATCAGCACAGCTGTCTTACAAGCAGTTGTCCCGGGTTAGAGGGTTCGCTTCCCGGCTGATGCTATGTGCTGTGTGCTGCGCTAATCAAATCACGTGCACACAAGTTGTGCTGTGTGCTGCGCTAATCAAATCACGTGCACACAAGTTGTATAGACTTACTCAGATCGAGCATGATTTTTAAACCGGATTGAGCATGTAGCACTGCAAACCAATAGGAATAGTTATGGATATAAATGACCAATGGGGGAGAATGTCCACAGAATCCTATGCTCACAGTCTGGAAGGGGAACTAACTATAAAAGATATCTGATGCTGAAGATCGGACACTCTAAATCAGAAGAAGGACCTGGACTGGCTTTTCTTACCCAGTGAATCCCCGCTGAAGGTACAAAGGAGGGATCTAGGCAACTTTAAAGGCCAACTCGGTCTATATTATTATTTATTAGTAAGCCTAATGGCACAGATAAAAGTACGGTAAAATTACTTATGTAAAATTTTGTATACTTTTTGATTACCATAATTCGTTGTAACTAATTATACTCTGTAACCTTTTCTAAATTGTTATTAAATAGTTTAACCTGACTGTCACTCTGAGAGTTCTTTTCTTTAAAACTATATATGCTAGTACATGTTCGCAAAAACAGAATAAGTTGCTGTATGTAATTAGAGTCCGAACATAGCACTATGACACATGAAAAAAACAAACAAACTTGTACTTCGACAAAAAACGCAGAAGTCACTAACAAAGTTGTAATTTAAAAAAAAATCGAAGAATAACAACGAAGAAGTAAGTAAATAACGTGATTGAAATTAAAAATGATCAAACAAATTAGCAATCACAGCAAGTATCTTTATAATGGAAACAAAAAAATTTTGAATGAACAAATTCAAAAATCTTCAAAAACGCACGAATCTAAAATGTTTTGTTTTGTGGACATGTTGTAAAACACATTTTGTGCACATTAAAAAATACGTTTTTCGATGAGAAAAAAACTCGGGTTTATTTCACGTTTGTAAGATTACGCCTTTATCGCGTATGTGAAAAGTCGCCATATCATTCCTAGGTTACAGGAATAATACCCAAGTACCCAATACATTTATTATATTATATTCATAGCATATAGTGATGTGATCAAATAATTCTTTATATCAATATTTAATTAACTGTTCAAGTATTTAATTTTAATTTAAAATTTAAACTTGAATATTCAAATAGTTCATTTTTTTTTAAATAGGTACTTTCTTTTTGTTAATATTAAAACGGTCAGTTGCTATTGCACAGGGTTCTTTGATCTTCGCTTTCTATCCCCCCTCCCTCTGTTTTCACTGTCTGCTTTTTTTATGGCCAGTTTTCTGTTCATGGTCTGTAAATATTGACGTGTGTTCTTTGTCTCTGAGGGCTCTGTTATATAAATATCTGTATTGGGCAAGTTTCGTTGGCAGATTGTCCCCCAACTCTCCATAATATGCAGACTTGCAAGCTGATTGGCTGCACTTATTTTTACAGACTACTTGATGTACCTATTTGTTTGGTAAAGTGTCTTTAGAGTAATTGACTAACTAAGTGATGGAGGAGTTTGAAAGATTATATTAAATTTATCTTTTACATATATTTAAATTTTTATCCATTTTGTAGATTTCACTTGTTGGTCGGGGATGAGAATTATTTATTTTGTTATAGAATTTTTGTGTGGTATTTATGATTTTATCATGATTATATCCCATATCTCAAAAGCCATTTGTGTACTGTTCAATATTGTTCTTTTTATTTATTCGAACTTGCATTGTATGTATGATTTCTGTTTAAAAAACCTTTCAATTCTGCATATGTGATATTGGAGTTATTGATCTAGAGTGGATCACTCCTCTTATATTTAGGGGTTTAATCATCATTTTGTAGTCTGGCCTATGGCCTTGTCTTTGTATATATAAGTCCAAAAACTTTATCCTCTATTATTGTTTTCTTCTTCCAATGTCTATGATAGTATCAATGCTTGTTCCAGGTCCTGTCGTATTTCATGACTCTGTGGGTCTGTAGCACAAATGAAACATGGCATTTTGTCATCATTATTAATTATGTGATTTTTAAACCTATATGTGTTTCAATTAGTCCCATGTTTTTGCTAATTTTGTACTGTGTTTATTATTTATGTGAATGTTGTTCCTATTAGTTATAATAAAGTTCTACAACTCAGAAATATATTTTCAATTGTGAGCTATAATAGTGCATTTAAAACAATAAAAAAAAAGATAAAAGAAAATATCTCAATGCTACTTTACCAGAGTGCAATATTGGTCAGAGACGTAGTGCTGGGAATAAAACACAATCAACTACAATTGGTTATGGCATTGAAATCACTCCAAAAGTAAAAAAAAACTTATAGCGAAAAAATTGAAAGTACTATGGATTGCGTTAAATAAACAGACTAAAAAACTACTTGGTGGGCATTTTAACTTTTCATTGGGTGTAGAGTATTCACAAAATTTATCTTTAACTTTTTGTTTATTACCCTTCAGATCTTTATCTTTTTTTGACATTTTTACGTATTAGATGATTGGCCGATCATGTGTTGACTTTATGACGTTTTTGTCTAAAGGCTTCATATTTTTATTTAATTCTTTAGTGATTCACACAATGGGTTTTTTCTTTTTAAGTTTTTTTTATCCATCAAAAGAAAAGCTTTCATATATTTTTGTAATTTTTCTATTCTTATCTGCATCTATTTCATTTTTTAATTTTTATTCGAATCGTTATAATGTTGCTTCTGTTTTTCACTGCTTTCCCACTAAAATTTTTAATTGACACACACACACACATCGTATCACATTTCTTAAGCCGATGTAAGTTTACAAATTGTCCTTTTTTGAAATTCTCGTATTGTTTCACATCATTTAGAAAACCATTTTCCTACTGACAGAAAAATTCTTGTCAAGTCTTCATCAATAAGTTTGTTTTTGATCAAATAATCGAACATGTAATACTTTTTTTAAAAGTGAATGGAGATTTTTAGTTGCATTTAGAGTCATCCCCTTCAGATTTACATTTACATAAGAAAGTTAATTTACTTTCTACTCTGGTCAGTTTTAGACATAATTTCGTGTAATATCTAAAGTTAGATAAAATATTGGGTTCATATTAAATACTTAATATTTCTGAATAATAGTGATGATGGTAATTTATTTATAATTCCAATTTAGACTATTTCCATCATTATTAAGTCTTTAAAAAAATTCAAACTTTATTTAGAGTTTTCATTTACAATCAACTGTTAATAATAGGGTACAGATCGGTATATAACACGACATTTCAAATGATATTATTTTTCGTCTCTTCTTGGGGTATTGCTGATCGGGCCACTGGCAGTAGTAGTATGGGACTCAAACCTAGGATTTTTAAATTGAGAAGTTTCTTTAAAGTAACTTTTTTTTAAACTTTTTCTTTCTAATCAACGTTTTTAATCGTTTCTCAATCAAACATATGCTTCTTGTGTATTTATGATCTACAATTTTAGATAAATTTGCTTTTTTAAAAAAAAATCATTAATTTATGCTCATTTTCCAGTGGATCAGCTGGTTTCACTGATTTATGTTTTTTCGCATTCATATGGTATTTTATGCATGCAGTTTATGTTTTTCAGCAGGTTAGTATTTGTCATAATATATCATGACTTTCAAAAGCTGTTTGATATTATACCAATAGCACATTTTCCTTAGTTTGTCTGCTACTGTTTGATATTACACCGATTGCATATTTTCTTTAGTTTGTGTGCTATTCCCTGTATGTATGATACACTATGGTATATGTGATTGTTTTGTTTTTTTATTGTTCTATGTACAACATTTTTTAAAAAGTTACGGATTTCTGAACAACCCTCTTTTGTTCTGTTTTGTGTTAGTATGTTTTTTTTTTATATTAGTATGTATATTATTCTCTTCGTGTGGACTTTTTTTATAAACTATAATTTTGATTTTGCATGAGGTATTTTTGTCACAAAAAGATCTTAAAAGTGTCATTTTATGTCTTTGTTTAATTTTGTTATGAGTTTAATTGAAGAGAATATTAAATCATTAAAACACCACATGATCACTATTCCTTATGCTAACACAAAAACAGTAGTAACTTCATTACATACAGTAATGTCATCTTCGGCTTGTTCTGGGTGGCACTGCTGTTTGGAGAGAGTTGCTATTGCTTGAATGGAATATGTTATTAATATTTGTTCAGAATGTTTGTCACAATACCTTTCTATTGTTAAAAGTAATAAAGAATATAGATGATATAATATTATATTACAATAAATAAAACATTTTTAAAAATCCATTTGATTTTATGTTGGAGTATATGTAGTAATAAATTAAGCATTGATACCATTGCACATAATAAGTGTTAACACTATTAATTTTTTTGTGGTACAGATTTAAATTATATAAAATAATGCTTTTGTTTCCTTTTACTGAGTGATTTGTTTTAAAAAAAACGTGAAAACTTTTTTTCTGAAAGATAATGTTTACTAATATCATACTCATTAATAAAATTTAAAAAATGAGTAGTTCTTGCAGTTTCGATATTTAATATTATTTACATGAAAAAATGATACATATCTTATCAACAGCAGTATCACCCAAAAAAAATTTTTATGATCATTTATATTACAGAATTTAATCATTTTTTAGGTTTTTAATTTAAATATATTTCTCATATGATTAAAGTAATTTTCAAAAATGGGTATGAAATTTTAACATCGTAGTATTTTGTCACACTCCATGCAAATGAGAAATTACATACATGTTACAAATTAAAAACTGAAACACACAGGTTTATTATATACCTGTGTCCATATATGTAATATATAGGATATATGAGCACAGACTTTCACACGACACACCACTCTCCACACTATGATATACTTGAACACACATATGTTGAAAAGATAAATAATCACCAATATACGTATTACATGCTAAACCAGCAATCATCAGTTGGTCCAGATTACAATCTCTACACATATATGCTATAAGTGCTCAGATATATATTAAGATAGCCAATCCTCATACTTAAATGGACAGGCTTCAATCTACTTCACACCCCAACTCTTCAATCGTCCATCCAATAGAAAATCTAATGATGGAATGCTCAAAGGCCATCCTGAGGCCGAGATTCTTGTCACACCCATGTTGACTTAAGGTCAATCTAACCCCTCATGTATAGGACATAATCCATTTAATACATATACAAGGGATAGGCAGACATCTCTACTATGTAATCACTGAAACACACAGGCTTATTATATACCTGTGCCTATATATGTAATATATAGGGTATATGTCCATTAATTTAAAATATATTTACAAAATCAAATTTTATTTCATTTTATCAAAAACTAAACTTCTCTCTATTTCTATATTTCAGTATGCAGGCCACAACATATTTTATACCCATTTCAAGCAATTTGCAATGTCTGTAATCTTTTAACCAAATGTTGCCCTCTTTTTGTGTTTTATGATTATGAATTTGACTTATTTCTATATTGCAAATTATCAAAGTTTTTTTTTTTGCACATGTCGTAGCATCTGCCGGGAAGCGAACCCGCTAACCCGGGACAACTGCTTATAAGGCAGCCTGACCACTCGACCACCAACGCTTTTTGAAACAATTATGTACCATAAAACAAAAATTAATAGCCTACAAAATTATTCATTAAAAGAGAAAATTGTGTAAGATAAATCAAAATTCATGCAATAGTTGGTGAGTTATTAAAAAACAAAAGATTAAGGATATCAATCTTGCCTTAGCTACAATTTCCGTCCTGTATGATCATCTTGAATAATCCACAATAAGTAAATTTTATACATGGAATGCTCAAACATATCCAATGCAATTTTTTAAATTAAAATATTTAATCTTTATAATCAGTATTATTGTACAATTTATTTATTCTATAACTGAATCCATTAGTCATAAAAATCTAACAAGGTTGTGAAAATAGATCATTTAAACCACTTTTGCTAAGTTGTTTTAGTTTTTTGATAGACAATAAATTTTTAGGTGGGACTGCTTAAACAGATATATGTATTCGTGATTGTAGTCTTTTTAACAGTGAGCATAGCTAAAAATCCTCAGTCTAATAAATATGTTCAAATCATCACATTTTTAATGAGCAAAGGCTTGTGTTAAAAATTAAACAATCTAGATTCAGAGTTGTTATGCATATAATTAAAAAGTAATGGTAGACAAAGACAGAATTCCATTGACATAATTAGTGTAGGAGATAACAGGCAACATGAAAAGTTTATAGCAATTGCAATTCTGCAATAAGTTAAAGAAATTGAAATAGGTGAGGGGGTGGGAATCAAAAAGACTTGGGTGCATTGGAAACAACATAATCTTAGTTTTTGATTAACCAAACTATTCTACAAGACAATAGAAAGTGTTTTTGATAGAGCAGGATATTTTTTATAGAGTTTTTATAATTAATCTTATAATTTCCAAGTCAAGTATAGAGTGTTTGTATCAGAAGTATCATTAAGTCTTTATGAAGCAAGGCAACAGAAAATAAACTATCCATTATTGTGTGTTGTTATTGCGACATTGATAAACGTTGTTAGCTAATGCAAATAATTGTGATAAAACAAGAAAAACATTTCATAGATCTATTTACAACAATAAATAGTTAAATAAATATGTTATCTTATAGAGCCTGTCAGAAAAAAGGTATTACATAGTTCATTTTTTGATAAAACCTAAGGTTTCCATCCATCAAAGCTTGCCTTACGAAATGTCAGTTATTTATTTGAGACAACAAATTTCCACTTCGAGTTTATGTTTACTCATGCCTAAAAGCTTCGATAAGTAATGAATTCGTGAATTTTATTCCAGAAAAAAAATTAATGTAGGTTATATCTACAAAAATTTATGTATGTGTTTATTTTTACTTTATATATATATATATATATATATATATATATATATATATATATATATATATATATATATATATATATATATATATATATATATATATATATATATATTGTAACCATATGGTTTGGCTCAATTACATTAAGCTTTATTTATATGATCCAGTATGAAAAATTTTAAATTTTAATTAATAAATAATAATTACAATATTAAAAAATCAGTGTATAAAATCAGTAATAGGTTGAAATGCTTGTTGGATTATAATTTTCAAATTAAGTAAAAGCTCACCAATAAATATCCTGAGAGTGATGAGGACTTGGACTTCTTGAGATACACTAGAAAATCTGATAGAATGGATATGAAGTCATAAACATTTTATCATACAGTCCAGTGGCAACCAGATTTAAAATGTTCATTTAATAGTATTAAACCAATTTGGAAGTAGAAAAATATTTAGTATTTTATTATTATTATTACACAATAATTACAAGAAAGAAAACCATTTATAATTCTTCTAAATTTTATAAACAATCTTTAAATATATTATATTGCAATTTAAATTAATATGAAACAGTCTAATTAGTTATTACGAGAGGGAGAAATATTAATTTATTAACACTGTTCAGTTATTGGTCCATTTAATACCATAATGCAATGTAATACAAGGTATAAATAATTTAACAGAGTTTGTAGGGGGGGAGCTATTAAGAAAAAAAATCAGAATAAAAAGGATTTCAATATCTACACCTATAAAATAAAGAAGAAAGAGCTGAAAAATCAGTACAATTGAAATCTACTTGAACAAGATTGCAAGATATCTCTTTAAAAACATGGAGTAAGAAACCTTAAACCTTGTATTCATTCATCACTATTTTCCATTGATTTTATAATTCCTGGGATTCATATTGAAGAGAAAAAAAGAGAGCCATAGTAAGAATTATTTGGCTAAACAAATACTACTTCAATCTAAGAACTAATCCAGAAAGTGTAAGCATTTACTTTTATTTTATGTATGTTAGCCAGTTTTCATATTTAAAAATGATGCATAAATTATTTAAATTGGCAGAGAAAAGAAAAAATGTGTTGTTTTCACACTCTTTATAATAAAAACGAAAAATATGTTTGCTTATAAATTATAATCTTAATAAAATATAATTCGAAATAATTTTGAAGAAAAGTGTTAAAAGATAAAGTAAACAAACTAAAAAGTCGTTTTTAAGTAGTATAAAGTTTAATCAATTAAAAAAAAAGTGTGACTTATTCCCTATTATTATTAAGAAAGAAAACTCGTCTGCAAAGTTTTATTTTAGCGCGATTTTGCTTGATTATGGAAAATGGAAAAGTTACAGTGTTAAAATGCCCAAGGATATCGTATTTATAATTGCTAATGATTGAATAAATTCTTCCTAATATTATTAAATACATATTAATTTGCTGATAGAAATGAATAAATAAATATTTACGTCTTAATCTTTATTGTGTAACATGCGAATTAATAATATTTTAAATGTTTTAAAATGCCAAGATCATCTTGAATTTATTCCAGATCTTACTGCAGATGAAAAAAAAAATCAATAAATAATTTTAAAAAAAATTGATCTTGTTAATCATAATAAACCTATAAATTCATTTAAGGGACATTATCTACAGTAAGTGTGGATAAACACATTTTTAATTGTGCTATGCTTGGAAGTGTTTGAATTTTGTTTCACTATGCTAGCATTGAATAAAATAATCATAAAAATATTTTTACATGTTACTTATGAATGTTAGCTCATAATATCGGTTTTCTTATCATTCAGCTCATAATGATGGAACAAACTTTGAATTAAGGGGTATAAAATAAATGAAAATAAAAATGTTCATTTTTAGTTATTGCTTATGTTTAGTATTGTAATATACTGTTTATAATGTATTATTCAGGGATTTTTTTATTATTATTGTGGTATAAAAATATATTTAGTTAAGGACAAATAGATGTATCAAGATACATACATTTATTATATATATATATATGATCAATAGATGGCGTTTTACCAAAAACACCATCAAAGCATATGTTTGTTTACGGGGTTTTTGGTAAAACGCCATCTATTGATCATAAATACAAGCTTTAGCAAGTTTAACTTGTTTTTTGTTTTTCATATATATATATATATATATATATATATATATATATATATATATATATATATTGTATTTTTATATTGGACTATTTCCATCATCTAATATGTGTGTTGAATGTCTTTAGAAAAGTTTAATTTTAGTTAAATATTCCAAATGCATTCAACTGTTAGTAATATCACAGCAAACAGGTTAGTATATGCACCAACTGTTAGTAATATCACAGCAAACAAATGTTAGTAATATCACAGCAAACAGGTTAGTATATGCACTAACTGTTAGAATATCACAGCGAACAGGTTAGTATATGCACAACGTTTTGAGAGGTATTTTTCTCCCCTCTTCTTCAGGTGTTGCTGGCCTGACCAGTGACAGTACTAGCATGGGATTCAAACCTGGGTCCTTAGATTCTTGATTATTGAAATTTAAGGTAATGCTCTAACCAGTTGAGGGAAAGCATAATATTAAATATCATTTATCTAGACAGAGAGAGAGAGATATTCATCTCTTGCACTTTTAAAACAGATTTTAATATTTTATTGAAGGGTATACAAACAGACAATTGCTTTATTATATGAAATGTTTGATATAAGCACTTTGCATTTATTAAATTTTGCCTATGAGTTAACATGTCCACTTTAAATATAAAATGTAGGCTAATCTTCATTGTCTTCATGTGTATTGCTTGTTATAACAAAAGTATTATTATTATTATTTTGAAAAATAGTTAATAGTCATTTGACTTACATGTTGGTTTGTTTAATACACTAATAGTTTCTGCATTGTGAAATGGAATATTTATGCTTCCACTTTTATTGTTAGAATTATTTTATCTTGCTATTGTATTGATAAGGATTTGTGACAGCTTGCCACTGATAAGTATGTGCCACATATAATGGCATCAAATATAGTATCATTGATATTGTGCATGGGCTGATGGAAGAATTCTTCCATTGCTGATTCCATGAGAGGATGATATTGTCAAGGCTGATCAATAGTCAGTGCTTAGTTAGAATACTTAATCCCAAGAGAGGATGATATCCATGATCTGAGTTCTATTTCCCTGTGATGAGGAAATGCCCACACATTTGTACCTAGGAAAAGGTATTAGAATTGGCCATATTATTGTACAACTATCATGTTGTTTTGTAGAACCTCCATTTATTGTTTGATACCTCATGAGGTTATGTAGTTAGTTTTCCCACTGAGTATGATGAAGTTTTAGTATTTTAAAATTAAATAGCAAGGATAAGATAAAGTTAGATTTAGGGACACTGGTTTATCTATAGTGTTTGCCTAATTGAAATAATGTCTTTATGATGTTGTAGGATCTTCATCAGTTTATAAACAAACCAACCAAAACTTACTAGTGATTGTAAAACTTCTATATGAAAGAGCAAGAGATACACATGGACAATGTTGATTTATTTTCATCAAGCAGTGATTTGCTGATGGATTGGTAAGATAGGTTAACTATTAGAATGATTATGATGTGGACGTAGGCAATGTTTTGGTGTCATGTGTGCATTTGACTTCTGATGTCTGTCCCCACATTAATACAATAAATCTTTTCATATTAAATAATAATAAATTTTTAATTGTGCTGAATATGATAATTGTCCTTATCATATTCTGATAAATAAAATAGCTATAGTATAACACCCTAATTTATAATTTTGGAGTTTTAGATTTTAAAATTTGCATATATCCCAAAGATTTGAATATACTTTTGTTTGATAATTTGAGTGCTAATTTAGTTTAAAGAAAGTTTAACCTTCCTATTCTATAAGATAAAATAATAGAAACATAGCCAATAATGATAGTGATACTATGAATATTACTGTACTAGTTTATCTTATATACTATGTGTGTAGTCAATTGGATATAAAATTTCTATACCTGATTTTATATAATGTCTCTGTCTTATTTCATGCAATGTGTCTGAAATAAATTTGTAAATAGTGTAAATAAATCTTGTTGTGGTAAAATTTTATTTAGTTGTCTGTAGTCCTATTGCTAATCACCATACACATTATTATTGTTATTGCTATTGACATATCATCTGATTATATTGAAATCATCATCAATCAATATAGTATATTTAACTATGTGTGTTAATATACCAGCAAAATCTTGTTAATCCCTATAGTTTAAGAGTACGTCTAAGGCATCATCACTTAATAATAAAAATATTATTAACCTAAATTGCATTTTATTTTAAATGATATATTAAAAGATAAACACTTAATGTGGATCTAATCAATTTATTTGAACCCAAAGATATATCATTCACCGATCTTAATCACATTGTTCATAATTATTTGAGAAAAGGAAGTTAGAAAGTTATTATGTTTAGTTATTAAAAAGTTATTCATATTTCTTGAAGCTTAAAGTTTATAATAGTTATGGAGTTTATAAAGTTTCTTTGGAATTGCTAAATATTGTTTGTTAATTCGATTTTGTATTAAGAGCTGTTTTGTGCATTATATTTGGGTAGTGGCAAAATCCCTCTCACTGACCCAAGTATATCTTGCATAACAATATTTAAGTTGCTTGAACCCTGAGAAGAATAATTATTAATTTGTAATGTAAAGTTTGAATTTATGGTAAATTTTCTATCTACAGGATGTATTGTAGTTGGATTTGAGTTATGTTATATTTACTGTTTTATGAAAGTCAACCAAACTTTAAGGTATAAATTGCTTCGTTTGTCTTACGATGTATAGCTTGTTTTGACTTCATGGTAAATATTCTGGTTTTGTCAAGCTTGATATCCCTATTTTATTTAGTTTATCTTATTATCAATTAATACAGTATTAGTTTATAGTTAAGATCTCAGTCTTCATCATCAACATTGTTCTGCAATTTCATCTTGATCGTTCTTTTATTTATTCATTCTCACTTGACCTTAATTCATGATCATAATTGATTAATCATTCATTAACTTCTATTCTATTATCATCTTAATCATTCATTAACTCTTATTCTATCATCATCATCTTAATCATTCATTATTCTTACACATCTTCATTCTTTTCTCTTCATTCTTAGACTCATTTCATTTTATTATTTAATTATTACTTATTTTCATCATCCATTTAGCCATCAACATCCGAATTTACTTATTATTACTTAATTTATAATTTTAGATTCATATTCATTCCATAGATATAATTATTATTTATTTATTGGTTTGACAAATCCTAAATTTATTTCATAACATTTTGTTTGTGGATTTTAAAGCTAGTTTGACCAGAAGTTATTATCTTCATAATCACCTTGTAATCTTCTTTAGATTTATAGTATCATGCTAGCTTAGTTCAATAAAGAAATCATCTCATTAGTTTAACATTTTTTTATGCTTATATTCTTGATGATTCGGGTAGTGTAAGTTACAAAGGCAGATTTAGCATCTAAAATGTGGAGCTTGATTAGTTACAAATTGATAGTCATCCTAATGGCAGGTTAGAAAGGCGGATTTGGCGCCCTGAAACATGCGGCCATATGCGTATACAATTTCATTCTAAGAAGAGAATGTTACAATATATATATATGCACATACACAACTATGTTTATGCAGGCTAAATAACACAACTAGTTATATTGACCTGCTCTGAGGAAAAGAAAAATAGAAATGAAACACTTTTCTAACAATATGTTACATAATCTACACATATAATCAAAACAAATTTCATACCTAAAACTATGTAGTCATAAATTTACTTCAAGATCTGACAGACATCTGACAGTTAACAGAATAAATAGTGATCTGCAATTTTGAGATATATAAATAATTCAGCAATTTGCATATAAGTACACAGTGCCCAATGAAAACCAAGAGGACTACCTCAATTGAAACACTATAAGCTACTACAACCATTATACAAGTACTGAAAATTTTTTGCAAAGCCTTCTCCCATGGTGGAGCTGGAAAATACAAAACTATGTCCTGTTTCTTTGAGCTTTATGGGCTGGGAAATACAAGCTATGCCTTGTTACTTTTCTTTGGAGACTTAGAGGCTACAATCATGTTAGGATTATGTTAAATGCTCTATGACTAACAGTATGAAATACAGAAAATGGGTTGGAGCAAACAGCTGAGATAGAACATGTCTCAGAGATGCATGAAAACATTGTATCTTAAAGCCCATGACAAAAATCTTCATCCATCATCAAAACTGAAAATACAGCTAAACACACTTCAATAATCAAGCACAATATCCAATCTCCAAAATCATAGATTTTCTATTTAACTCTAACCATGAAGTTTTTCTAAACATACATGAAAACTAGAATTTTATAATTCATAATCATCAATTCTTTTGTCATATATTTCACAGTGCATTTAAAATTAATTCTACATAAAATGCATCTTTATTTCTTCCTCAGTTATGGTTTGAGATCAAGTTGATAATTTTGAAGTTATGATCACCAGTATGTGATCATCACCAGCACCATGTTGGGCATTATTTGTAATGGGATGGGGTATCTAGCTCAAAGTTGATTAAGTGATGAACTAAACCTGGGGCAATGGATATTCATCATTTCTCACAGTAATTTAAAATGAAATATCAAATTAATTATTAACGTAATGTTTAACAATTAAAGAGAGCATGAGATCAAAAGATCTCCCTGAGAGATGAGCCAGTCAACTCCTTAGAGCAACCATGATTAACTATACATAAACCAAAAAATATCAAAAGCAAAAGTAATACTCATCATTATGAGTGATCAAATAATAAAATAAAATCAACATTCAATCTGGAGATTGGATTGGAAATGGGTCTTCTGTGTACCAGTCCAACTATTTAGCCTTTGACAGCTTGAGCAATTATTTAAAACTTAATTTGGATGTGCAAACCTAAGTGCTAATCTATTAGAATATATAACTAGAAACATTTAAACAATAATGCTGGCATTTTAAAACATACTGATCATCATCAATGTTCTGGCCACGTAGTATCATTAATGTACTGGCTATCTATAAACTTAATTTCTAATATACTAACATAAATAAAATGTAGTACAGGGGCTTTAAAAATGTAATATTATGCACTAACCAGGATGATGATTAATTGATCATCACTGGATGCTCCATAAGTATTAAATACATCCCCATTTATACAGCAGCCATTATTGCACAAATATAGTTCAGAAAAACACTAGTTCATTACTGTTATGTGATCAAGCAATGATGATTTAATACAATTTTAACAAATAAATTCAAATTTATTAATAACAATAAAAAATGATATTAAGGTCTTTAGAATATGGTTCTACAATTAGAAGGCTTCTAACTTTGAAAACATATAATAATAAAACTATCACATTTGTGATTTACATGATTAATATACAACTCAAATTATTACATTGATTTACAATGTCTCTCAATGGGTTTATATAAACACATATACCCACACAGATGTGCAGTTTATATTATACAAGGAATACATTTCAACTGGCAACTAATAACATTTTAAAATAACTAAAATTTTACTTATGTTGATATACACACATATAGTGCAGTACAATTTAAAAATGGACCAATAATTAAAAAAATGATTAAATTTTACATGTGTCTATTTGACACTCACTGATATATGCACAGACATGAGCAGCATAATTCCTAGACATATTTGAATCATTATACAATAAATAATTAAAATTTTACATATAAGTAAGTGCATGTATATATACACATTGTCATCTATTTCATATACTTCATTTTGTCAAAATAAAGTTATTAAAAATTATTTCTTTATATAAATGCATGTACTTAATGTGTATAAATAAAATTATAGATCAATGGTCTTCAACCTTTTCACAACTGCGGACCGGTAAAAATAAGGATAAGGTTTCACAGCCTGGCAAAAATAAGAATAAGGTTTCGCAATCAGCAGAAGTCTATAGATAAATTTTCTTAAAGATGTAAACTGCTTAGCTTTAGATGAGCATAATTGTTATAACTGATCAAAACAACGTTAAATATAGAAGATGAAATTATATATATATGGAGTTTGTATAATAAAAAACCTTTTTTTTAATTTTGAATTTTTTTAGAAAAGTAATAAAAAATGTAATTCTCCCCCCCCCCCCATAAACATCTGTGATAACTAAAAAAACAAATTAATTTATGTATGATTGATTAGATTTTGTTTTCGTTCTGTTTTTTTTTTTTTAATTGGGTAAAAATGAGATGAAAAAATAAATAAAAATTGTTTATATTAATTAAAAGTGTAAACTCTTATTATTTTGTTATTATAAACTTTCCTGCAGCCTGGAAGAAAACTTCTGTGGCCTGGCACCAGTCCATGGACCAAGAGTTGAAGATCACTGTTATAGATGGTATAAATTAATTATAAACAATTTCATAAAAAGTTTTCTTTTTCATAAAAAAATAAAGTCATTTTTTTCTTTTCAGGTAATCGTTTTGATTGATTAATTATTGACAGGATTTTAAATTTAAAATGTCTTTCTTTTCTACTTTTTTTTAGTCTAAAAGGTTTTCAAAATCTAATTTTTTCTTTTAAAAATAATTCTTTCCGTCTATAGCTATGGTCATCATAGGTCACTTCTGTAAAAGATTTTAAAATATCCTTTAAATGAAAATTCTGACTCTTAGCTTTTTTAAAAATTCAAGCAGTTATTTATTTACTTTTTAAAAAAGTATACAGTTTAGTTAAATAGTTTAAGATAATAATTTTCTGTATTTTATATCTCACTTTTTTTAGAACGTCATTTTTAATGAATTATTTAAAAAAATTATTTAAAATTTAGTTCACTTTACATATAATGCTACTCACCATTGTATACACATTTGTCTGTGTTTCTCTCTGCATATAGAACACAGCAGAAAATATATACCAATTACTCAAGCTTTTTCTTGGTAAGCTTGATTGTTCATCCATCATGAAAATAGGCATAATCCAAACAATTGTCAGCATCAGAAAATTATAATCAGGTATATTGGCATTCTTCTCTCTGTTTAGGGCTTGAAGAGCTTCCAGACAGCAAACTTTTTGTTCACATTTAAGACTTTAGAGACAGAGAAGTGGATCTTCCTTCTAGGTGCATCTAAACTCTCCCAGTGAATCAATAGAAGGCTACTTGATCTCCTGCCTTGACTTCAGGTACATCCCATGAGAACTCTTTAGAAATTTGCCAGCCATCTCTATGATCAGCTAAAATCAACTGTTGCAAACTTCAACAAGCTATAACAAAATATTATAATCAACTTTGCAGCTAGTTATATGTTGCCAACTGCTCCTCAAAAATTTTAAAACCAAACTTTGCAGCTGGCCAATTTGGTCACTGCTTTTCAAAATATTAAAACCAGACTGAATTAAAACACTGAAAACCAGACTTTTCTGGCCAGCTCTTAAAGAAAAACTACAAGCCAAATTGAAGTGATATTTTGGTAGTCTTTTGATAGCTGATCATGGCCACTTGACAGCATTGTTTATGTGTCAAAATACATAAAAATGCTGCTTCCACAGCCTAGACTTATGGCTAAGAAAACTGTTGCATTTATCTTAGCCATTCCAGGCTACTTGATGGCTTTGCACAGAAATATTATGGCTTGTTTTGTGCTTCATGACACTTTATGTGAATTCACACAATTCACTGGTCACTACCATATTGTCTGATGGTGTTTGGATTTCAGGTGGCCATAAGTTTGGATATCTCCATAGCAGAGTAATTTCATTTCTACTTAAATCACGCTGTCCCACTCACTAAGAATTTTTACACTATCCCCACCATTTCCTACACAACTTACAATTTGAAAAACATTGGAAAAGGGTAGAACCAAACATGATTCAGATGAGCTCATGCAAAAATTCATGCTTTCATGATAAATTATATGAGAGAAATAAAATGGCACACAAATTGTACCACTTACCAATGTCAGTCAGATTCCTACAGCCAAAGGTATTTGATTCCTAAAAATAAAATATTTTATTAAAGATGTAGTAGGAAAAAATAAAAGGATCAAAAAGTGTCCCTAATAGTAAGAGCAAAACAGAAATCACGTAATACAAATCACCATATAGCCAAAAAAGAAGTCATATTTTAAATCTGAAAAAAGCAAACGAAATGTGTAAAAGTCTGAAGTTTTGATGTTATTGTACTTTTTTGTGGTGGTGTGTTGAAAGGATAAAAAAAATGTAATTAATAAGAAAAGTTGTTTTTAAAAATGGCAAACTAGACATCACATAATAGAAATAAAGCTAAAAAAAAATCACCGTATATTCACTGTCTTTAAAAAAAAAAAAAACAACGAAAGTTGAAAAAGCCAAAAGTTTTGATCTTATTTTAATTTTTCATAGGGGAGTGTGTTGAGAAATACTTTGTCTTCACTGAGACAAAAATTATATTTTGTTTGTTTTTATTTTTAAAAAAAGGTAATAAAAATTGGTTTTAAAAATTTAAAGTTTTAATATATCAGCTGTATATAAATAAAGCCCAAAAAAATATTGCCTTATAGGCAAAAAAAAAAGTGGCTGTATTTTTCAAGGAAAAAAAAAAAGAAAATGAAAATTGAAAAAGTCAAACATTTTGATATTATTTTAATTTTTTTTGGGGGGGTGGATTGAGAAATAATTTGCAAAAGTTAGAGACAGAAGTTATTTTTTATTTGTTTTTATTTTTAAAAAAAGGTAATAAAAATTGATTTAAAAAATAAAAGTTAAAGCCAAAAGGATTTGTAAAAATTTAAGGGATAAAAAAAAGTCACTGTATTTTAAAAATCATGTCCCAGTAATGTTAGATTTTATTGTTTTAATGCTGTCAAGAGGCAGTGTTCAGCTATCAAAACACTACTATTTTTTATCACCCCTTTTATAGAGTCATTTAGTGTTGATATTTAACACCTTAATTGAAAAGTTTTTTTATCTCTCTAATCCTCATCTTTTCAAAAAGATCACTAATCCTTTCAAAAGCAACTTTAACACTTTACCAAATGTGTGATTTACAAAGATTTATAAAAATAGATAAGTTACCAATTAATTAAAAGATTTCAAAAATACCATTTTTGTTTTTGAATTGAAAATCAGAATAATAATAATAATAATACAATATTAATATTTATTTAAACTTTTAAAATGTTTTAATTTATAATAAAATTCTGTTTTAAATTCAGAGATATTTAATCCTTTATTTATAATTTTATTCCAGAAAATATAGAAAAATATCTACAAAAATTTATGTATGTGTTTAATTCTACTTTTCCTTTGCTATATATATTGTAACAGACAAATTCATCTATCTCGCTAACACACTGCAGAATTTAAACCCCAAACACAAAACTGAACACTCTAGGGGGGTTGCCTTCTAGATATCCTAGGCTCAAATCTAAAGTCTAAGTTCACCAGCACCACCAATGTGATAACACATCTGATGCTACTGATAATATAATCTTTTAACCGATCCTGGTGGTCAGGGAGAAACAAAGAGACTCTATACTATAAGCTTGGGGTTGCTAACTAAATGTCTATGGATGGCACAAAAGAGATGTATAAAAGATATAGACTGAGACAGTGATATAGATCAAGAAAGTAAATAAAGAATCAAAATTTAGTAAATTTAAAAGATTTATTAAACTATCAATTATATACGTGTGCTGTCTGCATATGTAAGAGAGTGACATTTACTAACTAAGATTGTGTTTTAAAACAAATGTCAATCAAAATTTACATTATTGGTTGTTAATGAATTCTCTATACCTCGGGCTAATACAATAACATTATGATAATGTGCCTAAGAGAGTTTGCGAAGATATGTGAGGTGCTTTAAGTAAATATCAGAAATAATTGAATAAAAGATTTGGTGACAGTAAAGTTTCAATATAACATTTTTTGAATTCGAGAATAGAACAGAGTAATGCTCATTAAGCTATAAGGAAGAAATGTGATTAAGGCATGCATATTCATAGAAATAATTAAATTCATATTGGGAGGTTGGTGGTGCTAGTGAGGAATTTCTGTAATGGATGGAAGGTGTGATACATTGAAACCATGGAGCTTTGCAAAATAAAAAACTAAATAAATAAATAAAATATGGTAAGGCATCTTGCCCTAAATTCATAGGAAGTGGTGTGACATGGCACCCCAAGTCTGGACTCATCCAAGTACTTAGTGACTGTGTGACAACTGCATAGAATTTCCAGGTGTGACAATTCAAGTACACACTCTGACTGGAACTGCAGAAAGTGAAGGGGAAACAGTCTTAGCCATTAAAGCCCTTTGGAGGAACAAAGTGGTCTCAGACACCTGATACACCTACTAGCAACACTCGAATAAAGTACATAAAATATTTTAAAAAGGATTCGCTTAGTTTGAGAAAGCACCTAATCAATTCCCCAAATATTTATTTTATGAAAGTCTGCATATTCTCAACTTCAAAATTATATGCTTTGGAAATTAAGAAAAATAATAAAACATTTAAAGTGGGAGAATGCATGATTGCAGGGTTTTAAAAGAAAATATAAGTTAATTATGCAATCATGCATTTGTTAAAGAATTACTCATTGACCCACACATATTCTCATATTATGTTAAAACCAATAAACGTGGATTTTAACTGCAAAATTATTAAATAATTGAATAATAGTAAGATAGCCCTCAAATGAGCAATTTAATGAGATATTAAAATAGGACTAAATTTATAATTTAAAACGTGTTAATGATAGTGTCTTGATTTAAATAAAAAAAATGGAGTAATTTGCTCGGTCGATGGCTATGCTGGCACACCATCATAATAAAAGAAAAACAGATTAAAATATTAACCCAAGTATAGAGATAAAATACACTAATTAAGTTACAGAAATTAAAGAAATAAGAACAGAATTATAAGATAAAAAATGAAAACAATTGGAATTAGCTATGGCTTAGTAAGAGGAATATAATATCACAAGAGCTCTTGGGTTAATTTGGGTTACTCATCAGAAATAGGCATGTGAAGGCAATTTCAGGTGGAGACTTTTTCAGTTTGATGGTAGCACCACTCATAAGAATTTGGTAGCAAACATCGGTGCACAGTTCACATTTTAATAGTGGTGGCAGTTTTCAGGGCTCCTTAAGTGAAGGCATCAGATGGCATTGTGCAGTGGCCGGCCATTTCCGAAAGGAAAATAGCCCTATTGCCGGCTCTACTCAGTCATTTTAAGATTTCCGTTAAAGCTGGGGTGTGCAGTTCTCCAAGATTCTTAAACTCTCAGCAAATTTAAACTCTTTCAGAGAACACTTTAGTCACAATATGTTTGAATACTTTAAAGTCTATTAGTAGACGAAAACTCAACTTCAAATAATAAAAACTTGCAGGCTACTTGTTCTCTTCAAAGCAAACTGTGAGAACAGTAATAGAGTAAGAATGAGAAAATAATAATCCCTCACAAATGAAAAAACAGGGCGGTTCTATTGTCCAGCTTTGATATATATATATATCAGAGCTGGACAATAGAACTGCCCTGGTATCTTATCAAAGCTGCAATCACACCTATCCAAACATCCAAAGGAATTCAACAAAAATCTTAATTAATTTTCTATTATTAATTACACTGTAGACATGGTGGACATAGAACATATTAATTAAACTATTGTTTTCTGACCAACGCTCATTTATTTTTTACATAAAATTGACGGTGTGATTTTAAAATCTAAAATAACAACTTATTTACTTCTTTTAATTTTCAATGTTTAAATCTACCTATGAAATGAATATAATTTTATTTTAACTAAAAAACAAATATTATGAATGTAATATCTTTTTTTTATAAATAGATTTAAACAGAAATAATTTTAAACAACAAAATATTATTTTAACTTAAGTTTTGAAAATAAATATATCACAGTGTGTGCGCAGTTATGACCCATATAATCTACTTTTTAAACAAATATCTGTGTACATAAACTTAATTTACACTAGTTATAAACAGAAATATATATATATATAACATGAGCGTTGTACTCGTAGTTTAAAATTGGTTGGGATTTTCGGCATATAAGCGCAATGCAGACACACTACAATACGCTGGGGTTTAAACTAAGGTATGAGGGTAGAAAGGAGGTGAGAAAAGATGAAACGAAGATCTGCAAAGCAAATCTTACTGTTTCAATATATACATGTGTGTGTGCACATGCAACTATGTTGCTGTGTGCCATGTAAGCCAAACGTTTACAATATATTATAATCTCAAAAGAAATAGTACAATTAGGCACTAAACCAGTATTAGATTATAATATTATGATTTGATAAACATTAGATTAAGCTCAGGGCTTTCTATTAGCATGATCTAGGCCAATAATAAAAAAAGCCATATAATGATGTCAAAAATAATTATTAAACATTATAAATATATAATTATAATTAAAATAAATTTTATGAGGAGAATCCTCAACTCACTCTTATAAACTATAAAAGCTTTCAATATTTACAGCATACACCACAGAATAATTAGGTTATAATATAATCTCTTTATCATAATAAAATGTATTTTATTAGATCCACCCACCCCCATTATACAATCACAGTTCAAGATTTTGATAAATTAATCATGTTCTTTAAATCTTATTGATCTATTTGTGCCACTTTTCATTTCAGGATAATTTATTTACTTAAAATATATATATATATATTATTAAATTATGATATTGAGATCTCAGCGTTCATTAGAAATGTTCTTAGTATTAAAATGATTAGTCTTTATTTACTTATAAATTTTAATCAAATGAATGGTATCCTAGTGAAAACTGTGAATAATAATAATAATAATAATAATAATAATAATAATAATAATAATAATAATAATAATAATAATAATAATAATAATAATAATAATAATAATAATAATAATAATAATAATAATAAATAGGAACAAACTTACAAAAATCTCTTGACTGTACTTCATTAAAGGCAAACAAAATCTAATTATTAGTTTAAAAATCTTATAATTATGAAAAGTATAAACGATTCCAGTTTATAAGAAAAGACGCTGTTAACAAAGTAAGTTTTTTTTATTATTATTTTGTCCTTAGGAAAATCTAGTAATCTAGTTGAAATGGCGTCTGCAGATAACAATTGTGTTATTAGTAAAAGAAATAACAATACAGATGTCAAATCCATTGCAGAAGCCAGTAAAAAAAAAAAATCTTATGCAAATATTGCTGAAATGAAACCACATAAAACAATATTAGAAAATATTATACAGCAAGAGAACACACACACAAAAAAAGCGGAGGGGAAGGACAAATAGGCAGATTCAGGAGAGCCAATTCAGTAGACATCTTTGAACTAAGTGTAGAAAATGAAGATGAGAAACCTAATCATCTAACAGAACAAACTGAAGATAATTGGACAGAAGAAGAAATCCAAGAAATGAACATCCAGTTTAATAATACAATACCGAACAAATTATATGAATCTTTTAAAAAATTATTTTCTAATAGATCATTAGTGCTCGCAATTACAGACAGAAATCTAACTTTATATAAATTTCACAAAGAGTAATTATATCAAAAACTAACAGAAGAAAAGACTCAGTCTCAGAAATACGTGAACATACAAACTCGCGATATATAGCTATACAATTTTTCAATGAAAATCAAAAAATGAGATTCAAATCACAAATAAAACAATGGGTGGATACGTAATGATTGTAGATGAAAATCTGCAAAATTATTGTTCAGGAATCATTAAAAATGCATATTTTGGGTTTAGCTTTCATGATTTCAAAAGTATGGTCCAACCATTTGGACATGCCATATACATTAAACAAATCTTGTGCAATGATACACCCACCCTTATATACACCAACAGTTATCATTTTAAGATAAAGCTGCACCAGCATATTAAGCCAGAAGAAATTCCAAAGCAAATTATGGATCAGGGAGCAGTGTTATACCTAAACATTAAAGGGCTAAGGCCACAATGTTTTGGCTGTGGAGAAAGAAGCCATTTGATTATAGACTGTCCAAAGAATGAAAATAATAAAGGATTTGATTTATCAGAAGAAAGACTAGAAAAGAAAACAAGCTGTAAACAAAGGGATATAAAGCAAATATTGACATCGGATGTGGTAACTCAGGGAAGTGAAAATGAAAAAAATTGTATACAAACACATATGAGTACAGATAAGCAAGAAAGTCAAACTGCAAATGTAAATAATGATGATAGTAATATTGGTGAGATTCTAAATTCTTCATTAAGGTTGGAGGAAAAAGTGTGCCATAAGATAAATAATACAAAAGTAAAAGAAAAAAAAAGGGGATGATATACAAATGCGTGCGGTTAAAGCTTTAGAAAAAAATATAGACAAACACACACAGAAAAAAAATGTTGATGGGAAGCAATATTATGAAGAGAATATGAATCTGGACAAAGAACTGGAATTGACTAAAAAACAAAGAACTAGGAACAATAGGAATATTGAGATTACTCAGACAATAATGGCAAATATGCAGCAAGTTACTCAGGGTAATATTGAACAGAAGAGAAAGCCAGGAAGGCCCTCAAAAAACAGGAAAACAGGAAAAAAGCTAGAAATTAGGCGAGCTTATGTTTGATGACACAGGAAAACGGTATCAAATGGACAGTTATACTGATGTTGAAACTGAAAGTGAGTTCGAAGATGCCCAAGATTTACAATTGATAGACAGCCTAAAATAAGTATAATTAAAGATAAAGTAAATTCAAATAAATTCAAAGTAAAAAGTAAATCTTTATAAATGAAAATTAAAATTGCTTCTTTTAATGTATGGGTTTGAATTCAATAGAAAAAATATTTAAGTTAAAACAATGGATCAGGGAAACAAAACCTCATATAATGGGACTGCTTGAAACCAAAATTTATGCAGGGTCACAAATTGATCCAGTAAAATTTCTAAATAGTGAGGGCTTTGTTGCATGTTCAGGAGACTCTACCTCTCCACAAGCTGGGACAGGTCTTTTGATAGCTACCACTTGCCAGTTTACCAATTTTAAAATCATATACGTTGATGCAAATCTATTAATCATTACTTTATTTCACAAAATAATTAAAATAAATTTAATCTTTGTTTATATGCCATTGCAAAAAATATAAAATAAATATAATAATTGCCACAATTAATTCAACACTGGGATTTACAGCTAATCCAACAATTTTAATCGGAGACTACAATGTAACATATGATAAGTTTGTAAATAAGTGGATACATAAATTATCGGTTCCATTGATGAGTGCAAGGGGTTTCTTACCTGAAGATTCTGTTTCATTTCATAATGGCCGATATTCAACATTAATTGATCTTTGTTTTTACTCTCCAGTGTTTCATCATCTAATAAGCATGAAGTTAATCCCATCAGCAATTTCTGATCACTCATCTCAGTTCATATCAATTGACCTCAGTAATATACAAGTCTCTAGACTGCCACTAACTAGAACAATAAGAATGTTGATTCCAACCTTAACACCCGAATTTATTTTTTCAGAGACTTATATTATGTGGAATAAGATTCTTTCAATGACCTTTAACCCAATACAGCAATATTTAGCTTACATTAATATCTTGTCATTTAACATTAATCATATAGTGAAAAATCAGCCAACTCCCTCAGGGTTTTTGAAGCTTGCAGAACAAATTCATAAACGTATTGTGGCCATAACCCCTACTCAACACACATAGAAATGTATACATATACTAACAAATGCTTATAACAAGGCATGTGAAACACTGAAGAGCTATTTTAAAAAAAAGTAAAATGTGCCTAATGCATCAACACACATGGACTCAGCAATACATTAGATGGGCATTAGGGAGGGGACCTGAAACCAAAGTGCCATTAGCAATTAAAATCAACAATGAAACATTTACTGGAAATAATATGATCTTACCAATTCTTAACTATTTTAAAGATAAGCTGGGACCAGGAAAATTGGATACAATACCAGTCAAATGTATTTGGAATGGCAAAGATTGAATCACCATATGCAACAGATGATTTTATAATGAAAAAGAATGAAATGCCCAACAACTGTCACCCAGGAAGCCCTGGAATTCCACTGTTCATATTAAAACACCTTGACAAGCTGACTAGCAAATGCTTGTGCCAGCTGGAAAATTATTTATCACAGGGAATAATAACAATTGGAGGGAGTTAATACGATCGCAATGGTGCCGTTTAATAAAAAAAAGAAGACCATCCCTTTGTTATCAGAGATAAAGCCAATATCAATGGGTCCATTACCCATAAAGATTTTAGAGAAAGTAATTAAAGATAAAATAGAACCATTTATTTTGCCGATGATTTCTCCAGCTCAATTTGCAAAAAAACATTCATCTACCACACAAGCTGCTATGTCATTTAAGGCTATGTTGACATCGGTTAGAGAAAAGAAAAGATATGGCCTGATTGTTGTACGCTGGATATTGCTTCAGCTTTTGACAATGTTGATATATCTATACTGTTGAGATAATTGAATGACACTGAAATGCCAAAATCATATATATATATGTTATAACAAATTTACTCTTATCGTGAGCTTCACATTACCCTAAATGGCAGAAATTTGCCAGCTTTCACACCAACTAAATCACTATCACAGGGGTCCCCACTTAGTGCCATCTTATTCATTTTATATATAAATCCTCTTCTTGTTCGACTACAACAGGCATTTGAGGGAATGGAGATCCCAGGAACAGATCAAAAATTGGCCTGCATTGCATACATGGATGATATTACAATTTTTCTGACAGCAAAAAAGCAGATACCAAAACTACAGATGATTTTAGAGAAATACGCAAAGGAATTTAAACTAGGTTTTAATCCAGAAAGAACAGCAGCACGGACCATATTCATGGGAAGGCCATGTAAATCCATTTTCCAGGCAAAGCCAGGCTCATTCCTTGGGTTTCTATTCCATCTGAGGACTACTGACATGAGATGTCATTCACAGAACAAATTGAAAAATGAAATCCAGCAAATAGCAGACTCTCTACCTATATTTCAGTATATTCTAAGATTCAATTAATTAACAGTTTGATGATGACTAAGATAGTTTACTTTATGCCAGTGGTTGCTTTCTCAAAGGCTTTTATCTCTAAAATTAAGACCATTTGCAATCAGTTACTATGTCAAGGAAAGTCATGGCAATATCAATGGCAAAACTATGTCAACCACTGAATAAAAATGGTTTGGGGTTACATGATATTGGTATTTTTAACAAACAGAGAATGAGGAGCAATATAATTGATATTGTTAAACAATTTCCAAAAATTAAGCAGCTCATAGAGGTCATTCCAACTGATAAATCACCACCAAAAAATTATCATATTTTGAACAATTAATATATCATTGTAAATCAAAAATCCCAGAGCATTTTATTAATAAGTACAAATACTGGGAAATTTATGAACTAATAAATGAAGATAATAACACAATTGCTTTGGAACCAATACTGGGAATTAATAATAAGCAACTGGTTAAAAGGTATAAATGATGGGCCTTAGAACCAAAGTTTTTCAATTTTCTGATAAAACTTAACTTAGCTGCATTACCTACCACATATTTTCTTTGCCATAAAAGATTGTATACGTCAATTGATCCCTTTTGCAGGTTATGCCATCGAACTGAGGAAACCCTATCACATCTGATATATCACTGTGAGGGACTTAGGCAGATAAGAAATCTGATAGCTAGCAATTACAGGAAGTCTAATGTAACAATGCATCAATAATTTCTGCATTTAGAGCGGGATTAACACCAAGTGTCAGGGCAGCAACGTTTATGCTATAAGCATACTGGTGTACTAGATGCACCTTCCTAATTGGTAACAATTCCAGGAGGCATCCAGCTACTTTTTCAAATAAACTTGCAATGATACAGAAAAGGGATAAGACACTGGCTAGACCTGACATTTATACAGCAACCTAGTAATTACTTAAGATTAGATCAATGTTATAGTGATAAAAATGATAAAACTCTTAGGAACTGGTATAGTGTGGGGTTTTTTTTTTTGAAAACCTGAAATCTTGCAATATCAGTGAATTTTGGAAATAGGACAGACACATTTAAAAAAAACATAGGACCAAAACCAGTTTGAACATTGTAAATTGGAAAACTTAAACATTATAAAGAAACTTAGAAGGATATGCATGTCAAATTAGCAACAAGGACAATTTGGCAACAATTTCCCCCTTTTGTTATAAGTGATTGATTTGCTAATAATGATAAATTATATTTGACCCCTTTGGGACATAAAATAAAATTAAAATTGTGTTATAACATTTGGACTGTTGACCTAGGCAGAATGGACAACCCAGTATATTATATGTAGACAAGAACTGTTTTAAGCTCATGTAAATCCAGAAAGAACTCTATCAAAAATGACAATGTAAATGTTAAAATTTGTAATCAACTTGTAGCAGTTAATTTACTATGTAACCACTAATCTTGTATTCTTTTGGGACAATAAAGGCCTTTTGAAACATAATAACAATAATAATAATAATAATAATAATAATAATAATAATAATAATAATAATAATAATAATAATAATAATAATAATAATAATAATAATAATAATAATAATAATAATAATAATAATAATAATAATAATAATAATAATAATAATAATAACTGATGATTGCTGGTTTAGCATGAAATACGTATATTGGTGATTATTTATCTTTTCAGCATATATGTGTTTAGGTGTATCAGTGTTATTAGATAGATTGGAGAGAGGTGGGTGGTGTGAAAGTCTGTGCTCATATACCCTATATTACATATATATAGCCACAGGTATATAACAAGCCTGTGTTTCAGTTATAATAATAATAATAATAATAATAATAATAATAATAATAATAATAATAATAATAATAATAATAATAATAAATTTTAATAGAAAAATATTTTGATTAAAATAAAATGCATAAAAACTCTTAATTTTGAATAATATAACAATCTTCTAGGATGACCTTCGAATATCAAGATTGGAAAAAATATTTTAGGGGCACTCAGAATATTCCATTAACAACCTAAACCAATATTTCTTAAGTGAAGCAGATAATATTTTATTATAAGAACAGTCTTTATTAAATAATTGTATTAAATTATAGTGATTAATAAACTCTTAAGGAAAGAATAAATATTTTATTCCTTAGATGCATTCTCAGCATCTGTAAATCATTATAACTATATGATTTATTATCTATAATTTATGTGACTGCATCTAGAATAATTAGAATGAAATATCATTGCATTATGAGTTATACAATGTTTAGATTTGGGCATAAATGATTTATGAATAAGATATTAGTGAGACTTTAAACAAGATTTGACAATAAAATATAGCATTTATTTACAATAAACAATTTAATAACAGTAATATTATAAGAAATCTACAAAATTTAAGAGCGCTATTTTAAAAATAATACAATGTATTTTGCACCAATAGAAAAATATATTTTCCAAAACTTATATCTTAAATTCACATAAATAAAAAAAATAGCTTAAATATTCACCGACTATTGTTTGTTTTGTAGACCAATGTAAGCCTCATAAACACAAATATTGCCACAAAAACTTTCACCTTTCTTAATTAATAAAACTGAAGTTACTATTGGCAATATTATAACAAAAATTTTATATCTTCCTAAATGATAATTTTATTAACATAAACATTATTTCCCCAATTCTCTATATTTTCTTAACTTGTAAATTTTTACTAATATTTGCATTATTTTAATAATTCTATATCTTTCTAATTGATGAAACCTTTATTTAACCTGTAAGGTGATGCCCAATCCTTATAAAAAATAAATAAATGGATATAATTATGTTTTGGGATGACAAGCTAAGATTATGAAGATTAGATAGGCAGCCAACCTTTAAAACACATTGAATAATTTTTAGCATATCTTAAGCTATGTATATATAAATAACCATGCCTTTAGAAAGGAATGACTTTATTTTTTTGTTGTTTTGTTAAAATAAATGTGAAATAGAATAACTAGTCAAGTGTTGTTAGCCGAGAGATCATCAACCGCCTTGCAAGCAAGTAGTTGGTTGCAGACGGTTGTGGGTTCGCGTCCCGGCCGATGCTATGGCATATGAAAAAAAAAATAGAATAACTACACATACACATTTATACGTTTAAAATTTAATAGTTTCAATCAGGACGTGACAGAAATAATAATAATCTGACATCAAGTCATGTTAGCAACCAAGTTTTTTTTTTTAAAAAAAAAAGAGTAAAAAAAAAAAGAATTTGAGTTTATTGATTTTGAGCATGAAAAAGCTAGACAACAGTAGTTGTTGAGAGAAATGGAAACTAGCAGAAAGTAAAGTTTTAGAATAAAAACATCTGGACCAACTGATGATTGCTGGTTTAGCATGAAATACATATATTGGTGATTATTTATCTTTTCAACATATATGTGTTTAAGTGTATTAGTGTTATGAGATAGTGTGGAAAGTGGTGGGTCGTGTGAAAGTCTGTGCCCACACACTCTATATATTATATTATACTAGTTATCATGATTCTACTTTATTTACTTAAAAAAAAAACCGTTTAATAACTTGAATTGCATTTTATCTATGGATTTGGTAAAATGCAGAATATTTTAAAAAGAAAAGATATATTCTTTATTTAAGTTTTATGAACTTTAGTTGGAATAAATTCTGAAAAAAGTACATTTTGCTTATCAACTGCAAAAGTTGTATAATCATGATAAAATGTTTAAAAAAAGCAGACTAATTAAAATATGAAGTAGAATTTTAAAATACTAGATTGCATTTCTTTTGAAGTAAGATTTATTATAACACATCTTATATATATATATAAGTATACAAGCTGCATATGAGAGCATTTCTATAATATTATAATGCAAACTTTGAAAAAAAACTATATATAATTACTTATTTGGATAATATAATAATGCAATCTTGCTAAATCAATTATCGCAGGATCTTTGTGCCTTCTTCATGTCATCAAATGGTGATAAAGTCTAACCATTGATATGCCTAATGTCCAAATAAGCTTGGAATGATTTAAAAGAAAATTCTCATGGATGTGGGGGAAAATTGCTACAAAATCAAGAACTTTGAGTTCAACTTCATCATGGGAATTGTTCTAAGTAATTGGAGTTGGGAATCATTCAACATGTATGAATAAAAGAAAGACACAATCTTCCAAAGACACTGGTGCCACTCTTACAAATTTTAATCCTTTATTTTAAAAGAAGTCTAAGTTTTCATTGAATTTTGATACTTTTGAATATTTTGTATTTGTATTTGTATTTTTGTGTATACTGAGAGTTGAGTTACGATTTTTCTTGCCTTTCTACTTATTTGCAGAATATATTTTATTTTATTTTCTTCTAGAATCTTAAAATTTAAAGAACCCATTATGCTTAAATTTTGATATAGGGAGAAAAATATATAAATACACTACTCAAGGTATACATATATAATTTATATATATTTGTAAATAAAATCTTATCATAACTGTGTGCATTTGACTTCACGTCTGACACTGACTTAAAGAACAAAGGTAAGATTTTTAAACAACTACATTTTAGTATATAAAGTTAAATATTCATTTTACTTGCTAATGATTAATTACATATGAGTAATTTTCCTGTTTGTATGATTAACCATCTTATGAATGACCTCTATCTATAGAACATAAATTAGCAATCCATAGACATAAGTTTAATAAACATCCAAATGACACAATTAATTAAACATTAAACACCTAATAATATAGGCTGATTCTCGAGATAATAGTTACATTATTCTATATTATTGTGCATTATAATTTTTTTTTATTTCTAAATTGATATGCTTAATATTTAACTTACTTCTAGTTGTATTATAGTAAAAATACATATCCATACTTTATGATATTCATGTTTATATTTTCATTAATTTATAATTGTTATAAATTTGGAAACCATATTTTGTTAATAAATATTTGTTGTTTAAGGTTAAAAAATTTTCGTTTCTCTGGTCTGTAGATTGTCAAGCATCATTCATACTTCACTTACCAGGATATTTATTGTACATGTTCACATATCTTTGATATGTTCATGATATTTATATGTGAGGACTTAAGCTAGTAGAAAAGCCATTAGGGACCTAAATAGAGGTCGTATTATTGTCACCCTGTTTAAATCCATCCTTGAGGAGAGTTAAAGAAAAATTTCTTCACTGAGTTTGAACTCCAAGAAGTAATAGGACTTGTAAGTTGGGGGAGGGGACTCTGGATATACCATCTTAAATTATATTTTGACCAAATTTTAAAATTTAGCTCAACTTTTGTACACAAGCTCAAATATTGGTTAGGTATAGTGTAGACCTTCTCCCATATTCTTGAGCAACAATATCATTGAGCATCCGATTGGAAATTGTGTCAGTCAGCGGTCTGTTACAAACCTATGAATTATTGCAAGACGTTCCATATTCAGCAATACAATTACTTCATAACATTGTTCCACATAATCAGCTATTATTTATCTCTTACCAATCCAGTGATGACTTGCTGCTGGGTGATAATGCTGATGACATATATAGTTTATTTAGGCTAAGAAATACAACTTTCAAAATATTTTTATCTCATGTAGTGGTGGCAAAGAACAGCAAAACAGATTTATACATCAGGATCATCTCTATCTATACTAAGAGTAGCCAAAAGTGTACCTGAAGAAAGGATGACAAATTTTGTTTTTCTATTTTCACTAGTCATATTAATATATAAAGAGCCTGCTACTAGCTCTAAACAAGCTTAATTATTTTATTTTTTATGATAAATGCTACAAGAGAAAATACATGAAGCTTTTATCTATGATGGTCCCCATCCCCAGACCGGTTTCGAGCTATGGCTCTTTTTATTTAAAAGTAAATTTAAATGAGTTTTAATTATTTTATAAATCAAAGATTTATTATATATTAAAATATATTATCATTTTTACATTTCACTTTTACAATAAAACTTCAAGCAAAAAAAAAAAAAAAACGTCTTAAGATAGTGTTGATTATATATTCCTTTATTCACGATTTTGATTAAGTTAAAAAAATGAATGGTGTCAACACGTTTAGGTAAAAAAAGATTAGAACAGAAAACAATTTTATTTACATTAGATTTTAAAAAAAATACTTCAAAGAGTTATATTAGAATCATTTGACAGGTTTATAGAATATAATACCACAGTATACCGGTACTACTTTTTTGACTTAAAATATCATTCCTATCTATATATATATATATTTTAAATTTTGTAATTTATTGCTTCTAATCAGAGTTCAATTTTTAATTTAATTCTAACATAATATTAAATTACTATATATACTAGATAAGTTATATTTATATTTAAGTTATAGTTATATTTAATATTATATTTATTTATTTTAGCTTTAGATTACAATAAATTTTTTATTAGTACAGATGTTTGCAACAAAAAAAAATTGAATAATTTAAAGCATTGAAAATTATGATGTGTAAATAGTTTCGCATGCCAGTAAAAAATTCGAACGTGCTATAGGCTCGTCATCGCTGCCATATACTGTAACAAAAATAACAAATTTGTTTATTTCATGAAAATAACAAACAAAATTATAATAATAGTCAAGCATTGGTGGTCGAGAGGTCAGCGATAGTCGCTTTACAAGCAGTTGTCCCGGGTTAGCGGGTTCGCTTCCCGGCTGATGCTATGACACATGGGAAAAAAATTATAATAATAAAATACATATCAGCACTATATGACAGCATATATTAAATATAAATATTTATAATATGAATTATTTCCATGGGACAAAAAATATTAATGATAAATGTTTTCGACTGTTTTTGAAGGTTTATATAGTATATTAATTATATCTACATTTAATGTACACCCTCACGGTATGTGTGGCTATGCAATATACACGTTATAGGAGATAGATTGCTATATTTCATTCCACTTTTACTTTGAACATATAATCAAATTAAGAATCTTAACACTATAAATGTAATACACATTTGTCACTTTCTTTCTTCACTCGAGTTTGAATTCAAGTTTTATTACTGTAAGGTTTATTTTACAAACACTTATGCGATAGAGTATTTTAATACTAGTAAGTAAATTATATCACAGCAGTAAATCTCAACTCATAATTTTAAATTAATTATAGCATGGATTGAGAAAGGATCTTTAAAAGAAAAATCACAAATAATGAAATATAATTTAATATTTATATTTTAAATAAATTTAAAATGATGTTTAAAAAAATGCACTCTCTCTCCACTAACAAAGGTTTAATCTGTATTCATTCTCAGTTATCTATCTCACTATACTCTTAAATACTGAATATAGAATATACTACTTGGATTTCCAATGGAGCTTTATGATTAGATTTGGTATACTTATTGCTGTAATAATTTATTAAGCTATTCATAAAAAAACATAATTAACTAATACATTATTCATATAATGTTTATATGGCAATCCAATCTCGAACACTTTCAAATTTTATCGATGATTAGGAATGACAAATGACAACACCTTTAACAATTTGTAGCACTATTATTCAAGTTTATTGAAGATTAATATTATCACAATCAAATTAATCTATTTTGGAAAATATCTATCATAAATATTAACTGTACATTTTGAATTCCTTTAATCTACTCAATTCTTTTGATAGTCGCATGTATAAACACATGAAATCTTTAAGTAACTCTTTGTCAAAACAAGTACTCCGGTGACTATGCCGCTTTTATCCTTGTGTTGTTTTTTAAAAAAAAAAAATCAATCATTTCTATTTAATAACAATATATTATTACTTTCTTTGTATATGAGGCACTTCCAATAGTCTTTGCCAAATGTTTCCTTTACCGGATAAGATCTGGGATAATAACTCAAAATTTTACTGGAGCATATATTAAAAACATATTCCTTTGAAATTGAAGAAACACAATTTAACCATTTAATCCTTTAAACCAATTCTACTCGGTTAAATTTCGTTATCATAAATTTCAAATTTTCTTAACTGAATTTTTAAAAAAAATTCATTGTTTTTCCTTTTTTGTTTTAGTTTAACATATATCCATCACTGCTAATAAAATGTTGAAGATCACTCTTCCTGTCTAGGGTAGACTCCTAGATGTTTTTCTTACACTGTCATTCTTGGATAGATAGATATAAAAATTGCGATTTTTGATAAAAACAAGACTGTTCTTACACTACACTAAAAATTTTAAAGATTGACCCCTCATTTTAATTTAGTGGTATTTATAGGTTTTGTCCTATAATGTCAACATTTTCCACAATGCATCTCTCTTTGTAGTTGACTTCTCTGGCATCTCCATGGTACTATAATATTCACATTAAATCCTATAGTTTTTCTCTCAATTGGCGTGAAGGTGTATTCATTTTTTAAATATAAAACAATAAAATAATAATTAAAAAAATGTTTGACACCAATTTTTTATAAAGAAATAAATGAAAATGCATTTATTCATTTATTAACAAACCTTATTAGAACAATGAATATTTGTCAATAAACCTTATTAAATTAATATAAGGTTATTAATATTTTAACATCAATACTTTTATTAGATTTTATATTCTGTAATTTTAGAAATATTTATTAAATGTAAACTTTTAATTATTTAAAATTTCAGTAATTGTTTTGTTAATCTTTCTAGCATATTTTTCTAATTTTGTGAATATTATTTACACACGCGCGGCTAGACTGATTAGTGAACAATTTCTAATCTCGGTAATTAAAATTCGAAAACAGAAATAAAAAAAAAGGAAAATATAATTAAATTTTGTAGAGATAAAAGGTGTTGAAGCGGAGCAAAGGTGGGGTCAGAGTAATATAAAAAGCACACATTTTCTATTGTTCTCAGTTGGGAGTTAAATTTCTAGTTTCAGTTAAGCTCAGATAGAGTTGTGAATTCAGTTGTTATATTTGAATTAAGTTCATTTCAAGCCAGAGTAAAAGGAATGATTGGCTAGAGCCGAACGTTGTGTTCAGTCATGTTCTCTGCTCTTCTCCCATGTGCCACATTTAGCAAAATGCCGTAACAAATTACTCTGACTCGCCTTTTGCCAAAGTTTCAACCCGCCCTGCTAACTTATGTGGAAATTAAGTAAAACAGACATATGATAGAAGGAGACACCAAAAAAAAAAAAGAAAAAAAAGCTTCCTTCATATTACCAATATCTGGACCAAGAAACTAAATGTATAAGGATAAAGGGGTGATCACCCAACTAGAAAGCATAACCAAGAACTGTGCATACCCATATACAAAACCCAAGAACGAAAAAACCTGTCAAGAAAACCAAAGACTATTTGAGCCACCTACAGAATTTAAAGACAATGGTGAAAACACAAATAAGTTCGAAAGCTGTACCGCAAATACTAGGTAAATACTTTTGACGTCAGTATTAAAACTTTTATATTTCATACCAAATAGAATTCTTTACTAAGGCTTTAACCTCAAGCATATGTGTGTAAAAAGGTCTTAACCACAAGTTTATGCCTTGGAAGAAAAGCTTGTGGTTAAGACCTGTAGAGATCCCTAATATCGCATTTTTACATGCATATGCTTGAGGTTAAAGCCTTAGTAAATATTACTTACGTAGCGTCTAAATAAATTTTATAATTACAAATAGAATTCATAAATGAGCATGCAAAACTTACCAAGTGTATACTATTCATTATGTGTTTTATATTGAATTGTTTTGATTGTTATCTTAATATTTATAATTAGTACCTTTTAATAAATTTGTTTAAGTATTAATGTCGTTTTTTCCATCTTTCTCTCTCTTTCCATTGGTAACCAAATGTGTAGCCCGTCTCATGTGAAAAACTAGCCATGGGTCAAGTGCTTGAAATGTATTAGTGGCATCTCATGGGTTCCAATCTAAGTATTGGATGACACCCTGGGTTTTAGACCCATTATAAATTTCCCCATGGGATGTTTCACACTTCATGCAGCCGGAGAGCTACTTCGGTCTGAAAAAATGACTGTCGGTTTAATATTTTATTAAATCGCAGTCTGACCGGGGTATGATTTAATATGTAAGTATTAAACATATATTACTCTCCTGCTTGAGTAACGGGTTTTAAAATGTCATTGGGCATAATAATACAATTTCATAAAAATAAAAATAAATAATTAAAAAGTTTTAAGAGTTGTTTTAAAAAGGACTAATAGTAATTTCCCATCACAAATGTCGTCCAACGTGAGAGCACAAACATACGTTCAAATTTAAAAAAGAGAGAAAAATACATAATGAAAAAATATGTTTAAAAAAACTTGACTCACATAAATAAAAATATGTAATTAAATTGAAAGAATTTATGAGAGATGAAAGAGAGCAAATGGCACTGATAATAATTCTATGTTAAAAAAGAAAGATAAGTGGATTTATTTATAAATAACTTTATTGACAAACATATGTAAGAATGGTACAATTGTAAATAAAATAATAGTTATCCATGTTGCTTGGGCAACCAGATAGCCTGATGTGTTCGCTGATGTTGTTTAATCCAGATTAATCAGGCTTCATGTGTTGTCAAATAAAAATCTGGATGAGATGATACTGTCCTTATGGTGAAATTCCTTCAGCTTAGAAATGAATATGTCTTCAGGCTTGGGATGAGGAATGGTAAACTTGTTGTGACATCTGGCCATCCAGGTGGCATAAGTGATGAAGGTCGAAAGTCTTGAGATGACCTAATTCCTAGACAGGAAGCAGCTCTTGATATCTAATATTTTGTTCAGGGAAATGTGGCAGTTGTGAGCAATGAAATATAGTTGGTATTAAAAAGAAAAAATATGTATGTTATAGATATAGGAAAATAAGTGCAGGTAGGCAATGATTGGCATTAGGGTAGGAATCGGCATGTAAGTGGTATTGTGGGGGGGAATGCAGTGGGAAAAAAATTAACTAAACACTCAGGCTTGATTATAAATTAAATAAAATAGAAATTAGTAAACTTATTGAAATAAAATACAGTATCAAAAATAATGATAAAAAGTGTTTAAAATTATAAATGATAAGAAATAAAGCCAAAATGGAGGCTCATGGTAAAAATATAGAAAATATTCCCAAGAAGGAAAAAAGGGAAATCATAGCTTTATTAACTTGCATGTTCAAAAAACAAAAAGAAACAGCTGAAGAATATAAAAAAAACAGTCAAAGAGCTTAAAAACCAATATAATGAATCGAACAGAAAATTGCAAGTGCAGACTGAAATGTTTGAAGAAATTAAAGACCAGGTCATAATAGGCCATAATAAAATAAAAGAAGAAATTAGGGAAAAAATAGAAAAAATTAAAACACAAGTAGAGAATAAAATAGAAACTGCTTACAAAGTGATACTAGAAACAAATAAAATAGAACATGAAGTAAAGATAGAGTTAGTGAGAGAGGCAGTAGAGGAAACCAAAATAGAAAATAGCAAAGTAATTCAGGATATAAAAGTCAAAATTACTAATTTAACATTAAAAATAAACATTAGTAAAAATAGTCTGCAAAGTGAAATAAAAAAGCCAGACCAGCTGAGGGCGAGCACATTACAAATAACTCCATGAGTCATCCTCAGAAATACATTTATAAAAAAATTCAGATGATTTACGAATGCCCATATAGTATAGTCCATCAAACTGACTTCAATGCCTTTGTGATAGCCAAAGGTAATATAGAAAAAGGAACGTTTAACGCCAGGTCACTAAAGTTATTTGGAGGGCCAAATAATAAAGAACTGCCAGGCAGAAACTAAAAATATGTAATCTGAGGATTTGCTGGCTTGACCTAGTTATTAATGACCGTGGATTTTGAATAATGGAAAATGTTTGACAAAGTTGAATGAAATAAAAGTAAAGTAATAAAATAAAATAACAACCTAGTGTTTTTAAACAAAATGTAAAAACGAGTATCAAAGTTAGTTTTAATAATGAAAAATGATTAAAGTTAGTCTTAGTAAAATAAAATAACAATCTTAGAGTTTTTAAAATGTCAAAGCAACTACAATACAACTTATGTCAAAACCCTCGATTATGTCATCGATTATATTGATATCCCAGCTCATAAGTCTAGAACAGTGGTCTTCAACCTTTTCACACCTGCGGCTCGGCATTTTAAAATAAGGATAAGATTTCGCAGACCTGCAGAAGTTTACAGATAAATTTTCGTAAAGATGTAACCTGCTTAGCCTTAGATAAACATAATTGTTATAACTGACCAAAACAGCACACTAGTTGTATTGTAATGGTGTTGCTTACCTTCACATGCTGAACACAGAAAACAATACAATACCAATCGTTCTCATTAATGTGTTTGCATTTCTATGTTTATTATTTCATTGTTAAAACATTCAAGAATAAAATGTTATTCACCTGAATGTTGAGAAATATCATAGCTAGTGTAATTACATGGCAATGATTATGATAAATGTAATATCTGTATTTAATGTTAAATATACAAGATGGTTATATATATATGGAGGTCGTCTTTTGATAGTAGTAAGAGCAAAATAGAAATCACGTAATTAATCACAGTACAGTCAAAAAAAATTTGCCGTATTTTAAGTCTGAAAAAATAAAACAAAACGTATAAAAGTCTGAAGTTTTGATGTTATTGTATTTTTTTTTGTGTGTGCTGGTGTATTGAAAGGATCAAAAAATGTAATTAATAGGAAAAGTTTTTTTTAAAAAATGGTAAAATAGATATCGCATAGAAATAAAGCCAAAACAAAAAAAAAATCGCAAAGTTATTTTTTTGTTTGTTTTTATTTTTAAAAAAAGGTTAACAGAAATTGGTTTTAAAAATAAAAGTTTTAGTATATTAGCAGTATACAAATAAAACCAAAAAATATCGCCTTATAGGCCAAAAAAAAAAAGTGGCGTATTTTTAAACAACAAAAAAAAAAGAAAACGAAACTTGAAAAAGTCAAAAGTTTTGATCTTGTTTTAACACATAAACAATGGCGACCGTGATTGGCTATCAAAAGACAACTGGAGCTTGTTTAACAAAAATTTTTTTTTTAATTTTGAATTTTTTTAGAAAAATAATAAATTTAATTCTATCTCTCCATAAACATCTGTGATAAATAGAAAAACAAATTAATTTATGTATGATTGATTAGATTTCGTTTTTGTTCTGTTTCTTATTTTTTAACAGGGTAAAAATGCGCTGAAAAAATAAATAAAAACTGTTTATATTAATTAAAAATTTAAAATCTTATTATTTTGTTATTACTAGCTTTCTTGCCAGTCTAGCGCGACCCGGCAAAAAACTTCCGCGGCCCGGTGATTGAAGACCATTGGTCTAGAACATAGCAGAGCGTGACGCAAACAAAATAAATGTGTAAAATCAAAATAGACAAGCAAAATGAAAATGTTTCTTTTTTTTTTTTTAAAAAAAAGGAGAGTAAAAATAACGCTTTAGAAATAAAAATGAAATAAATAAGTGTATAATGAAAGTATTAATGAAAATAAAACATTATCTAATAAAAATTTAAAAAAAAAAGTGTAATAAATTAGGTTTGAGGTGTGTGCGAATATTTGGGCAAAGATATAAATTTCAGGCCTGACTTTTGTTGGATTAAGCCTTTTCTTGCAGTGACTTTTTTCTACAGATGGGTAGTGTGAAGAATAAATAATACTGATGATGATGCGCCAGTAGAAAAGTCCTGGCATATAAAAATTAATAAATCTGGAGGAAAAATTCCCAGTAACCAAATAAAATAAATATTTTAGTAAGTTGAATGTGCAGTAGAGATAGTCCTGCCATTCGCAATCTTAAAGTCCCTGTTCATGATCCGTTGTGCACAAAAATGCCCATGCTGTATTCACGACTTCCGCAAGAAATTAAAAGTTGGTTTAATCAGCACAAAATCGATCTGTGTGTTGAATTGCCTAATACTTTGCTGCCTACCTCTCTTAATTAACATTACATTTATTACTAATAATGAAAATGAAAAGTAAAAAGCACTTTAGAAAAAGAAAGTTAGTAAAAATAAGAATTTAAAGTGGTCAATACTTAGGAAAAAAGTGATCAACGCACTTAAAATTCTCAATTGGGAGGGGTGCAATGTAACAGTATGTATATACATGCGTTGCGCAGGTGTGTGTGTATATACGAGTTACATAGTTCACTTGTTTTTTATTTATTAAAAAAAATATAACATTTAAAAAAATATCAGCATCAATAGTTTAAAAAAAAAAAAACAGAAGTTAAAATAGAGGGAAAATTTAGAGATAAGTTAGGAATTAATTAATAATTATAACTTGTCTTTCTTTTATATATTTTTATCTGTTAAAATTATTCTTCAAGAACATGTGTTTTTAATTAAAAAAAATAAAAAGTTTGTACAAAAATAATCAGGCTGGGGATTAAAATTTCTGTGAAATTATATATTTACATTGATTATTTATTTTGTTTAAAAATCTGGAGTGATTGCCTTGTGTGAGTTAGTCTTATAAAGGCTCAATCACATTCGAATGCATTTTCGGTATATGAAAACGCCAATGCCTTTTCAGTTTCTCTCGCTCCGATTTTCATTTTAGAACAATTAACCTCTTACTTACTGAGTCTCTTCCAAACACGGTTAGATTGAGAGGTTACAATATATATATATATGTGTGTATTAATAATAATGCATAAGACATACATATATAAACGTGCTCTTTCATTTGCGCGTATATATTAAATCCAGTTTAACTAGTTGAGGATTACTTCAAGCTATTGCACCATCCAATTACATTGATACTCTATAAATAAACGATAATAAAAATAAAGATATAAAAAACCAAGACACAGATCAGGGATTGTTGCATTTTCTTCCTGATAGCATGAGCGAAGACATCTTACCTGATGAAGCAGTGAAGATTTCGAGGAATTGCATTTATCCAGGTTGGTCCCTGAAGGTTCCAGGTGCTGTTATGTTTTGATTGTAAGTCATATTTACTTTATTATTATTTTAACAATACCACTATGACTTTTTTGATTATTGTGAAAAATAGCTATAAAAATCTATTTATATACTGTATGTGTTTAGAAATCTTATTGTAAACCTGATAGTTATATATCGTCATCTGCATCCTATATTGTCTAGTCCTTTATTGCTATAATAAATACTACTTTCATACATATTTGGAGATAATTTTAATCACCAAGGTTGGCAGTCATGTTGTTTTTTTATAATACATTTTCAATGGCATAATTATTGTGTAACCATAACGAATATGTTTTACTTGTTAATATTAAAATATATTAATCAATTATAAATTGCTGTTAACTTTAAAAAGTAGCAATAAATGTATTATAAAAACCATTCACAACATGTAATTACTGTAATTATATTTTTTTATGTCATATATAAACAGTAATGTTATTTAAGCAAGCGAAAAAACAACAGGGGAGAAAACTTATATTACAATGATTATTTGGTGACTTTTGCAGAGAGACCAGGTGAGTATTTTATAATAACTATTTCAGAAAGAACAGCTAATAGACTTATAGATTCTATTAAAGAAAATGTGGATCTGTGATTTAGTCTGATGACTGAAAGGCATTGAATATTATAAGGTGAATCGCAGATATAATTTATATAATTTCATGAAAATCCTCGTACATGTGTTTTGAAAAAAAATCCTATAGATTGAATTAATATTTTATTTATTTAAAAGTTAGCAGGAATTTATAATCAATTTATTGAATATTTTTGAGTATTAATAAGTAAAACATTCGTTAAAGTTATAGAAATAACTATACCCCTGAAAATTAAAATAAAAAAAACATGACTGTCAACTTTGGTATGCAGGATTATTCAAAGTACCTTTCATATTATCAGCTCTACATTATAGTAATTATTTACATAATATCATTTAATTATTTGTGATCCCTATTGTGATATTAATCAGGATTTCACAAGACTAAAAAACGATTCAATGAAAGTGAATTTCTATTACATTTTTTTAAAAGTTTATTTCAGATATTTCTTTCTATAAATATTTCCACAGTAATTAACCCCCCCCCCTCAATCCTAAATTTTTAATCCACACATTTTAGTATTTTTCTAAATAAGTTGAAGATAAGAAAGTTTCTTTTTTATTGATTGCTGATTTAGCATGAAATACGTATATTGGTGATTATTTATCTTTTCAGCATATATGTGCTTAAGTGTATCAGTGTTATTAGATTGAGTGGAGAGTGGTGGGTCGTGTGAAAGTCTGTGCTCATATACCCTATATATTACATATATAGACATAGGTACATAATAAGCCTGTGTTTCAGTTATTAAAATAATAAACTAATATTTAAAAATGGAAACAAATTTTATTAAAACAATAAACCAACAATTCTAATAAATCATAATTTATTAAATATTATTCTGAAAATGTTGAATTATAAAATTAAAATAATTTTACATTCTAAATCAAAACTACTGTTATATATATATATTAAAACAAAATAAATGTCTGCTAATATTAATAATACAATAACGAAACTTAAATATATTCCAAACAACGGTAAACAATTTATAATATAATATAAATAAAAACTCATAAAGAAATATTTTCGATTATATTCATAATCATTATCAACTCAACTTTCAAAATGGAATCATCTATTACCAACCGGAAACACATGCCGATTTAAGTATCCCACAATTCATTAATCTTAACATTTTCTGACTGTCTGTTTATTATCGTATTTTTATACCTACTAATAAAAACTGCTCTTTAATTTTTCTTTTTTCATTATCTCTTTCTTGGCCTAAATTTTTTATTTTGTTTATATCAAAATCAAATTTAAAATTACAATTCCTATCATGATCATAAAAAACAGATTCAATATATAACTTGATTTCATTATTATTATCATTACATATCTGTACATTTTTCAAAAATATTTCTTTATGAGTTTTTATTTATATTATATTATAAATTGTTTACCGTTGTTTGGAATATATTTAGGTTTCGTACTCTGTAGTCAAGTTGCAATCTTTAAATGTCCATATATATTCAATGGACCATTAGTAAGAATGGATTTCCATTCTTGCTATTAAAAGGGTGAGAAGGTTGCCTTGACAGCAGTGAGAAATATTGATTACTATATTTGCTGTGAATGTTTAGGTTGTGACTGGTTGGAATCTAATTATATATATATAATAATCGAATGGTTATTGTTGGAAATTCATTGCAAGTTCGAACTTATCGAAAATGATGGAGGGTAATCATGATTTATAAACTATGAGCTTCAGGGCTCACCATTCTTCTCCTGAATTCATTTCAACAAAAATTTTATTAACAATAAATAGTGATTACATACTAATAAAGGATAGATAAATGAATAAATTGTACAATGATATGATTGTATAATGTTCTATTTGTTATCTGGCTAGATTTTGTTCTGAGAGTACAATTGTTATACTCTTATGTGGTTAGGTATAGTGATGAGATTCAAATAACTTGATTAATGGAATAAGCATTTTTTATATAAACATGAATATTTTCTTTTAGAATTTCCTATTCTATAATGCTGGGTAGGAGGGAGTTGATAATCAGGAAAAGGAAAGTGCAGTTAAAGACCAGGTGTCATCAAAGACTTTACTGGAGGCCAGGAGCTGGTCATGTTTCTTGATTTTTTTGAGTGTTTGATAAAATAATGGTATGATTTGTGGCGGGGGTAATTCCATGAGAGTTTTGCATCTCACTATCCATATTATAACGATCCAAACGAAGTGGGAAATCGCATCGCACTGCACCGCACTACCAAGGGCGCCATCTAGGCATTTGAGCCTAGAAAAATTTATAGAGTAGGCAGATACGCGCTGTTGGATTCCACTTTATTTACATATTTAGATCGTTAGCCCATTGTCACTAGCTCAGCGGAGACGCAGAGATAAATAAAATATAAATTTTATATCTTAAATATAAAAGAATGAAAGCCACTGCCAGAAATTAACACAGAAAAATATTTATTTACGCACATATAAAATCATTCTAAACCCGAGGAATAAGTTTAACATTTAGATTTTTATATTAACTTTTAATTTTACATTTAAAATAGCTTGCTATAATGTTTAATATTTTATTTAGAGGGTCAGGTATGAATAGGCTACATAGATCTGCATTTGAAAAAACAATATTCTTCCCTGATTTAACCTTAGGCAACAAATTTCGCAATCAACTGGCGCCAATCCATCTGATACATTCATGTATTCGATGTAGCATAATACGACAACACAAAATACTATATTGTCAGGAATGTACATCTGAACAATAAGTAGAAATAGAGAAGACATTGACTCTCCACCACCAGGAATGTGACATCTGATGGCAAGTAGATCAATAAACTAAAAACTCCATAGGAATGGACTGCGGTCTTCTGCCGACTTACAAACCCATCCATAGGCAAACAGAGGGTGTGTGGCGTATATATGTAATCCTGCACGTGGCGGATCTCCTGCTACATCTACTAATTACACAAATATATCCAATCCATTGAACCAATTCAACTACGAAATGAATAACCTAAGATTACCCTCCCTTAATACAACTTTACAAAACTATATAGCCATTTACGCCCGACTTAAATTTAACATTTAAATACGTTCGCACAGATTTGTTTAAAAATGTTGGGTATAGATCGATTACATAGATTCCACGGTCAAAAACATTTCAAAATAAACATAAACGATCAAAATACAAAATTATTGATACTGACAATCGCAGAGGGAAACTTATAAGTAACCCAATAGTATTCACCATAAGATACTTGCGTTGTCACCAATAACTTAAAAGACATCCGAATAAATACATTTTTAGATACTCACTGTAAGGTATCATTATTTATCGAATGTCTATGTATTTTGATCAAATATGAAAACCCAAAATATAATTAACCGCAAACGAATCCATGCAAGCGTCTATAAACAACTTAAATTTCATACATTTAAATAATTTTTACAATAAAATATTACTACAAATAAAAATATTAAAAGGGAAATGATTTTTTTTTAACAATCGGGAAAGATATAAAATTAACCATTATTAATTTGATTTAAAAACTTACAAAAGTCAGATAAGAGTCCATTTTAAATAAGTTGGCTTGTTTATTAATTTGTACAACTTGACGAAAGTTCTTGATTGATTTTAATAATTGTTCTTTTCCTATAGCTTACGGTAGCAGAGCTCCCGGTTCCTGGTGTCAATGTCCACGGAGTCTTTAATTGAAAGATCAATCTAATGTTTAGGAGGTGGCATTTTCTGGTTCAAGGTATCAGTCTTTTCATTTTTTTTTTATATAGAGAGTGTGGTATGTGCGTCATACTACATCTCTCAAACACACAACGCTGGAACTCCCAAAAAAACTGTATTTCCCTTTTTATATTATCCACAAGGATTCAATGAACAAAACGTCACTAGTCTATCACTTTCGTTAGGGTCCGAGCCAAGGCCTAGTGCTTCCATTGGTCAAGCTAAAATTTCTTTCTTCTCTTATCTAACTTTTCATCTGACTTTTTAATTACATAAGAGCCTTGAGGGCTAGCTTGTTTTTCAAATAATAAACAATCATTTCCATTTATAGATTACAGGAATTAATTAATACCTGTTTTTATTTTAACTTATATTAAATATTTTAATATTTAACTCTTGTATTTTTTTATCAAAAAAAAAAAATACGTTCAAATACCTTTTTTTATTTATATATATAAAAAAAATATTTTTAAAGTTTAGCATCTGTGCGAATGTATATACGTTTAACAATATTTTAATTTTAGCGTTTAGTTTTTTTATAGATTTTTAATACACTTATTTTTATTTGCGAACTTTTAAGTTTTTATTTTAAATTAATGTAACGACATATTTATATATCGTTACATATCAGTAAACTTCCTCAAAAAAATAAAAACATTAAAAAAAAAAAAAAGAATTTACTTAGTGTTAGTAATTACGTTACACAAATTTGTTATATATGAAATTTCAAAAGGACAAAACTTTTTTTTTTTTAAAAGACAAAACAGTAATTACAAATATAATGATAAAAAAAAAAAAGTTGACTGTTGATTCCCTATTACCAGCTAAATTTCTGCCCCCTCCCTTCCAAGTTTCATTTCTCCTACCTTTAACTATTATTACTTAGGCAAGTTGAACGATTAAATTTTAAACAAGACTTTTTTTAAAAAAAAATTATGATTTATATTTATTATTATGTTTTATTTATTAGTTTTTATTCCTCGAATTTATCTCTACATATGCGCAATTTTTCTTACTGGCAGCACTTTGTAAACAAAACTTCAAACTGCAACTCCACGTAAATGCAACATATATTTATACTAATTTCAGAAAAAATATTACGGGCATGATTTAATTTCAAAAGTACTAGTGGTTTATTAAACATCTGGCTATAACTTTACATTAGTACAAAATGTACTTATTTCAGAAAAAACAACAAATGTTATTTGCATGATTCCGTTTTAAAATTCTCAGGGCACTCGTGTTTATTAAAGATTGGAAATTTCATCTTTCAATTCCCCTTCTCAGGGTCAATCTCTGAGGTAAGGCCACACTTGGGACGCCAATTATAACGATCCAAACGAAGTGGGAGATCGCATCGCACCACACCACACTACCAAGGGCGCCATCTAGGCATTTGAGCCTAGAAAAATTTATAGAGTAGGCAGATACGCGCTGTTGGATTCCACTTTATTTACATATTTAGATCGTTAGCCCATTGTCACTAGCTCAGCGGAGACGCAGAGATAAATAAAATATAAATTTTATATCTTAAATATAAAAGAATGAAAGCCACTGCCAGAAATTAACACAGAAAAATATTTATTTACGCACATATAAAATCATTCTAAACCCGAGGAATAAGTTTAACATTTAGATTTTTATATTAACTTTTAATTTTACATTTAAAATAGCTTGCTATAATGTTTAATATTTTATTTAGAGGGTCGGGTATGAATAGGCTACATAGATCTGCATTTGAAAAAACAATATTCTTCCCTGATTTAACCTTAGGCAACAAATTTCGCAATCAACTGGCGCCAATCCATCTGATACATTCATGTATTCAATGTAGCATGATATGACAACACAAAATACTATATTGTCAGGAATGTACATCTGAACAATAAGTAGAAATAGAGAAGACATTGACTCTCCACCACCAGGAATGTGACATCTGATGGCAAGTAGATCAATAAACTAAAAACTCCATAGGAATGGACTGCGGTCTTCTGCCGACTTACAAACCCATCCATAGGCAAACAGAGGGTGTGTGGCGTATATCTATAATCCTGCCCGTAGCGGACCTCCTACTACATCTACTAATTACACAAATATATCCAATCCATTGAACCAATTCAACTACGAAATGAATAACCTAAGATTACCCTCCCTTAATACAACTTTACAAAACTATATAGCCATTCACGCCCGACTTAATTTTAACATTTAAATACGTTCGCACAGATTTGTTTAAAAATGTTGGGTATAGATCGATTACATAGATTCCACGGTCAAAAACATTTCAAAATAAACATAAACGATCAAAATACAAAATTATTGATACCGACAATCGCAGAGGGAAACTTATAAGTAACCCAATAGTATTCACCATAAGATACTTGCATTGTCACCAATAACTTAAAAGACATCCGAATAAATACATTTTTAGATACTCACCGTAAGGTATCATTATTTATCGAATGTCTATGTATTTTGATCAAATATGAAAACCCAAAATATAATTAACCGTAAACGAATCTATGCAAGCGTCTATAAACAACTTAAATTTCATACATTTAAATAATTTTTACAATAAAATATTACTACAAATAAAAATATTAAAAGGGAAATGATTTTTTTAACAATCGGGAAAGATATAAAATTAACCATTATTAATTTGATTTAAAAACTTACAAAAGTCAGATAAGAGTCCATTTTAAATAAGTTGGCTTGTTTATTAATTTGTACAACTTGACGAAAGTTCTTGATTGATTTTAATAATTGTTCTTTTCCTATAGCTTACGGTAGCAGAGCTCCCGGTTCCTGGTGTCAATGTCCACGGAGTCTTTAATTGAAAGATCAATCTAATGTTCAGGAGGTGGCATTTGCTGGTTCAAGGTATCAGTCTTTTCATTTTTTTTTTTATATAGAGAGTGTGGTATGTGCGTCATACTACATCTCTCAAACACACAACGCTGGAACTCCCAAAAAAACTGTATTTCCCTTTTTATATTATCCACAAGGATTCAATGAACAAAACGTCACTAGTCTATCACTTTCGTTAGGGTCCGAGCCAAGGCCTAGTGCTTCCATTGGTCAAGCTAAAATTTCTTTCTTCTCTTATCTAACTTTTCATCTGACTTTTTAATTACATAAGAGCTTTGAGGGCTAGCTTGTTTTTCAAATAATAACCAATCATTTCCATTTATAGATTACAGGAATTAATTAATACCTGTTTTTATTTTAACTTATATTAAATATTTTAATATTTAACTCTTGTATTTTTTTATCAAAAAAAAAAAAAATACGTTCAAATACCTTTTTTTATTTATATAAAAAAAAATATTTTTAAAGTTTAGCATCTGTGCGAATGTATATACGTTTAACAATAGTTTTAATTTTAGCGTTTAGTTTTTTTGTTTTTTCACTTATTTTTATTTGCGAACTTTTAAGTTTTTATTTTAAATAAATGTAACGACATATTTATATATCGTTACAATATATATATATATATATATATATATATATATATATATATATATATATATATATATATATATTGTACCCTCACTTCTCGATATATGATATAATTTAAAATAAGACTAGCTCAATTAAATCATTATGCTCAGCTAAAATATGTACAACTATCTTTAATATATTTTTATAATATTATAACTTATCAGATTAATATAGTTCAATATAATGTACTAATTAAATAAGTATTTAATTAAAATCATGAGACTGTGAAGTGAAGTTACAATTGGTAATTGGACTTACATTGAGTCAATGTCTTTCCAAGACACTGTCTCAATGGCATAAGAATACTATTACTTCCAATTATCTCATTACTAACTCTACAGCACTCTTATGACTTTTATAAATAAAAGTATCTTTAATAATAATAGATAAATAAATCTCAATCTTTTGTTAAGGAAATATAATTAAATGATCTCAGGTTCTTCTAATTATCTTAAAATAATAATAATTCATGTAAATAGGAATGATAAGGGATTTAATATCAAACCTAAATACACCTAACTTATTCTAATAACAGTAACTAATAATAATAATCTTTAGTGTATAGCTTAATCTTATCTATTTGATTATACCATTAATCACTAAGAAAATAAGTAAATCATATACATGTCTTCATTTCCATATAGTATCTTAATTTTAAAATATATCAAAATATTATAATTTTAACAATTTGTGGCAATAAATACTCTTATACTCTTATATTGTGCATTATAATTACTTTATGACCATTGTAATATTATATGTTAATGTCAATCCATTTCTATAAATTATATTAATAAAATATTGTGTTTCTTACTAAAAATAATAATAATAATAATTTCATATTGTGCAAATATTATGTATATTCAAATTATCTGTTGTCAAATGCTGTGGTGTAAAATAATGAATTTGACACACTTTTAAACAACTTAAACAAATTTATTTACATCAACTTTAACACATAACTTATTTACACTATTTACAGTTATAGTGAAAAAAAACAAAGAAAATAAAAATAAAATAATAATACAAGATTTTTACACTGTTATTATTTCCATAATCATAAATAGATAATTTATACATTTCTTAAAATGTTCTATCAATAACATTTAATTAAGTTTATGACTTTAATTTTAATAAACATCATTTGTCATTAATCAATATAAGAAAAGGTTTATGTGAAATATCATTTATGTAGCATATATGTAAATAAACAAACTTTAATAAGTAAAACGCTATTTCACTTAAGTCTTATTGCTATTTATATTATAATGTACTAGGATGTATTCCATTTACTATCAGTATTACTTAAATATTAATTAATGTATAAACTGATATAACTTTGTAATATAATAATAATTATTGTTTATAACTATTTATTTCATTCCAATATAATGTCATACTACAGGTCTTATCAAAATATGCAATATGTATAGGTTCTTCTAAAATAATATTTTAAATTATTCAACAATTTCAAATTTTTATAAAGTATTATGTTAAATAAAATTCTATGATTCTTTTCTATTTAAATCATTACTTTTCTTTACTTGTTATTCTTATTCCTTCCTAAAAAACTTCTATCTACAAAAGTCATTTTGTCCTTATTTAACTTCAGAAAAATAAATGACCAATTTTAAAAAAAAATAATAATTATCCAAACTCTCTTATACATCATCATCTATATATGATAAGCCTTCAATCAAAAATATAAATTTCTACATAAAATTAACTTAACTTATCTAATAAAATAAAAAATAAAATATAGACTTTATATACCTCTTACTAACTTGAAAAGAAGAATAAATAACTTACACTAATAATAAATTTAATTCCTAATATTGTAACAGAAACATTAAAATTTATTTACGAAAGAATCATATAATTATTTCTAGGTTCTCATATTATGTTGTACTAAATTTATATCATCAATTTTAAAATATGCATATTAAAATAAAACTGCTATTATTAATCTTATGCGTGTATATTACTTAAATATTAATACATTCATTCAATAATCATATAACATTTGGTTGATCTAAAGAAAACATAGTAAATACATCAAATTATTATTATCACATAATTTTTTACCATAAATGATACTTTAATGTACAGTCCGTCACACGATGTCCTCCAAGATTTTAGTTTTACAAAATAATTTCACATTTACTCTCAACAATTATTCTTTAAAATATTACGTGTTGTATAATTATAAAATAAAGTTTATGCAATAAAATGTTATATTAATATTTAGCTTTTAAAAGAAAAAAAATGTAAATGTACCTTTCCTATCTTTAATAAATCAATAATTATTAAATATTTATGTTAGTTAATAAATAAAACATATTACATAAAATCCAACGGTGTCTTCTTCCAGCTATAATTGTTCTTTTTCCTAGGCACAAATTTTCACCAAACATTACTTCCTTTTCCGGTACATCACGTGTTTTTAAAAAGTTTTTATGGAATAAATGAAAACGTTTTTTTTTTTTAAAAATAAAAAGAAAAAGTCAAAGTCAGTTCCACCATAAACAAAATAAAATTAAAATAGTCTATAGGATCCATATTCCTTTCTTTAAGAAAAATTACTTACAAGTTATTATTTTAGAATTAGTCTATAATTTACAAAGTTCTGGTTTAATTATTTTAATTGATTTGGATATCCACGTATATTTGATTTGCGCATTCCTTAACAGATATTTAGGTAAGATTACTTTTAAAGTCTTCTGTACGACCAGCGTTCAGACTTTAATAATATAATAATTTTTATATAGGTATTTCTTTACCCATTAAATTTCCAATTTATTTGCCTTTTTAAAACAGTCATAATTTAGTCTTTTAAAACATAAAGACTTAACAAGGCAAGTATTTATATAATTACTGTTAATTATCATATCTTTATCAAGATATGTATACTTAAATTTATACTTTACAAATACTTTCTTCATAAAGAAGTATTTCTCATTCTTTTCAATATCTGTTTTACAAAAATTAATTGCCATTAGCTTTTAAATTTATACAAAGTCCAACGTATTACTTTTACGCATCTAATAATTCTCCTAATTAATCCAGCGTTTGTTAAATTTTTCAGTATAAAGTCTCCAATACATTTTATCCTGTTACGATGTTTTCTGACCATTTGATAGTAAATTGAGCTTTGATCGAGACGATAGGAAATTATAATTAAATTTAGCACTGCATATTTGTCGGTAAACTTTTTTAAATTATTTTAAAAAACTACTCTCTTATAATTTTAAAATGATTTTGAGAGCATCTATAATTACTTAGCTATTTCTAATAGCACACTTTACTTTAAGAATTTCAATCACTATCCCCTCCGAACAATTGAACCTTGGTTTTATACCCGAAGAAACTCTCAACTTGATTGGTGAATTAAACAATCAACTTGCTAGCTTATTTACATATTTTACCAACAAGACAGAATTAAAAATAAATAATGACTTATTTAATATTTATTATTTATCACATTATTAAATTCTTAAATTAATCTTTGTCATTTATTTAAATCTATTAAACATTTTTTTAAAATATTCTTTCTTACTTAATTTCATTTTTAACTTTTATAAGATTATTTTTATAAATAAATTAAGTCTATTTTTATTCGTTATCTTTTAAACAGTATTTTAAAAATCAGATTTAATGTTTCACATTAATTATTTTTACTTTTATCTCATGATAGCCAATATAATATTTATAAATTTTATAACAGAATTTTTAAAATAGCTTTGCAACTTTACTAAAAAACTCCCAAGCATGTGTGTATGTGTCTAATTAACATCTGTTTTTCTTACAACAAAGCTACAAACGCTTGTAATAATCTAAAAATAAACTAACAATTCATTTTTTAAAAATAAATATTTTTAAAATAAATAATATCTTCCAACAATTTTTAAAATAATAATTCGATATTATTAAAATCAAATATTAATCTTCCATTATGTACTACTAATAATTAAAACATTTATATTCACTTATTAAATATTAATCTTTATCAACAATAAATATATGCATTTAATTTTAACTTTGTCTTTTTAAAACTTTAATAATAAACATTTATTTATTAAATTTATTAATGCAGTATTGATTATGGCCAGTTTTCCCAACCATATACTATTATCATCCCCATTGAAACGTCTCTCACAAACATCAGCACAATTTTTACATACCAAATACTCATGAATTACCTTAATTACACTTGTTAAAAGATTATCATAAATAAAATTAACATCATATAGCTAAATATATCTTAAATTTAAAATTTTTTAAAAAAAAACTGTCTAAAACATATTATACTTCTGCATTATTGTTAACAATTTAATGGATATTTTTAAATGAAAAAGATGTAACATACTATATATATATATATATATATATATATATTATATATATATATATATATATATATATATATATATATATATATATATATATATATATAACTCATGTTACAATATATATATATATATCAACTCTAGTTCAAAACGTTGATCGTCGCAAACTTGGCCGTAGTCATAAAGCTCAAGAAACAGGTAAGCTATAATTAGTCAGAATGTTATGAATGGTTTAATGTGCATCATTTTACATACACACATTAAATTTTACAAGATTATAATATAAATCTATTCAGACACTATAGATGGCTGTACTATGCATGTTGTGTTTTTGCATTTTAAATAACATTCTATTTTTGCTTTATAAAGAATAGGCAAATTAATCATTTAATCAATAGCAATAACTCATGCTTGAAAAACAATTACATTCTTTGACTGTATAAATCATGTTGCATTTGCTGTTACTCAAATAAAACCATACACTTTAAGTGCCTGTTGAAAAAAAGGTTGACCTATATGTCTTGAAAACTGTGCAGCTTTACAAACATTGGCACTATCAGATGAAATAATTACTTTGGCACATGATATTAGTGAAGAAAGGTTTGATTCCTTTAGCCAGAATGATATCAATGAATTGCCTGGGGATAATGCCCTAAATGACAATGGTATTATTGTAATAAGTTTAGATACCATAGAATATTTGGAAATAGATAATGAAACAAAAGTGGAACCTGTTCCTTTCACAGCAAAAATGATTCAATAGGTTTTCAACCTTCTAATCAATTGGAAAATCATTTTCTTGTTAATGACACAAATTATGAATGAGCTCTTAAATTCTGATGAGAGCTAAATAGTTGTATGTCTGATATCATGAGCTTCATAAACAATGAATAAAATCATCATCTCAAAGTTTAATCACTGATTACATTATCACCAGAAAAACATTAACACAGCATAAGACTGAAGTTGTGGCTAATTCTGCTGTTTGTGTTTCCTTTTGTGATGAATCTGATTCCATTATTATTGTTATTTATTTATTATTCTTTTTAAACTGACAATTTTTATAAAATAACATTTGGTTAACATTTATTAAAAGTAAAGTTCTTTATAAAAGTAACATAACATACACAGTCTGAATCTTTTATTTACATTTTTTTTATTTTTAACTTTTTGATTCTCACTTTAAATAATTTATACAAAAAAATTAAAATAGAGACAAAATAATCTCTTTTAAACATAAAAATTACAAAAGCAAGATAACTGTAATTTGTTTTCTTACAGAATGTAAATATTAAACAGTTCATATGTACCAATAACATGCTTTAGCAATCTCCAGATTTCTAATTTGAAGTAAGCAGTATTTCTTAATTTTTTACAAGATTTATTTGAAGTAGCATACCAAGTTTTTCAGGTATCCAGGTCAGATTAGCAGATGGCAGTTTTGTTCTCTACTCACTAAGAATACTGGAGGTCTGACATTGTTCTAATAAAGTGAGAATCCAGAATGAATATAATAAGAAGATTCATAGATTTTATATCAGTTTTAACTTCTGTCTGTTTAAAACATCCCATTACAGGTTTTTTAATGATTAACGTGCATAACATTTTAATTATCTGGACTTTTGTTTTAATTTTTTTTTTGGCAAGAGAATATTAAATATTACTTTATTTTAAATAAGTAAAACATTACTAATTTCAATATATTGTAAACAATAAAAGTGACTGGTTGCTAGCTATCAATACATCTGATCAAGCAAAGGTCATATCAAAAATAGATTACCATCATTAAATATACTCAATCCTATTTAGCTAAGGTAATCTCAGGATTGTTATACTAATAAATATTCTCCAAATGAATAAGTAAAATTACATTATGCTCTTCATATCTCAAATTCAAATCCTATTAATGAATGTATCTTAGAGAATAAGATAGTATTATTTAGTCTTAAGATAATATCTTAATACTATAAATACTTTTAATTAGAATTAATAATAATGAGACTCTAATATTTATTATTAGTTCTTTATCAATCATCTAGGATGATATTCATGATATGGGTAGGAAAAGAATTTGGTTCATACCCATATATTACATTCAAGGATTTCTAAAAACCCAGCTTAAAATAAACAAGATAAAATATTGTTAGCCATGGATAACTCTCAAAGATCAACAACATAAACTCTAATAAATAAAGTGATTTTAAAATATATTATTGTACTCTTATACTTCCCAAACAATATAATATTTATGTGTGAGATTTTCTGATAATGCAATTGATGACACAGATAAAAAGACTGATTTTAATAATTAAAACAATATTTTATTAATATTATAAAGTTTAACATCTATAAGAAATTATAATTGTAATGTAAAAATAATACAATGGTTTTAAGATTTTGACAATAAATAAACAGACAATCAGAAAAAACAACAACATGTTATATGCTTTGAATAGAGAAAGCTTTTATATATTATCTATTAACTCAGCTTTATTTCTAATATGACATAGTATGCAAAAATATGTAATAGATTAACAAATAAAGGTTATCATGAATATTATGACATTGAATTTGGAGATGAGGGATAATTTCATAAGCCAGATAATCTAATTAACTTTAAACATGAACTATTTTTATCATGGTTTTTAATACATCAAGTATCTGTATGTGCATATTAAGGTAATAAAAACACTTAACTACAATGATTATATCAAGAGCATAATAAAAAACATGATTGGTATTATGCATGACTTTCATTTTCAAGAACCAAAATAACACCATGGTTGGTATGACAAATGACTTTAATATTAATCAATAACAACATTAAGAAATATGATAAAAACATGTTTGGGATGATGCATGACTTTAATATTCTATAAAAAAAAACACATCAAAATATATAACAGGCAAATGATGTAATAGACTCAATGTACATACTTGTTTCTAAGTGTAAATAAAGAATTAGGACATTGTTTCTAATCTTAACAAACTGAATAAGAATAAATCATCATAAAAACTTACCAAAAGCATATCAACTAGATTCATGTCACATAAGACATACACCATTTTAAAAAGCATAACTCGGACAATATTTTAAAAATAGCTTTGCCACACAGATGAACTTATGAAACAAATTATGTAAAACCAATAAAACATAGATTATTATAATAAAATAATTACTGGGTGTATAAATCATAGATTAACAATTAAATAACAAACATCAACTCCAGTAATTCATTTATCTATTTATTAATCATTCTATGCAATTCTTTATTTGATTACATTACAATACAAAATACTCTGAGAAACTCATATAGCATAAAGTTTATAGATATTACAAGCACACAATATCATAATCATAATAAAACATATAAATAAACTTAAGTTTAAAATATATTTCATAAAGCTTTTATTACCAATTGAAGAGTTCTTAAAGTCCTGAAATTATATTCCAATATCTTTCTTTGCAGCACTATAGTTTGAATATTTATACTATATATCTTCTTAACATTTAAATATCATAATGTCAAAATAAGTACATAAAAACCTGAGCAAATTGAATTAAATATTGAAACAAAGCAAACCATTCAAAGTAGTAATATAAGACAGTATTATTTCAAGAAAATATGAAATATATTTAATATTATCTCCTTGGAAGCAATGCAATGTTTTAAGTGATGAATAATTTATGAAAATCACAACATAGAATGTATAAGTAACAAATGAGCACATAATTATTTCAAGCAAATATGAAGTAAATATGTAGTTGATATTTTTGTTGGATCAATGCAAAGTTTAAAACAATGAAAATTTATTGAGAACACAATGTAATATTTATAAGTAATAAGTGAACACAGCATTATTTTACTTTACAGCCTGTAAAATATTCTAATAAGTTTCATGTATCATTAAATTTAAGTAAAGCAATAAAATTTTATTGTAGGCTTAATATCATTTTAGTTCAAAACAATATAAATATTTTGAAAGCACTAAAATATTGATAAAACATATTTATTTTACCTGTCATAATAGGTAAGATATATCCAGATGAAATATAATATATTTCAGTATGAATATACCATTTTTTATTTCATAGTAAGATAATATATATATATAAAATACATATTTTGCGGGTTCATCCGTGTTAAAAACTTTTAATATCAATATACTGACGTTTCGACTTGGTCACACAAGCCATCCACAGAGTTATAAAAAGGTAGAAAGACGGTTGTAGAGGCGCTACAATCACTGGTTTGAATAAAACATTAAAAATCCCACCAATAGCAAAAATGTTAAATTTAAGAATGTTTTTTAAAGAAATCTTTCCAAATAGGAGGAAGTTTGCACGTATCATCTCGCTTATTGATACAATCTGGCCTTTTAAGTATCTCAATGGCTTCTCTGATTTTGCATTGGTAGAGATTATCACATCTGGATATGATCCTGGTACTAGAAAAATCTATTTTATGACCTGAATCTATAGTATGGAGTGAGAGTGCTGATGATGATGAGTGTTGTTTAACTGCATTAGCATGCTCATCTCTCCTAACACTGATGCGACGATTACTCATACCTATGTATCTCATATATATATCTCATGTAAAAATTTACATATCTCATGTAAAAATTGTAAAGCTTCTTACATAGGTATGAGTAATCGTCGCATCAGTGTTAGGAGAGATGAGCATGCTAATGCAGTTAAACAACACTCATCATCATCAGCACTCTCACTCCATACTATAGATTCAGGTCATAAAATAGATTTTTCTAGTACCAGGATCATATCCAGATGTGATAATCTCTACCAATGCAAAATCAGAGAAGCCATTGAGATACTTAAAAGGCCAGATTGTATCAATAAGCGAGATGATACGTGCAAACTTCCTCCTATTTGGAAAGATTTCTTTAAAAAACAATCTTAAATTTAACATTTTTGCTATTGGTGGGATTTTTAATGTTTTATTCAAACAGTGATTGTAGCGCCTCTACAACCGTCTTTCTACCTTTTTATAACTCTGTGGATGGCTTGTGTGACCAAGTCGAAACGTCAGTATATTGATATTAAAAGTTTTTAACACGGATGAACCCGCAAAATATGTATTTTATATATTTAACCCGTGCAAATCTTCGTTTTAACATATATATATATCATTAATAGATAGTATATTTCAAAGCATAGGTTTTTATCTAATAATAAAAACACACAAGTTAAAAAAGAATACTTTCATAATTTATTTAAAATGATAATTCCTGAAAATACAAATATTTTCATTTTCAAATTCTACACATTAAAATAAACATTTCAGTTATTTGTTTTTTTTTTAAATATCACAATGCTATTATTCACAAATGCCATTTGAATTATAAATATATAATAAAGGAATACAATTTATTTCCATAATAAAATGCATCCATTTTAAATTCCTCATAGTAATAATCTTATAGTAGCTTCCATTCTTTTACAATATACTTTAAGCTCAGCTAAGTTCTAATTCTGGTATCAAAGAAAATTAAGTTTATGAAAACATTGATAAACCATAACAAGCAAATATACAATTTATAGTCAACTGTAGAAAATAACTTAGCAAATTGTTTAAATAAATAAGACAAGTTCTGAAATTCAAAATGGTAATAACTTTAACTCCAATTAAACTTTCAGCATGGATAAGTAAAAGATTAACAGTTAATTAATAGTTTATAGCAACATAATTTTATAAACCTCTATGATAATTCCTGACCTGATAAAGCTTTAAGTCAGCTTATCATTTCTGTTAACAATAAGTTGTTTTAAAGAACTCTCTGATGTGTAAAATTTTGAAATATTGTATAGTTTGTATTACGAAATCTGGGCCAAAGCTGGAACCCAAGCAAATATTATTTTAGCCTATCATAGCTTAAATTGGTAAAGTAATAAACAAAAAAAAAAACACATGATGAAATAATGAAGAAAAATGATGTATCAAATGTACATTGTCAGTTGCTTGAACATTGTAAGCAAGGTGTTAAATAATTAAATTAATTATTGGCAATTAAATTGTTAATAAACTAATTAATTTCTGTGACCTAAATCAATTGACAAGTTGAATATTATAAAAAATAAAATATTTAAATTAAACTCTGGAATTTTTGACAAAACAAACTAAAATTACATCTTAATATTTACAAATAATTATTATACAATAATTAAATATTATAAATAATACCCCTTTATTTAACTTTTTAAATGTTTTCCAAAATTAAAACAATGCTTTAAAAAATAATAACATATATTTTTTAAACACAAAATATAATTTAACACAGCATTAAATATTAATTATTCTAAATAAAAAACTTGAAATGTAATCAAATTTTCTTAAACTTTTATTTAGATCAAGTACAACCCATACATGTACACACATCTATATGAGAGACTTAAAATATTAAATATGCAAAATTAAACTTGTTTCAAAATAAATTACAGCTAACTTCTACACTTACAGAATGTTCTAGAATATTATTTAAAACTGTTTTAAAATAAATTGTAACAAATTATTTGTAAATTAAAAATATAATAATGCATTATTTTAATTATTTAAATAATTGTTGGTTTGAAACTAAAGCAACTTGTGTAATAAATCTTGATTTAACTCTTTTTAGTGCAGCCTAGACTCAAACATTTCAGAATTTTCTGATGTTTTCTTTGCCTCACACATCAACATAAAATAAATGATTAAATGATTATTACTTATCAGAAAATAATAAATTTGGCTTCATTTGATATATATTTTTATTGACTACTGAAATACAATTTAAATTTTTACATATTGTTTCTAATAATTAAAAAAAAAGATTATAATCAAAACAAAAATATTACACATCATTATTTCAGAAAGATTATTTTCAGTTTACAAAATCAATGAATTCTTTGTCATTTCTGATTATTTTTAAAAAAAATTGAATGAATATTTATTTGTTTCTCTTATATCTAATGAATTATGTTTGAAAAGTTTAAAAGTTTTGAATATTTATTGCAAAATTGTGATATTTTCACACTCATTAGTATAAGTAGATTGCTTACATGAAAGCTAAACTTCTAAATAGCTTAAGGTCATATTCATTTTAGCTGCTAATATAACATTATATTTTTGAAAATAAAGTATTTCCAGTCAAAATAAGTTATTAATAATTTATATTTTTCGATATCTAATCAATATAGTGTAAATATTTGTAAAACAATATCTAAAACTGTCCTAAATTTGCAAATAAAGATATTTTTGGTCATTGGGACTATTTTATTTAAACAATGTATTAATACTCTGAATGTTTTACCACCTGGCCTTGGAACAAAAGTTAAATATACCAGGGCAGGGTTTGTCTTTTGTAAGGTGGTTTTTTTTTTAATTTCCCACTCTATCATAATGTTTTGAATGAAATTTTTATATAATAAAATATACAGAAAAATTCGCATTTTAATATATAATACTTGTGGTAAAATTCACCAGGGAGCGAATTGGCCAAAACATGTAAAATTGCAGACTAAAATTATGAAAGGTTAAAGTTATATTGCAATACTAGATTTAACCAACAAAAGTCTTTATTTTCATATATATATAATGTAAGTGTGTAATAACAGTAAAATATAATTATTAAATGATAAGTCATGTTATGCAAGAAAATGCATTTTGATTTTGCAAAGTTATTTCAGCAATGAGAAAAAAAGGTCAAAACTAGTGAAAAAAAAAGATGACATCATAAAATAAATAGAATGAATATATTTATAAAAAAAAACTATTGTATTAAAGAACAGAAAAATAAGATAGACTTATAAATTCCAAGTAATTTAAATGGTGGGATGTGTGTGTGAAATTTGTGATAAATGCAAAATCTAATAACAGATGATAGTTATTATAATATGTTAAAAGATATAGGTAAATCTATAAGAACCACTGATAAAATTATATATCAAATACCTATAGAATTAAGATAATCCTATGCTTGAGAAAGTACTATATCTATCCTGATATTTAAGCAAGATTAAAGAAGATATTTGAAATTATTAATCTGTCTTCTTTTAGTTCTATATAAGATCATTACAATCACCTACTGTGAAATTTTAGTCTTTCGCCAATTAGAAAAAAAAAAATCTAAATTTAGAAATTGTTATAACACAAACAATCACATTTAACCATTCTGAAAAGATATAACAGAGTATAATTGCTATTTTGCTTTGGAATAATAATTTACAAATGACAGTTGATTCTATAAACGTATCAGAATGATTGTAGTTTTGGTGACTGCAGTTTTAAAATAAGTCACAAGCCATAATATTTTCACAGCCTGAGTCTAAAGGACATTTATATGAATGAAACTGCATTAATTAAACAACTTGGTGAACTTAGAAAAATAATATTATTAAGAGTCTAAATAAGGTTAACTCACATCTCTCCAAATTGTTTTACTACAGTTTTATACATGGTGTTTTAGGTACTAAAATTAAAAAATAAAAATAAATCCAAATAGAGATTATTTAAATCTATGAATTTAAAATATAATGTAATTAATATCACAAATAGAATTTTAGAGCTTCATAAAATGTTATAAAAGAAATAGAATGAAAGGAAAAAAGCAGAATGAAAAAAAGTAAAAAAAAAACAACAACTATATTATTGTATAAGGTTATCTTTTAAAAAGTAAAAATAAAGATTAGTAGTGGTAAAAAAAGACATATGGCATTATTGTTCATGAGTTCATAAGTAGTTAATAAAAAGTACAAATGTCTGAACTGGGAGCACCAGAATCCATCCTGATACATTTTTATCTTAAGTCAGATGCTCTACCAATTGCTTCTCAGGGTAAATGCTAAAGACTTTATTGTGAGTGCCAGAATAAATCCTGGAATTTCCCTTGCTAAGTTAGACATTCTACTGCAATGATCAGATTTATACATTGACATAACAAAACACAGAATCCAGGTAAAATACACCAAAGCTGACTAAAATGAAAATGGCTAGATCCCAGGTCTGATCAAGGTCCAACTTAGTTACAAGTGCTTTATGGTTTAACATCCTATGAATTATATTTCTGAGATTACACATGAGTCTCACTTTCTTCTATGAACTGGCTCTGAACAGGAAAAGACATGAAACTAAAAAAATTGACTAAATAAAGACTAACTAGAGGTTTTAAATAGACTAATGCATGCTAATAATTATCTAAACTGAAGTTAATACTAATAATTAATGATGATGCATATTCAACATATAAAATATTAATGAAATTGGATTTTGGATTGCCAACAAAATGATATAAATGGGGTTAAATTTAAATAGGTTTATTAATTAAATAAATCAAAATAAAATTAAAGCAATTAATATGACAATAAATATTATGGGGAATTAATCACACACAGGAGTTACATAGTGGTTGAGACTAAATGTTACAGCAATCTCATCTTAACATATTTAAATAGGTGTGTTTCTGTGTGGTTAATAATGTTATGCCTATTTGATTTAATTAGTATGCCAATCCTATTCTTACATTTGGTTTGCCTATTTTATAATTGTATATTTTAGTCTAAGATATGTTAGCAAATGCAATATTAAAATAGCTGCTCTTTATATATATTAAAGTTTAACATCTAGTTATGATCAAGGGAGATATAGATTTAGTTTAATGACCAAAGATTTATGTTTCAAAAAAATTCTGTATAGTTATTAATATAGGGAAAGAACTGGTTTCATTAGATCCACATATATATACTATGGCACTGACTAAAACATTAGGAATAAGTTTGCAGGGCAGGTGAGTAATTATTAATAAGAGGATTTTGCATCAAAATGTGTGATACTCTAGAACCAGATGGCTTGGTACAAATAAAATATGAACATGAAAGTTCAGGAATTTGGAAAAACTTTATACAAATGGTCTGGAACCTCATGTTCCAGTTCTAATAAAAATATAGCCTTACCTGAACTAATATATGGGAATGACCTGACACCATGAGCCTGTTAAAAAGGTGCAGCAAGATATAATGTCCTAAAATACTTGCAAAAACACATCTACAATGCATAAGTAAAATACAAATACATATATTTAAGTTAAATAAGCTTAAAAGCAGATAGTGTCTATCTATATAGTGAACAGAATCCAGTTCTTAAAATTAGCACTATAATTATGCTATCTTATCAGACTAAACTTAATTATTAACCTCATTTAAAATGCTAAATCTGCATTTTAATCATAATTGAAAATGAGAAAGTATATTTAATGTGAGTTAATTAGACATTAAGAAATATACTTTAATATCATCTCTAAAGGCTAGTCTATTACTTCTAAATAATAGATATTAAAAGTCATAATTTATAAATCTGACTAGTCAAAGCCTAATAATATAATATAAAGTAAATTTGAATCAATCAGTAATAATGAGCTCATAACCATTAGTTATTATCTGATATAATAGGATTTTGAAACTGCACTAGTGAGTTAAATAGCATTATTAAAATCTTAAAATGAAGATATTAGTAATCATATTTCCATTAAAAGTTTACCAAAATTATAGTACTCACTGTTTTGAAATACTTGGCATATTATAATATATATAAAATCAATTTCAGATAATTAATTAAAACAACAGATAGGCATAACCACAGTAATAAAGAGATTTTAGATAAATAACTGATTACAGTTATTATAATTTAGAGAAACAAAATTTACAGAGATGGTATCAGAAAAGTTTTATACAAATTTAGATTTTATATTACTTTAAAAGAATTTTAAGAATTAATAGAGAACATTCAATTTACATTACATAAGCTAGCTCAATAGATTTAAAAGGTTTAAAGATTGAGATGCTCTGTGGTGTTGGAAATAATATTACTGAGCTTTTTGGTTGCAGCTTGTATTTTAGACACATCAGACAGCAGGTGAATGAGCATTCAAAATATCTGGATAGCCAGTTAAATTATTTGTGATCTTTTTTGAAAGGCCATTAGTGAGAAAATTATCCACTCCTATGATTATACAGTGCCAATGGCATGTAGAATAAGACCAGAGATCACCATCTTCCTGCAGGGAAATGGGAAATCTATGCCATTCCTTTCCAGTATGTTAAAGTTTTAACTGGTATGGAGACTGGTGGCAACACTTTTTGAAAATTATAGATTAAGAACCTTGAAATATGAAACATGGCCTATTTATAATATTTCAAGATCAGTTTATAATTTTGTCAACAACATTATTTTCTGACAATAATCCATTAGAACCTATTTACTATCTTATAATGTAATTTACTAAATTTATTTAAACTTTTTGTTTTAAATTTTAACAAATTTTAAATTCAATTTGATCATCTCAATTTCCTATGGATGTGAAAATAGTTCCAGCTCAGTGAATATTGTTGACAAGTAAATACATTTTGGACACATATTATTACTAAATTTATAGTTAATGATAAATTCCAAATTACATAGTTTTAGATTTTTATCTCATGCTATGCTGATGCAGGTGTGCATAGTGTGATGCTTCTTTATGATAATTTCAAGTTAAACTTAAGAATTTCAATAAATGTTTAAATAACATTACACTATATATGTATAATGTAGTATGTGGACTATGTATATATACATGTGAATTTAATATCTAAAATAAGAAATTGACTTTTTAAGAAACAACATTTATAATTTAACATATATCAATTTAAATAAAACTACTCACTGTAAAATATCTATATCTATAATATTACAGTGTTTCTTCGCATGCAGTGATACATATAAGACTATGTTAAAACACATATATGTGCTCTGGATGAGGCTGAAACTGGCATGATACAATTATGGGGCACAATAGGTAAATCATATATGAGAACAGGAATATACTGTTTCACCATCAACTGCACTCGCAGGTAATAATGAGTTACAAAAACAACAATAAATATCTGTATTAATTAAATTAGTAATACAAATGGAAACAAAATTAAACTTGGATAAATTGCTTTTGATAGAAGTATCGTAATATTAAATATTTTTGGTAATCGTTTTTTTATCTGTGTCTACTTATAAAAATGAGAACTAAATACTTAATTATTAGTTTAGGGCTGATATTCAGACTGAGCAATGAAATGTGGAAATATATGTATTAAGAGTAGCAAGAAGTAATCAAAGCTATATACAGGAATGAAAAAAAATTAGGCATCACAAACATACAATGCAACGTGTTATTAAAACGGTGATTATAGTTCAACGTCTAAAACGTTAAGCTGTATCGTAAAAGATTGTACAGCTTTAAACATACCCACATGACAAATGGGTGGATGAAAAACAAAAGCTTTTAGAATGATGTGGAGGAAACTATAGCTCCCAGAATTTGGATTAAATATGAGCAATTCTTTATACAACTGTAGATTGTTAATACCTAAAAATGATAAAAATATAATATTGAAATGGTGAAAAATTTGAAAAATAACATTTTTATTATCGATGCCACTATGATGAATTAAACAGAAAAAAAATGTATAAGCAAATAAATTTAGACTATAATTTAATATAAATTTAATTTAAAAAAAACAATAGAAGAAAAAATAAAAATGTTTTTAAAATGATTAAATGCATTTTACATAAGGAAAAATAAATTTTCTTTTAAAAGATTGGTTGGAACTAAGATATTGGAAGTTTTATTTTCTCTAAAAAAAAAAAGTCAGAAATTACTTCTTTTTTTAGGAGAGTGATATTTTAAAAGTGTATAATCATTATTAATTCAGCAAGCATCACATGATCACATCTCCAATACTAGCACATAATTGTTTATAAACAAAGCAAAGCAAAACTCCATATAGTAGTGCCACCTGTGCTAAACAGAGTAATCAATGGATTTTAAGCACAAGCCTTCTGGCATCCATTGATTACTGTTTAGCACAGGTGGCACTACTGTATCGAGTTTTGCTTTGCATTATTAATTCATTGAAGAAATTTGTCAATTCAACCTCTTCAAAATGATTCCATTCACTCATTCTCTTCCACACGGTTTTTCTTTTTTCAAACTTTTTATTTTTATGATCAATCACACATTAAAAAAAATATTAAATGTATATTATTTTTTAATGATAATATTACATAGCCCCTAATAATCGGAAAAGATTATGATTAAACGTTGAATATATATATAAGATTCAATAAAATGCCTTTTAAGGTAAAATATAAATGAAAATCAACAAAAAGAAGTGATTAAATGTGGTGAGGGTAAAGAATTAAAGTTGATTTCATTTTTGCTTTCACGATTAAATTAGTTGCTACAAATGGTTGTCATTTGTTTGATTCTGTTTTTTTTTTTTGTTTGCTTATTAAAATCTGGAATTCTGTAATGGTCATTTCACAGGTGTCAATTTCCAATCCACACTATTACGTTTTATGTACTTTTTTTGTTTTGTAGTTATTTTATAAAAACCATTCCTAAATTAAAAACCAATTGTACATAAATTATATGTCTAGTGTGGTAAGAAATCCATATTAATTTTTAGATAGATAAATAATAATCATTAAACATTTTTTTTTAAATTTTAATGTGCATTCCATATAATTTTAGACAAAGATGATGGTTTATCAAAGGGTATTCGATACGGCAAACAATTAGGTAATTATGCTATATAAAAATATTGCTTTAAGTGGAACATTCACACAGAGAACCCGATATATATATATATATGATTGCAACTTATAACAGTTTTATAAAAACTGAAACACAGGTTTATTATATGCCCGTGTCTATATATGTAATATAAGGTATATGAGCACAGACTTTCAGATGACCCATCACTCTCCACTCTATCTAATAACACTGATACACGCAAGCACATATATGCTGAAAAGATAAATAATCACCAATATACGTATTTCATGTTATACCAGCAATCATCAGTTGGTCCAGATTATAATCTCCTACACATATATACTATAAGTGCTCAGATATATATTAAGATAGACAATCTTCATGACAGGCTCCAATCTACTACACACTCCAACTCTTCAACCGTCCATCCAGATTTTTAATTGGATGGACAGTTGAAGAGTTGGAGGGTGTAGTAGATTGGAGCCTGTCCATTAAAATATGAAGATTGTCTATCTTAATATATATCTGAGCACTTATAGTATATATGTGTGGGAGATGATAATCTGGACCAACTGATGATTGCTGGTTTAGCATGAAATACATACATTGGTGATTATTTATCTTTTCAGCATATGTGTGCTTGCATGTATCAGTGTTATTAGATAGAGTGGAGAGTGATGGGTCATCTGAAAGTCTATGCTCATATACCCTATATAACAGTTTTATAAAATAAATATATAACTATCATATAATAAAATGTAGAAATGCATTGTTATTTCTAGAATTTGAATATATATATATATATATATATATATATATATTATATATATATATATATATATATATATATATATATATATATACAGTAATATCTGCGCTCATATACCCTATATATTACACATTCTGATACAGGTATATAATAAGCCTATATTTCAGTTATGAATAAAGATTGTAAATTGATGTCATAATGGAAATTGGATACATATTAATTTATTTATTGTTTCGCCTATAAATAGACATCAACTAGTGTTAAAATTATTTTTTTTTTGCTAATATGAAATTTTAATAGTGAAATTACTCGTATAAAAATAAACTAACACATATAGCAGAAAACTTGTTGTTGCCATAAATTTATATATTTTCGCATACATTAACTAAATATTTATGATTATATCATTATTTTTTTAATTACTTGTTAATTTGTATTGACTTGCTTGAGGTATTTGCACTTTAGAATGACAGTAATAGGCCACTCATTTGAGAATGATTTTCATTATCCACACTTAATATTTATTTTAGCAACGAATACTCAACTTTCAATTTAAAGAAGAGTTAAGTCCATTTTTTAAATGAATCACTTTATTTACTTCTTTATATTATTAGTATTTTTTCTATTTTTGGCAAATTTTCAAACTTTATAAAGTTATTGTATTAATTAAATGGATGTACAATAGTGCTTATTATAAAGAAAAAGTGATTTTTATTTTTATTTTAAATAACATAATTACACCAAATCATTTACAGAATATGTCAAAGCGATAATTATTTTTAATCTTCTCTTAATTGTTTGTCAAATTTTTCACTAATAACAATTCTTGTTCAAGTTATAAAATAAAAAATTAAACACTTTCCATTATTAAAATAATTATAAGAACATATTAACTCTGTCAACAATAAATTTTATTAATAATAGAAAAAAAAGTAATACTAAGACTTATAAATCTCTATATTGAATGAGTTGAAAATGTAATGAATATTATGATACAAGAAGAAAATATTAGTTATGACAATGATTGTTCTATAAATAGAAAAGGCATTGAGATGACATATTAGGAAAGGTAACAAATAAGTTGTAAATCTATGTATTATCAAAATCCGAAGAACACTTTTGTAAATGAAATAGCAGTAATTACACTGCTAGTGACATTAAGAAGTTTAGCATGGATGAAGATGTAAGTCATGTTCGTAAAAAATATATTTTGTGAATTAAAATATAAAATAAATAAAAATAAATGAAGGTTACTTAAGTCATCAGAAATTATAACGATGATTTGGCTTCTTTCATAAAAAAATTATCAGACCTTCAGAAATGTTAAGAGATATGGGATGAAACTAAAACTGCAGTATGAAAGATGAATGATTAAAAAGATGAAGAATTGTTTACTGACTTTTTAAAAATGACAAAATAAAGATTAATAGTAATGAAATAGAAAAACAATGCAGGTAAAAACATAGTAGATAAAATTAATCATTGAATTAAACTTAGATGCATATAATTTCATATTAATATGGAATATTTTTAGTAAACAATTTTAAATCTTATGTGACTTGGACATTTAATAAAAAAACAATGCATGCAGCTCTTTAGATTATGCAATGAAGTATGGAAAATATATACTGAGAATAGCAAAACGAAATCAAAAGCAATATACATGAATTAGAAAACAGGTATTATTAATATTATTTAAAAGTTTTAAAGGACTAAAATTGAGTTGACTTTGATATGTTTTTTAAGAAATAAAAGTAAATGTGCTTCTGATATATAAAACACCTTGGACTGATAGGAAAAAAAAACTGTGTTTCATAAAAATTGCATTAAACTCGGATAATTTTTCACTGTATTGTGGATTGGTAAATCATTGAAAATGATGTAATTTATAATGTCAAAACAGTAAAATGTTGAAAGTATATATTTATTCAACCTATGTGGATTATTTTGATTTATATTAGGTTATTAACACAAGTTCATAGACTTAAAGTTGGTCAGACTGCTTTTGGTAAAAATAACTCAATATTAAAAAGAAATATGCCTATGTGTTTGAAAAGAAAGATTTGTAATAAATGTATTTTACCAGTTCTTGCTTATAGGTCTGAGACTTGGATACATAATAGATGAACGATACAGACACTTCAAATCACTCAAAGAAGTATAGATAAAAGCATGGTAGGAATAACAAGAAGAGATTGCAAATGCAATAATGCATAAAATAAAAACAGATATTACTGATGAGTAAAAGAACAAACTGGTATTGCTGACATTGTTTAAAAAATTAAAATACTGGAGTTAGGTTGGCCATGTTGTTAGAAGAGATAATAGGTGGACAATTGAAATATTAAACTAGATTCCAAGAATTGTAGAAGACCCAGAAAAATACCACATTTGAGATAGCTGGATAAAATAAGAGTATGTTGTGGTTACGTGGAGAAGAAAGACTAGAGATCAGAAAAAATGGATTGAATTTAAAGAGAGCTTCATCCTGCAAGTAGACTGATAATGGTTGACAATGAGCAAGAGAATTGTGTTTTTTTTTTTTGTATTATTATTCATTAGATATAATGCCATCAAACTCTTAATATCTAATATTATGTATCGGTCAAAAAACGCCACCCAACAACATGACCCAATCTGCAAAGTCAGATTCAAACTCAGTCAAACCAAAGGGATTCAACCCCATCCAAACTGAATTCAAACCCAATTCATGAGCTCAGATCAAACAATAGATGACATATGTCAATGGTACATGACTATGCACCAAGAAACTAGCTCAATGGATGATGATGATTTCTGAGACCCCTGATCTGACTCTACTAACATACAATAAAATAACTACAGAGATTTATGAATCAATCAATATATGTATGTTCGGGTTGCCAATACAGACAGCGAGCATTAATATTAAAATAATTATTGAATAATAAAGAAAGTTAAAAACCAAATGTGTTATAAAATGTTTAATAAGAATAAATATTTTGTTCAACTTATTGGTGATTAATAATAAATATATATATATATATTACCTCTAGTCTTTAAAATGGAATTTACAATAAAAATGGCAGTCGTTATCATATACCAATAACTATTATGCAATATTATAGAAGAATTATACGTGTCTATGCCATGACAAGTAAATAAAGGTCAATAAAGGTATTTGGCATAAACAGATATTATTATTATAATTTTCAAAGAAAAGAATGTGAGATTCATTTTCACATTCGTAAATTAATTCATGAAAAGCATGATAACTATTAGGGCATAACTTTACTGTTGACTAAAGAACTTATTTAATGATAAATGAATATGAAATTGTTTGACTTTAATAAAATCAATTCATTACGATTTACAATTATGAGAGCAGGGCTTCATTTGAACTGTGAAATAATGGTACTGACAATTTACGAGAATTAAGAATAAATACAAAAATAATGGCTTGTCTGTGATTTGAGAAAATAGAAGGGCAGCTTGTATTTGGCAAGTATTTTATGCCATATGGAGAATCTGTGGAACACAGGGAAAGTCAGGCTGGTTCATAGCCATGAACCTTTGGTGTTCCAATATAAAATGAGCAAGTGAGGAAGCGATTTTTTTCTAGGTAATTAATGTAATAATAATATCACCGAGGACAAGCCTGCGAGGCAGGAGATAACTTGTGTCAGCAATGTTCGGAAAATGATGACTTAATAATCGTCGCGTTTAAGTCGTAAAACCCAATTTATATAAGGAATGCAATATGTCATGACCTGATCATGTTGAATTAAAGTGAAATGAGCTTTAACTAAAAGTACTTCAGGCAATTATAAAAATTATGCTAAATATACCTAAATATCATGCCCTCCCTGAATACTAATATAAAGTATAAAGTTTAAATAATAATATATTGACATTAATTCCTTTATCGATCTTTTTGCAAAACATTTTAACATTATTAATATGAATAAATAAATATTAGTGAAACTCAAGAAAATAGTTGGGGGCATAGGTTAGAAATGGCTAATAGTCATTATCAGCTGTTAGTAAAATGGCAAACATTTAATAAATCCTTCAACTCGATAATTAATAGAACTGTATTAAATTAATTCTAGTGGGAAAGAGTTACTATAACTTAATACTATATATCTTTTCATGAAGTAAATGTAACGAAAGAGATTATTATTGAGTTGAAATATTACTGGCATATAATCAAAAATAAATAATATTAATAATCATTCGATAAATATAATATGATTAGTGAAACAAACCGCCATCTTAAGAAAAAAATGTTAACAAATATTAAAGTTAAAGACTAAAGATAGAGATAGAGAATTACTTATACAAATAAAGGCATTATAAAGCAAGAAGGAAATTTAACAGTAATTAATTTTAAAAGGTGGAGTAAAATAAAGTTCAGAAACTGGCCAGCAAGTTGCGTTCATTTAAAGAAATATATAACCATTCCTTCATGGTTGGTTCCTTAGTTTACATGGCAGAGTCCAATTGGGTTAAAACATAGGCACATATTTTTAACTTAGATGAATAGCATTCGGATTGATTCTTTCAGGTTTTGGCAGAACGATTGGTGTGGAAAAAGTTTAATTTTGCAGCTACATTGAAGATCTTCTGGGGACTTCAGACCCAGCAATCAGATTCCTGAAATTAGCCCCTCACCATGATGGAGACACTATAAAGATTAATAATTTAAAATGCACATAGCTTTTAGCATCAAGTTCTCTTAAACAAATATGACTCTCTCCCTTTAAAAACTTTTCCAGGCTATTTATACCTGTTCTCTGGTTTCCCATCTATACCGACTCTTGATGCCTTCAGGCTAAAGCTTTTTACCTTATCAAAGTTACAAATTTTGTTAATTGATTTTAGATACATTTCTTCGATAAGGCTTTCAAACTCATTAACTTTGAATTCATTTTCTAATTAGAAAATGAATTTGTAAATAAGAAAAACGATTTTAATTAGGAACCATACTTACATTTTAAATTATTATCTTTTTGTTAATTAATAAAACTTTCCTCATTGTCTTTGAGAGTCAGCAATCTGAAAGCTTATCGAAAAAATATAGCTTTTAATAACAGAAATTTGAACAAATTGGTATAAGTAAAATAAAACATTCCAATGCAATGAAACTTTATAACAAATATATATATATATATATATATATATATATATATATATATCTCAACAGATGGTGTTCTGCCAAAAACACCATCAAGCATATGTTTACATAAACGTCAGAGCATGCATTCACTGTCTCTAACTTTAATTCCACTTTCATGATTTCAAGCTATTTGCTATCATCAGTGAAAGACAGCAATTTTAGAAACTAGATCTAAACACAAACTCTGAGCGTTTATGAAACAGTTTCTATTCAGCTTGCAAGTGCGAATCTTTTAGACACATAATGTCTTCAAACTCAGCATAGCAAGCCAGATAGCTACATGGGTCTGATCTCAGTTCAGCATTACCACATAGTAGAAGCCTCTGCAATATATATCATTACTAGAAAGACCTCAATGGTACATTTGTGAAAAACAAAAAACAAGTTAAAAACTTGCTAACGCCATCTGTTGACATAAATACAAGCGTTAGCAAGTTTTTAACTTGTTTTTTGTTTTTCATAAATGTACCTTTGAGGTCTTTCTAGCAATGATATATATTGCAGAGGCTTCTACTATGTGGTAATGCTGAACTGAGATCAGACCCATGTAGCTATCTGGCTTGCTATGCTGAGTTTGAAGACATTACATGTCTAAAAGACTCACGCTTGCAAGCTGAATAGAAACTGTTTCATAAACGCTCAGAGTTTGTGTTTAGATTTAGTTTCTAAAATTCCTGTCTTTCACTGATAATAGCAAATAGCTTGAAATCATGATCTGAAAGTGGAATTAAAGTCAGAAACAGTGAATGCATGCTCTGATGTTTATGTAAACATACACTTAATGGTGTTTTTGGTAGAACGCCATCTGATGACATAAATACAAGCGTTAGCAAGTTTTTAACTTGTTTTTTGTTTTTCATAAATACACCTTTGATGTCTTTCTAGCAATGATATATATTGCAGAGGCTTCTACTATGTGGTGATGCTGAACTGATATCAGACCCATGTAACTATCTGGCTTGCTATGCTGAGTTTGAAGACATTACATGTCTAAAAGATTCACACTTGCAAGCTGAATAAAAACTGTTTCATAAACGCTCAGAGTTTGTGTTTAGATCTAGTTTCTAAAATTCCTTTCTTTCACTGATGATAGCAAATAGCTTGAAATCATGATCTGAAAGTGGAATTAAAGTTAGAGATAGTGAGTGCATGCTCTGACGTTTATGTAAACATACGCTTGAAGGTGTTTTTGGTAGAACGCCATCTGTTGACATAAATACAAGTGTTAGCAAGTTTTTAACTTGTTTTTTTGTGTTTTATATATATACATATAATTATTTATAAATATACCCACACAATCCATGAAGTTATAATATATATGTTTTCATGAATAATTTTATCATGAATTTATTAATGATATTGATTAGTTTAAATATTATAGTAGTTGTTTTTAACACGTGTTTATATAATACTGTTTTTTTATGAAACTAGCATGTATTGAATGTATAAAGCCCCATTGCATTCGGAAATTCACAGTTAGTACTATGGTTTGAAGTAGGATACAGAATATGATGAAGCTAGGATCGAACTTAGATTCGATTTCTTCAATTAATAATAAGTTTTTTTTTGTTTAATATGAATTCATATATTTACAAAATGCTGGGCTTTACTCGATTGTAAAATGAGTTTATTAGAATAGTGAAAATTTCAAAATTTAACTCCTCATTGCATTATCAAGATCTTTCCATTCACCTTTTTGCAAATTAATATGAAAAAAGGTGGACTCATTAAATTTTTAAACTGCTGTTTGGTAAGAATATTGCAGCATTTCTTCTTATACTTTTACTTTGTAACTAAGAATAACTACATATAAAGTCCAATGCACAATATCTCCCTAAGATGAGTCTGTTTTTCTGATTCACATATTTTCTCTTTTAAAATCTATATCAGACATTTTTTATTTAATTTATCTATTTATGTAATCTTGATCTTTTGCAACCCAATTTAAATTTTTGATTAAGTATCTGGTATCATATATCTAATTAAAACGTTTATCCATGTTCAATTTTATCAATTTTATCGTCCATTTTGTTTTATTTATGTTAAGAATAGTTGTTTATTTTTCAATTTTGTAAATATAGGGGATTTGAATTCAGACTTTCAAACAACCTTCAATTATCCACACTATCTCGTATTACTGATGCACATGACCTCACACATTTAGAAATGATAAATAATTACCAATATACGTATTTCATATATTGAAAGTCTGAGTTCAAATCCCCTATATTTACAATTAAGTTACAGATATAAGAATGCATGTATTTCAAATTTTTACAATTTTGTCAAACTTTGATCCCTCAATGCTTAGATAATATTATTTTATACTTAATTTAAATACTTCCCTTGTTTTTTTTATTAAGTATCTAAATAAGCATTGTTAAAATGTATTTATGTTGTTGAAATAAGTGTTTTTGATTTATGCAAGATTCTGCAAGTATAATTCATTTTGCCTAAAGCCTCCACATTGAAAATGTTACAATTTCTTATAACAAAGCCATTATTATAAAATAAAATGTGAGTCTACAAACTAATAAATTTCAGATACTCTGGGAATAAATATCCCAATGCTATTAAAAGTTCTAGACAACAAAAATAGAGGGCAGCTCCATTCATTGTCGAAGTTAAGATGGGTGAGAAAGGTAATGCGGTATGCAGAAGATTTGGATAAAGAAGTTTTGTCAGTATACTTGTACAAAAGATGGGATGATTGTGTTAGAAGGATTGTTAAGTGTTATAGTGGGAAGGAGTGGAATAGAAGAATAGATGCACTAATAAAGAATAGGGAGGTGGAGAGATGGAGAACTAGTATGGAGAGTAAAATGAGTTTAAATATGTATAGAAGTAAACGAAACATTGGGTGTGAGTTAATTTATGATAATAGTAAGAAAAGTAGTTTATTGTTTAAGGCTCGAACGGGATCTTTAGCAACAAGGGAATATACACATAAATGGAGAAATATGGGTGATTTAGTCTGCAAGTTGTGTAAGGAAGGCATAGGAAATATTAGGCATTTGTTACTTCAATGTAAATGTTTGGAAGCAGAAAGAGTACAAATAATGAAGTTATGGAAGGTTAAATATGAACAAAGTGATTATACAGAAAGTGAGTTATTGGTTTTTATGCTAGGTTTGGGAAAAAAATAAGAGGGATTTAGATATGAAGGTCATGGAGTTGACAACGATTATGTTGTAAAAATGGGATGGAGCAGATTATGGAAAAACTTAGGGTGGACAATGGAAAAGGAAGGTAAAGTGGCTAACAGGTTTCTCTGGGCATAGCTGCTGAGAGATTCCTGACTCCATTTAAGGAGAAGTCACAGTACATCACATCACACCACATCACATGTTTTTTACATATTTTCTCTTCACTCAAGTAATTAATTCAATTACATATTGGAGACATGAAATAAAATCTTAATCAAATTAAGATTAAAAGTTGGATCTACGTTTTTGTCTGCATAAACTTGATTAAATATAAATTTGAATCACCTGTTTGTTTGCAAAAAAAATACCTTTAAAAAATAAGGCAAAATATAATTGCCCTTCCCCCCATACCTACATAAGAAAGCTATTTATAATATTAAGATTGCAATAATGATATATAAATAAGCTAGAATTTCCAAAGTGGACGGGTGAAACAATCAAAAACAATAATGACTAAGTGAATGAAGACTGGGTTCCTTTAATTGAAACTTACTTTTCCTCTCTCTCTCTCTCTCTCTATATATATATATATATATATATATATATATATATATATATATATATATATATATATATATATATATATATATATATATATATATATATTTGGTAGAACGCCATCTGTTATCATAAATACAAGCGTTAGCAAGTTTTTTAACTTGTGTTTTTTTTGTTTTTCATATATATATATATATAAAGAACAAAAAAATGACCAAAACAAGAAATAGAAAAAAAGTCTAAACTAACCAGTATTACGACAATAACATTACAATTTATTTTAAAAAGAATAGATAAAAAAACTAATATATCTAGAAAGAGATTTTTATAAAAAAGGAGACCCTAACAAATATTTAATTTTAGTTTTTATAGGGGCGAAGGGTGTTTTAAAATGATGCAATCTTTATTAATTTATTAATAAAAATTGTCCAGCTCTTCATAGCTGCATTCCAAGCAGCTGGCCCTAGTTCCAGTTTTTTCTTTGCCAAATGATTCATTTACTAATTTTAATATATATATAATAAACTTTTTTTAAATATTGTTTTTCTTTTTATAACGAATTATATATATATATATATATATATATTTGCATTTTTTCCCCAAATGCGTTTATAATAACTATTGATAATGATTATAGAATATGATATATACTTTTGGGAAAATGTAAAAAAAAAAGTAGATTCATCATAAAAATGTTTTTTCATAAAGAAAAATTATATAGAAAAAGTTATATATATATAGAATTATTGAGTAATTCTAAGTCTGATATAAATAGAAAATAATGAGAACATGTAATATAATATTTGAATTGGTCAATGTTGCTGGAATAAATTTCTAGAGTTCTAATCTTATTTTGATTCATGATTAAATTAATGACAATAAATCATATTCTAGCTTAATCATATTATCCACAATATTCTGGTATAATTTATTTCAGAGGATTATAAATTTAGAAATTTGCAAAAATGGGCTAGTAGTTATAGTTTAAAAGGAGAAATGTTCAAAAATTAAATGTAATGTATATTTAGTATAATATATTTGCTACTTATAAGCAAAATTTTTTAATAAATTAATTTTTTTTAAAAATTACATATATTATTTATATTTATTTGATTATGAAAAAATCGATGTACAAATGACAAAAATTTGATATAGAAATAAACATGGGCTTTGTAAAAATGCTTGGTAAAAACAAGGCTTAAAACTTTTTTATATGTATTAAATTGTTGATTTAAAAATAATAATGACATAAAAAATTTAAATTTAAGATCATTTCCTACTTACATTTATTGATATTTTTTTAACAAAATGGTTTGTAATAAAAATTAGACTATTTCCTTACCTTGTTTTAAAAAGCGTCTTTTAGTAAAAAAAAAAAAAAATGATTTTTTCATAGAAATTACTTTATTTTTTGGTGACACTTAGAAAGATAAATGTTCACATAGAATTTCATACTTTTTTGTTTTATATTTCTTATGTAGCTGAGAATAAATAATACATAAACTGATCTGACTTATTTTTTTTAAGTTTTAAAAAAAAAACAATGAATAAATTACAGGGGATTTGCTGACAGACTTTCAATCTCCGTTTATTTATTCACTCCATCTTACATAACTTATGCACATACCCACATACATGTGAAAAAGATAAATGAGTTCCAACATACATATTTCATGCTGCACCAGCATTCATCAGTTGGTCCCGATTATCATTTCCCTTACATAATTATAATCAGTGCTCAGTTTATATTAAGATACCAATTTCAAACTTTAATGGACAGAATTCAATCTTCTCCACTCTCCAACTCTTCAGTCATCCATATAGTTAAAAATCTGATGAAAGCATGTTCAAAGCCATTGTTTGACAATTTTTGTTGTTTAATACCTATGTTGACATCTGACACATCATGTGTAGGACCAAATGTACAGAAGAGATATATGCAAAATTTAGGTCTTTTTCCAAAAGTTGTGATGATGGTATTTCCATTATCTAACTTAAGTATTGAATGTTTTTAGAAAAAAATAGCTTTATTTTAATATTTCAAATATATTCAACTGTTTGAAATAGCACACAGGTTGGTATAGACATTTAATACATATGTCAGATGATGGAAATAGTGCATTATATAAATACAATGAATAAATCATTTGTTATTAAAACAGGCAAATCTCTCCATACAGTAGTGCCAATCAGTGCAAGCTATGAGAAATTTGTCTGTTTTAATAACAGTTATAAGCAAACATAAGAAATTGTGATTATGTGATGTTTAGTGATTTAATAAAGCATTTGTTTTTCTACATTGAAATTATTAGAGTTATAATGTTATATAGATTTTAAAACTATCACCAAATTTATCATTCTTTTTAAAAAAACAACTTTTAGTATTAAAAAGCAATATCTTTTTAAATTTCAATTACTATAAGTAAACATGCATGTAACATATAATACAGTGTGGTTGGATGAAATACTGTTATAAAATAATCTTGCATAAACATTTTTTTTCATATTTTACAATTCTTCCTAAACAAAGGGTCATGATTTTTTAAAATGTTGGCTATCTAATGATAATTATCAATATATAAATATTATATGGCTTAAAGATAAATTAGGCTATTCCCCTTGTCTGCAGATTTCTTTCATTTTTAAACTAATGTATAACTGCCATGATATTGTAACTGCCTGTTGTCTTTCATTTTAAGAAATGAATTATTAGCAAGGAATTTCACATTTTTTCTTTCTATGTCATATACAGTTGAAAATATATATGTATTACAGTTATCCACTTATTACATAAACATTTTTGTACTAATTTTTAAATTATAAAACTTTATCAGAGATATATGTCCTACAATAATTGCAATCTTCTTGTTTATTTTTGCAGTATCTTACTGACAGATATAAAGGTTTTCAAAAAAAAAATATAAAGTTTTGAAATTAAGCCTTTGAGTGAATAACATTAGTTTATTACTAATATAGTATTTTTTATCTCTTTTGATATATTAAATTGATTTTTCATCTTTAGTTTTGTTATTTTTATTTGGTTTTGTTTGCTTAAATCTAGAATTTCATGATTTTCAACTCTTGAGATTTAATGTCCAATCTATAAAATGGATGATTTTGATATATGATAGTACAATGGACTATTTCCATTATCTATATTAAATGTTGAATATATAAAAAAAATAAACTTTATTTAAACTTTTCAAATACAAACAACTTGTTATTAATAACACATAAATAGATGACATAGGTTAGTAATTACACAATGTTTCAAGTAATTTTTTTTCAAGTGTTTCTTACCTGACCAGTGACAATATTAGAAGACTGGAGAATAATACTACTTGAAACATTGCATAATTACAAACATGAGTTTCCTATTTATGTGTTATTACTAATAAGTTGTTTGTATTTGAAAAGTTTAAAAAAAGTTTAAAATTTCTATACATTCAATATTTAATGATAGATGATGTAAATAATCCATTTCATTATCTCATCTAATATACCATTACCTTCTAGAAGATAATTTTTGTACTTTTATTTCTGTTTGGCTTTGATAAACAATTTTTAAAAAATTAAAATTAATCACTGGTATATTATAAAAATAGAAAAATATATTTAATTTTAATTTGTATTTTGCAAAATTTTAGGCAATTATAATGACTTATCAACAAGCAAAATTATAAGTATATTATATAAAATTATTTTTAATTTTTTTGATGATGCATAAACATACTTATATATTGTAACCCTGTACTTTGTACATTGGTTCATCATGCCCCTCCCTCTCTCCATTCATGTATTATTTTGTCTTAATTTCCTATGTTTCAATGGAAAACATTCATTCTTGTCAAGGTTAAAATTAAAACAAAATAATATATAGTATAATCAAATAAGACTTTAAATATCACATGATCACCATTTCTTATGTTTTAAATAAGACTTTATTTTCATCACATAACCGTGAAAATATTATGCAAATATAATTACAACTTGTAATAGTATCATAAAATACATCCATCATTATTATATAGTAAAATATTGTATCTCTCTAGCATTTGATAATCTAATGCAGTTGTTGGGAAACTTTTTTTTCTGAGGACCTTTTGTATATTTATAATCTGATTTGCAGACCAGACAAAATTATTGACCTAAAAAAGTAGCCTACTATATTTGATCAATAATTTAATTAGTTTACATTTAATTATTAAGGATGGGCAACCTTTTCATATGGTAAGCCAAATTTCCCCTTTTTAATGAAGGCTATAACTTTTTTTTGTAAATTACAACATATAATGATGATTTTTCATGATATATGTATTTAATGGTGGTTTTTATGACATATTTTCAAGTTTCTTTTTATATTTAGACAGGTTAATTCTACAACAGCTAGAAAGCATTGTTTTGTAAACTTCTCTTTAGAAAATGTTTTCAAATTTTCTGCTGTTTTTTTTTTTAAATAAGTTGACCTCACAGAATTTTCTAACTTTATTTTTTTTTATATAAAACATGGCATCTACTTGGGGAAGTTACTTTAAAAGTTTCCTATTTTAATATTTCTTTCTTCCCCAATAATTTTATTGTAGTCAGAAGGATTTGATAAATAGTTTCTCTTAATAATGTGTTTTTCATTAACTGAAATACTTTCCAAACATATCAGGTATATCAATTTACTATCCCTATATAAAAAAGATATGCATTGGTCCATTTTTTTCAAATGAGTAATTTTTTTTATCCATTTTTGTTATCTTATTCTGTGTAGCGATCTTAATAAAAAAACCTTAAATGCAAATTACTAATAAAGAAATGAAGTAAAATTCGAGTTTTATTTTTGCTGGTTAGAGGTTCATTTATAAAATCACTATAAAAACAAACAAAATAATCTCAGCGTCATAGATTATATATATATTGTAACTCCTCACACCTATCACCAACACTAACAATTACCCGGGGGTGCCAATTCTATGAATCATAGAATAAAATATTTATTTAACTTTACCTAAATCTATTCTTGAGGCTCTTAATTAAAGCTTTCACCTAAAACTAACTCAGTTGAAGAATACAGAGGAGTATGAGGTGTACAATGTACATTAGATGTGGGAAAAAAATATTATTACTAATAGGAATAAACATCTATTAATTTCTATGTTAGAAAAAAATTGGTAAAATTCTACCAGCTAAAATTAACTAATAATACTCTATATTTCACCTCCTCCCATCATCCATATGCACTGAACAACCTCTACTATATTATACAATTAAACTAATAACTAAAATAAAATAAAAAAATAATATTTCAGAAATTATGATGTATAATTCACTAGATCTAAACTCAAACTAAACTTATCATTACTAAATTTTAATTACTCACTACTCTAATCTGGCTAAATGAATTTATTATCTAATCTAAATGATATATTGAAGATCTCATGGAATTAACTTATGGTATGGCTTGATCTAACATTTCTATACCTCAAATTATTATTTAATACTATGAAAATAATATTATACCAAACAATACCCTAATTAGATACTTGCAGTTAGATGATGAAAGAAATCGGGCACATTTTGATTTCAATTCACCATCTAAACAAAAATTAAATAACAAAACCCTTTTAAAAATGATCAGTAGGTAATTGGCATCTCATATAGTGTTTTAATCAAGGAAATCAATATCACCATATCTGGAGACTTATTATACTTAAATAAAATACAACTATGTTACATTAAATAAAATAAATGTATAAGCATGTGTGGAAGTGTGAAATACGAATGAATGCTATGGAAGAAACTCCAAATACAAATTTAGATAAAATATTTATTAATCAAATAGAAAATAGTTAAATCAACATCTACTTTTCTTTTATTGTTATGAACACAAATTCCAAAGGGATTTAATATTATTGAGTACAGATTATACAAGAAGATATAATACAACATGATTCATTAACTTTTACATCCACTATATATTTTCATCAGAACATTTTGATAGATTGTTAAAAATTTTATTTGAAACATTAAATGAACTAACTAAGTCCCTATTATTTACTATAAATAAATGTCTCTTTAGCTATCAGTGATTTCTGATAGACTTATACAAAAATAAAAAAACAAAATAAATATGACCTTACACTTTTAGTAACTGATTACTAAAGTATCTTTTATTCAGCCTTTTGCTGAATATCACTCATTTACTAACTAAAGGTTTATAACAATAACATAGATTAATATTTTAATTACTGAACAAATTAGGATTTTGCATTGTTACTTTTTAAATATCTTAAATAAAATTAAAATAAGGGGATTTAAACTAGGAATAATATTGGACTATCTTACCAAAGAAAATAAATACTTGTATTAATTAAATGTATTTTTCTTTGTAATTTTAAGGTACAGTATACTAGTGAATAACTAGGTTCTGCTTTGCCAAAATAAAGTAGTTTTTGTATTCATTAACCACTGACCTATCTTTGCTTAATTATTTATGCAAATTATGATTAAATGATAAAAATCAATGAGATGAAGCTTAAATGATTACTACAAAATGTTTTAACATGATAAGTAAAGTTCTACATTAATAATGAATTTTTTATATCAAATTAACAATCTGTGCATGAATCTGTATTATGCTGTGTGTCAAAGAAAATAAATAAATAATGTTAATCAATCTAATCGGTTTGCTTATGATATTTCAATATAATCATAATATGGTTGGAAGTGAAGATCAATCAATCTTTATTTATTAACTACAATACAGCTGTTTTATAAGACACCATACTTTCCTTTTATTCTTCCTTTTTATCCACAAACTATCAAACAGTAGGCTATAGCATAAGCTGGAAAACATCCAATACACATGGGATAACAGATTTATATAATTCAAAACAGGTAAATATAACAATAACTTCCAAGTCCATCTTTAAGACTAAATAATTGGTGGAATAACTCATCACCACATGAAAATTAGTAATATAACATCTCTGGCTTCATACACATTTAATTCAATATATCAAATATAAAAGGAGGATTCAATCCACTCCTATCAAAATACTCCAATGCATGGATAAGAAAAGGAACATTCATCTCCATACACTACACTATACTGCACTGGGCAAACTACCCATATTAAATACTCAACTAAAAATACACTGATTCAATCCCATAAAATATTATAAACATTGTGAACTTTATAACATATAGCCACAAAATACTTTTCATTCAGTCATAACAAAGAAATAATAATTCTTTTTTAAATAATTTTCTAATTCTTCAAAATGATTGAGCATCTTTTCCTTCCAAATCCAATTGATTTAAAATCATTTTTACTTGCAATTACATATAACTATAAATAAGTTTAATAATAGACACACACATGTATAAGCATATGATATACAGACCATTTAAAATCACAGTAAGCAAAGAATTACTGTTAAAATATTAATTATTACTGCTGGAATTAATAAAGAACAAATATCTCATATCTGACAATATTTAGGACTTGGTAATGTTCAAAGAACAATTGGAGAATAAAATACTAATTACTATGGACAAAGCAAGCTGAATAATTTTTTTTATAATATAATGCATTAATATTGGCATGAATCTGTAGTTAAATTGAACCTAAATAAATAATAAAATTGTATGTTATAGATGAAATAACTTATTGAAAATAATTATTTTCTAATTTATAAAAACAAATACATCCAGTAAGATTTGATATAATGAACTCTTTTTTTAAATACTTATTTACCCCTATTAAGCTATAATGGATTCTTCCATTCATTTTATTATGTGCATGGATTATTAACACACGCACAACCAAACTTATCTTATTAAAATAATAACAATAATAAAAATTACCAGCATAATATATTCTTTCATTATGCTATTTGTGAGACGTTCTTGAAGAACAAATATAACAATACATATAATAATAATAGATATAATAATAAAACATTCCTTAACTAATACTAAAGCTATCTAAAATACCATTACATAAAATAAAGTTCTCTTCTTTTTTTCTTTCCAAATGAAATGAAATGAAAGTTTATAAAAGTTTTTACATGACTTTCCTTGTCATGTCTCCAAATGAATAATAACAATATTAAACAATAAACACACAAGGATAAATATTGATGCAACAAACAACACATTTCCTGCAGGAGAAACAAAATAATATTTTGTTGAATCCATAAGAGCATATTCAATGTTTTTAGTTATCAACTAATGAATTGCTATTAACATTGTAAATAATGAATTTCCTTAATTAAACAATATATTTCATAACGCTAGTAAAATAGAAGTTTGTACTTTATTCCTAGGATATATTTAACATTTGATTTCACAATTATAAAGCCATTCAGAAATATATGTAGTTATTCAATTAATAATATTTATTTAGATAAACTCATTGGTAATATTAATACAGCAATATCACATAACTTTATCCATTTATAATTTTATTCCTCCTACTAGTCTAGAAGAACAAATAATTATTAAGTTACATTTAATGACATATTTAATTTTATATATTTTCTTTTCCAAAGGTAAAAATAGAAATGATTATGCCGCCATTCTAATACATATGACAATAAAATTACATATTCCTGGTATATATTTTAAATTTTGAGTTTTCTTTTATATTTAACATGAAATTTGTTCATTAAAGTTCTGAGAATGTTCAATGACAGTTTACATCTTTCCCACACATAAATGAAGCACGTAGCAGTTGTTCCCTTCATAGTATAATTAAAACTTAAAAACTTAATTGTTATAAAATAAACAAATATTTTTTATCCTTCCCTATTAATTTTAAATTTAAATAAAACAATTTTACAGTCCTATTAAGCATTTCCATTTCTTAAATAATAATAATTTATCTTGAATAATAGAATATAACACTTACATGTATTTTAGCATAACGTTGAGACAATTTGAATAATCAGCTGGAGCAAAATTGATGTATCTTTTAGTGGTTTTTAAGTACACATTTTGCAAACAAAATAATATAATTAAATTTTCAGTTGAATTCTGGAAGAGGGAAAATATTTTCACTATTAAACTTTGCTAAATAACTTAGTTATAGCTGTCTTTGGTTAGCTATAACTGCCCTTGTAAAAGTTTTAATAATTGACCCTCACTGTCTGAAGTAATAAAAATAGACTGCCCTATTAAAAGTAATAAATATTGCTTTTATAAACTTTTTTAATAATCATTACATCATATTGTTCTCTTCCAATTGTTTACGGTAATGTCAACATCATAAGGAAAAGAATGTCAATTGCTCCTCCCCTTGCAAACCTACTTAAATATGCAAAAACTTTAGACAGTAAAAAAAAAAATAGAGATGAAAAAAAAATTTTGTCTTTTAAATAAATGAGAAAAAAAATATTGAACTAATAATTAAATGTTTTTAAAGCAGTAAAATAAAATTGATGACAATTGTTTTAATAAATAAAATATTTTACATTATTTGTCATTAAATAATTCACCTGTCCATATTTTATTAATTTATTTAAAATGTAATTAAGTTAGTTTTTAATACTATTATTGATATAATTAAATATTTGAATGTAATGTGGGATATTTAATGGTTTAATGAAACATATGAATGAGAAATGAAGTTGGATAATGCATGAATATTCAGTAGTAATATACTATAGGTATTACACTATATTGACTGAAATGACAATGTGAATGATGATGAGTGAAACATATTTTACTGTTTATGCTATAAATTTAAAATGTACAAAACAAATGTACTAGAAAATCATTCTAACAAAACTGAATACTGCTTTATGAGCAAATAAAACAAGTATCAACCTAAACTGTGCTGACTATACATATAACAAGCTACTCCCCTATTCTATCACTGATTATACCCCAAAACAGGACACTAAACATTTAAGAAATCTTTTAATTACACCTACACTTACTATTGATTACAATTTTAAGTCAAAATAAAAAAAAAATTAAAAATTTTACATTATTTCTTTTTTTTTTTTTAAAGAAGATTATATCAGACATTACTGATATATTACCACACTACTACAATGACTATCTCTGGTGCCGAACCAGAAGGTCACAATATATATATATATATATATATATATATATATATATATATATATATATATATATATATATGCACTGCAATTTGGGTGTATTTAAATAGAAGTTTTATACAGGTCCATTTTATATACATTTGTGTGGGAACCAGATTGAGGGCTTTTTGATGGCTGGGGTTAGCCTATGGGCAAGAGATTTTAGCATCCCTTATCAATGGGGACTATTTTTAATTAAAAAAGTATATTAAAACATTGCATATGCATAAATTATATTAATAAAAATCATTTGTTGTTTCATAACACATGAATGTAAGCACAAACAATTGAATGTTTAATAATTTATTCATTATCAAATTAATAGAAATATAAACTTATACATAAAAAAATGATCGTTATGAAAAATTATTGTATTGTAATGTGAAATTTAGTTGCTAATACTTTTGTACTGAAAGTGTCTCTCATAGATAAATGAAAGCTGAGATATAAAATTGATTTTATGTACATTAAGTGTATATTTATTCTTTTAATATTAATTAATTATGTTACATGCTAATTTACAGACATCATAGCTCCTCATAATTATGAAATACCTTTTTGGAAAGATTTAATTATTCACTCTCACTAATTTTAAGCAATAGGTAATTCAACACATTTGTTCACAAATATGCTTGAGTGATGTTTTTTAACCAGTTAGATGATTTTTATAAACTTACTTATATTTCTTATTTTTCTTTATTTTTTATGGTTTTCTTTTAGTTATGTAGATTTTGTTAAATTATAATTTTAAAAATATAAATATTTTTTAAAATAAAAATTAACTTTTAATTACAGTAAAAACATCAAAGTAATAAAGATATTGACCTAAAGAGTTTTCTGGTTTGACATCAGAATTTTTTTCATTCACTATTTTTTTTTTTTTTTACAACTCGAATCTATTCAAATAAAATTTAAATGTCTTAGGAAGAAGCAAATATTTAATCGTTTTACAAAAAAATAAATAAATAAATAATGTTTAAACTTATTTGTCTATTATAAAGGGACGTCAATTTAATCTATATAACACAAGCATATATATATATATATATATATATAGAGAGAGAGAGAGAAAGGATATGGTATATATATATATATATATATATACCAGGGATTGAGTAAAGTATTTTATATCTTCACTTTAATTGCCAATATTTTTTGACAATTAAGTGCTATAGTTAAAATTAAAAATTTAATCTAATAAAATATTTTCTAAGTATGAAAATTGCTCAATGCTTTTTCTAATTTACATTTTTACAATAAGGTTTATCAAATGGATTTCTACTGTTATGTTCATTTTAATCTAATTGCAGCATCAATTATGTAAAATGTTAATTAGTTTGTTAGATTCAGAGGTTCTTTTAATTATATCACTCCAGTAATTGTCCTTATTCCATTTATCTTAAATGCAGTTTTTTTTTAATTATTTATAATTATTTGTGACCCAGTGTAAGATGTAGTTATTCACTTATTGTTACATATTCAAAAAATATTCACCTTAACTTATTTTAATATCTTGCTTTATTCTCAATATTTTATATTATCTGTTTGTTTTTTCATCCATGTCTCAATCTTCTCTTGAAATGTGGCCTAAAATATATATTTGTTCTCTTATTAAACCTTAAGTTTTTTTATATATAAGTAAGCATTGACCATATTTTTTAATATAAAGTTATTTCTATAAAAAACATTCCCACAAATTTAATTCCAAGATTAATTTTATCAATTATCTTTTCATTTGTATTAAAAATATGACAATATAATAACAGTTTTCATTTTTTGATAATTATTTACTCTCAGTTTATATTAATTTTTGCTTTTTGGGGAACTATTAAATATATCTTCAGATTTTCTGGCATATATTATTAGTATTACTATTTTATTTTCATTGCAAGCTGGTATACATTTTTAACATTTTAAAATTCTATTTGAAAAAAAAAATCATCATAATATCTATACATTTAGATGTTTTAATTGAATTTGAATTTATTTTTATTTTATTTTTTGTTTTATATTTCTAATCTGAATATTTTCTATAAAATTGTAATAAAATAATATGAAAAGTTGGACTTACTCTATTACAATGAAATAATAATTATTTTAATGTTACCATAGAGTCTAATATAATATTTCTATAGTCTGAATAATATTTGTTAAAATAGAGACAATGTTCTAAATTTATACCTTGATGTTTTCATACATAAATGGTCAAATTCTTATAAAGTTAAATGTTCTTTTTGTAAAATCTATGGTCGTAATAAAAATAGCACCAGTCAGATTGACCCTACATATGATATGTTAAGCTATTTCTAATATGTTTTGTAAATATTTTAGTATAAGTGGAAAAGATTTCTAGAAGAATTTTTAATTATTTTACTACAATGATAAAAGATTGATTTGCAACTACTAACATTTTTTTTTCTTTTTATATTTCTAAATTACTAATATTTTTTAATCATCTTGTATGTTTTTAGTATTTAGATGATTATTATGACTGGTACTTTGTCAGCAATTGTTTTTACCCTCTTCAGCCATCTCTTTCATAATATTTATAATTTTCAAAATGTAATAATTTTACATAGATTTAAGTGCATAAATCTTTTCTTCATTTAAAACATTTGACATTTGAAAGATGATGTAATAATAAAGTCTATTTTGTTTTTTCAAAACTTTTTAGATTTTCCCTTGTGATTCTTAATGTTAGATTTTTTTTTTTTAATGTGAATTTTTTTTCTCCTTAAAATAATTTCCAATATATCAAGACATTGTTTTATATCTTGGATACTTCTCTTAATTTTCTTATTTATAATGTATGTTATTATCAATTATAATTTATTATATTACTATAAACTTTTTGTTATCATTTTCAGATTTTCATTATCACTTTTTATAATTAGTCGTTTCTAAGACTTTGCATTTTTTTATTTGCATATGCCTTATCTATTAAAAATCATTGGTAAATTGATACATAGTGTATTGGTACTTGTTATTATTGTCATATTGCAATTTTTGTTTGAGTTAATGAGGAATACCAATCATTGATACTTTTAATAACATTTATATCTGTACTTGTGTTAGAACTATTGGGCCCATTATATTCCTAAAATTAATATTTCTGAATGTTTAATTATGTTTTAATACTGCTGCAATTTCATTCTTATATTGTAAGACATTTTTAGCTAGAAGTTTTTTTTCCAAAATTGATAATACAGTATATAATTTTTTTCAGAAAATCGTAAAAAGACTATGATTTTTCTAATTTTAATCTCCATAATCAAATTTAATCTGTGACACATCTTTTAATTGTTTTAACTTGTTTAATTAACGCCCATACAAACTTTTAAAATTTTTAATATGATCAAAAACACTAGTTATTTCTATTTCTTGGACAAAATGATCCTTATCAGACTGAACTATATGCTCTTAACAAAAGACGGTTTGCCACAGAAAATATATGAGCAGGATGAGAATTGAAAAATAAAAAAAATCCACATATTAATACAAGGAGGCCATATAACAAATTTATGTCCACATATCTGAGCCAAATGGAAGATCTCTTACAAGCTGTATGTCAATACTTGATTCTCAAAATTATTCGAGAAGAGATCAACAATGATAGATAATAGTGATGAGCTCATAGAAAGCCTTTATCCTTGTTTATAATATTAAAATCATAAATAAAACATAAAATATTGAATTGTCAAGACAATGTTTTGTCAATGGAATTATAAAATAAGGCAAATTATTTGATTAAGCTCTTATAGATAAAGCCTCTTCAACACGAATATTGATAAACATAGAAGAGACATTAAAACTATCAATAAATTACCTTTAAAAGCTTTTATGTTTTTAATAGTAGAAATAAAAGGGCTGAATTTATAATTCTTTGTGGAATATTACCTGTCAACCACCTTAAACTCTGGGCTAAAAATCAAGTGTATCTACAAAATAACGTGATTGGTTGCCAACATATTTGGGTGATAATAAAACATTCTAGTAACAGATTAAGCATTTTATGTTAAGTATGCTTTATGTTAATCAGACGAATGTTTGATAAATATAAGAATTTACATAATATTCATACCAATAAAAGAAATGATTATAGTGTTGAGAATTTTTCAGCCAATTAATGAATTATTTAACTTATATTAAAGGGATCACTGATAAAATTAATAGACAACTGTGTAATTTCAACATTAAGACTAATGTTTCCATTAGTAAAACAACTTGATATTTTTTTCTGAAAACCTAAAGAGTAAGTGTTTTTAAAAACCCAAGGTGTCTCTAAAATTCCATGTTCACTTAGCCCAAAAAGCATACTAGATCCATTATATAGAGGTGTTGGTATCAGAGATAGGGAGCATAAAATGTGTTCAATGAAAAGTTGACTATATCAGTATTTATACTGTAATTTTTTAGAAATTAATTGTACTCTTGACTTTTATAATACTAAAATACTAGTTGTTTTAGAAAAATATGATTTTAGAACTATGAAGAGTCTATTTAAATTTTAAAAAGACCAAACAGTTTAAATTATTGTGACAAAATACAGAATATTCCAGACTTATGATGGTATATTAGATATGATAATATGTTGGACTATTTCCATCACTTATCAGAAAATGTTGATTGTAGAGAAAATTTTAAACTTTTCAAATAAAACAACTTGTTAGTAATAACTCTCAAACAGACAACATAGGTCAGTAATTACACAACATTTCAAGTAATATTATTCTTTACTCTTCTACAGATGTTGCTGGCCTGAGCAGTGACAGTATTGCAAAGGAGTCTAACTTACACCTTTAGATTCCTGAATATTGAATTTCAAAGCAATCACTCTAACCAACTGAGATTTTTTGTCAAAAACAACAAATAGTAAAAATTTTATATATTTATATATGAGGGTTGGTTCAAATATTCCTGAGTTTTTCAATTATTTTATTTTTTCTAAGAGCATGGTTAATTACAAATTCTGTACATTGTGTATTGCCACATTGGGTTGACTTATAAGATTATTTGGCATTTTCATATGTGCAGCTTTTTTGAATTTTTTTTTTCATCTTTTTCTCTCTATCCACAATTTTTGTATTTTACTAATTGAATATATGATAATTAGTATATACATGGTCTGCTACTGTAGATATATCTGCCTTTTCTCTTTTAACCATTAGTTTGTGTTTCTTCAAATTGCTGTTCAACAAGGCAACATGTCTCACCAATATACTTATATAATATTAGAACAGCTTTGCAGAGCCATACCATACATTGAGGAATTCTAACTTCTACCAAGCCTAAAATAGAAATGTTAAAAAGAGAAAACTGTATCTATGAAATACCATGTGAATGTGAAAGAAAGTATATTGGGGACACCTGTTGTCCTATTGAAAGGCAATTGAAAGAACAAAAACTAGTAATTAAAAGAAAAAAAAAAACAAATATGTCTAAAGTAGCAGACTGTGTATGTAATAATGACCATATGTTCAATTGGGGAAATACTAAAATATTGGATAAAAGAGAGATAAAGATGAAAAAAGAACATTCAAGAAAGCTGCTCATACAAAAATGGCAATATGTCAACCCAGTATGGCAATGCAAAATGCTCTTAGAAAAAAGTAATTAAAAAATTGAAGGACTCAGGAGGATTTTAACTAACCCTCAAATCATCATATATATATATATATGAAATTTCTACTATCTGTTGCCTTTGACAAAATAGCTCAGCTGGTTAGAGTGCTTGCCTTAAACTTTAATATTCAAGAATCCAAAGGTGTAAGTTTGACTCCTATGTAATACTATGACTGGTCAGACCAGCAACAACTGAAAAATAATGGAGAATAATAGTACTACTTGAAATATTGTGTAACTACTAACTTGTGTTTTCTATTTGTGTTTTCAAATACAAACAGCTAAGAAGTTGTTTGTATTTGAAAAGTTTAAATAAAGTTTAAAATTTTCTATACATTGAACATTTACAGATAGATGGTTGGAAAATAGTTCAACATATTATAACACACATTATTTTATCTCTTTATTTTTCTAAAATCATTTGTAATACATCAGCTGACTGTAAATCAAAAGAAAATACAAATGTTTTTTGTTAATTTGCGTTTGATTCTGATTAGATAACCGTCTATTATATATATATATAAATAAATGAATTAACATCCAATCTCATTATTAGTAGAATCACGACAATTTATTAAATATTAACTTTGATAAAAAAAGAATACGATTTTTAATTCAGCCAATGGTTAAAGATTGCTTTGGAGATTTTACAAACTTAAAACAAAATTATTTGTGTGTTGAATGGAATAATTTCTCAATGCAAAAAAATAATACACTATAAAACCCAAAAAAGGTTTTATTTATATTCAAACACACATTTCATTTCAGATGGTCAAATTTCAAGCTTAAAAGTTTTTCATAACATTGTAATCTTTATAAAATTTAAAGTAATAATCATTCTTAAACAAAATTGATAATACATAACCTAAAAATAAATAAAATTTATTTAAAACATCAAATCAGTTTTAATTCCTAATGGGAATCACATCAACATACACACAAACACATATCCATATATATATATATATATATATATATATATATATATATATATATATATATATATATATATATATATATATATATATATATATATATATATTACAAGCATAAAGCTAAACTAATCAATATATAATTAAAATTACCCCAAAACCAAAATTCAACCAGACCAGCAAAAATTAATATTAAAACGCAACCAAAGGTTTCATTGCTACAAGCTGGTCTGGTTGAATTTTGGATTTGGGGTAATTTTAATTATATATATATATATATATAGTTTGCATGATATTAAAATAAAATATAGTATTTTAAATTTGCTTTTCAATACATATATAAATATTTGCTAGCAAATTTAAAGTATTGCATTTAATTCTAATACAAATATAATATGTGTGTAAAAGTAAAATCTATCTATCTATCTATCTATCTATCTATCTATCTAAAAATATATATATATATATATATATATATATATATATATATTCTTTTTTTTAAAGATCATATTTTTTATGATAGAAATCCTGGGTCTGGTAAGAAGTTATTAAATTTATGTTAATAATGTTTAAATTTTTAATAAAATTCTACTTTTTGAATTTTGTGCTTTAGGTATTTTGCTATTTTATTATTATCTAATTTTGTTACTTTTTTTTTCTTTGTCTATTTACCTATACTTTATTCACATTCACTCTCATGTACATACTCTTTCGTTTTAATCCACCAATCGGCTTATCTATGAATTAACTTATCTTTAGTTGTTAGAAAAAAATCAGGTAATAATGGAGTAACAGATTAAGCATGTAACCGTTCCATTCTGTTAGACTAAATTAAATATGTTTTTTTTTATTTATTTTATTCAGATGAAAATATATTTTGAAACATTTATATCTATATCTTTCATTCTATCACAACTTTAAATTCCATATGCAATTGAAGTTCCAATAATACAACGTTCTTTTTAAAAGCAAGCTATAATTTTTGTTGATAAGTTTACTTACTAATGATTTTTTTTTTTTACATTTCTTTAATTTAATTAACGTAAATACTTTCAAAAAAATTTTATTTTTATGAAATGCTCATTGATTAAATGTTATTTTCGAAAACTATTTTTTCTGTTGTCTCCTTAGAAAATTATGTGACGCTTGAGTATCCAATTGAATGGTTGAGCACAGTTTTTTTTTTTTATTTCTTTATTCAACTCAGAATGGAGCCAAAAATATTTTAATTCACAATCCCTACTTTACACCCTGAATATTTTTTAAGTAGATTATATGAGGAAATATTACTTTTATTGTTGGTAGTACACCTGATTTTCCATAATTTCATTACTGATATTAGAACTATTTCTGTAATATAAATGGACATTGTTTGATTTGCTATTAAACCAGACTTTATGAGTCAGGCAGTTTTTAGATCACATTTACAGATTATTCCAACATATGACAGCTATAAAAAATCTTAGATACAAGTGCAATCGCAATCACAATCATTTATAAACATGTTCTATAAAACCTTAGGAAATGCTCTTGATTGGAACATTATTTACTAACTATTTACAATCAAATTTCACATATTGATGACATTATACTATTTTCCTCTAGCCCTGATAAATACAACATTTCCCAGTTCATGACAGAAAAATATTAATGGTACACAATTTATATTTTGGACAAATCCATATGAAAGCTGACATATGATAAAATTTGCTCTTCTTATTTTTGTAATAATTACATTGTCTTATGTAATATAATTTGAAAATGAACTGTCACAATTGTTATGCTTGATCAATAGTAGAAATATACAGGCTTTAATTAAAACAAATACTGAAATTTCTAATAAATTTTGTGACATATTTATATTTACTAAAATAAAGCCATCAAGGCTATTGTGTGTAATGTTAATTTATTGATAATTTATTGAGGAAAAAAATAAATATTACATGTTCACTGATGGTTTGCTAACTTCTTAGTATAAAATATTTTAAAACTTTACAACATAAACATTTAACAAGCTTGGAGTTATAACTATATTTATATAAATATTGTAAAGTTCCTTCCATCATTTATACACTTAAGATTATTTTTATTCTGTAAATGGTATTTTCATATAAAATATTCAAACACCCATAGTAATTTATGTTTAATAAGTGGTTAACTAATAATCTGTTAAGTTTAAAAAAATTAGTAATACTAATTTTTTTACTAGGAATGCACAAGTGAGAAAGGGAAGACATTAACATTGTTTTGAATGTAATATTTCCACTTTAATAAACTTGCTATTTTACTAATTTACATATTTATAAGAATATGCATGGAAATAAATTTGCCAAAATCCATCATCAGGCATGCAATTTCTCCTCAAGGAATCTATTTCTTTTTTTTTATAACATAAAAAAGTGTTTTTTTTTTTTCAGATAATCATTTTGTATTGGTCAGTAAATGTATATCAAGTAACTAATAGGAAGTTTTATCTGCATCAGTGAGATGAAAGGCAATACGTTGATTGTAAAAAAACTAAAATATGATCATAAAATGTGTCCTTCTAACGTTAATGTGATGAAATAAAGTACTGAGCATACAGCTTATCCTTTTTTCTAAAGTTAATAAACAATTTATAAATATCTGATATGTATCTAAAATTAATGCAGGACCTTTGTCTTGTACGCCATCATGAGACCACTTGAGTGATCATTTCAGGATTAATATTTTCAACCATAGAGAAAACTACTGCAATATTTTTAGATTAAACTGATTTTCATTAAACGAATTAAGTATAATCTAAAAAGACTAAAATAATGGTAGTATTAACAAATATTATTATTCATTGTTTTAGATTTTTATATTTTAATCGCTCTTTATATATATATATATTGTGACCTTCCAGGTTGGCACCAGGAAGAAATGTGGGAAGGTCACATTTGTGCTAACAATGGCTAAAGATAGTTATCTGAGAAAATGAATTGTGATGTAATTTGCTAGTTAAAATTAGGATTTAAAAAAATTAAAACTTTAATTGGGTGTACTGATTGGTAGAGTTTTGGATTATATATGTTTGGTAGTAAAAGAGGAGGATGAACAACATCAGGGATGTTTATATGTAGTAGAAAAATTTACATATCATAATAAGCAGATACATAGATATATTATTAATTAGAATTTTCTTTTCTATATTTTATTTATTATTTACTAATTATGTATTGTTCATAATCTGATATTTAAAATGATAAAGATTATTTGTATATTAGTGAATAGCATTTCTAAATTAATAATTAATCTTTAATATTTTTTTATTATTATGTTTTATTCCATTCAAATATTGTATTGTTAAAATTTTATAAGTAAAATTCTGGCACACTTCCAAAGTTGATTGTAATAAAAAAATAGAGGGCGTGACTGAAGAGAGATAAAAAAATTTAAAACTTGAAGAAAAGTAAAAAAATTCCAAGGAAGAAGATGTAAAAAAAAAGCTTAAAAAAATCAATAACTCTCTAAGAGTATTAGAACAAATATAAAAAAATCACGATGATTCTAATAATATACCTGTGGAGAATTTTCTATTATACTACTGGAATAATATAAAAATGAGGAGATAACCCCCCTATCCCCCAGAGGGAAGCCTGCTCCAAATTTCTGTCAAATGATGATCCATATTCACTACCTTTAAAATGCCTGGATGTTATGTAATCTAATTAATTATGATTTGTTTTAAAGTATTACCAAAAATAAATAATATCAGAATGACAAAATTGTTTAAAATAAAGCTAGCTAAAATTTTCTTATTAAACGCTATAGTTAAATGCTTGATTTTTAATTTTAAGAATTTTCTATCAATATTCTGCAAAATAAAATTTAAAATGAAAGAGTTTATCTATTTAATCTTATATCAAGAGGATAATTTTATACTGTATAACTTTGCTATTTGCGTATATATAATAAAATAATTCCAATGCATGCAAATGTTATTATAACGCCTGTCACAGAATTCTAGGATAAAAAATATTGTCATTCTTGACAAATTATGCTTTAACAATCAGATAGACATTTTTTTTATGTTATAATTTACTGTTGTCTTTGAAATTGATATGTATGTTTCTTTCAACTTTCAATTTTTTTTAAAAAAAAACTTAACATGTAATGATGGGCTATTGATAAGTATTTTTCATTATTGATTACAACAGATGTACAACCAATTTTTTTTTGTTTTCTTTTTAAAAAAAACAAAACAATGTAACTTCATATTATTATATGATAATCTATTATTTTGTATGATCTTGAAATCATATTATAGGTGATTATAGATATTTGGATGTGTGCGTGATGCTATAAATTATTTTTTAAAAAAATGTATTTATTTGGCTTCAATTTCGTTAATGGAGTTTATTTAAAAAAATAAAGAATTAAAATCTTGTCTGTTATAAGTTCATTTAGGTAGGAAGTGTATTGGGTGTAGTTGGAGGTAGAAATGGTCAAGGGATGATTAGATTATTTAGATTGAGTTTGAAGATATTATTTAACCCTCACATATATAGGTATAAGTGTTTGGTTATTGCTTTCCCCTGCCTTTCTTTATTTTTGTATAGTTAATGTTAGATGATATACACTGATTATAACAGATAAGTGTTGTATAATTTTTTATAATATGTATAAAAGATGATTGATTTATGGCATCATCTGAGTTCTATAAATAAGCTAATAAAAAGTATGTTTTAAAAATACATTATATTTATGATATTATAAAATCACACATATTCGAAAATATATGATTCATATATTAAATATTAGTCAATTTTGGTTTTACTGTAGAAGAAATGTAATTGGTTAGAAAGGTGCATAAATAAATTTTTTTTTATTTTTTTTGTCTTTTATTTTTTAATAAATGTTTTATTGGATTAATAGCCCATATGAATTGCTTGATTATATACGTTCGATTCTCCATTTCCACACACACATATATGGTTAACATAACATAGTTATAGAATATTTAAATTTACCAGTATAAGTCAGGTTTTATTTAATTTGTCTGGAGTTGATAATTCTCAGTATTACAATGCCAATAATATATTTTACTTTGCTTAGAGTAGATGGTGATGTGAATATAAAAGGTACCCAGCCCTCATCATTATCTATCCTATACTAAATATGATAATTGATAATTTTGCAATAGTTTTATAATTAAATAAATGTGTGGCATACGATTAAATTAGTGTTACAGAATTGTTATCCATAAATGTTTTATTACTCTTATTTGCATCCTATATGAAGACCATATCCTATAACCTCAACTGAGCTAAGCCATAGAATAATTACAATATAAGAATCTTTTAAATAAGTTTAAAAGCAATTTACAATTATAAATTTTATTCTATCTTGTATAGAATTGGCACCTGGGCATTTATAAATCTAATAAAGTGAATAAGTGATGAAGATAGAGGTTTTATATTTTTATATATATATATATATATATATATATATATATATATATATATATATATATATATATATATATATATATATTCACCAATTGTATATTTATAAAATGTTATATATACAGGTAATAGTTGGAATTATAATATTTGGAGATTTAAACCTCGTTCTAAGGAAATCAAAAGTAAGAATTTCACATTACTAAATTTTAGCTATATATATATATACATTTATAAAACATTTCGAGTTATTTCTCATGTGACTGCTTCTTTATGGCAATGAAATTCTCTCAAGTCAAAGCATAGGACAACATTTTTTTTTTTTTTGTATTTATAGAGAAAATCAGTCGTATGAGAAATAATCTTGAAATGTTAAAATACAGTACTGAATATGAGTGAATGTTAAAGTAATTAAAATTTTTTCACTTTTTCTTTAGATAAATGTAATTTAAACTCATTTGACAGTGGTTTGTGTACATTTGTTATTCATCTTACTATTTTATCCTTCAGTACTTATTTGTTATATATTTTCCATGTCTTTTTTTTCTTTCTACAATATACAAATTAATTATTGGTATAATAAATTTAAATTTAAATTATATTACTTGCTCGTTTGTGTTTGTGCATATTTTATACACTCTATAGATATATCTGAACATATTTTATATTGAATTGTAAACTAAAATTAAAATGTCAAATGTTAAATTTTATTTGTATTCATTTCTATTTTTTTTTTAATTGACGATGCAGAGACTACAATCCTTAAAATTAAAATATATGGGTTCATAATACTAAAGTGATTTTCTTTAGCTTGCTTACTTAACATAAAAACAAAGATGAATGCTAACATCACCGATTTTGGTAGCAATGTTTAATTTATTTATAAACCCGGATAGAGGAGGATATCCTTTAATCTGATAAAATAGATTGGCAGTTATATAATAGGAAAGTAGCATATTTACAGATTTATTTAAAATACAATTTTTTATAATCTGACTTGTAATGAAACTTAGTAAAAATATTTGTATATTCAGAGTGTTTTGGTGAATATTTTGTTCCATAAAAGAGGTTTATAAAATAACTATAAAAAATTAGTTAGATTGAAAAATAGATCACATTGGATAAATGGTTACAAGAATAATATAAAATTTAATTCCTAATATTATATGTTGATAAGATGAACTCTTTGCTAATCAATTTAGTTGTGTACAAAAAATCAGTGATATTAATGAATGACAAAATTTCAGAAATAGATTGTACAAAGAAATATTTTGATGCTTATCAAAGTAGATTTAATCATTTGTTTCAAAATATAAAATATTTAAACAATGCTCTCATTTATCCTAGAAAATAAATTAAGTGATCAAAGAATTGGATTATTTTATTATAATTTTATGCCATATGATAATGTAGGTTTTATTAGTTTATTAATAAACACATTACTCAGTGAGTTATTAGTTAAATTTGTGAAATAAAGTTTAAACTTTTTTGGGAGATTAATTACTCTCTTATAGAACTGTTTAATTGTACTATATTGTGGAATTTATATTTGAAGTCAATGTCGAATCTGATTTAAGTTTACTGTAGAGAAGATGTACTAATAGTGATTGTGAGTGCTTAGATGTATTATCTAGGGTATTTTCACAGTAGAATCATAGTCTAGTTTGTGAACTTAGTAGGATTTTTTAGAGACCATTCTTCATTCTAGTTATCTCATTATCTTCATAGGTTACGTCATGTTCACACAACAATATAGTAGTGTGTGCCCACACATGTATATAAAGTTTGAAAAAAATGTAAAAATGAACACAAACAAAATTTCTTGAAGATATTTATTTAAAATATATACATTATAATAACAGGTTAAGGGTTAAATACTGGTTTTAATATTTAAAATTATTATAAACTATTTAAAATCTAATATATATATAAAAATATTTAATGTTAAATTTAATTCTGACTTTGATTTTTTTTTAAAAAAAAAAAACAAACTAAAACAAGCTTCCTGCCATTATAAAATTTTATTACATATTTTCAATGTATTAAGTAAGAAACCCTTTTTTAATTAAGACTAATTTAATTTTGATAAATGTAAATTATTTTGTAAAACAGATTGTTCTTAAGAATGTACTGTTGATAGTAATTAATTTTATGGTCTGTTTTTATTTGCAGAATTAGAAAAAAAATTAGATAAAAAATATTTTTAATTAATGTGAATCGGGTAACAGGATGAAATAATTTGGTACTTCTAAGTTTTCCAGTAAACCAAGATGGCAGCCTATATTTTAAATAAATCTACAGTTTCACCCCCCCCCCCAATGTTTTCAAAATAATGACTGCTAAAAAATGTCATATTTAAGATTTACATTTTATTTTTCATTAATGTTATTTTTTAAAAAAGTCAATCATTGTCGAAAAATTAATTGCAATATTTAGTTAGTTTATTTATTATTTTTTTTTGTTATTAACTTATTAATAAAAAAACAGATGTATTGACTTCTACTAAGAAAATCTTCATATTATTTATATTTTATTTTTTTCTACTGTTATTTTAAAAAAAAAATAGGGTTGAAAAATTAATTACAATATCTACTGTTTATTTACTATTAATATTTTAAATTAACTTATTAATAGAAAGATAAAAACAAGATGTGCAGAATTCCTTCAAGTAATTGTTTCCATCTATAGCAGTGTTACAAATGCACGTGATCTTTTCCTCATTCAATACGCATTAAATCTCTACTCCACCTATAAATATTTTGATCATTATAAAATTTTTACAAAAAAAAAAAAATACTACTATCTCTGATAAAATATATTGAAAGCATGTTAGACAGTAATGAAGCTAAATATTAAGAAAAGACTACGTTTTCTGTATTTTCATTTAACTAAATATTACATTGACTCAGAAAAGAATAAAATTAGTAACAATTGAATTACAAAAATACTACTCGCAAAAAGACACATGCCGAATTTGAAAAATGTACCAACATTGAGAGTGTTTCTTGCTTCCAAAGTTATAAATTAAAAAAAAAAAAAACATTTTGAAATAAAGCTTTTTAATGGAATTTGTCGGAATTTATTCCTTTTTTGTGAATTGAAGAATTAATCTACTAATTTTTTTGTTAACTTAAAAAATAACATATATTTAGTAATAGAAAATGAAGAAATAAATTGTATAGGCCCCTGAATCTGTATATTTATTTATCAAAAATATAGGCTGTTCATCTTGGTTTATCAAAAAAAAATAAAAATACTATCTGATTTTTTTATTCAAGAATAAAAAGAAAACTTGTTCAGTTATCCTGCTTGAAAATTCCACTGTGGACAATAAATAGTGGGCCCAAATTAAAGATAATGAGTAAAATATTAAATTATTAAATACAGTGAATGCTGTTGAAGTGTATATTGAAAGCTAGCTATGAATAACCCAAATTAATCTTTATGTTGTTCAAGTTTGAACTTTCATAGAAGTAGGGATGCTTTCTCTGTAAATTCAAAACCCAATAGGAGAAAGGTTGACCATTAGCCTACCGTAATCCAAAAAGTTATAAAAAACTAAATGGAGTTGAAAACCACCAATATTCATTTGGTGTTTGCATATCCGAACATGATTACAAGATCCTTGGCTACATGTTAAACAAGTGTTTTTTTATTCCATATGAATGGAAACACTGAGTGAAGTCTCATGTATATTGTAAAATATACTTTTAAAGTATGACAACAAATTATTCGTCATTGATTATTTTACTTGAATTGTTTTTTTTTTAAAGGAAAGGTAAATTTCTCACAATAACCGTACTTCCACAATTTTAAAACAATTCAATAGTAAAAACGGATGTCATAAACTTTTCTTAAAAGTTACAGGACAAAAGTTAAAAGCAAAATAACTTTTGTATAGAAATAAAGTATTGGATCACAACATTAATTGGTGGAAAACAAGTCAGAGTTTTAAAATAAATTTCCCTGCTGGATTTTTAAAAAGATAAGTAATATTTCTTATTTTAAAGAATATTTACAATTAAATGGAGTGGAGGATGAATCGATTCCCTACTTTCATATATAAAACATTCAGTATAAACAAGTTATATACTGCCTTTGAATTAAGATGGGTATAAAATAATTATTTTAAGGACTTTCAAAAAGATATGGTAAAATTTCATTATTTAACAGAAAACCATATTCATTTGCAATTAAAAAGTGTTAAAATATTATTTTAGTTATTAAGATATTTTATATTAGAATATGCACATGTGTGTGTATTGGTATACATTTGTTATTTAATGATATATAATATATTATTGATAAATGACACATTTTTATTATAGCATACACACATACATCTATATCTATCCACATATAATTCTTAAATATTTTGTAATATCATATAGATACATCTGTGTTCTTATATATTTGTGTGTCATGTAAACTAATATTGATATATCTGTAAATTATACTGTTATAACATATTTTGATTCATTGTAAATCAAAATCAGAAACATGTATTTATATTTATAAAGTATTTAACACATTTAATGTTATTATTTCTAATTAATAAATTTATCTGTCATTGTTTCAAGTTATTTTAGTAAAGTTATTTAATATTAAAATAGATTTAAAGTATTATATATTTATATTTTTTTTGTTCACAATCCCTAGGATCCTTCTATCCCAAATTATTCATGATTAATAACAATTAGTTTAGGTAGATGATAGGGTCTATGTTTGGGTTTGGATATCTAGATAATTATTTGAGTGCGCAAATGTATATGTCACCTTTAAAGTCCATTCTCTTTATTATGATTATTATTTGTAGCCAGTATGCTCAAAGTATCAGATAATTATGAACATTGATGATGTTCTGTGTGATCTTTTAATCTCAGAATTATTTTATGTTTATTATTGAAACTTTAGAACTTAAATATGTACATTCAACTAACTGCTTTTATATCATGCCCTAAGTTTGGTATTGGATAAAAGATAATTAACCTGGATTTTATAATGTATCTTTGTAAAGCAGTAACGAAAAATAACAGCTTATTTGATTAATATTGGTGATATTATTATGTTTGTAAAGTATTTATTATTTATTTCTAACTTAAATACTGTCTGTCCATTCAGTTCATGCATTTTATTAATTACAAGATGAAATTATTTGCTATCACCCTATGTGATTCCTTCTTATATACTGTTACAAATGGCTCAAATCCTATTTATTCTTTTTATAATTTAATGTCAATCAAATCACGGAACAGTGAAATGATGGACATATGTATTCTATTTATTTACATATTGATATATTTGTAAAACAGTATTTATATTGATTAAAAAACAAGAATAATTAGGCAAATAAACTGAAGTTCAATTTTGTATTAGACATAGAAATGAGAAATAAAAAGTTACGTTATTCTGTTGTTCATTTTAAAGGGAAAGGATTTATAGCAGAATAAATCCGATAATTAGATTACAAAAGTACAGGGTCAAAATATGTTTAATTAAAAACTCTTATAAAATGAAAAATAAATATATAAATTACAATGTCTTTGTATTCACACATATCACGTAAATACATTGGTTGAAAAAAAAAAAAAAAGACTATACATTTTAACGATACTATTAAATAATTAGTAAAAAAAAAAATATATATTTTTTAAAACTAAAAATTAATAAGATTATAATTATGTAAAAGGAAAATATAATGTTAGTGCTGTGCAAATGAATTTTAATTGTGTATGTTTAGTATGTTTTTGACATTTTCAGATTTATCTTCTGGAAGGATTTTATAGAAATAATTTTCACTTTCATGTAGTAAATTGAAAAGAAATTTAAATATACTTTTAAAAAATATGGATTACTTAAAAGTATGGATTACTCAAATTATGAAAGTTATAGAGTAATTTTTAAAAGTTAGTAATATAATTTTTTTCAGTAAATATATATAAAAATATTTGTTACACAGATGTTATAAAATAAATATTTATTCTCATATTTATAATAAATATATTTTTGAAAAAAACATCCTTGAGTAAAAGTAGGTGTGCAAACGAAAAACATGTGATGCATAAATGGGCCAAAAAAGGAAAGCAACAACAGTTTTAATCTACTCTAAGCCTTAACACAAAAAGAAGTGCAGATGATTAGGAGATACTATTGATTAAAAGTTTTTGTTGAAAAGTTTGGATAGAAGTAACTTTCTACATAGTTAAAAATATGATGACATACTATATGTGGTGAAAAAAACAAAAACTACCCAGTAAAAATACCTTGAATTGCAATCGGATTATTGACTGCTTTAACGAAATTAAATTGTACTCACATGAGATAAATGTTAGTGATGCAATTTATTCAATTAAATACAAATATATATATAGAGAGAAATTTTGAAATTTTCTCTTTCAGCACTTATAAAATAAAAGCTTGATTAGAGCTATTGGTAAGCTCCATCTAGTGATCATAAAATGCAAGCTTAAAAGCAAGTTATGAAATTTATGACTTGTTTTAATATATATATATATATATATATATATTAGTAATCAATGTCTGTATTCCAATTATAATCAAATACACCTGGGTCTTTTTTTACACGGATTTATTTAACACGATTTTGAAGTTACGCGATTCACGTTTCTCCGGAAGTCGAAGTCCAATAATGCACTATTACTTTAAATAATAAATTTTGCTCACTTACATCATATTGAAAGTAATAGCAGATTATTGGAATTCGACTTTCATCTTAGTAATTTCAATATTTTTAGTACTTTATAATAGTAAGATTTTATGCAATAATGATATTAAAAGCATGATTTTCACATTTTATGTATACACACATTAAATTTTACAAGATTATAATGTAAATTTGTTCAAACATTGTGCATGTTAATTTTGCATTTTAAACCACATTCTGTTTTTGCTTTTTAAAAAAGAACACAATCAATTATTAATCATTTAGTGTCCACAAGTTTATTTTTAAAAGGTGAGTAATAGCAATGGGCACAATTAAAATTGAAAATTAAAAAAATAAAGACAAAAATAAGAATTTAATTTTTAGTTGTTAGATTAATTACTAATTATGTTGTCACCAGAAAACCATTAACACAACATGAGAGTGATGTTGGCGCTAGTTGTATTTCCTTTTGTGAAGAATCTGATTTTTTACCAGTTTGCAAACAAACCTGTTTAATGGCAAGTAGCGATAATAATTAAAACATGTATAAAAAATGTAAATTACTGTAAATTATGCATAAAAATATATTGTTTTGAATAAAATTAAATATTATAGTTAAAAAAAGTTTGTCTTGTATCAATTTTTTTTCAAATTTGAAGTTTTTTATTAGTCATATTTTATTTTTTTATTTTTTTTGCGTGAATTTTAAAGTAATTTTACATTGATGCTTTGCTTTTACGTGATCTTTGAAAAATCACAGTCCGTATCCCCCCTTTTTCAAGGTAAGTTTGCGCAATTTCATTTGCGCGTGTTTTCTGAGAAACTTATCTATTGCGTAAAACGAGACCCAGGTCTATACATAATTCTTTGAAAAACAATACAATAATTAATGCAGTAAACATTATTTCAAAAACAAATATCTACTATAATTTAATAGAAGTACTTTTGACTATCTAAGTAGTCATTATCAGCTATATTTGTTTTTAAAATATTGCTTACTGCATTAATTATTGTATTGTTTTTTCAAGAATTATATATATATATATATATATATATATATATAATTCTTGAATATATATATATATATATATATATATATATATATATTGTGACTAATAAATTACATGTGATTGCAGAAAAAAAAGTTTGCTGTTAACCAATAGAAGACTCTTTGATTCTTTTGGAGGCCTTAAAGTAGCCAAGTAGGACAAATTTCTAATGTCCACTCCATACATTCTTGTTGTTGCAGCTGTTATTACTATGCGATTATTCATATAGTATATAAACATGGATGAGCTGTTCACCAACATACATTAGCCAGTGTGGGAGATTATTGGCTTTTTACCTCTAAGTTTTAAGATCAAGAAATACAATGGTCTTGCTTCTCAGTTGCCTGATAATGGAGTATGAATGTGTGTATGAATGAAATTTTTTTGTAATAGATATATATATAATCATGACAGATAAAAATAAATCATGAACTTTATTACCAGGAAGTGGAAAAGTCATCAGACTAGGCAGAAGTTGGTGGCTGAAAGGGGAGAGTACCAAAAATTCTTAGATTGCATACCCAGGCTGCCATTTGATGATGTTTTGTTCAGATAGTTACAACTACAAATCACTTTAAACTGAAGAAAGATTTGCAAGCATTGGGACATCATTATATGTTGTGATGTTAGAAGAAAAAGTGAAGAGACAATTGATTTAAAAAGTGAACATGTACTCTACTACAAAGGCAAAAATATTGGAAGTACAAGTGGAGTAGTATTCATTATAAATAAAAAGTGGAAGAACAACATTGTGGAGGTGTATCAGACAGAGTGACAAGATAAGTTATTCAACTTAATAACAGATACCAAATGCAGATAATTCATATTTATGCTCCTACAACTTCTCATAGTGATAAAGTAGTAGGATATTTTTATAAGGATGTACAAAAGCTTTTGATTAGACTAAACAACATTTTAAAATTGTTATGGAAAATTTTAATGCTAGAATTGATAAACACATGAAATATGAAAGTGTTGTAGGTAAATTTGGTGTATGGTGATAGAAATGAGAGAGGACATAGACTTGTTGAGTTTGCAAAAAAACAAAAAAGCTTTGTATTATGAATTATTTTTTTGAAAAAAATGTCAGAAGGAAATGGACATGGAAATATCCAAATGAAGGCACAGCAGAATTTGATTATATTTTGACTAACAGAAAATACATATTTCAAGATTGCAAGGTTTTCAATAAATTCCACACAAAAAGTGATCATCGATTAGTAAGTTGTAAGATGCATGTTAATGCAAAACTAGAGAGACAAAAAATTATTAAGAAAAACCATATTTGTAGCTGATATTCCTAATCTTTAGAAACATTCTAATGAAAGCTAATTTAGAACATGCAAATCGGTTTCAAGTATTAGTAGATTTTGAATATGATTCAGTTTTAAATGAAATTAATAAGTAATATTTACCGAGACTGTAACCTCGAGAATATGCATGTAAAATGCGATGGTAGGGACCTCTACAGGTGTTTAACCACAAGATTATGCTATGGAAGAAAGGAGGGGAACCCTGGGGGGAACCCTACTCTTTTTAAAAACTGCAACAAAAATAGCTGGTAGAAAAAAGAAGCAATTGACTAATAAAATTTCTGCTGAGACTAGACAATTTATGAAGAAAAGAAGGAATATGAAGATATACAAAAATGGTGCATTAAAAAGGATTGAATATCTTGAATTTTGTAAAATGGTGCAAAAAAGATTTGATAATGATATAAGAAAGTATAATTGTGAACTAACAAGGAAAACTGTAGAAGAGGATAAAAGTCTCAAGAGTGTAAAACAACATTTTGGTATTGGTAGGAAGCTTATATCTGCAATAAGAAAAGAAGTTGCAACTATTATTAAAAAGAGAGATGACATCATAAAATGGGTAGAAGAGTTATATCAAGAATTATATAATAATAAAGAACAAATATCTCCTACATCTATTATATCTTCTGAATTGCCCAGAATTTTAAATGACATGCAATTAAATTTATGTAGAAAGGAAAAGTTCCAGGTAATGTTGGAATTATAATGAATTTATTAAAAGAGGCAGGTGAAGAAATAGAAAAAATGTTGGCAAAGTTATATACCAAATTTATAAAAGATAAACATATATCAGATAATTGTAAGAATGCAATAGTAATATTTAAAATAGACTATGACTTTTATCAGTTTTATACAAACTTTTTACCAAGATAATTACAACTTGTCTACAGAGAACATTTGATTTCAACCAACCAAGAGAACAAATTGGATTTAAAAGTGGTTTTAGTAGAATAAATTATGTTCAAGTATTGAGAGAAGTTATAGAAAAGACCAATAAATATGAGTTGCTATTATGTTTTGGATTTGTAAATTATGTAAAGGCATTTGATTCTATAAGCATTTCTTCAATGATTAAAGCTTTGGATTATCGAGGTGTATATCCAGGATATTGTCATATTCTGAAAAATATTTATAAACATTCAACAGCAACAATTATATTACATAATGGTACTAGGAAAGTTAACATTGAGAAGAGTGTAAGACAAGATGACTTCATATCTCCAAAACTTTTTATAGCAGTGCTGAAAGAAGTATTTTGTGAATTAAAATGGGAAATTAAAGGAGTCAAAGTAAATGAAGATTATTTAAGTCATTTACATTTTGCAGATGCTGTAATTGCTTTTGTAAATATTGCTTCAGAGCTTCAAGAAATGTTGCAAGAGTTACTAAATGAAAAAAAAAAAGTAGGATTAAACGTAAATGCTAAAAAGACTAAAGTAATGTTCAATGAATTTTTTCAAAAGAGTAAAATAACAATTGATTATAATAAGTTAGAAGTTAATAACCACAAATACTTCGACCAAATTATTAGTACAGATGAATGAAATTAATCATAGACTTAAACTTGCTTTGAGTGCTTTTGGTAGAAATAATATTAAAAGAAAATATGCTTATGTGTTTGAAAAGGAAGATTTTTAATAAATATGTTTTAACAGTTCTTATTTATGAATCTGAGACTTGGATACTTAATAGAAGAGCAATTAAGAGACTTCAGAACACTCAAGAAAGTATTGAGAAATCCATATTAGGAGTAACAAGAAGAGATTGTAAATGCAATATATGAGTATGAGAACAAACAGGTGTTACTGACATTGTTGAAAGAATTAAAAGCCTGAAATGAAATAGTGTTGGGCATATTGCTAGAAGAGATGATAATAAATGGACAATTGAAATCTTTAATTTTGATACCAAGAGATTGTAAAAGACCCAGAAAGAGACCACATGTGAGTGGATGAAATAAGAAAATGTACAGGGGTGATGTGGAGAACTGTGGCTAGAGATCAGAGAAGATGAATTCAACTTGGAGAGACAATCCTGCAGTGGATTAATAGTGATTGACAATGATGATGATGATGATGAAACTAAATGGTGAAAATGAAATATAAATTTTAGTCTCAAATAAGGTTACCCAATAGTGCTAAGGTGAGATAAATGTCATGCTACCCATAGCAATAATAATATGCTCAGAGTTAGGCTAACCAAAGGATAAGCTCAAAAACTCAGCTTTCATATGCTGCTTTAAAAGTTAAGTGCATCCAGACAAATGCAAACATCAAATCAGGAAGAGATTTCTAATACTCTGCTTTAATAAACCAGATTTTAGGAGGAGAGTGTTCTGATACTCTCTCTTTAAAACACAACTCTTGAAATGTTATGCAGTACATTACACAATGAAGTTGTGTTATTTCTACTACTCTTCATCTAACACATATTTTAAAATAAAATTAAATCTTATAATCACAATAATTTTACTCGACCTGAAAACATGGATTAATTATTTTCTATTAAATGTAATATTATTATAATATTACATTTTAAATATATAAGCATACTATAATTTATTGTTTTCTATAAATGCTTCGCACTAAGATACCATAAAAATATGTTAATAAATAATGAAGTATGTAAAACAAGAGAATCTCATATCCAAAAGAATGACTCAAAATATTATGATTTAAAAGCTATGATATTACAGGAACTATCTATCTTTAAAGTCATATATTCACTATCACACTAATTTGATTAAAGAAGACATATTTCCTGCTCTTCTTACAGTGGACAAAAGCATTAATTAATCCAAAATGCCAACTAGCAAAAATTTTATTATATAAGATAACAAATATAATAACAATAAACTATACATATAATGGTCATTATGCACAAATGTTAATGGATAGTTTTAATCCATGTCGTTGCACACATTTTTACTCATTATTACATATTTCCTATTAAAATAAATAAATAAATAATACTTCTGTTAATATATAACTATAAATATAATATAACAAATCGTCAATTGTTAAAACAGAGTTTCTTTAATATAAATATAATAATAACTAAATAATTATTTCCAAGCGCTTTCAACTCTTACCAGTCCTTATCAAGGCAGTGTAAAAAATTCAATTTTCTCTTAGGTGATGAATTCAACATTTTCTTGTATTGGCCAGGAACAACTAATCGGAAAGCTGGTTAATTTTGAATTTATAGCACAAGATGAATTTTGTATAAGGTACAATTATTTAATATTGCGTTTTCGAATTGTTATATTATATTTATATTTCCAATTAATAAATTCATTTATGTAAGATCGATTATTAGCATTTTAAATCTTTGAGATTCATGTTATAGTAGGTATCAAATCAACTTCGTTATACATTTTAAAGAATTTTCCTAGTTGTATGAAACAAAAAAATATTATTAGTATTGTAAATTCATTCATGGTACAATGTTTTTGTTAAAATCCGGATGATGTTGTTTACAACAAACTTTCTTAAAATAATCCATTAAGTAATAAAGTTGGTGATTGTTTAGATGATTACATTTTTCTTTTGATTTTAAATTAAAGGAGTGATGAATATTGCATCATTTTATACTTCCCCCAATTTTCTGATTTCTTTCCAAAAATCAGCTAACCCTGATATTGGATTACATCAACAATTTCACAGATAAGTTGGAACAATGATTGAAAAAAAAAATAAGTACAATAAAGTCCATTGAATTAAGCATTGTTAATCAATCAGTCTGTAGTTTTTAAAAAAAATTGAAGTCCTGGTTTATAAATTAAAATAATTCCATTGTTTTATTAAAAAAATTCAGTTGGTAGAATTTTTTCTTTTAATTTTTTACCAGTTCTATATATTAAATAACAACTTAAATTATTATTGGTAAATCATTTTAGTGATGGTGATTGATAATCAAGATATATGTGTCTGCCCTTGAAGGCAAACATTCAGTGATGTTATTTTAGCCAGCCATTATGGCTTTAAAGTGGTTTAATAAAGAATTAAAGTGACAAAATTAAGCTTTGTCCTTTCAAGAAAAAGAACAAAAGAAAAGAAGCAAAAAACACTACACTTCATTGACACTTGTTTATATGATGCTGAGAACATGGTGGAAGTGTGTTAAGAATTCAAACTCCTTTTTTACTCAATTTTACTTAATATGTGAAAATTTTACTAAATTGGCTTGACAATGGCTTTCTTCCAGATGATACCGTCCTCCTGGTTGTCTTAGTCATGGTATATCAGCCCTATTTAATATACAATTTATATAAAATAACTATTTCAAATAAAATTATTATCAGATCAAATATACACTTATTTCATTTTATTTTTACATCAAATGATGCGTTATTACTAATTTTACTAAAATCAATATGATTAAAAGTTCTAAATTAACAGTTCTCATATTTTATGTGCTTATTTGTTATCTCTATGGAATTTCTTAAATATATTTTTACTTTCTGGAAAACAGTTTTATATCACAGTTATGTACATACATACATACATACATACATACATACATACATACATACATACATGCACATTTAATTTTTTTGTGGAAGTAAAAGTTTGTTTACAAGTATTTTAAGCCCAATACAATTCACTCAAATTTTCACTATGTAAATGATTTATTTTATTAAAAGATACTCATCTAATGTTGGATTGATAACCTAAATTAGTTAATGAATGTTTTTACTTGATTTTAAATTTGGCTGTGATTTTTATAATTTAGCAACTTGTTTTATCAGGTTTTTGTTACAGTCGCCATCTTGTTAACTCTTGGCAATTATAGGTATACTAAAATTGAAAAAGAAAATTATGTTGTTTTTTTTAAATAAAGTTGGTTTATTATAATATTAGTGAATTAATGGGATTAATATATATATATATATATATATATATACTGTAACCTTTATTTAGTATTGCTGATGACAATTACCGTCACCAACAACCTTTCTTCTCTCAAGCGTCACTTCTAACCTTTAAAATACAACACGTTGCTTACACCACTGCCAACACCACCTCTCATGTGGTCTTTCTCAGGATCGATGACAATGGGATAGAATATTAATAAGAATATTTGCCAGGGTGCCAAATTGCAACTTCAATGAAAATATTTAGGCTAAACCTTATTTCAATAATTTATTTAATAATTTCTAATTACAATATCTAATGAGGAGGTTAATAAATAATCAATAAACCAAGAAAACACTGGGAATGCATAAAAAAATAATATTAATACTCTTGGAAATTTGTATTTATTAAAGAGAAGAAACTTTAAGCTCCACTCCCATTACAATTTATACTCACAGCACACTCCCCATCTATTACCATTAAAGTCACAAATAAAATTTTGTTTCAGATTATAAATAATTCCATGCTCTTCTACACCTTCCTGATCCATCCCTCCACTATCCTCACATTCATAAGTCCTTTGTACTACTATCTCTTTTACTTTCAATTTTTCATCATACTATCTCATTTATCTCCTATGATAATATCTTCTCAGGGTTTTAGAACAATAAGGTCTGGTTGTCGAACAAGCTGCTATGGATTATTGGTGGTAAAAACTCTTCCCCATGATTACCTCCATAGTTGACCTTGGCTGACTTTAATGTAGCCAATGTCCATTTACACTAAAGCTCTAATAATTAAGCTTACATTAAATTTTGGACATAACATATTATAAACATTTTAATAACTAAAGAAAAATCCTTAAGAAGTTTATCTAGGAATGTGTTTGAATACAGCGGATGGGAAAAGAATTTTATGCCAACCCACTGCATCCACTATTACCCAATAACCACCCCACAATTCCTAATCTATACTTAAAATATACTAAATGATTTCCGGAATATTGGTAATTTAAATTTTGCAGTGCTACATAAGCTTAGAAAATTAACTATTTAAATAAATTTTATCTGGTATGACTTAATAAAATAATGCTCCAAATATAAATAATTGTGTATTGACACATGATTGGATTTGAAGCTTTTAGTTTGTAGTAAACCACAAAACATTGAGACTCCACACAAAATCTTATTTTAAAAACAACATTTTTTATTATCAAACGTAAATCAATACAATAATATTTACATTATTTACATAATTCCCATGGCTATCCCCTGTTTTTCAACCAAATAATAAAAAAATAATGCCTAAATAAACTGCTAATTTTGCGATGTTATAAAATACAATCTTATTTAATTCTTACTCACTAGGGAATCACAATTGCCAATGAGTAAGAATAATAAAACAGATATATAAATTTATCTTCTTTCTTTTTTTTTTATTAAGATATCGTGAATATTAAATTTCTCCCCCAATTTTTAATGCTTTCAATTACTGATTTATTTTCTAATTACCCCTATTAATTCTAAAGATAATTCTCCTGATAATAAAATTTAACAATTTCCCATTAATTATCTTAACCTAATAGGTCCTCACCTTGTGCTTTACAATGGAGATATTTTAAGTATTGCTTGCCTTCTCACAATCAAGTTACTTTTCAAGTGTTAAGAAATCGGTACTTAGCTTAATCATTATCATATATGCATACAATCTATACCAATGTTCTTACGATAATAGTATTTCAGTGATCTTACCATTCCAGCAAAGTTCTCTGCTGGCTCTAAATATACTTTCCAGATAATTCTATATATGCACTGCTTATTATATTCTCAGGTTTTATTTAACTCATAAGTTTAATACTTGACTTCATTATTCTTCTTGGCTCTTATTAATTCATTAAAACACTCAAATAAAGCAATATTTCAGTATAATAATCACACATATACTATCCACACTCATCCTGACATCAAATCAATATTATACCCCTGTAACTAATATTAAAACTAATACTTTACTGTATCTGGAATTTATACACCCTTAAGGAATATTACATTAATATGAGAGTAGGAATGACCCAAATAAGAGAAAATACCTTTTTTCTAAGATTGAAGTATGCTAGGATTTATCCCTAGTCATACAGGAAGACATGGGTATACCGAACACCCTCTGGCCATCAATAAAGAAATCATCTTACAGTGTAAAAAAAAAAACAAGTGGGAAACTCCTTCACTGCATTTAAATACTTTATAAAAATGGAATCAACATCTTAGTGAGTGATTTAAACTATGACTACACTAGCTTGATGGGGATTCTTTGTCCAACCATGTGTACAAGGGTCTAACACTACTTTGTACAAGTAAAAATTGTACATATATACTCCTCTCACTAGATAGTATACTTAAACATTAGCTAACATTTTTTTTCAAGCGTTAATTGGCTTATATCTAACTCACTTTAACTTTACAATATAACAACAACAACAATATTATTAATAATAATAATAATAATAATAATAATAATAATAAGAAGAAGAAGAAGAAGAAGAAGAAGAAGAAGAAGAAGAAGAAGAAGAAGAAGAAGAAGAAGAAGAAGAAGAAGAAGAAGAAGAAGAAGAAGAAGAAGAAGAAGAAGAAGAAGAAGAAGAAGAAGAAGAAGAAGAAGAAGAAGAAGAAGAAGAAGAAGAAGAAGAAGAAGAAGAAGAAGAAGAAGAAGAAGAAGAAGAAGAAGAAGAAGAAGAAGAAGAAGAAGAAGAAGAAGAAGAAGAAGAAGAAGAAGAAGAAGAAGAAGAAGAAGAAGAAGAAGAAGAAGAAGAAGAAGAAGAAGAAGAAGAAGAAGAAGAAGAAGAAGAAGAAGAAGAAGAAGAAGAAGAAGAAGAAGAAATGCATATTAACTTTTAAAACCATCTTCCTATACTTTTATCACATAATGATGATATTTTATCACAACATTCACACAATCTTTATAAAACATATCAATAAGCCTAAGTATTTGATAATAATACCTGATCCAATTAAAAACATTTTATTTAACAATATCTCTCACTCCCTTCATAAAAACAAAAAAGTATAAAGCAACAAATTACTATTGGGAATAAGGCACATACAAAATTATTTGATATTAACTTATCTACTCAAAAAAACCTTAACATAGATTAACTTTAAACTAATATATATGATTATTTTTTTTTTAGATTAAATGTTACAAATTAATAACATGTAATAAAATTATACTCATACAGTCCTCCTGGATTATCCTTTCGATCTCTCCAATTTTACTGCAGATTCTTACTTTAAATTTTGGTTTGTGTTATCCTATTTGATTTTGTTCTGTGTACACACATATCACATTAGATAACTCTTTGAGAAATTTTGGTCTATTTCATTGCAGCATCCCTTGAGACTTATCAATTCTGTTCAGAGTTTTAGGACAAAATCCATGTCCCTTTTAGCTGCAAATTATTCTTCCGAGGCCTTTATTGAAGGAATCACTTTTATATATGATCAATCCTTATAATGGAATGTAATAAATTTTCATTTTTAGTTATAATCCTTAATCCATTTTGGGTTCTTCACAGTAATTGAATTTTCATAGTTGAAGATAAACAGCTTTTAAGTTTTGACATGTATAATGAATTAATTTAGCTTCACTGTAGGAAGTCCATTTACCAATGTATTTATCATTCCATTTATGATGAGCATTCAGTTCCACCTTGTTTTAAGAAATCAGAATTATTTTCTCTCAAAATTTTGAATAATACAAATAGCTAACTCTTTTAAATTTAATAAAATTAAATTTGCAATAATTATTCATAGAACACAGTGTATCGTCGATTTTTCCTGAGCAAAATTCCTTCTGCAGTTTAAGCTTCATTACTTGCCGATCACTGATAAATTGGGGACATTTGAATGAAATAAAAATCATGAAGTTGGTCTGCTTTTGAAAAAGAAAAGATGTGCTTAATATAGAAATTTACTCACAACTCATTTTGTAACAATATTATAAAATTTGACAAAATTTCTCATTCAGAAAACAGAACGGAAAAATTAATATCAAACTTATACAATTTTTGTATTGAAAAATTGTTTAGTGAACTCAATGAGGTTTCTCTAGATAACCAATGATGAATAATCAGCCTAAAGAATGGATTATGTCTGGATCCCTTCTTTCCTTTCCTGAATAATTGACCTGCCAACCCATTTATGTCTATATTTTAATTGGTTGATTACTAATTGTTTTTTTTAAAATTATACATTCCCACTTCACAAATATCATGAGGTTTTAGTATTTTTCACCTGTGGAAATTCCCCTGAAAGAGCAAAATGTAAGAAAAACTTTTTTTAATAAAAAAATACATAGCAACCTAACTTCAAACCCAGAATCTTAAATGAAAATTGGCCGCAATGAATAAATTATCGAAACAAATTAATTCTTCTTTAAAGGAGCTTTTCAATGAGATAACACATGATAATTACCAGTCAATAATTAACCCTATAATTAAAAATCATAATTAAATCTACACACATACCCATCGGCACACACATACAATTCTAGTTAAATTGATTGCTCAATACTGTCATTAATTCTTGATTTTTTCTATGACAATTTGATTTTATTAATTATAGTATTATAACTTATTATTGTAAAATTACAATTGTCTATTTTCATTCCCCCAAAGTAGTTTTGCAATTTTACATCCCTCTCCTTTTTTTTCCAATCTACAAACTATTAAAATAATTTATTAAAATTGCTAATCCATAACTTCTCAATTATGTCTTTGGATTTTAAATTACCTTATGAATCAATACTAAATAAAATAATTTTTGCTTATAAACTTTTATGATTAAATGTTTAATTTTCATACTAAGTAAAATTACGCAATCCATAAGAATATGATTTTAATTCAAACTTAGCATTGGCTAAAAAGCTTGTCTGTTAAAAAAAATATATATAGCTCATGAAGAAAATTTTATCAAACACTGTCATACATAACTAAGTCTAAAACCTAATGGAGCTTTGGGCAAAGCCAAAGGCTACAAATATATATATATATATATATATATATATATATATATATATATATATATATATATATATATATATATATATATATATATATATATAATCCCTGTGCATAATTCTATACTGAAATAAATATACAAATATTAAGCATTAAATCACTCCACATGGTTAAGAAATGCAGTACTGTTCTCTGTGAACTAATATGTAAATACAAACTCTAATGTATTTATATATTAGTTCACAGAGGGTGGTACTGGATTTCTTAACCATGTGGGGTGATTTAATGATTAATATATATATATATATATATATATATATATATATATATATATATATATATATATATATATATATATATATATATAATTAACTATTATATACAGTCTTTCAATCCACAAAGTACTTTGGGTTAATTCCTTAACCAATCTCAATTGCCATTAATTTCAAAAACAAAGTGAAAGCAGATGTCATCAACTCAAATCCCATGAATCCTGAATTTTAACATTAGCAGCTTGTCTATTAATTATATTAATTTTATTTTTATTTGTTATAATTGCCTGCTTATTTTTTCTTTTATTATGGTTTTTCTCTTCATGAAGAAATATAAACTTAAATTTATATTTACATATTCTTTTATGATCCAAGAGGACTGAAGCAGTCACCAAATCACTATTATTTTTACTTTTCACACACTTGTATAACAATTCATGCTCATTAATCTTTTTTTCAATACTGCACCTTAATTCACCTATATATAATAACATGCATCCACAAAAAATTTGATAAACAACATTACTTTTCTACTTGACATGTATAGCATTTCTAAAATTATTTGCTAACTTATTTACATTATTTGTAACACAAAGTAAATATTAAACACATCCTTATATATATATATATATATATATATAAGGATGTGTTTATATATTTACTATGTGTATACAAATATATATATATATATATATATATCCCTAAAAAAATTCACTTGAACATTTGAAATACATGGAATAGCTATCAGTTTTTTTATAATTAATCTTAAATTCCTTTAAATCATTATAACTCTTTTTAACCTGACATAAAGTACTATTAATCTGTTCCATCTTATAACCAACTTCAAGCAATTCCTTGGTTAAATAGCACAATATTTTTTTATACTTTATCACACTGGTAATTACATAATTTTTCATTGCAAAACAAAAAAGATCTAAAACTTCCCATCTTATGCATAATTACTACTTTTAATTTACAATTTATATATCCCTTTTTTGCAATAGATTGATTATTAATTTATAACTTAACTTACTATTATTTCTTATAATAATTAAATACAAATACTTATTACTTTTGACCTTTTCCTTTTCAAATGTCCATTTCAAGTGACCCATTATTTAATTCTTGTACAAGCAAATTTATAGTATTGCTAACATTAAAATTAGGGATTCATGGGATTTGAGTTGATGGCATTTGCTTCCGATATATTTTTTTAATTTAATGGCACTTGAGAAGAATTAAGAAATTAAGTGAATGTACTTCTGCAGATTGAAAGACTTATATAATAGTTAATTATTATTATATTTATTGTTATTAAAATAGTTTTTAATTAAAGAACATTTTATTTGTTTATATATAACAATAATAGTTTTATTATGGAAATAAATATACAAATTATCCCTACATTCTCTCAAACAATTGTTGTTATAGTTTTTGAAACAACATCTGCATTACTAGATAATGGTAAATTTCATTACTTTTTTTATATAATTTAAAATAAATGCACGTGCTGAATATATATATATATATATTATTACCCAGATGTCCCATCAAGGTTAAATTACATAATGATAATCATATGCAAATCTACTTCATTAATTAAAAATTACATAATGCACATACAAAATAACCATATAATATAAATATTCACCTTGTACTAAAGCAAACATATATTTAATAATTAGGGTAAATGAGTTAATATTTAAAAAAATGATACAGGTTAATGATTAATAATTGAAAAAGAGAAAAAATATATAAATGTTTATATAATATAATGAGAATATAAATAATTATTATTATTTTTAGTCTTTGATTGTATTTTGCCTGCAAAAATATACATATGTACAAACTGTTACATTGATTGTCTGACTATAACTCTCGACATGATTTTTTTTCTTATTTTCCATTTGATAACATAATTTTAAATTTAGTCCATTGAGTACTCCTATGCAATTTGTGACAGGATTATAGCAAAGCAATTTTATCGATGTTCTTTAATAGTCATAGATTTTGGAAGTTAGATTTTGGAAGTTGACAAAATGGATTGTAGTATTTTCCCCATAATCAGACTGTGATTGATCATTAAATATTTTATAGTTTTGCTGGTCATCATTAGATCACAGTAAATGTTCTATTTTTTTACTTGGATAAGACACAGCTGGGATAGAGTAAATTAAGTTTTCTTTTTTCTTGCTAGGTATTTATTTTTACATTCACGTTAAACATCATCATTTCTTTCTTATGGAGTATCATGTGACAAAGGATGGACCACAAGAGCTTTTCATAGCAAATCCATTTTTATAAAATTTAACTTACCTACATATAAAATCTTTGCATATTTGTATAATAACACACTCTTAATAATGTTGTAACTTATTGTGTGTATATACAAAGTCCGGATGGTTTTCATAATAAAATCTCCTAGTCCATGCCCTCTAAACAAATTTAATAAAAGAACATCTGAATCTCTACAGGAAGGTAAAGAAAAACATTTAACAATAAATTATTAGCTGAAAGTTATACATATAAAACAGGCATTATAAATATGTTCAAAAGTGCTTCATATAGTACAATCTGACAATGTATATAGTATTGAGAAAAAATGTTGATGATAACACAAAAAATATTTTGAGAATTGTCTAGTTAAAATATAAAAATGGCTCAAAAATATAACAACGTTTTGATATTGCAAAAAAAAATTATTTCACAAATATGAAATCACAATAGTACTACTACTAAAAAGAGAGCATCATCATTATATATATATTGTAACGATATATAGATATGTCGTTACATTAAATTAAAATAAAATCTTAAAGTTCGCAAATAAAAATAAATGTATTAAAAAAAAAAAAAACAACAACTAAACGCTAAAATTAAAATGTTCGTTAAACGTATATATTCGCACAGATACTAAACTTTAAAAATAATATAAAAAAAGGTATTTGAACTACTTTTTTTATATAAAAAAAGATTTAAATATAAAAATAGTTTAAAAAAGAAATAACGTAAGTAAAAATAAAAACAGGTATTAATTAATTCCTGTAATCTGTAAATGGAAATGATTGTTTATTAATTATCCAAAAGCTGTGTAATTAAAAAGTCAGATGAAAAATAGATAAGAGAAAGAAAGAGATTTTAGCTTGACCAATGGGAGTAAATAAAGGCCTGGACCATAACGAAAAAAATGGAACAGTGACGTTTTTGTTCATGGAATCCATAGGAGGACTATAAAAAGAAAAATATTGAGTTCCAGTCAGTTTTCCGGTTTGTTTTTTGAGGGTCGTGATAGGACGCACATATCACACACTCTATTTTAAAAAATGAACTTACTGTGATACCGAAATGAACCAGCTAATGCTACCTCCAGAACATCTGACCAGGTTTTCAAATAAAGACTCCATGGGAATTTACATCAAGAGCAGTGATTCTTCTACTGTAAGCTATTGACATGAACTCTAAAATTTAAAACTAATTAAGAACTTTCGTTCAAGCTTATGAACTTCTATCTGACTTTTAAGTTTAAAATCAATTGATAATGTTTAAAATTTTATATGTTTTGCTTTGAAAAAAAAAATCATTTCCATTTTATTATTTTTTTATTTGTATTAATACTTAGCTTATAAATTATTTAAATGCATGAAATTTAAAGTTGGGTATAGACGTTGCGGTTGCAGAAAGGAGTTTGCTATTAACTGAAAGGAGACCCTTTGATTCCTCTTGGAGGCCTTAAAAGAACCGAGCAGGGCAAATTCCTAATGTCCACTCCATATGTTCTTGTCGTTGCAGCTGTTATTACTATGTGATTATTCATATAGTATATGAACATGGATGGGCTACTCACCAACACACATTAGCCAGTGTGGTGAGTTTATTGGCTTTTTACCTCTGAGTTTAAGATCAAGAAACACCATGGTCTTTCTTCTCAGTGCCTGATAAGGCAGAATGAATGTTTGTGTAAATGATAAATGTTTTTCCAATACATGTATACAATTATGACAGACAAAAATAAAGTATGGCCCTTATTCCCAGGAGGCTGTAAAGTCACCAACCAAGGCAGTGAGCGGTTGGTGGCTGAAGGCGGAGGGTGCTAAGAATCCCCTGATTGTGGACCCAGGCTGCCATTTGATGACAACTTTTTATTTAGGTACTTACAACTGCAGATCACTTTCAAATGAAGGAAGATTGCAAGAATTAGAAGAAGAACCCTCTTATATTAAATGGGACATTGTTGGTCTTTGTGAAGTTAGAAGAAAAGGTGAAGAGACAATTGATTTAAAAAATGGACATATACTCTATTATAAAGGCACAAGTATTGGAAATACAAGTGGAGTAGGATTCATTATAAATAAAAAGTGGAAGAACAATATTGTGGAGATTGATGGTGTATCAGACAGAGTGGCAAGATTAGTTATACAACTTAATAGCAGATATCAAATGCAGATAATTCAGGTTTATGCCCCAACAAGTTCTCATAGTGATGAAGTAGTAGAAGATTTTTATATGGATGTACAAAAGGCTTTTGATCAGAGTAAACAACATTTTAAAATTGTTATGGCAGACTTTAATGCTAGAATTGGTAAACAAATGAAAGATGAAAGTGCTGTAGGTAATTTTGGTTATGGTAATAGAAATGAGAGAGGACATAGACTTGTGGAGTTTGCAGAAAAAGAAAAACTTTATATTATGAATTCTTTTTTTGAGAAAAATGTTAAAAGGAAATGGACATGGAAGCATCCAAATGAAGGTACAGCAGAATTGGATTATATTTTGACTAATAGGAAATACATATTTCAAGATTGTAATGTTCTTAATAAATTTAACACAGGAAATGATCATCGATTAGTAAGGTGTAAGATATGTGTTAATGTGAAACTAGAGAGACAAAAATTATTAAGAAAAACAATATTTACAGTTGATATTCCTAATCTTCAGAAACATTCTAATGAATTTAAATTAGAACTTAGAAATCGGTTTCAAGTAGTAGTAGATTTTGAGCATGATTCAGATTTGAATGAAATGAATATGAAAATAACCGATACACTTTTAAAAACTGCAACAAAGATAGCTGGTAGAAAAAAGCAGCAATTGACCAATAAAATTTCTACTGAGACTAGAGAATTTATGAAAAAAAGAAGGAATATGAAGATATACAAAAATGATGCATTAAAAAGAATTGAATATCTCGAATTTTGTAAAATGGTGTGGAAAAGAGTTGAAAATGATATAAGAAAGTATAATTGTGAACTAGCAAGGAAAGATGTAGAAGAAAATAAAAGTCTTAAGAATGTAAAACAACATTTTGGAATTGGTAGGAAATTTATATCTGCAATAAGAAAAAAAGATGGAATTGTTACTAAAAAGAGAGATGACATCATGAAATTGGTAGAAGATTTTTTATCAAGAATTATATAGTAATAAAAAACAAGTACCTCCTATATCTATTACATCTTCTGAATTGCCCAGAATTTTAAATGAAGAAGTGAGACATGCAATTAAATGTATGAAGAAGGGAAAGGCTCCAGGTAATGATGGACTTATAATTGATATATTAAAAGAAGCAGGTGAAGAAATAGAATTTTTTTTAGCAAAGTTATATACCAAATGTCTAAATGATAAAGATGTACCGGATGATTGGAAGAATGCAGTAATAATATTAATATTTAAAAAAGGTGATAAAGAGGATATTAGAAATTACAGACCTATCAGCCTTTTATCAGTTTTATATAAAATTTTTACCAAGATAATTACAACTCGTCTACAGAGAACATTGGATTTCCACCAACCAAGAGAACAAGCTGGATTTAAGAGTGGTTTTAGTACAGTAGATCATATCCAGGTGTTGAGAGAAGTTATAGAAAGGACAAATGAATATGAGTTGTCATTATGTTTTGGATTTGTAGATTATGAAAAGGCATTTGATTCTATAAACATTTCTTCAGTGATTAAAGCATTGGATCATCAAGGTATAGATCCAGGATATTGTCATATTTTGAAGAATATTTATAAAAATGCAACAGCAACAATTAGATTACATAATGATACTGGGAAAGTCAGCATTGAGAAAGGTGTAAGACAAGGTGACTCCATATCTTCAAAACTTTTTACAGCAGTGCTGCAAGAAGTATTTTGTGGATTAAAATGGGAAACTAAAGGAGTGAAAGTAAATGGAGATTATTTAAGCCATTTAGATTTCACAGATGATGTAGTTGTTTTTGCAAATAATGCTTCAGAACTGCAGGATATGTTGCAGGAATTATCAGATGAAAGTAGGAAAGTAGGACTAAAGATAAATGTTCAAAAGACTAAAGTAATGTTTAATCGATTTGCTCAAAATATGAAAATAAAGATTGATTATGATGAATTAGAAGAAGTTAACAGTTACAAATACCTTGGTCAGATTATTAATACAGATGGAAACATAATTGAAGAAATTAATCATAGAATTAAACTTGGTTGGAGTGCTTTTGGTAGAAATAACTTGATACTAAAAGGAAATATGCCTATCTGTTTGAAAAGGAAGGTTTTTAACAAATGTGTTTTACCAGTTCTTGCTTATGGATCTGAGACTTGGACACTTAATAGAAGAGCAATACAGAGACTTCAGACCACTCAAAGAAGTATGGAGAGATGTATGTTGGGAGTAACACGAAGAGATCGAAAATGCAATGTATGGGTAAGAGAACAAACAGGTGTTACTGACCTCATTGAAAAAATTAAAAGATTGAAGTAGAGTTGGGCTGGTCATATTGCTAGAAGAGATGATACTAGATGGACAATTGAAATTTTAAACTGGATTCCAAGAGATTGTAAAAGACCAAGAAAGAGACCACATGTGAGATGGATGGATGAAATAAGAAAGTGTGCAGGGGTGATGTGGAGAAGAGAAGCTGAAGATTGGAGAAGATGGATTAAACTTGGAGAGACCTTCATCCTGCAGTGGATTGATAATGGTTGATAATGATGGTGATAGACATTGCATAGATTTGTTAGCGGTTAATTATGTTGCTGTTTCATAGTCGATTGGAATATATAAGTCATCATGTCACTGCAGTGTCTTATGATGAACACCATTGGGTTTTTTTGTATTCCCTATGCAATTGACATTATCGATGACTTTGTATTTTGATCAGTTGTGTTTATTTTGGAATGTTTTTAACCATGGAATCTGTGCAGCTGATCTATACTCAACATTTTAAAACAAATTTTATAAAATTCATCTGTACAAACATAATAAATGTTAAATTTAAGTCGGGCATGAATGGCTATATAGTTTTGTAAAGTTATATTAAGGGAGGGTAATCTTAAGTTATTCGTTTTGTAGTTGAATTGGCTCAATGGATTGGATATATTTGTGTAATTAGTAGATGTAATATGAGATCCGCTATGGGCAGGATTGCATATATACGCCATACACCTTCTGTTTGCCTATGGATGGGTTTGTAAGACAGCAAAGGACCGCAATCCATTCCTATGGAGTTTTATGTTTATTGTTCTACTTGCCAACAGATGTAGCATTCCTGTTGGTGGAGAGACAATGTCTTCTCTAACTCTACTCCCTGTTCAGACATACATTCCTGACAATATAGTATTTTGTGTTGTCGTATTTTCATGCTACATTGAATACATAAATGTATCAGATGGATTGACGCCAGTTTGACTGTGAACTTTTTGGCCTAAGGTTGAATAAGGGATAGAATATTTTCTTTTCAAATACAATCTATATAGTCTATTCATACTCGACTCACTAAATAAATATTAAACTCATTATTGAAATTTATTTAAATGTAAAATTAAAGATTAATATAGAAATCTAAAATGTTAAACTTATTTCTCAAATTTAGAATGATTTTATATTTGCGTAAATAAATATTTTTGTGTGTTAATTTCTGGCAGTGGCTTTTATTTTTTTATATTTAAGATATAAAGTTATAGTTTATAATCTCTGCTGTTCCACTGAGCTAGTGACTTGGGCTAACGATCTGAATATTTAAATAAAGTGGAATCTTATCAGCGTGTATCTGCCTACTTTATAATTTTTTCTAGGTTTAAATGCCTGGATGGCGCCCTGTACAGCATATATCATAGTTTGCGGTTAGATTCGATCTTCACTTTCTTTTTCGATCGTTACAATATATATATATATATTTGGCAATAAAAATGTACCCACTTCAATTATCACATCTCTTAAAATTCCAATTATTTTAAATAACAACAAAAGGCATGCAATTAAATTTAGAAGAATCCAAATGCTTAAGGTAGAAAAAATATTATTGGCATTTTTTAAAAAAGCAGATAGAAAATATAAGAAAGTTGTTGATAAAATGTTGTAAAAGTAAATGACTAAAAATGGAGGTCTATCAAGTCATTGAAATATTGCAATAATTATATTATTATGTAAATAAGAAAAAAAAGTTGACACAATAAAGTTTTAAATTTCTATTAGCTTTATAAAAGATTTTGTCCTGAGTTGATTAGCAGTAGTATAGTGGCAAACACTTGACATTAAAATCCTAGGACTGCAATACCATATGTGAACTTATAACCTTCACATAATGCATCATTCACATTACTTGATTTATTTACTACTCAGACCACTGTCTGAAAACAACAGTAAGGTGCATGTAGAAGAATAGCAACCTTTCAAGTCATTACTAATTTAATAACAACATGCGATTTAAAACAAATATTATTTACATATGTTGCTGATAACTTATATTAACATCTAGAAAATTGTGGTGTAGTAAATCTAAGATTTCGCATTGTAATATCGTAAATTAATAACTCAGTGAGTAATAAATGTATATGTTTATATATTCATGCTTTCAAGCCAAGATGCTTAAGACTGGTTTTTATATATATATAATGTTAAGTAAAAGAAAAGAGTGGTATTATTCTTTTCTTATCAAAAAATCTCTGTCATGTGTCTAGTCCTGATCGCTCCTCAGATCACTGTTTAACATTTATTGGCTGTCTGAAAACAACAGTAAGGCGCATGTGAAAGAATAACAACCTTTCAAGTCATTACTAACTTGAATAGAATGAAGCAAAACAATATTTTAGATTTAAAAATGACTTTAGACAATAGATAATATTTATATTTTAAAAGAAGTTATATATCAAAAACCAATGAATATGAACTGCCATTTTTGTTTGAATTTGTAGATTATGCAAGATTGTTTGACTATATAAAAAAAATCAGTGATTTAATATTTGGAGATGTTATTCTATTCTGCAGAATATGTATGAAAGTATAGCAACAATGATTAGTTTTTTTCGGTAAAACTAATAAGAATTGTTATTGATAACACTAGACAAAGTAACTTCATATCTATAAAACTTTTGTATCAATTTTACAGGAAAAATGTTGGATTAAAATATAAAGCTAAGAAAATTAAAATACATGCGAATTACTTAAGTCACCTAGATCTTATAAGTAGGATAATTGGTTTGAAAATAATTCAAAACTTCAGAAGTATGTGATCAATAAGGTAAAAAGCAAGAATGTAAAACTAACGCCAAGGTGACATTTAGAAAATAAAAAAAATAAGTAAATAGTAATAAATTAGAATAAATTAACAACTTTAAACACTTTGTTTATATTATTAATACAGATGAAGATATAATAAATGTAAAAATGCTTGCAACTTAAAAGAAAATAAGCCTAGTGTTTGAACTTATTTAACCAGGGCTTACTATGCCATGTACATAAAACTATGGCACTTAATAGAAAAACAGTATAGAAACTTTAAATCAGCAAACAAAATGATCCGATTTATGCTAGGAATAACTAAAGGGAATTAAAAGCAGAAGATGAGAATGAGAAAACAATCAAATTTTATTGACATTATTGAAAGATTGAAAATTCTGTAATGATACTGGAATAAACTTATTGCTAAAAGAACAAATTAGTTACATGTTACATTTCATTTCATAAAACTGTAAAAAAAGACTGTAGATAAAAAATATGTGAAATGGATGGACAAAAATGTTTGCAGGAAGGCTATGGAGAAATAAAGCTCTCAGAAATATTTGAAGAAATCTTCTTAGTGTACAGTACAATAGGAATTGAAAATGGTGATAATATATTTATTAAATATATGAATGTGTTTATGTATTTGTACTCTGAGGGTACGTTAATTATTGGTATTTAATTAAATTAAAGAAATTTTTTTTTGTATTTTTTTTTAATAAATAAATTATATAAATAATTATTACTTTTTAAGCTGTATGAAGTATAGTTATATAGTTAATTGCAATTTTGAAATAATGCATAATTACATTAGAGTTTTAAAATAACTGATTCGAACTCAGACTTTCACACGACCCACCTCTCTCAGTGCCATCTCATATTGCTGACCCACCTGACCACACACATGTTGAACAGATAAATAATCACCAATATACGTATTTCTTGCTAATCCAGCAATCATCGGTTGGTCTAGATTACTATCCTCACACACATATATAATCAGTACTCAGCTTTATATTTAAGATAGCCAATATTTATACTTTAATAAACAGGCTTCAAACTATTCCAACTCACGGCTCTTTAGCCTTCCATTTCATTGAAAATCTGATGATGGAACGTTCAAAGCGCTTGTACGTTCCATCATCAGATTTTCAATGAAATGGAAGGCTAAAGAGTTGTGAGTTGGAATAGTTTGAAGCATGTCCATTAAAGTATAAAGATTGGCTATCTTAATATAAAGCTGAGTACTGATTATATATGTGTGTGAGGATAGTAATCTAGACCAACCGATGATTGCTGGTTTAGCATGAAATGCGTATATTGGTGATTATTTATCTTTTCAACATGTGTGTGATCAGGTGGGCCAGTATTGTGAAATGGCACTAAGAGTGGTGGGTCGTGTGAAATTCTGAGTTCGAACACCGCATATATTACATATATAAATGTAGGTTTAAGCCTGTACAATGTATTAAAATAACTGATTAAAAATTTTACTTAGAGCATAGTGATATATAAGAAATTGAAACAAGAAAGCAGAAACATGTCAAAAATTAAAGTGTAAAATCAAAATAAACGGTTGGATGCCAGGGAAAGTTCATAAGGTCTAAAACGAGAAGTGATCAATTTAGCCGCGTTCCGATGGACTTTGAATCCAGAATCTACCACTATAACGTAGGATCAAACTAAGCACAGCAATAAATTCTTTGAAACCAATAAATGGAAACACTGTAATGACTAAAACATGTTGTTGTTTTTTTTTATTCGCAATTTTCTTAAATTCAGATGTATTTGGAAAGATTTAGAAAAATAATTATAATAAGAGAAACAGTGATAAATAAAACAACGAAATAATAGATGATGAAAGTAATAATAATTACTGCTTTTTTTCAGTCTCATCCTCTAAAGTTAAAAATTGTAGATAAAAAATAATTTATATATAAAAAAAATATTATTCTGAAGGCAAAAGAAAATAAATAAAGTTATACATAATAATAATTTCATTTTTTTTTTTTTTTCATTTAAAGCTTTAGATGAAATACAAGAAGAGGAGGAGAAAGAAAGGAAACGAAAATTAAATGAATTTAAATCAATTAAAGGCAAGTGTATAAAACGTTTTTATATTTCTAAATTTAATTTAAAATTTTATCTAAATCCAAACTTATTGTTTAGAAATAATCAATATATTATTCTTTTATTATTTAGCTCTCCGCCCCCGTCTCAAACGTATGCTTAATAATTTAATGATCTAACAAAATGTTATCTTTTGTAAAGATGAAGTGATCCATTCACTCACCACACACACACGCACGCGCGATTCTGCTTGAATAGTTTTAACGCTTTTATTGATCTTTGACTTATTTTACAAACTTCTTGCAATAAATATTCTAGAGCTAAAATTTTATTTCTCCAATTGCTTAGATTTTCCTTAGCCAATTTCTTCCCAACTAAATCATATTTACTTTATTAAAATATCTATTCTTCCCCCCTGATTCATCTAAATTATTATTAACTATTTATTAAACAATCTTAACTTATAAACTAGATTAAATTTGACCGTTTATGACGATTTATATCTCTACTACATTTACATTATGAATAGACGATTTTTTTTCCAAGTATTTATAAATGCGATTTCTTTACATATCATCTAATTTAAGACAGGTTATTCAAGCTTTTATTTTAATCGAAAATTACTACTGTTTAAATAATTATATATAAAATTTAATGCTTTTTATGAGAAAAATTTTGATCTAACTTATGGTTAACAAAATTAGCTTCAAACTAAGGAAACTTTGGTCACAACCAAAGGCTTCAATATATATATATATATATATGTGTGTGTGTGTTTTGTGTTAGTTTTGAGAATAAATTATAATGAGAATTATTTACAAAGTAGTAATTGATTTTAGTTTACCTTTTATTTTAAATAATAATTGAATTACTATATTTAACCCCCAAAATCTCTCATTTTTAATTTTTAATCATTCAGAGTGCATATGATTATATATATATATATGTATGTTTTAATCTTAAAACTAAACTAAATTATTTGATAATAATAATATAGTTCATTGTAAATAAAGTTAACATTGAAATGCCAAAAAAATTAAATAATGTAAATTACGACTTCAAAATTAGCAAGAATAAACTAATAATAATGTAATTAACCTAAAGAGAAAGAAAATCTATTTAAATTTACTAAAGTTTACTAATGTCTGTAAATTAAAAGCTTTCCATAATTTACCTTATGTCTTAAATAAATGGTCATGATATAAAAGATTATGTCAGCGCATGAAGCAACTATGAATTTGTGTATCTACATTTTCTAATTTTGAAGTTATAGAGCTATTTTTAAAGTTCACCAGTGATAGTAAGGATGATGGTTTCATGGATAATATTCAAATATGTATAGCCACAATCAGTTTCCAAATATTTTGGATTGTGTTAATATTGCATTTCACATTTGAAGAGCGTATGGTTATATATTTTTACATTGAAAAAAACAACAACTAATTGTAGGAGTTCATGAGTGATCCAGCAGCGCATGATTGTTTCTTCAAGTGCTGGAAGTAGTTTTTTAATAAACATAGATTTATCAGCATGAGCAAAATGATCATATTTGGAGAACAGGCAGACAAAAAAAGAGACAAATTGATTTTCATATGCCTACTATTTGTATTACTTTATTTTTCAAAATGTATATTTTTTAATATAATAAAAACAAGCTTACTCATAATCTCTTGTATTTAATTAACTAAAATTTTAAGATACATCAGAGAAGAAACTCTTTAATAAAGCATAATCATGTATCAACAATAACAGATCAATATGACAGAACATTTTTACTTTAAATTTTTAATTAATATGACCACTTCTAATTTTTCTACTTCAATATGATGAACTAAGCTTTGTTTGAAAAAAAAAAAAATTATTTTCCATCTACAAATAAGTTCTTTTAATTAAATAAATTATTTAAAATAAACCAATGAATACTACTAAAATAAGATGTTTATTTAACACACATACCTCTATCTAGGCATGTGTAAGATTAAAATATATTAAAATCTAAAATCTTATTAGTAATTGTTATTTGTCTTCTTTCTCTTAATTACAAATTAAAATGGCTAGCCATCAGTCCCTTCTTTCTCTCTGTAAAAACCAGTCAGCAATTAGACAATCCCAAAACACTAACAATTAACAAATACAACCTATTATCAAAACAACCTTCTTTAACAATAAAGAAGGAATCCACTTTTATTTACGATCCAATATATATTTATATGAAAAACAAAAACAAGTTAAATTTCCGTAACTTGCTATCACTTGTATTTATGATCAATAGCTGGCGTTTTACCAAAAATACTGAACAAGTGTAAATTTGTTTATATAAACAACAAAAGAGTCAGCTGAGAGGTCATCACAACTGCCTTGCAAGGAAGTAGTTGGTTGCAGATGGTTGTGCTTTGCGTCCCGGCCAATGCTATGACATATAAAAAAAAAGACTCAGCATTCACTACCTCTTTCATTTGCCCACCCTCAGATCAGCTGATTTCAAGCTAATTTGCTATCATAAGTAAAGGATAGAGTTAGAAACTAGATCTAAAGACTGACTCCAGTGTTTATGCAAACAGTTTCTATCAGTTTTGCAAGCATGAATTTTTCAGACTGGTAAAGTCTTCAAACTCAGCCTAACAAGCCAGATAGCTACATGAGTCTGATCTCAGTTCAGTTTCACCACATAGTCAAAGTGTCTGCAATATATATCATTGCAAAAACCTTTAAAGGTACATTTATGAAAAACAAAAACAAGTAAAATTCACGTAACTTGCTATCACTTGTATTTATGATCAATAGATGGCGTTTTACCAAAAACACCGAACAAGTGTAAATTTGTTTACATAAATGACAAAAGAGTCAGCATTCACTATCTCTTTCATTTTCCCACCCGCAGATCAGCTGATTTCAAGCTAATTTGCTATCATCAGTGAAGGATAGAGTTAGAAACTAGATCTAAACACTGACTCCAAGTATCCATCTATTGATCATATATATATATATATATATATATATATATATATATATTCTAACCTGTAATCTCATGCATCCTCACTTCCAGATAATATGATATGAAATAAAATGGGTTCTATCTCAGTTAATAATTAATAACTAAAATATTCAGCATTAAAATTAAAATATTTCACTAGCTCAAATTTAAAATACGAATAAGGTTCAGTTTATAAAAATAAATTAAATAAATATTTAATATTTTCATGAGACTTGAAGTGAAAATACAGGTGACAAGATAGATTACATTGAGTCAATATCCCACAGGATACTACCTCAATGGCATAAGAACACTATCCCCCCTTATTACTATTTCAAATAACAAACTCATAGTATTCTTATGACTTTAATAACTTCTACTCACTAAGACTAAACTAATAATTAAATCTTAATCTTCTATTTAATAATCTAGCTCAATAAAATAATCTCAGGTTCATAAAGTTTATTCTAAGTTAATTTAAAAATACGGTAGTAAAATATGAGAAAAGATTTTATGTCATAATCTACTACACTGAAACTAATAATAATAAATAACAGTAATAATATTCTTCATTGTTTAACTAATTCTGTATATCTTTTCTTTTTACTATAATTTTATTACCATAATAAAATAATGAAATAATATAATATGATCTTATATCTTCATGTAATGATATAATAAATACGTGGTAGCATTTTAATAATCTGACAAACAAAATATGTGTGGCAACTGATAGCATATAATTTAATATAATATTGTGATAACTGATTTATGACCAATAAAATAATGTAAGATTATGATTATTTAATTAAAAGAATACCAATAAATATTTAAATTCTTAAATAATTCTCTATTTATCTTTTTGTGCAAAATTATATATTTGTTTCGATTATTATGCATATATCATGATTTCATGCAGCGATGTGGAGAAATAAATAACTCGGACACAAAATTTTTGAAATAATAAAATTTAACAAAGTTTATTACTAACAACAAATAAATAAACAATTTATTTACACTATTTACAGTGGATATCCTTAACTTTTACTTTACAATTTTATCTACTGGGTTATAGAAAAAATAATTTACATTTCAGTTATATATCTTTATCTAAACTTAAGACAAAATTTTAAAAAAAAATGTTACTATTTGGTTTCTCATTATGGTTAACTTATTACAAATATATTTATCTACTTTATTAGCAACAGCATTTTATCCTTAATATTATTAAACTATCTTATTTTAAAAATTTCGTACTTAGAAAAACATTCTATAAAAAACAAAATTTTATAATGAGTATGGATTTCTCAAAATATTAAAAAAATTTCATCTTGCAAAGTCAAAGATGTTACACAAAATATTATCCAAAATTCAGTATTAGATTTTAGTATTTATCACACAATGTTTACTAATCATAATATATTTTTCTTTAAGCCTTACTTTAGTATGATATAAGTGTAATCATCATATATATTTCTGTCAATCAATAAACAAAAAAATATACTATGCATATTGTTTACATAATTTACTTTGTACTATTGTATTTTAAAAATATGCAGTACTTATTTTTCTCTTAAAAAAAATAATACTAAAACATTTAAAATTATTATCACTTTAAAGAAAATATCTTTGTTTAGATGCTTTATTTTAAAAAAGTTTATATTTCATTTCCAAAATAAAATTCAAAATATATTCTATGATTCTTTTCTTTCCTTAGGATACTTTGGATCTTCAATTTTAAGTTATAACGTCCTATTCCTTCTAAGCAAATAAACCAATCTTATACAAAACGATAGCATAACCTAAGTTCTAAATTATTTATCATTTCTCTTAAACATATCTTACTGAACGATGCAGTTACATGAAATAAAGATAGCGAAAACAGATGCATAGGATTAAGAAAGAAAGCTAGAGTATTACTCCTAACATATCTCAAAATCATGGCACAGTGCAAAGAGGTATGACATTTACCTGCCTAATATCCTCTAGCACAGGAACGATGTTAAAGCTATTTCTTCAGCTTTATTAGAACATCAAATATTTAAAGAAATATAAACACTGTCCAAATAAACTGTGTATCAGTCATAGGGCTTTGTTAACTATGCTGATATTCACATAAAGACTAAATATTATTTCCATTCCTTATAACATCCTATTTCTTAAAACATCATCTTGGTTTCCTGTTCACTAAGTACTTCCAAGCCACTATCTCAACATTATTTCTCAAGATTTTCCACATCTTACATAGATAAATAACTATCTGCATTTACAAAACAATAAATAAAATTCATTAATAGTTAAACAATCTTACGATTCCATAAGAAAAGTCTGCTTACTTCATTATTCTATATGTCTAATCATATACAATCTACTTAGACAATATTTAAATATCCAATAACATGAAAATTTTAAAAGAATCACATAATTATTTGTTATGTTGGATTATATCACTAATAAAAAAAAATCGTTGTATGCATATTTTCAAATCAATACTATCTCATAATGTTTTTTTAAAATGTTGTATGAAATGCGGTACATATAAGTAAAAAAACTTTTACACTTCATTCTTTCAATTTATGGATCATCTAAAGAAAACAAAAAAAATATACATTATAAATTATCAATAGTTATTATTATTACCAATAACCTTTATCTAGTCATCGTGTTCAGTAGGCTTCATTTATCCAATTGAGCATTGCAGATATAAAAAATTCACACCCATACACTTTATCTTAAAATATTTTAGCTAAATTGTTAGATTGTTATATTATAAAATATTAATATTAACAAATTAATGTTTTTATGTTTTCCTAATCTTATAAAAAAAAAATTTAAATTTAAACTAGGTTAACAAAATAAAAGGAATCAAAACTATAATTACATATTTTCTTGATAATAGTTCCTAATAAGTCCAAAATGTTTATTATTTTCTCTAGAGTTTTTAAAAATGTTCTCCTCCAAGTGCGTTAAAGTTTAAAATAAAAATAATTATTAATCCATTTAGTAAAATTTATAGAAAATAATCCTTGGTTTTAGTATTTAGGATGATACTTATTAAATCATAATATTAATTAATCCCGTGAAGTTTTTTTTAAGTATTTTCTCTGCCGGCATATCCATGCATATTCCATTTAATTTAGCTTTAGTTATCTGATAAACTTTTAAGTACTATTTGTATTTCCATGGATCCATGTTTGATTCAACTATGTGTTCACTTTTTTTTATATATGTTTCCTTCTTGATACATTTAAACTTTCGTTTGGTATTTTTATAAATCTCTTTTAAAAATAAAAAAAAAACTTCAAGTACTTTTAAACAAATCTTTTCTAAATACATTTTAAATAATTCTAAGACTGGATATTTTAATATCAAAAATGCTTCTGTAACATTTTCTCCTGGGTTCTTTCTTTAATTCTTGAAAATATTTTTTAAAAATGTTACCTTCAGAAAGGATATAACATTTTACTCCTTTGAATATAATATTCTATAAAATAATTCATGAAATATAATTGTCTTATTGTTATTTAAAAATAAATCTTGGATAAACTTATAAATAATACGTTTCAATACATTTTTTAGACTCCGTATAATGTCCGAGCTGTGGTTTTTTTATGTACCAAAACAGTTCTCCGGTGAAATATTAATAAAGCTGTATCAATAAATATTTCAAATATTTTTTCAGCATTACCACTTATATCCATCCTTTATTGAGAAGTTTAGGTTAAATTTTTAGATAAAATACGACTGATAAAGGAACTTTAAAAAATTTAACAAAGCATGTTAAACGAAATTATTAAAATATTTTTTAGTTTACACTCTCTTTTTTGCAAGTTACTTTTAAAATATTAATTAGTTTTTGCAAATAAATTATGAGAGAGTGCTAAAATTGACTAAAATAATAATTTTAAATATACTATCTTTTTGATAGTTATAATTTACCTTTCTCCGGTTTCAATACATTATTAATCTCCCCCGATAACCCCGTGCAAATCATATTTATAGTCTGTAAGAATACCTCATTTGATTGGTTGATTCTTACTTTAACTTGAGAACAAATTTACATATTTTCAGTTTATAGCAGAATTATATTTGAAAAAATAAAAAAAAATATGACATAATGAACCTAAAACATTATTTAAAATATTACTTTTAAATAAATTATTATTTTATTAAAACTATTTAAACATTTAAAATAACTTTTAAAACAATTTTAATAACTTATTCCATTTATCTATTTTTATTTAAACAAAATATTTTTTTTTTTTTTTATTAACTGTATTCGTCTTTATTACATTATTTAAAACATTACATACGATAGTTAACTTAATATTCATTATTATTTTATGCTAGGTGACAATTCCATCCAATTCTATAATATAACTTTTAAAATACTTTAAACTTTGTTATTAATTCAAACAAGTGTGTGTGTGAAAGTATATAGTATACAAGTCACATGATTAATAACTTTGACAGACAATTTTTAATCTATTTCTCTGCCCAGATTTATAAAATTGATACACTTATTATATTATATAATATAATTATAAAATTTGGAAGAACAATTTAGAAAATATAGAATTAAACACAATTCTCACCATCATAAAGTTTATTTTTAAAATATATTATATTAATTTTGACTATTAAATATGATTATAAATTTAAACACTGTATTTATTAACTTATCAGTTTTAAACTATTAAAATTGAATTTATTAAATATACTTTTAATTTTTATAGCTGTGTTATTTAATATAGCCAGCTTTTACAACCATATGAAACAATATTTTAAACTTTACTTAACTACTTTTTAAATAATTCGCTATAATTTTATATACCACATATTTTCTTTAGCTTTAAATTGTACTTTAAAAATATAATCGATAAACTATAATTAATGTATTAAAAGAACATATTCTAAAATTTAAAATTTTTAGTAATTGACTGTTATGAACTATTACTGGCCTATAGAAAAGGGCACTATATATATATATTAAGGAGACAAACCTCTCATTTTATCTCTATCTTCCAATATTACCTTAAAATTAACAGGTGAAAAAAACTGAAGGAAATAAACATTTTTTATAAGTTTCATATTTTGAATGCTGAACTACTTCAAGCTGAATCTACTTTCTCATCTTACACTCCGTCATGTTACTGTTTGAAAAGATCAAACAATTTTCTTTCAAAAGTTAACCATGACAATGGTGGATGCTAGTTCATCGAAATATTGGTATGTAATGGAAAATATACACAGTTTAATCCAAAAAATAATAATTTATCTACATCATTCAACCGCGAAAACATTAAATATGATAATATATATATATATATATTAATTCTAATATTTCCATGGATAAATGATGATTTTGATGATTTTGTATTATTATTATTTTTGGGATAGTCCATGTAATAAAATACCTAAATAGCTGATGTTTCAATACAATATCAAGTATCTTCCTCAGAGCATTCCATTACTCAAATCATAGGAATACGTGTGAGATTTAAAATCGTTTTTATCTTTTTCTTTCTCCTCATATTTAAATTCTATTGGTTGAGAACTTTTAAAATTTATTTTGTCTTTCAATAGCTTCCTCCAACATTAATTAACATCTTTCATTTATGCTCTTAGGCCTTTTAAAAATCTCTGTAACTTCTCTTAGCAATCTCTGGTCATATTGATCAGTTTTTGTTAGATTATTTGTTTTATCAAATTCAAACAATTTTGATAAAACAAATATTCTAGCAAAAACTGAAAAATATGTCCAGAGATTGCTAAGATAAGCTATAGAGATTTTAAAAGGCCCAAGAGCATAAATGAAAGATGTGAATTAAAGAAGATTAACAACATTTGGAAGAAGCTATTGGAAGACAAAATAAATTTTAAAACTTCTCAACCAATAGAATTTAAATATGAGGAGAAAGAAAAAGATAAAAATGATTTTAAATCTCAAACACAATCCTATGATTTGAGAAATAGGATGCTCTGAGGAAAGTACTTGATATTGTATTGAAACATCAGCCATTTATCTATTTTACTACATGGAATATCCCAATAATAATAATATGAAATATGAAGTCATATATATATATATATATATATATATATATATATATATATATGATATCTGTATTCATTCCAAAATATATGTAATATTCAAATCATATATATATATCAAAATACCTTAAAATTCATATAAATTATATCATTTTAGAAGTACTTTTGACTATATATCTTGTAGTTTTTATAAACTATGTAACAGTGAATAATCAAATGGAGACAAACTTTCACAATACCCATAATTCAATTCAGATTTCTCACAATTCTGCTATTTTAACATTTGACGATTGATGATTCATTAACATATGACAATTTCTTGAAATCAACATAGCTTCTTTTATTTTACATTTATTGCGGCAACGTTCAATTTGCACAAATTTTATATTTTGATAGTCAAATTTAAATCCATATTGACAAGATTTATTATGATCAAATTTAAGAGATGATAAAGGTTTATTTACATCTATTCCTGATTGTTTCTCTTTTTGAATTCTATTATATAAAAGCATGTGCTCTTTTACTCTCTTCTCCAATGTACACTTAGATTTAATGATATACTGTAAGCCACAATTACATATCAATTTATATATAATAAAAATTTGATTAAAGTTTGAATTTTGGACTTTAGAATTGTTAAGTAATCTATTTATATTATTTGTTGAGAAAAAAACAATATCACACAAATCATCATAAATTCTCCTAACAAACTTGATCTGATCATCTGATATAAATGGCATTGAGATCCATTTAATTTTGATATTATTTTTATTTTTAATTATATTATACTGTTGATGCCTTTTACATTTTTAAATAATTTTAATGTAATTTGATATATATATATTGTAATACAACCACCGTTCGGTTCACTACCCAGCCGCACTTAATTATGTGATCGACTGTTTTCACCACCGATGATGATTACCACAAGCAAGAAGCCAATATAAACCCAAAACTTGAGCCCATATTCTTAATTGAACACTGACATAATATAAAATATCATCCCAGCATTATATTTCCCAATTAAACGCTTCTTTTCTGCTGGGCAAATTATTCAAATCGAATAATTTGTTCTGCCCAATGCTTGGAATATTTATAAATTTATTCCCGGAATTATCACGGTACAGCAGGAATATCAATTATAGCCCTTCTTCTTTCCCTTTATTTACGATACGAAAGGACTTATTTATCCATTTCGATTGCTTTATTATTATTATTCCTCACTTAATAAACTTGTTAGTTCGAATGACCTAGATTTAATTCATTCTAAATATTTATTCGCTTGGTAAAGAAAAAGAAAAACACAAATGACTATTTACTTCCTTTTATAAATAAACCTTTAATTTTGCAATTCGTTATTTCTAATGACAGAATAAAATCATAAAACACACATATACCTATCACACACCAACATAATATACACATAAATAAAATAGTAAAGAATATAATTCAAATTAAACCTTAAATAAACTAGCGTAATCCAATTGTTACTTTCTTATACATTATTATAGTGAAATCATAAGTTCTTTTAATTATATTTGTCCGAAGTATTGCACAAATTTTAATAGTTTTAGTTTCTGACTGATTTCTTTGTTCACAAATTAATTCTGACATGCATGTATTAATAATAGTTACCTAGGTATGGAGTCCTCAATGAAGGATCAACCATCGAGTGGGAAAAATTTCCCTTCTTTTGCAGAGATGGTTGCTCGCTTTTCCGACATCCCAGTTAGTGGAGTGAGAGTTTATAATCTTTTGGCATGGGTTTGATTTCTTTCTAATTCCGAATTTCAGTAGGTATTCATCTCTTTAAATATCCTATTACGAATCTTCAGGCAGATCTGGTTCCATAACGGCGGTCTCTTCTCGGCAGCATTTTAGATGTTATAGGTAGTGAGCAAATGGTTGGACGGAAATAGACCGAGCAAACACCCGTTATTCGCCACTAGCCCTCCATGTTACCATACCCAACTAAGTTCGTTAACATTTGAATAATACGTCCTCGCTATTCTCTAGACGGTTTCTTCCCTTCTATATTTTTTTTTGTTAAGTTTTAGCCAGCAAAAGAAAACACAACCAGTTACTTCTAAATCAGCTCTGCTTATTCTCTGCTATTGTTCTATAGAATGTTACTAATTGCATCATTCCTTTTCATTCTTTATCTTATACCAATCTATCTGGAATTTTTTGTACTACTTTTACATTTTTCAATTTTATAATTACAATTATTTTCTTTCATTCTTGTGATACATTTAAAATATTAAATGTTACTAATTGCAACATTCCTTTACCTTACTTTATCTTGAACCAATCTATCTGGAATTTTGGTACAAGTTTTACATTTTTAATTTTACCATTACAATTATTTTCTTTCATTCTTTTGATACGTGATTTCTTATTTAACAAAGAAAGAAAGAGACGCGTTCATTATACACCCCTCCCCTTTCCTTTCTAATCTTCAATCTTTATTTAGTTTTTTCTAATTTCTTTTAAAATAAGTTTTTAGAATCCTTTTAACTAACTTTTTTTTTTTTTCATTTTAACCCTTTCACGACTTTCACATAGTTTTGAATAATTACATATTAAAACTGAGTAACTTCTTTTTTTTTTTTATTGGTTTTCTATTTCTTTTAACGAAACCCTTTTTTCTTTATTATTATTATTGAGGATCAATAATATATATACATGCGAGACTATATTATATGTAGATATCGCAATATATATATATATATATATGTATATATATTTATATATATATATATATATTTCTATTCATTATATATATATATATATATATATAATGAATAGAAATGAGATAATATCCATTAAGTAGAGATAAACTTCAACTTTTGATATTACTAAGAAATTTTCAATTACTACAAATAAAAATTCTTGAGGGTAAGCAAGTTTTTTTCATAAACTTATAATAGCTATTTTGTTGGCAATTTTTTATGGATAGAATACTTTATATTTCAAAAAACCTCAACAAAATAGCTATTATAGGTTTATGAGAAAACTTGTTCACCCTCAGAAATTTTTTATTTGTTCTAATTTATAATTTGTTAGTAACATCAAAAGTTAAAGCTTATCTCTATTTAACCTTTTAACTGCTACTTATATTATTGGTCATGTGAGGTAAAAAATCAAAGCTTTTAATTGGCCAACTCACAAACTGAAGATAAAGTCAATTGTCAAAATATATTCACCTTTAATATCATATTCACTTTAGATTCGTTTATAAAGAAGTATATTAATAATTTGTCAGGTTATGAAAGTGAACGAAAGTTCTTTCAAAAATAAATTTCTATTTATTTCTTATAAAATATTCAATTTTGGCAAATTTAAAAGTGAACATAGTAACGAATTAAAAAGAGTTGCTGACATAAATTTTTTTTTCAGTTTTACATTACAGAAAAGTAAATATTTCTTTTGCTAAAATCTTAAATATTTTTACTAAAATCTTCAATATTTTTTTAAAATAATTTTGTTTTTTAGCATATTTTATGAAAATGATTTGTAATTTTTCAAAAAATACTTTTATAATAGTTTAAAACATTTGTTTATCATATTTGAAATGAAAATCTCAGCATTTTTCTTTATTTTCTTTGATTAGGCAGTTTCTTTGTTCTTTCCAGCCAATAAGAATGTATTTTATGGCTGAGAGCCAATCACCAACAAGCTTTCTTTTTGTTTAGCTTTACAGGCCATTTTATTGATTTTTTTACTTGTAAAATAATTCAAGAGAAGGCAGCATCTTACAGAACTTTTAAAAATCTAACTAATGACTATAAAACGGCTATCCTAGCATTAAAAATAATGGAATTAGAGTGATGTCAATTGTCAACGAAAGGTTTCGTAAGCATCATCAGAAAGGTTAATGGATATTATATCCTCATTTCTATTCATTATTATAATAACAAACATATAAACATTTAATTCAACATGTATATATTGAAATTATTATTTCATTGGCAATAATAACCATGTTGTCAAATTCATGCAAACAAAGAATAGAGTGCAAGATACAGCTAATCAAAAATAGAGAGATCTATAGCATAGAATTTGGTCATAATTATAATTTTAATTATACTTAATGATAATGGTTTAAAGATCACTTTCTTACTTACATACACATCTACATACAGGAACACATTAAAATATCTGAGTGTGCATGTTTGAATTTTGGCCAAAAGCAAGACCTTTCATCAATGATTGATGTCACTCTAATTTTGTTATTTTTAATGCTAGGATAGTCGTTTTATAGTCAATAGTTAGATTTTTAAAAGTTCTGTAAGATGCTGCCCTCTTTTGAATTATTTTACAAGTAAAAAATCAATATAAATGCCCAAATATGTCAAAGAATAGCAAAGCTTCACCTTCTCTTGAATCTTATTGGCTGTGTAAATTTTGACAGCAAAGAAAATGGCTGCCAAAAAGTAAAGAGTTACGTTTGTATTTTGTTTTATTTTGAAAATGATAAATGAATGTTTTTTTGAGTAATTTTGATGAATTATAAACAATTTTGATAAAACAGGCTAAAAATACAACTATTTCAGAAAAATATTTAAGATTTTAGTAAAAATATTTAAGATTTTAGCAAAAAAAAATATTTACTTTTCCATAATGTAAAAGTGAAAAAAAAAACAATTTACATCAGCAACTCTTTTTAATTGGATTACTATATTTCACTTTACATTTGCTGCTACAAAATATTTCTATAATAAATAAATATAAATTTATTTTTCAAAACACTTTCGTTCACTTTCATAACCTGACAAATTATTAATATACTTATTACAAACGAAACTAAAGTAAATATCATATTAAAAGATAAATATATTTTAACAATTGACTGTCTTCAGTTTGTGAGTTGGCCAATTAAAAGCTTCGATTTTTACCTCAGACGACCAGTAATATAATTAGCAGTCAAAAGGTTAATTAATGAAACAGTCTTTAAGTTCAATTCTAAATTTTCTAAACAGTTTTTTTTTTTTGTAATTAAGTCAATATTATTTAATAAAGATATTTAATTAAGGTTCACTAATCAAAAATTCAGATGAAAGGTTTAATTAAGTCTATTGTGGCAAATGTGCTTTAGAAAAACAGTTATTAAATAATAATAGTAAAGACTTGTTGGTATACAGATTTAGTAATCAATCTCATACAAGATGAAAAAAGTAGGATAATTATCATGAAGTTAATAAAGATCAAAATAACTTGTGCTAACCAATCGCCTCACTTCTAGCTGTAGAATGTAATCTGATTGTGTTTTTTTATTTAATTTCTCTTTATAACAGATATAACTTGGAACAAACCATTGAGAAACAATATCAAAACTTCAATGTTAACTAAAATCTATAATAATAGGTAAGAAGTATATGAGTGAAAAATATAAAAATCTCTAAGTTCTTTTTCTCACATTATCTGCCTCAATCAAAATGTTATCCTGAATAATGTTTTCCATGTTTACTTAATTATTAATCATACCCAAACAAATTGTAAGAGTTATTAAGCAGGGAAAAATTTATAAGACTACAACTTTTATCAAGTTTAATACCTTGTGCAAAAAATATCAAATGGTAGATAATATTTTAAATACTGCAGTATTCAGAAACAATTTAATTCATACAGGAAAGTTTTTTTTTTATTCCATTACAAATGTCATCCAACTTGAGAGCTGGAACATTCATTCTAGTTAAAATAAAATAAAAATTGCGTAATGTAAATAATCAGATCACAGAAAAAAAAATAAAGTGAATAAATTTATGGAAGAGGGGAGAGAACAAACAGCACTAATTATACCTTTATATGTCAGAAAAAAAAGATAAGTGGAATTAGTTTATTAAAATAGTATAGTTTGTATTAAAGAAAGAAAAATATATACCTAGTAGATATAAATAAATAAGTGCAGCTAGGCATTGGCATAAAGTTGGAAATCTGCAGCCAAATAAATGGTGGTGAGGAGAATGTTGTGGGGGAAATTGGGCGAACACTCACATTAAATTACAAATTCAAAAAAAAAGAATAAATTAGTAAAATGATTAAATAAAAGTATTAAATTAAATAAATTAATAAACCTATTGGTTGTCAATAAAATACAGTATAAAAAGCCAAAGGGTATCAAAAAAAGAAAAAGAAAGTAACACGTTTTTTTTTTTTTTTTTTTAGAAAAAGTAAATGATTACAAAAAAAGAGCTAAAATAGAGGCTCAGATTAAAAAAATAGAAAATGTTCCAGCAAGGAACAGCTAAATAAAACAGAAAAGAAGGAAGTCACTATAAAACAAGAAAATATCATACCATTTATAACTTTCTTAAACACTTTATCAATACTCTTTATTTATATAAAAACTAATAGTTTTGACTATCCTGCAGTCATCATCAGAGCTACAATATATAATTAATACACTTATATACTTATATGTATATAAGTGTATGTGTATAAGTGTATTAATTATATAATTATATATTTGAATATTGTAGCTGTGATGATGACTGCAGGACAGTCAAAACTGTTAGTTTTGATATAGATAAAAAGTATTAATAATGTGTGTAAGAAAGTTGTAAATGGTATGATATGTTAAAGTAGAAACCAATACATAGTAAATGGAAGAAAAAGAAGAAACAAGAAAATAGTGATATCATAGTGCTGATAACTAGAATGTTTGAGATATAGGCTGAAAAAAATTAAAAAATGGCCAAAGAGCTTAAAAATCAGAGTAAAGAAATGGCCAAAGAGTTAAAAACTTAGTATAACAAGACAAACAGGAAATTAGAAGAGCATCCTGAAGTACTTGAAAAATTAAAAAAATCAAATAATACTGGGTTACAATAAAGTGAAAAAGGAAATTATGAGTGAGATAAATGAAAATAAAATGCAAGTCGAGAATCAAATCGAGACAGCTTATCAAATAATAGAAAAAGATAAAGTAGAACAGAAAGTAAATATAGGGCTAGTGTGAGTGTTTGTAGAGAAACTGAAATGGAAAATAATAAAATAATTGAAGAGATTAAAGTTGAAATTAATAATTTAACAGAAAAAATAAATAAAATATATATTAGCAAAGATAGCAGTAAGCAAGCTGAGACACTAGGTAAAAAAACACTTACTGAACTAAATAATTATGTCCAGATTAGTGTAAGTGTAAACAACACACATTTTAAATAGCATGACAATCACGAATCAATTTTTAAAAATTTGGTTATTTCTGGCCACATAGGTGAAGCTCCAACTGAACACTTGAATAGCTTGGAGAGGTATTTTACCTTAAATCATCTAGTAATAGAGGCCATGATTGCAATTGTATCTAGCCATTTATAAGGGGAGTCTCAAGCTTGATGTGATTTTTTTATATTATAAACCCATCATTTTTACTGAATATATAAAAAAAGCTTTATTAGTTAGTTATTGGAGCAAGGATTATCAGGATAATATTTGTTACCAGGTGTCACAAAAAAAATGGTTACCTGGTGAATCTTTTATATTTTTTTCAGAAGGCAAGTGGTGAAATTACACTCCTTAACAGTCATTCCACTATTCAAACAACAAATTATTTGGATAATTCATCACAACTTCTATTATAATGTTGAGCAAATGCACATAGGTACCAAGAGGAAAACAGTGGAACAGATGGCATAAATGTTGAGTGTTTTTGACAGCACCAGACTTACATATGATGTGAAAGATAGGGGATTTAAACCCCAACATAGAGAAACAGCTATAAATGACATAAGATATAGCCAGAGAATCAATGTGGGGAGTGGATCCTGAAAAAGATGATACTCCAATATCCAAATGAACAAAAATCTTTCAGAGAACCAGGAGTGATCCTGATGTCACTCATAGAAAGCCAAAATGAAAGACCAAGGGGTCATTTACAATCTTCCAGCATGAGTGGCTATATACTAAAAAGAAATAAAAATAAAGAACCACAGTATAAAAACTAAATATGTAATCTGACAAATTTGCGGGTGTTACCTAATTAAATGATGAAGAATTGTGAATAAAGAAAATGAGTATCAAAGTTAGTCTTAATAAAAAAATAAATAAGAACAATAATAAAATTGATGAAAATACATGCTTTAATAAGTAAACATGGTTATGAAAATATCAAAACCAAAAAATGTAAGTAAAAACAAATGACAAACCCTACTCATAAGTCTGTAAATTCAGCAGAGCACAGCATTAAGAAACTTGTAAAAAATACATTGTTTTTAAATTGAAAAGAGAACATAGATTGAAATAATGCATTCAAATTAAAATTTAAATAAATAAACGTAAAATTAATAATGATAAAAGTAATAATGAAAATAAATCATTATCAAATATCCAAAAATGTTGAATTAAGATTGTGGTATGTGCGTGTGTAGATTGGGCAAAGATATGAATTTCAGATCAGATTTTTAGTTAGATTAAGCCTATTCTTGTGGTGACTTTGTTTTATAGATGAGTATGTGAGTAGATTAAATAATATTGATGATGATGTGCCAGTAGAAAAAGGCCTGGCCATATAATAATAAATCTGGAAAAAAAATTCCTTGTAATTAAATAAAATAAATATTTCCGTAAGTCGGATGTGCAGTAGAAGTAATCCTGCCATTCACAGATTCAAAGTCCCGTTCATGATCTGTTGTACACAAAATTGGCCCATACTTCTGTAGTCACAACTTCTGCAAAAAATTAAAAGTTGGTTTAATCAACACAAAATCAATCTATGTGGTGAATTGCCTAATGCTTTACTGGATACATCTCTTGATATTATCATTTAAAACAACCATTCATTTGAAAAATGATTAGTTATTTTATTAAGAATTTATGGTGATCAATACTTAGGTAAAAAGATTGATGCATTTACATCCTCAAATGGGGAGGGGGGATGTAACAATGTGTATACATACACATTATGTAAGTGTGTGTATATATACAATATACATATTTTTCTTTATAAAATAGGAAAATAAAATTGTATATTTCCATATTTAATTGTTTAAAAAAAAAAAGTTAAAATAAAAAGAAAAGTGCAAATATTGGAAAATAGATTAAAATATTAATTATAACTTATCTTTCTTTTCTTTTCTTTTTTTTTTTTTGTATTCTATTTTAATATATTTTTTTCAAAAGTACTTTTGATTAAAAGCACTTTTAATTAAAAGTTTATAATTAATTGAAACTAATTCTGTCCAGTAAGTAATCAGGTTTCAAGATCAAAATTCCAGAATGATTGAATAAACAATATATAACTAATTTCAATGTAATTAAAATTTAAAAATAATGGAATGAAAAAATGTTACTAATTAAAAAATTAAGATCAAATGAATTGATAACATGGCTTACAGATCGAGCAATGGGCGAAGTTAGAAGGTATATATACTGAAATCACCTATAAAACGTATAGAACCTATAGACATATTGAAACTTATAAAAAAACATCAGAAGAGAAAAAAAGAAAGAACAGCAGCAGTAGTAGAAAATGCAGTAAGCAAAGCATCAAAAGAAGAAAGCCAGTTGGTTGACCAAGGAGCCTATAAACTGGCTAAAATAACTGAATTCAGCAGGATGAAACAATATTTATCTGATTATGTTGATAGAAAAATGTATAGCTAGAGTAAAAAGATGAGTTATTCTTTTTCACTACATGTCTCTTGAACATCATTAGCAAAATGCAGTGATATATATCTCAAACTTGCCTTTTGCTTATCTTTATACCCATCAGGAATTGAATCTATGTAATCAAACCTGGCCATAATACCCTAAACCAGGGGGAAACATTCAACCACCAAGAGAACCCCATTATGAATCTTACAGGATAAGAAGGCAGGAGTGATCAGCCAAATGCTGTGTTAAAACCCAGACACTATACATAAATCTTAGATAAATATGTTTAGATGTCTTGATAAAACTTTTACATTTTATTTCAAGAGTGAATTTTTATAATTTATTGCTAGCTAGTACTGTGTAAATATTATTTCTATTTATTATTATTTTTTAAAAATATATATAAAAAACCATGTGATTTTCTTAGAATATTATAATCAGAATAAGTATTCTTTTTTTATTTAAATGTTTTAAATAATCTATATGTTATACATTTTTTAATAATAATAAATATATGCAAATTATTAGTGTGGTTTGCATTTTTTCTCTATATATCTGAGAAAATAAATGATCATATCTACATATTCTGTGATTATCTCATGTTTAACAGCTAGTCATGGGTAATGGCTTGAATCTTAGTAGCTTGTCATTTGTGTGTCACAGCTGATTGGTTGAAATATTTTTTCTTTATTAAATTGTGGGAAAACTATAAGCAAGACATCAATAGAAATCTCAGCATTAGGTGTGTCTTAAAAATCTCTTTGAAATGGCTTTTCTTGGGTTGAAATCTAATTAAATTTGATATTTTTTATTTTTTTTTTATTAAAAGGTGCATTATTTTTTTTTCTATTTTGGTCAGTTTTCTAGTTTACATGAGGTGATAAAGGTAGAAAATTTTTATCAGCCTCATTATGTTACTAAAGTGGATTAAAATTATACTGATGTGAACATAATCACAGAATATTGATAGTAAGTATATAATTTTAATTTTTTAATTTTTTTAATAATAGTTAATTTTTTTTTAATTATTTGATAAATTGTATAATTTATTAATTTGCATTTGTATTGGTGTGTGTAATATACAAATTATATAATATTAAATCATTTATGCTCTTTATTATATGGTATATAAATTAGTATTCATGTGTACAGTAATTTTGTGTCTGATACAAGTTTGAGGCAACTTTATTTTATAGACATAATGATCCTCAAAAGATTTATAATTTATTATTATGTTTATATAGTGTGTTTGTGTTTACTCTTGTATGTTGTATAACAAATAATGATTTACATATTTAGAGCAGTTTAATGTAAATTTTAAAAACTGATAATCAAATGTATAGTTGATAAAGCAATCACAAAATTTACTGCACATAGTAACATGTGAAAATATAAACACTTAAAACCAGTAAATAGAGATTTCAAATGATATGTGTGTAGTGGTAGCCAGATGGTTAAGCATATACCACATGGAATTTTATGCAGGCAAAAAATCAAATTCTGCTTCTTGCCTATGACTTGATACCTATTCTACAGAGTCAGTAGTTTTGCCACATTTTGCATCACATTATTTTCAAGTCTATAGCTAATATATGAACTATATGCAAATAAATTATATGTATATGGGACAATAAATATAACAAGATAATATCAATGGAGTATATAAAGAATATAATTAACACTGATGTACACAACAAATATAAAATGAAGAGAGAAAACTTATTTTATCAGTGATACAGACAGTAGCATACAATTTCTAGTTAAAGATAGACAAGAAGCCAATTGCTATGATGAAAAATGCATATCCCTCTTCTGAAAATGATTTGTTTTGTATCTTTTATTAAGATGAATCTTTTCTTATAGATGCCTTTGATATTTGTCACTGTTTGTGGCACAAGATAAAAATAAAAAACATCTTATGTGAATACTTTTGGATATTCTGAAGCTATAGATTGTCTCAGGTAAGAAGTATTATATATGATTCAAAAGATAACGTTGTGAGGAATACAAAGAAATTATCATTGAAGATGTCATTTAAACTTAATGATAAATTAAAAATTATGAACAAACAATAAAATAATAATTATGTCAGATGTTGAAATTTCTTTTTTACTTATTTTTTAAATGGTAACACTATTTATCTTAGTTATATTGTTTTCCATTCTTTTTCTAGTTTCTATCAATGTAAAGTTTTTTGATCTAACATTATTAAAACTGAAGATATTGTGAAAATTGTGTCTCATGTCAGTTTTTTTAAAAAAAATCAATATGGGACCTCTAGATTCAACCAGTAATTAATTAAAGGATGTTAATATCATATCTTGGGGTCCAGTCTAAGTATTGGATGGCTCCCTAGAGTTTAAACACACTATAAATATTCTCATGAGATGTGCCACTTTCCTTGCAGCCAGAGAGAATTATCTTGGTCTAAAAAAGTGACCTTGTTTTAATATTTTTATTAAATCTCAGTCTGACCAGGGATATAATTAATATGTAAGTATTGGTCGTATTTTATTCTTCTGCTTGAATAGAGGGTCTTGAAGATCACATTAAAAATTAATATGATTTAATAAAATAATATAATAAATAATATGTAATTAGACTTAGAATAATTTGTAAAGGAAAGTTTTTTTTTGAATATTGTTACACTAGATTACTTGGAAATCTAAGCTAAATAGCGAAACTGTAAGTTATTTGTATATACATCATTTTATATAGAATTTTTCTGGGAATTTAAAAAAAAAAAAAAATTCTTTCAAAATTTTTAGCAATAGATTATAGACTTAATTTATTTTTTTGTTGTTCTTAGTTACTTTAGGAAAACATTTTTTAATTATATATTACATAAACTTTTGATTATTTATTTGAAATAATAATATTTTTATTATATAATTGTTTTCATAAAAATACATAACAAAACATAATAAAAAAAGATATAATCAAAAAGGTTGACAAAAAAGTAATTATGCCATTCATATTATCATATAATAAATTAATTATGAGTGGACAAAAAAGGATAAAAATAAAAATAAAAATATTTTGAAATTTTTTTTTTATATTGTTTTGTATGTTTCTTACCAACCTTTAGTTAGAAAGCAATATTTTGTTGATAGATATGAAGAGAATTTAGTGCATAAAAGAAAGGGTTTACATTGGTAGCCTAGTGGTTAGCATAGCTACCTTTCAAGCAGCTGGCCTGGGTTCGCCTCTCGGTCAACACATTTGACATATGAGAAAAAAAGAGAGTTTAAGTAAAAAATAAACTTGCTGAACATATTACAAATGAAATATATATATATATATATATAGAGAGAGAGGTAGTTAAAAATCAATTAAGATTAAATAAATGTTATAATTACTAGAAAAGAATTAAGATAATTTTAGGCAGTGAAAATCTGTGTTTAAGTGTATTATTGTAATGTAGAATTCAGTTCATTAAATATCTAGTTTTGGAAGTAAAATGTGATATTAATTTTAAAACTTATATGATTATTGAAAATAACTGAAATTATTTTTGGCCCCATATTACTTAAATAAAATAGAGTTAATGATAGAAAATGTTGAATAATAAAAATTTAGTTTGATAATAATAAACAGTTATACTTTATCAAGTGTATACCATTTGAATATTCTTGGTTGAGTACTAGTAGAGGGATCAAAAAGATTCATTTTATTTAAAACAAAGATCACCATGGTTTTATTTCTATTTTGGTTTTCATAAACAATTAACATACTCCTGCAGAACCACATTTAAGTGCTTGAGTAATAAATATTGTATAAGTAATTAAGCATTTTATATTTTTGCCATATGCAATTAAAGTAGCCTTGATGAAGATATTTTAAATTATTGTTTTATATGGCTTGTATTTTTGATTAAGGATCTTCAGTTTTCTTATATAAATTTCTGGTTGTATTTAATTAATGTTATTTAATGGTATGTGCATATATATATATATATATATATATATATATATATATATATATATATATATATATATATATATATATATTAGTGATTTGATTGTGTTTATAAAGTATTTCAACACTGATATCTTATAATTGTGATGGGAAATCTCATTAAAATGATAATCTGAAATGATTCAGACAATTTAAAATTACAAACAATACATCATGCTAATAATTAGAGATTTAGAGACTTTGTAAAATTTCAGAGTTAAAATGAATTTCAAAATAATAGATTTCAAAATTATAAGTGTAAACACACATAAGTTACATCACAATAATATGCAATGGGCTTATAACAATGTTAGAGATACATTAGAATCAACTGTATAAAATTTTTAGAGTAAATAAACATAATATTTCAACCTAGAAAACAATTAAGTAAAAGAAAAGGATTATTTAGGGAATATAAAAGTGAAAGTTAAGGTCATTTAAATTATCTGTTATAAGTGGATAGTATTGTTGTGAAACTGATAAAAAAAAATCTATGGAAAAGTATATTGTTGAATGAAGTAGAAAATAAAAATATAATATGTTCATCAATAAATGGGGGTATTGTAAATAGTTTGCATAAAAAGTAAATTTATGATCTTTTTAAAGTAATGTTTACATAAATATATTTTATTATATGTGTTTTCTTTATTGTTTATTTATTCAGTATCTAGATCAGAAAGATTCCTGATCTTTTGATCTATTCTGGAAAAATTATACTGTGTTTTTGTCAAGCGTTGTTAGCCGAGAGGTCATCGCACCCGCCTTGCAAGCAAGTAGTTGGTTGCAGACGGGTGTGGGTTCGCGTCCCGGCCGATGCTATGACATATGAAAAAAAAAATTATACTGTGTTATTGTTGGGGACTGAATTATAAAAAAAGTGAAAAAAAGCCTTAAAAGATAATAGTTTAATTTTTTTTTTACTGCTAATTAATTTTAGAGTAATGAGAAGAATATATTAACTACATTCTCATTTAGTACATAAAAAAACCCTAAGAAAAAAAAAAAAATTTCCAAGAAGATTGGGGTTTAAATCTAAATGAAATTATCTTCAAATTCTGGAAAAATGTAATTCCATTCAAATGAATTTCGAAGATCTGCTAAAATTTAAAATAGACATTAAACATGTATGATCTCCAAAGCATTCTTTTCTCCCAACACACATTCAATTAATAACTTAAATGGTAACCCAATGATACTGTCTTTGTGGTAACCATCTAAGAAACAAGAAATTATGATATGCTGAGGGGTGGCTTGGCAAAAGTTAAACATAAGACACAAAAGATAATTTGAGGAGGTAATAATGTAAAAGCCTATTTTGAATAACTATAAAAATATCTAAAGATGTTATGAGACAAAATAGAAATGGGAGTCAAATAAAATAAAAGAAGTATAAATGTATAGGCATATTATAGAAGTCATGAAGTACTATAAAAAGAGCCACACCCTGTCTAATGATCCCGTTTATTATATTAGAGAATGATACTGTATTGGGATTGTCTAAGTGCTGTAGGGCTTTTAATGATTATGTACAAATCTATTTAGACTTAAACATTATTACATACATTATTTAAGTAATACTTTGGGGGCAAATTGAGAATTATAATTGCAGTTTGTAATGTTATAATTGACTATTTATTAGTCTGTATTTACAATAGGTTATATTTACCTATTTAAAAAGATTTATTTAAACTTTTTTGAATCAATAATTTCAATCTCTGTGATCAAGTTGCAATCTTTAGTGTCTATATAAATATATTAAACCTTTAATAAAGTTGGGATTCCACCTTTATTGTTAAAAAGGAGGTTGACTTGACAACAGTTTGGAATTGTTGATTGTTAATAATATGGGGATTGTCTGTTAACTGGCTTTATATATATATATATATATATATATATATATATATATATATATATATATATATATATATATATGCGTATGTGTGTGTAATCTTATAATTAAATATTAGTAAAAACAGTAATCAAAAAGGGCACAATATGACAATGATAAAAGAAAAAGACTATAATTAAAAATGAAAGAACCAGAGCTAACTTATGAAGAAGAAAAAATAGTGAAAATATTACTTTCAAAAAAACCAGTGCTAGTTTTACAATAGAACAAAAAGCCTAATGCTCATATTAAACCAACAAAGGTTTTCGTTGGAAGTGACTATTTGGATGGAGACACAAATAAAAGATAATGTGATCCTGATAGGGGAATGTTGTGTAAAACATGATAATGAAGATGATTTGAATGGTCACTTCATTGAAACAAATGTTAACATGGGTATAATATAATGATTATTTAGAGGAACAATTAATTAATAAATAAGTTTTACTCAACGATGTTAGAAAAGTTTATGGGAAAGCAAAACATATGAGTAACATTGAATTTAAAAAAGGAGCTAGCCACAAATTTGGTTAAAATTTATGGGTGTGAGAGAAGAAATGGTAAAGTTCTTTAGTGCTCATAGTATAAGAATGCACTAAATGAAACTCCATGGAAATGGGGAAGGGAATATTTAAAAAAATTTGAAAAATGCAAAGGGTAATCTAAAAGTTAATTTCTAGAGAAACAAAACCTGTGCAACATTCAAAAGTTTGGTATAAAAAAACTTGTAAAGCATGATACATATAGACCAGTCAAAATGCTGCGTGACCTACCAGAAAATTCTTACAAATTTCTAGATAAAATGTAAGTACTTCAGAGGATGCATAATTTTAGCTACATGTGGCATTAATAAGAACTTTGTTAGAGTGTTTATTTTAATAGATCCCTAGGAAAATGATATAGAAGAACTACAAAATTACATTAAAAATAAAATAATACAAATCAAACTGTGATAAATTTTCTTGAATGAACTTTTAGACTTAAATATTTCTGATGTGTAATATTGCCGAATAGTGAAAATTATGACCTGATTAATTTATCCATTATTTTTAAGAGGGTTCTATATCTTCTGTAAGAAAAAAAAAGAAATATATCTGAAATATTAACATCAGTTTTGTAATTGAATTAAACTTAACTGTATTTAGAGATAATTTATTATCCACAGGTGAATGTTGAAATTATAAATTATAACATAATTTAGAAATATTAATAATGACAGTTATTTAAATACATATTAAAAAAATCATTTAATTTATCATTCATTTATTTAATTACAGAATATAATTGAGAAAAATTAAAGAAAGGACAAACGGATAAGCATTGTCATTATTTTTTGGATTTGTAGATTATGAAAGCCATTTGATTCTATAAGCATTTTTTCAGTGATTAACATAGATCAGAATAATCATATTCCAATAATATTTATAAAAATGCAATAGAAAACAATTATATTATATAATGAAACTAGAAAGATTTATATTGAGAAGTGTGTAGATAGTCTGACAATGACATATCTCCGTAAGTTTTAACTGTAGTATTGCAAAGAGATATTTTGTGGATTAAAACAGGAAGATAAGGGAACAAAAATTAAAGGACATTATTTAAATAATCTAGATATTGCAGATAATGTAAATGTTTTTGCAAATAAGGTTTGGATCTTCAGGAAATATTGCAATAATTATCAGATAAAAGTAGATCTAAAGGTAAATGTTAACGAGATTAAAGTAATGTTTAATGAACCCCCACCAAAGTAACAAGTAAAAATGATGAGTTAGAAGAAATTAACAACTACAAATACTTTGGTCAGACTATTACTACAGATGTAAACATAATAAATGAAATTAATCATAGAATTAAACTTGATAGGGTGCTTTTTCTAAAAACAACTTAGTATTAAAAAGAGGATTAAGTATTTTATCAGTTCTTCTATATAAATCTGTGACTTGGTCACTTAACAGAAAAGCAATACAGAAATTTCAGATCACTTAATAAAGTGAGAATTCATACTAGAAGTATCAATTTAAGAGAGTGAAAATGAAATATGTGGGTGAGAGAAAAACAGATAATAGTGGCATAGACTTTGACTGGATGTATTTCTAGAAAATATAATAATAGATAGAGAGTTGAAATTTAAACTGGTTTCCATGAGATTTAAAAATTCCAGAAAAATACCTTTTCAATATATCTTGGTTAATTACAAAAATAACCTATATTGCATACATAGTGACATCTACTGGATTTATATAAAATGAACACTAGCCTATAATGTATGCTTTAATATCTTTATAATAAAATATGTTATATAACTTTCTATTCATTTTTCATTATCTAATTATTAGTTAAATTAATCAACATTTTATAAATGTTCATCCAATTATTTCTGTTATAATTAATATAATTAGTTTCATATATCTTCCTTCTATTAATTTCTTTAATATAATTTAATGGACTTATATTCTTAACACAATTTATTCTATGTCCGTATTTTAAGTAGTGAACATATAATGCAGGTCTGTCATCTCTTATTGATAGCATTATTATCTTCTTTAACCTTTCTAATTGTTTTACTGTATGCCCATAATAAACCATACTGCAAACACCACAAGTAATTTTATATATTATAACCTTTTTATATTTTATGTCATCTTTTATTTTATAATTCCCTACTAATATATCAAGATTTTTACTATTTTACCATCCTATTTTAATATTTTTATTTATATAATTTATATTTTTGAATAATGTATGATAAATTTTAGAAACACACACATATTGTACCAGTCGAAAATGTATGACCATTCAACAAGATTTAGAATCTAAGCAAAAGTACCCCGAATCCAATCATGCCTGAGATACACAGGTCAGGAGCAATCATGAATTCTAACCTATTTGCCAATTCCCCAAATCTATAACACTAAAGACAACACTCTATGGTGATACCACATAAATTAATTATTTCCGGGCCTGGTGCTACATCGTTTTGCATGAGACTCAGCTGATGATGATGAGAGATTGAATGAACCCATGATATTAAGTTTAAAATATACATAAATATTATTAAGAAGATTCAAACAACTGAATTAAGTTTAAAAATATATAAATATTTATTTTGACAAAAATTCAAGATTTTATATATATTCAACTTCACGCATTTAAAACTTTAATTTTGGTTACAAATATTTGACGATCTTTTTACAATTATTTTATTTAGACAGATATGAATTTAGTGCGGTGGTTACAATACTGACGTATATTTCGAATAGGATTTTATTCAATGTACAAAAATAAATTTATCTGGGTGATTGGTAGACATTTATACATTTAGAAATACATGTAAAAATATAATAATAAGAGTTTCTCTGATTATAGGACTTGAATATAATGCCCTTGGCATTGGATACATATTTTCATTTATGAACTTTATTTACAACACTAAAATGAGGATACTTTGTGATCAAAATATACTTAAAAACATTTATTTATTTTACATTTTCAACATTTAAGAATAAGAATATAGAAAAACTTTGTCAATACGGGAAATGGCTTATTCAATAAAGAGGAGGGCAGTTTCATGAGGGGTTGGATTTAAACTCCAACTAAAAATATTACAAAGAGAAAACATTCCATTATTACATATCATTATGGACTATTTTGTCAAACAGGCTAAAAGAAAACGAACTATGAGAAATTGCGGTGTTAGCATAATAGCCGAATGTTTGCGGATCCAATATTTTGAGGTGCTTTATCATAATAATACAGAAGAAAACAGACTAGCCAACTTGCCACCCCACATTTTGTGGAATTAGTTGACAAAAGGTCCTCGGATGGAGATGCACTGGGCTGAACTTTGCCGGAATTATCCCATGCATTGCTCTCATTATGTGAGTATATATATGTATAGATATGGTCTAGGGACATTCATTGTCCTGTTTACGACCTAAAAGGAAGATGAGACGACTTGGGTGTTCCGACGCACATCTCTAGATAAAGCTTAATGTGAAGAGTGGCCTATTCTAGCAACACTATTATAACAATATGAAATCATTGGACTTAAAAACTAAATATAAAGCCTTAAATAGTTTAACAAATACGTAATGACATGTTAAAATAATGACCCGTGTGAGATAAAGTCATTTATTAAAAGTTACAATTATAATTAATGAAGCATGCATTGCTCCCCCTCCTTGAATCAATTCTATTATGTTTAATATATATATAAACTAAAATGCATGCACTTAAAAGTGCGAACAACAAAACAGGATTTGTTTCCCAGTCTTTTTGGCGATGATGATGAATAAAGAAATTAATAACACTAATGTACACCAAAATCCATCCCAGATTGAAAAATATTTATACATTTTGTATAATTTTGCGGTATAATATTTTAAATGAAAAAAACATATATTCATTTTACAAGAAAAACTCAGACTTACGAACTATTTAGAAATAAATAAATAAGAACTCATTAATCCCCCCCCCCTTCTAAGTTCATAAAACCGGTTTTGATTTGCATTTAAAAATAAAAGTTTAATGAAAAATATAAAAATATCAGTTAAAATAAATTATAACCGCACTAATTTATAAAAGAAAGTAAGAAGCGTGAGTTGAATGAAATGTTTTATAGTAGTATTAATTTATGTTATAGAGAATCGATATAAAGAAAAAACTAGTTTAACATGCTTGCCGATTAGCGAGTTAAAAAAAGTTTTTAAATATACAAAAAACATTAATTTAAAGAGAGTTTACAAGTTATAATTTAGGTAATATGATCCTAATGACTTTGGGCTGGTTACCTCAGCATTCTATGGAATACAGACGAATTTTGTCTCTTGGCCTCGGCGGTTCTTTGACAGCACGGGCACACTTGAAGGATAGAAGCTACATCATCCACGACAAAGATTGAAGCTGAAGATGTAGAAGAAGGCAGCTGAATCCCCTCAAAAATTACACAGATGTGAAGTCAGTTAAAGACTATTGACCTAACTCTAACACAATAGGTTTTTTTGGCTCTATTTATACAAAACTCTGAGGTGTTCAAAGAATGTTTTTTTAATTAAATTTCTTATCTTTAATTAACAGAAATATTTTAGCTATTGTTAGTGGAGATGGAATTGTTAGATAACTGCCCAAAAATAATTTCAAATCAATTTCCAGATTGGAAATAGATTTGATAAAAAATGTTAATCTCTAATTAAAATCAATTAGCTTTGTTTTTAAATTTTACTTTCATTAACTTTAGTTAAAAAAATTCTTTTTAAAATCATGAATCCCACCCCTTTAATTACTCTTGGACAGTCATCTTCCATCTTGAATATTTTGTGTACTTATATGAAGAAAATATTTATAAAACAAATAACATATAATTAAGAATAAAAATACAAAATTATTTAAAAGATTTGCTTGTGCTTATATATATATATATATATATATAAGCTCCATTAATATATGTATATATCTGAGTCACATCCATAAAAGTTAATGTTTAAAATTAAAAAAAAAATTTCATTTGAGATTTATATTTATAAACTTTTATAGACACTTCTCAGAAACATATGTATAGTTTATATACATGTAATGAAAAAAACAGTGGGTTAAGTGGTAGAACAGTGGAGCTCGATCTTGGGATAAGATCAACTGCTACACACTTCCCCACTTACAAAAAAAATGGATTAAAAAAATGCCTTTACTTCGAATCCATTCGCTACTGAAGAACAACCAATTTACTCTAAAAACATTAATATATATCTATAAGAAAAAAGAACAACTTTATAATAGCACCCTTTTCTTTTGCACTAAAAGGTTTCTGGGTTTATTTTTCCTGTCTTCAACTATCTTCCGCCCTACTCTTTTGATTGCTCGCCCATAATTTATTTTATCTGCCTGCTATAATGAACTGCCGCCTATGTTATATATATATAATTATTCAAAACAATACAATAATTAATACAGTAACAATATTTTAAACAAATATATACCAATTTAATAGAAGTACTTTCAACTATCTATGTAGTCGTTGTCAACTAGACTCAAATTGTATTAGAAAAAACCGTTACAAATGTAAACAAAAGCAATACGTCATACATCAATTTTCCCACAATTCATTAATTTTTATATTGGCTGTCTGTCTATTTATCAACTGTTGCTTTTCACTTTTTATTAACATAGCTTCTTTAATTTTGCGTTTATTATTATTTCTTTCAATACACAGAATTTTAAAAATTAATGAATTGTGGGAAAATTGATGTATGACGTATTGCTTTTGTTTACATTTGTAACAGTTTTTTCTAATACAATTTGAGTCTAGTTGACAACGACTACATAGATAGTTGAAAGTACTTCTATTAAATTGGTATATATTTGTTTAAAATATTGTTACTGTATTAATTATTGTATTGTTTTGAATAATTATATATATTTTATTATAATTGGAATACAGACATTGATTAATAATTTATATATATATATATATATATATATATATATATATATATATATATATATATAAAACATCTGGTTCACTAATTAATATATGATTATAAACTAACTATTCACAAATAAATATAGAAAACACACAATTTTTTTTTTTTGCAAAAACAAACAAAAAAAACTACCCTATTACTTGGCTTTTTATTTTCCATTTTGTCTTGGCTGTTCTCCTGCACCTAGAATAGACTCTAAGCTTTATTATTATTACATAGTCATTATTATCTTTTATCATGTTTGCCTATTAATATACAAAATTTAGTCATAATTAATATTGATTCTCTACTATCATCCACTCAATCCAGGTTCTAATTCACCTTTTGATTCTGTGTTTTAAAATGACACCTGTCAGCAAATTTATATGAGGGCGCCAGCTGACAAGGTCCAGAATGTACAAGTAAAAGCTGGGTCAATCACTGTCATCTACAAGAAATACATATTCTGTAAGAATTGTCTTAAAAAAATGTGTTGATGATTACAACCTTCTTTTACATATATATATACACTACATTTTTATATACATATGACATTAAATAATTATATTAGTGGATGTATAAACTTGAGAGAGAGAAATTACAATGACTGAGCATACAAACTCGGAAAAAAATCTTACATATATATTATTCATTATTATTTAAAATAGAAGGAAGAAAACATTATATGTGCATATTAAATGCTCTACAGGGTATTTCAGTCTGTGGGAATTTTGAACAGCTCCACAGATTGGCATCCAAATCTGAGTAAGAAAAAATCTACTGTACCAGTCGAAAATGTATGTCCATTCAACAAGATTTAGAATCTAAGCAAAAGTATCCCGAATCCAATCATGCCCGAGATACACAGGTCAGGAGCAATCATGAATTCTAACCTATTTGCCCATTCCCCAAATCTATAACACTACAGACAACACTCTACGGTGATACCACATAAATTGATTATTTCTGGGCCCGGTGCTACATTGTTTTGAATGAGACTCAGCTGATGATGATGAGAGATTGAATGAACCCATGATATTAAATTTTAAATATATATATAAATATTATTAAGGAGATTCGAACAACTGAATTACATTTAAAAATATATAAATATTTATTTTGACAAAAATTCAAGATCTTATATATATTCAACTTAACGCATTTAAAATTTTAATTTTGGTTACAAATATTTGACGATCTTTTTACTATTATTTTATTTAGACAGATATGAATTTAGTGCGGCGGTTACAATACTGACGTATATTTCGAATAGGATTTTATTCAATGTACAAAAATAAATTTATCTGGGTGATTGGTAGACGTTTATACATGTAAAAATATAATAGTAAGAGTTTCACTGATTATAGGACTTGAATATAATGCCCTTGGCATTGGATACATATTTTCATTTATGAACTTTATTTACAACTCTAAAATAAGGATACTTTGTGATCAAAATATACTTAAAAACATTTATTTATTTTACATTTTCGACATTTAAGAATAAGAATATAGCGAAACGTTGTCAATACGGGGAATGGCTTATTCAATAAAGGGGAGGGCAGCTTCAAAAGGGGTTGGATTTAAACTCCAACTAAAAATATTACAAAGAGAAAACGTTTCATTATTACATATCATTACGGTTTATTTTGTCAAACAGGCTAAAAGAAAACAAACTATAGGAAATTGCGGTGTTAGCATAATAGCCTAATATTTGCGGATCCAATATTTTGAGGTGCTTTATCATAATAATACGGAAGAAAACAGTCTAGCTGACTTGCCACCCCACATTTTGTGGAATTGGTTGATAAAAGATCCTCGGACGGAGATGCACTGGGCCGAACTTTGCCGGAATTATCCCATGCATTGCTCTCATTATGCGAGTATATATATATGGTCTAGGGACATTCATTGCCCTGTTTACGACCTGAAACGAAGATGAGATGACTCGGGCGTTCCGACGCACATCTCTAGATAAAGCTTAACGTGAAGAGTGGCCTATGCTAACAACACTATTATAACAATATGAAATCATTGGACTTAAAAACTAAATATAAAGCCTTAAATAGTTTAACAAATACGTAATGACATGTTAAAATAATGAACTATGTAAGATAAAGTCATTTATTAGAAGTTACAATTATAATTAATGAAGCGTGCATTGCTCTCCCTCCTTGAATCAATTCTATTATGTTTAAATATATATATAAAAAACTAAAATTCATGCACTTAAAAGTGCGAACAACAAAACAGGATTTGTTCCCCAGTCTTTTTGGTGATGATGATGAATAAAGAAATTAATAACACTAATGTACACCAAAATCCATCCCAGATTGAAAAATATTTATACATTTTGTGTAATTTTACGGTATAATATTTTAAATGAAAAAAACATATATTCATTTTACAAGAAAAATTCAGACTTATGAACTATTTAGAAATAAATAAATAAGAACTCATTAATCCCCCCCCCCTTTCTAAGTTGTAAAACCGGGTTTGATTTGCATTTAAAAATAAAAGTTTAATGAAAAATATAAAAATATCAGTTAAAATAAATTATAACTGCACTAATTTATAAAAGAAAGTAAGAAGCGTGAGTTGAATGAAATGTTTTATAGTAGTATTAATTTATGTTATAGAGAATCGATATAAAGAAAAAACTAGTTTAACATTCTCGCTGATTAGTAAATTTAAAAAAGGTTTAAATATACAAAAAACATTAATTTAAAGAGAGTTTACAAGTTATAATTTAGGTAATACGATTATAATGACTTTGGTCTGGTTACCTCAGCATTCTATGGAATACAGACTAATTTTGTCTCTTGGCCTCAGCGGTTCTTTGATGGCACGGGCACACTTGAATGGTAGAAGCTACATCATACACAGCGAAGATTGGAGCTGAAGATGGAGAGGAAGGCAGCTGAAGCTCCTCAAAAATTACACAGATGTGAAGTCGGTTAAGGACTATTGACCCAACTCTCTAACACAATAGGTTTTTTGGCTCTATTTATACAAAACTCTGAGGTGTTCAAAGAATGCTTTTTTAATTAAATTTCTTATCTTTAATTAACAGAAATATTTTAGCTATTGTTAGTGGAGATGGAATCATTAGATAACTGTCCAAAAATAATTTCACATCAATTTCCAGATTGGAAATAGATTTGATAAAAAATGTTAATCTCTAATTAAAATCAATTAGCTTTGTTTTTAAATTTTACTTTCATTAACTTTAGTTAAAAAAATTCTTTTTAAAATCATGAATCCCACCCTTTTAATTACTCTTGGACAGCCATCTTCCATCTTGAATATTTTGTGTACTTATATAAAGAAAATATTTATAAAACAAATAACATATAATTAAGAATAAAAATACAAAATTATTTAAAAGATTTGCTTGTGCTTTTATATATATATATATTTATATATATATATATAAGCTCCGTTAATATATGTATATATCTGAGTCGCATCCATAAAAGTCAATGTTTAAAATTAAAAAAAAATTTTATTTGAGATTTATATTTATAAACTTTTATAGACGCTTCTCAGAAACATACGTATAGTTTATGATTGCTGGTTTAGCATGAAATACGTATATTGGTGATTATTTATCTTTTCGACATATGTGTGTTCAGGTGTATCAGTATTATGAGATAGTGTGGAGAGTGGTGGGTCATGTGAAAGTCTGTGCTCATACCCTGTCTATTACGTATAGTTTATATACATGTGACGAAAAAGACAGTGGGTTAAGTGGTAGAACAGTGGAGCTCGATCTTGGGCTAAGATCAACTGCTACAATATATTATAATGATCCAAACGAAGTGGAGATCGAATCTACTCGCAATCTGCACTACAAGGGCGCCATCTAGGCATTTGAACCTAGAAAAATTTATAAAGTAAGCAGATACATGCTATTAAGATTCCACTTTATTTAAATATTTAGATCATTAGCCCATTGTCACTAGCTCAGGGAGTAGCAGAGATAATAAAATATAACTATATATCTTAAATATAAAAAAATAAAAGCCACTGTCAGAAATTAACACATAAAAATATTTATTTATGCACATATAAATTTTGAATCATTTTAAATTTTGAGGAATAAATTTAACATTTTATATTTTTATATTAACTTTTAATTTTACATTTAAATAGATTGCAATAATGAGTTTAATATTTATTCAGTGAGTCGAGTATGAATAGACTACATAGATTGTATTTGAAAAGAAAATGTTCTATCCCTTATTTAACCTTAGGCCAAAAGTTCGCAGCCAGACCAACATCAATCCATCGGTTATATCAATGTATTCAATGCAGCATGAATACAACAACACAAAATACTATACTGTCAGGAGTGTACATCTGAACAGTAAATAGAGTTAGAGAAGACATTGTCTCTCAACCAACAGGAATGTTACATCTGTTGGCGAGTAGAACAATAAACAAAAACTCCATAGGAATGGACTGCGGTCCTTTTTTGCCAACTTACAATCCCATCCATAGGAAAACAGAAGGTGTGTGGCGTATATATGCAATCCTGCCCATAGCAGATCTCCTGCTACATTTACTAATTACATCAATACATCTAATCCACTGGCCCAATTTAACTACAAAACAAATAACCTAAGATTTCCCTCCCTTAAACTATATATATAACTTTACAAATCTATATAACCATTCATGCCCGAGTTCGCACAGATTAATTTTATACAATTTGTTTTATAATGTTGAGTATAAATCAGCTGCATAGATTCCATGGTCAAAAACATTCCAAAATAAACATAACTGATCAAAATATAAAGTCATCGATAATGTCAATTGCAGAGGGAATACAAGAAACCCACTGGTATTCTTCATAAGATACCGCATTGACATCGATGACCTATATATTCTAATCAAATATGAAAACCACAACATAATTAACTGCTAATGAATCTATGCAACTTCTATACCCAACTTAAATTTCATGCATTTAAATAATTTATACAATAAGAAAAAAAATGGAAATGATTTTTATCAAACGCAAAACATATAAAATTAAACATTATTAATTGATTTGAAAACTTACAAAAGTCAGATAAAAGTCCATTCAAAATTTAGGTTAGCATGTTTATTAAACTTGTCAACTCTTGACGAAAGTTCTTAATTAATTTTATGATTTTAACAATTGTTCAGTTCATACAGCTTATGAAAGAAGAGTCCAGGTTCCTGTTTTAATTCCCGCGATGTCTCCATTGGAAGATCGATCTAATGTTCTGGAGGTGGCATTAGCTGGTTCCATTCTGGTATCACAGTCTTTTCATTTTTAAAATAAGTGAGAGAGAATGACAAATGCGTCTTATCTTTCGTCTCACCAAATCAAGCTCGAAACTGTCAGGAAACTGAATATTTCTCTTTTTATAATCCTCCTATGGATTCCATGAACAAAAACATCACTGTTTCATTTTTTCATTATGGTCCGGGCCTTTATTTGCTGCTTCTATATTGGACAAGCTAATTCTTTATTCTCTTATCTAATTTTTATCTGACTTTTTAATTACACAAGAGGTCCAAGGCTAGCTTGTGTTTCAATTAATAAACAATCATTTCCATTTACAGATTTCAGGAATTAATTAATACCTGTTTTTATTTTTACTTACGTTATTTCTTTATTAAAATATTCTTATATTTAAATCTTGTATTTTTTTATAAAAAAAAATACGTTCAAATACTTTTTTTATTTATAAAAAAAAAAAATATTTTTAAAGTTTTGCATCTGTTCGAATATATATACGTTTAACAAACATTTTAATTTTAGCGTTTAGTTTTTTTTTTTTTAATACATTTATTTTTATTTGCGAACTTAAACGTTTTTATTTCAAATTAATATATATATATATATGTCATTTTAGATTATTTTCCTGATCCAAAAGATGAAGAACGTGCTCTAATGACAAAATATCAGATGACTTATCCACCTACAAGTAAACTCAATGTCATTTTTAATCAGTAGTTTACCGCAATATTATTTAGTAAATAAGTAATAATTTTATATATTTTTAATCATAATTAGCTTTTTTTCAGTTATCTGAGTTTGTCATTCAACTATCAATTCAACTTGTGTATTCTAAAAACCTTTTATGTTTTACTATTATAGTAAAATGGCAGATTTATTTAGTATTATTTTAAAAATATGTTTTTATTAAAAATATTTGAAAAATAATGATTATAAGAGCATAAGAATATCTATATAGAAGGAATGATTTGCCAAGCATTTGTTGAAAACTTTAACACTTTTTAGTTACAATATCTTATTACACATATATTCTTTGAAGATTGATATTTATTGTTGCTCCAGCTATTACAACAGACATGGATTGTCACCAACTTGAGTTAAAGTGATTTTATGTTATATTACAGAGCAACAGTTGGTGACAAAATGCAATGTAAAGTAGAGAATTGCATAACAATTTAAAAATTTGATTACTTAATTATGTTTTATGTTACCACACTAAAAATTCCATATATACATTTTTTACTGTAGATGAATTTTTTATGTATGATGTACTTCAAGCAAAATTTGTATTTGTGCTACAATGAACTGTTGAACGTAATAGAAAATTATGTTTGACTGCAAGTAAATTCAAGTTTTAAAATCAAACTTGTCTGGTTTATGACATGTGTAGATATGGGACAATAAATGTGGGAATGAAGACATGGGTGTTTTGCGTTTTTAATCCATCTATCATTAGTGAATGCTGTTTTTTGAAATGGATATTTATTACTGAGAGGGTGGTCTGGTTTTTGTACGCTGATGACTAATTGTAATATGATGTAATTTGGGGTGAGAAATGCACTGATAAGTTTGAAATCTGATTAATTCTATAACTTTTACAATCGATTACAGAAAAAAATGCATTAGTAAAAGGAAAAGAAAGTATATACTGTAATAAAAGTTGAGGTATTTTGCAAATTAAGAAGGTGATTGTAACAAATTTTTAAAAACTTATTTAATTTATTATTGATACATGTAATGTTTTAAATATTAAATAAAACATCCATCACCTATTTCTCAATTACAATATAATTTTAAACAATTAAGTTTTAAAAAATGGTATATATAAGTTAAGGCTTTACCTTTTTTTTTAAAACAAAAGTGATATAAAATGTTAAAGTAACTGCTTTATGAAATTGTGTTTCGGTTTACATTTTGAAAATAAATCTTTAACATGAAAGTATGACTATTTTGTTATTATATTTTATATATAAGTGCGAATCAGTTATGAAAAAAGGCATATTTTAATAATTTGACATTTTATAAGTGGAATTAAAATTTGATCACATTGTAGGCTGCATTCAATTAGAATCATATGTTAACTTGATGCACGCAGTAAGACTGTACAATATTTTTTTTTTCCTTTTTTAAATTGTTTTGCAAATAAAACATAAAGTGTAGAATCAGTATTTTAATTTTGTTTGACATTCAAAAATTGTGAAGCAATACATATTCATGTCCAGATTATCGATACATTAATTTTTTTATAAAAGAAAGAATTTTAAAATGTAATTGTATTAACCATATTACATTATTTGAAATAAATATTAATTATTTGAAATGGTTGTTCATGGATATTAAAAGTCACTATATGTTTTCTTTTGATTTTTTTATATAAACATTTAATATAGAAAATTAATTTATACTATTCACAGTGTGTTGTCTTTTCTTTTCTTGAATTAAGGTTCTTGCAAAAGTATTTTTTCCTATAAAAGGATGGAATTTTATGTCATTTTAAAGATCTTAATAAAACAGGCAAATTTAATTTTTTTTAGTTAGTATAATTTTTTTTTATTTTAAAAAACGTACAATGAAACTTAATTTTTTGTTTCGAATTATTTATCCATATAATTTAATTAAAGTTGAAATAAAGTTGAAATTGGAAGGAATAAAAAAAGACATGCAGATTACTAATCCAGATAAATAAAAAGAAAGAAATTCTGAAGTAAAAGATTACCATCAGTAAAACTTTTTGGAAGCTAATTAAAGATGGCAGAATTATGTTGTAAAACAAGACTTTGTAACTTAAAATTAAGAAAGAATGTACAATATTATTATCTTGTATTTTGATAAAAGAACTAAAAAAAATATAGATGTGCAAAGATGTCTAAAAATTGATCACGGATATAAAAGGTCAGAAAAACATTAAACTGGGTCTTGTGTCTACCACGACTCATATGCTGAAGCGAATCATCATGCGGAGTGGCAGCAATGCATTTACATATATCTTTCATCATATAAGTCACTCAGAAAAAAATGTGGAGTCTAGTATTAGAACAGGCTAAGAAAACCTACAAAAATGTCACAAGAGTAAAAGTAGCTGATTGAAAATATGTACCATATAACTTACCGGTAAAATTAATCATATCCTGATTGTGACTAAATTAAGTGTTTGCAAACAATCCTTTCTATAATCTTATAATGTACTACTAATGGAGAGATTTCAGATTTATCATTTAAAGAACTTTCTGGAAGAAACTTAAGAAGTGTAACACAAACTGTAGTAATTAATTTATCAATGTTATCTGGATTAGCATGTAGATACCTTGCAATTTTATTTAACAATTTATCTTTAAATATTTTAATTTGTTAAAATTAAATATTTCTAATATAAATTTTTCATTGTGCGTTATTAATGCTAGTTCATTAGAATTTAAATGTATAATTTACCTTTGCCAATAGTTATTAATTAAGCTCCGTGAGCAGTATTTTCTAAATATAAATAAAGTTACAGGAAATTCTAATTCCAATCTTTTAAATTATTTTCTTCTTAATTTACGATGTGATGCAACAGATTTCATCAGATTCTTGTATGAATCCCGACACCCTTATTAAAATAAATAAAAAGTTGATTCCACCAACAGCATAGGTCATAATAATTAGTAGGCCAGTTAATCAGGAATAAGCTATGTTTTTGGAAATAGGAACAAGATATTTTTTTCTCCATAGCTTGATTAATTTTCACTTAATAGTGTGTAGAAGAATGCCTACCAAAATGTGAAAAATGTTACAAAATATTGAAACCATTATTTATTGATAATTTATAATTATATTTTATAAATATAGATTATATGCACTAAAACATAATCAAAGACAAAGCTGTAATTGAATAATGATAATATAAAGGCAATTAAGCTCTTTTGGGGTTCTATGCCCTCTTAGTCATAGTATCAGATTGATCATGCAGCTTTATATATATAATATTTTATAATGGTATTATATATATATATATATATATATATATATAATACCATTATAAAATATTATATATATAAAAAAAAATAAACGGTAAATACAATATTATAGTTTAAATTATGCTTTCGATTATTACATGGTAACCCTGGTCAGCTTTAACTGAATTTCAAATTTTTTAAACTTAATGTTACGTATATTTCCATAAGCTGTGTATGGCCATATTTGCAACTTGCCAATTAATAACATCATCCTTATATTTATCAATCAAAATTGCCTCTTCAATTTTTCTCTTTTTATGATTTCTTTCTTCTATTAATATTTTTATTTGACTACTATTAAATGTAAATCTATAATTACAAGTCTTTTCATGATCAAAAAATACTGAAGCTGTATTAAATTGACTATTTGCATTATTTTTAATTCGATTATATAATAATCGATGCTCCTTCAAACTTTTCTCCACAGAACATCTCGATTCACCTATATATAATTTCTGACATTCACATGAAATCTGATAAATCATTATATAATCGAATTAAAAATAATGGAAATAGTCAATTTAATTCAGCTTCCAACATTGTTTCATTGAATCTGTCCAATCCTTATATTTGCAATTAGGTTTTATATGTAGTTTATCTGATCCTGTGGGACTGATCTACTAGTTCTAGGACGAGGATTCTGAACCCTATGTTCTCTATCCTCTGTCCATTCGTATGGATGATTCCATTCAGTCTCCACTTTATGTTATCCATCTTCCTGCACTCTTGGATTTCTCTCCAGAAAATTCCTTCTGTTTTCTCCCCACTGACCTTTATGAGGATCTCAGCCATTTTTAATTATAAGTTGTTCCTTTGGAGAGGGACTAGATTTATATACCTCATCCCTCTGGTCATCTCTGGTACTATTTATTGCATTGAGTAACTCAGTAATCTGATCAACTGTCTTCCTCTTTGTACTTATCAGTATCTGTTCAACATCTGTCAGGAAACCATTCCTAATCATCTAAACTATTTGCATCTCAGATAACAGATTAGATGTCCTTATATTCTCTTCTAATTCTAATACTCTTACTCTATGACTTCTGTCCCACTGCACATTTTCCAGCATCCTATTATTCTCTGATCTCATGACTTCAAATTCTTCCCCTTTATCTAACTTCCTCGTTTTCAAGTCATGCTGCACTACTTCCACTCTTAGATCTAAATATGCTGATTTTCTATCTACCTTATCTGCCCTATCCAATTCATTGTTCTTATATGGTTTCCATGCTTTCTGTTTCATCAAGTTTTATTTCCCTTTTTTGTCCATTCCCAGTGTCCTTTCCATCCGATTTCTCAAGGAAGTTACTCCCCATCTCTTCTATGGCTTCAGCAATTCTTTTGTTATTGTCCATTGCTATTTTCACACACCATTCCTCCATAATTTTTTCTTCCCTGTCCTTGTATTCTTTCATGAACTGTTGTTGTTCCTCTCTCATTTTCCTGAGCATACTCATCACCTCACTAAAGTCTATTTTATCTTTCACTCCTTTTAAGTAATAACTGTTCTTTCCCTCTCATTATCTTCATCCATTTCTCTCAATTCATTTACTTGGTTGTCCATTTTAGTTTGGGACATTGTGTGCGTAGATATATTTTTAATTAACCCTTCTTGATATATTTATTTCTTCTCTACTGATTATCTCCTTTATTCATTTCTATTGCGATTTGCTATTTTGGTTATTTATTTTATGATTATTGGCATTTAGAATGCTAGCCAGTCCAAACACACTTGCTCTGGTTCAGCATTTGCCTACCTGCCCTAGATTCATTTTAAGTGCTGGTTATACTTTGATGTATAGCCTCTATTCTACTACATATATAAACTCTTACTTATTCTAATCCCCTATATGATGCACTTATATGTTTTTTTTATTCTAACTTGACTCGACTTAAATATTATATTTAATCACTTCCATTTTATGATGTATATAAATTTATTCTATTTTGACTGTATTTCAAACCATACATGTTCCTGATATATTTTCTAATATTACGTTTATAATTTCTTGATCACTTTATGGTTACGGCTATTAAAAAAATCATACACATATATATTTCTTTAGTTTACTACCATCCTTCATTACATACACTATGTTTGTAATTTATCAATCACTTTATCACCACGACTATTTTAAAATCATACATATATATTTTCTTCAACTGAACAGATATACTTCGTTGCACTCACTATGTCTGTACTTTATTGATCAATTTATTATTTATAGATAAAACCTTCCTGAAACTTCCTTAATTCTATTTGACTTACTACTTTATATTTCATTCACAGCAATTACATCTAGATAGTCTATCTTTGATCACTACAATTATATATTTGAATTTTTTTTTTTTAATTAAATGCATCACAACGAAACTTCAAAAGATAATATGCCTCTATCATTACACTTATATATTTTAATAATTCTTTTCTTAAATTAAATGTGTCACAATGAAACTTCAAAACATTTCTTGATATTAAAATTTCTCCTTCCCTCTTTCTCTCCTTTCTACACATTTGACATAGAAATACATATATATTAAGTATTATAAAGTGCAGAAAAGTTTATCCCCCTTGTCTTCGCTCCTCACCACTCTGAGTTATTAAAACTAATTTTATATGGATTTTTTTTTTTTCATAATATTTACTTTATTTACAAAATTTACTCAACATGTGATTACAATTGCACAGCAACAATATCCCGGACTCACCCCCAAAATGTAATGCAAACATACAATATTAAAATAAAATAAAAAATGTGTGGTGCGTGACTATTTATTATTATATAGAAGTGTTCTTAAATTCAAATAATCTACCTTCTGTTATTGCAAGCAAAAAGAACATATAGACATAAATGAATTTATATCCATACCTGATGAAACCTGTGACAATATGGATATTGCCACAAAGTTATCTTTCCAGATCAGCTGTCTCTCAATTGCTGTAATTCTTAAAGAATTATAGTGCTTGGTTAAATTATAAATTTAATGAAATCAGTAATACTGTATAACTATCCTCACATGTTACTTAGTACTCAAATAGAGTAATAGCTATAACCAACCTCCCTCCAGGGATACTAAACCATTTGGAATGGTGGAGAAACGAGATGATACAGATAAAATAATTAGTGAAACATTTACTATAATAATAAAATAACAAAAAAAGTAATTACATAAAATATTTAGATACAATAAAATCGTTTAAATATAATACAATTAGATGTATGTGTTACATCCTATAAATGTTTTTAATCTATTGAAATAAATTATCCATTTATAATCGTTCATTTCCAGTATTATTAAAGAGTCTAATTAATGTCTATCTTATTAATATCTGGAATTGCAATTGCTTTTAATGTTAAGAGTATGTGCACACATGTTATATATTGATCTTTATTTACTTTACCTAGATTTTCTTCCTCTTCGACGCTAACTATTGTCCTGCCAACCATCATGTGGAATTCCTCCACTTCTTTAGTAGAGATCGCCATTCTTCGGCTTTGGCTTTTGTTTATGGAGTCTCTCTCTTCGACACCTAGTGACTTGTTTATGGGGTCTTCTCTTTTACACATAGTGACTTTACAATACTAGGGTGTTAATGGCATGGCAGGTGGCTCATCAGACAGGCACTATGCTGGTAGTTGTTTCATGGTGAGATGACTGTATGAGTATGATGGGTTTGGATCAACCAGCGACTGTGATGGCCCTTAGCCACACATCTTTGAAGATTCACTTGCATTGTAGATTAGTTTCATATTTATTCAGTTTGTCAGAATTCTCCAAAAAATGTCCTTTACTCAACTTTCTTTTTTTCTTTAATGTATGCTTCTCACTAGGTTATAATCTCTACTTCTTCTCAGAACAGTGCTCTCACCGAAGTCTCCATGTTAACTGTCCTTGAATTAATGTTTTTTTTTCAAATTCTTTCTTTATCTTGATCTCTTGTTTGAAGGTTTTCTTTCAAACCTCTAATTTTAAAATGTTTTCTACAACTTATACAGAATTTATTTTAATATCATACGATTTTATAAACATCGTGTTTAACATTTATTTATCAATTATTTTCTTAATAAAATTATTATTTTTTTAACATGCAATAAACCTTTTCTCTCTTTATACATGCATTCACATATGTATTTCATTTCATCAAAATGTGTACTTTTAAGAACAGAAATGGCCTGGATCAAGATTGATTTAAATGGATTTATAATAAAAAAAGAAAAAAAAGTAAAATAACAATGATAATATAAGGGAAGAATGAGCCAGTAAATGGCCAATCAGTTAAAGGAAATACTTCACCCAAATTGAGACCAATCATCATTTAGAGAGAATAGTGAATGAGATCTTGTATAGAAGCAGGGGTATGTGGGGGCAGATATTTTAGTAGGGATCTTAGCAGTATATGGTAAGCCATCTCTGTTATATATTCATGTGTGAGTTTCTGAAGAGCCCCAGATGTTGTTATGTGGGGAAGATAGGGACAGAGAATCTCTTCTCATATAAATACTTACTGGATTGAAAATGCCAGTTAAATATTTGATAAATATTGTGAGTCACTGAAACATAAACAAATGTACAGGAAAAGAACCCTTATATAATGAGTTGTCAGTAAAACTTCTGAGCTCAAGTATGAGCTGGATAAGAAATTCCAGTCATCGAACTCACCTCAGTATAGTGATCAGAGTTGTCACTTAGGGGCTATAAATTTGAAATGTAGAGTATGAACAGATTTAATTGAGTAGCAGAGATATCCTGTAAACTTGAACCTGTATTTACAATCAAAGGGCAGAAGTCAATTCGCGTATTGTTTGTATAATCTAGATTAAAACAGTTTAGTAGTGCTGATGCAATCGAAAGAAAGGAATGTAATTGCCTGGTCACCTCTCTAGGAATATTCTCATCATCACTTAACAAGATTAGTAGTACATGGATGTAAGAGTGTCATGGTAACAATATTAAGTTAAGAATTGCATGGCTTTCAATCCATTAAAATTTTATTGAAAAAAAAAGGAGGGAACGGCTGTAATGTGATGATCGCACATGCTGAGATCACAAAAATATATATTTAATATTAAGTAATAGTAAATATTATAGTTCTTGAAATATACAAATAAGTAAAAGAATTAAAACCAATGAAGAAAGGAATGTCTTAATTACTATAATGAGATAGAGAGATGGAACGGAATCAAACAGCATTCTTATCTTTTACCCTCCAAAGTTCAGATTTTGAGAAGAATAGAAGTATTAAAGTTAGAAAATATGAGAATCATATGTTTAGTTTAAGATTAAAAAATGAAGAAAGGAAATATAAATAAAAAGGAACTCAAATGACTAAAAAGTGATAATTGGGGAGTTTAAAATAAAAATGTAAGTAAAATTTAGAATAGGACAACATGGAAATGTATGTATAAAGAGAGAAGAGTTTTATTGCATGTTAAAATAAGAATAATTTTATTAAAAAATAATTGATAAATGAATGTTAAACATGATGTTATAAAATTGTATGATATTAAAATAAATTCTGTATATGTTATAGAAAACATTTTAAAATAAGAGGTGTGAAAGAAAACTTTCAAACAAGAGATCTCATTTCTTCGCCATTCCAAACAGTTTAATATACCTGGAAAAGGGTTTGGTTATAGCTATTACTCCATTTGAGTACTAAGTAACATGTGAGGATAGTTGTACAGTATTACTGATCCCATTAAGTTTATAATTCAACCAAGCACTATAATTCTTTAAGAATTACAGCAGTCGAGAGACAGCTGATTGGGAAAGATAACGTTGTGGCAATATCCGTATTGTCACAGGTTCAATCAGTTATGGATATAAATTCATTTATGTCTATATGTTCTCTTTGCTTGAGGTAACAGAAATTAGATGATTGGAATTTAAGAACACTTCTATGCAATAATAAATGGTCATGTACCATGTAATTTTTTATTTTATTTTAATAGTGTACATTTCCATTACTATATATATATATATATATATATATATATATATATATATATATATTGTAACCTAGTGTTATTGACACTTGGTTTACTTGGCATTATTTCTGCAGGAAAACAATGCTATTCTTTAAAGAAATAAAAAGATAAAATAACAATAGTAATAATTGATTAATAAAGTATGCTATTCACTCACTTTGGCATGTTTTGGGTGAATAACTAATAGATTTAATAACTCAATGTCATTTTTAAAGAGAGAACATGAATAATTTAATTGAGATATTAATAATTAGAGCAAATTAATATGGTATAAAAGCTAAACAGTAATTGATTTTGGATGGGTAGAGAGGGGAGTGGATGAGTGTCTTATCATAAAGCACAATAACTTCTGGTAATTTCTTTTTGTAAAAAAAAAAAAAATTAAAAAAAAAAAGAAAAAAAAATAATGTTTAAAGAATTATACATCACTGATTGTTAATTTAATGTATTTATTATTATTTTTTTTATATTGTCAAATTACTTTGTAATCCAGGTAAATAATACTAAAACTATATGATTGTAATAGGTTTTTCCTTTCTTTTGTTTATGTTATAATCAAATGATTATTTTTCTGGAAGAGGTCGCTAAAGTAAAAAAAAAAAAAAAAAACAACAACAACAAAATGAAACAACCAATTTCATAATCAAGATCATTTTTTTTTGAAAAAAAAAGATAGTCTGCTTTTAGTTTTCAAGGAAGGAACAGTGCTGAAATTTGGTAACTCAATTTTTTCATTTTATTTTGCAGAAATAAATGTAATCAAAGTAAAATTTTAATAATATAATGTGTGGCTAAATTTTTTTGATAAGATATCCTGATTTTCTTTGCCATCTACCTATTTAAAGACCTTTTATACTTAAAAATTTATTGGCTCACGCTAAAGTTAAAAATGACAGTTTTAACTAAGGGAATCACGAAAAGTGTTATTATGTCTAAATTAAGGAAGGTAAATGATTTCCAAGTGAGAAATAATTATTTATTAACTTTATGTCATTTATTGATATTTTCTTGGTATAGAAAGAAAAAAAAAATAATTGAAAGAAATATTTTGAAACCAAGGAAAATCAACTAGAAACATTTTCGCGCTCTTTCTCAATATTGTCTGCCTTTACAAGTAATGTAGTTACATACGTTAAAATATGTTTTATTCACCAAGAATTGTCTGGAAATAATAATAATGATAAATAAGATTAAATTATGCACCTGTATATTTAAAAAAAATATATATATAAACTTTCTCAGAGTAAATATAGGAAAAGTTATATAGGGGCATTCTTACGGAGAAGTTACCGTTAAAAAAAAATTATAATTCCTAAAGTATGAACAAAACCAAATATCTTAGTGACTTAATGATAAAAATAAATGATATATTATATTATACATCAGTTGGAATTATAAAAACTTCCTGTACATGTAAATTGACTGCAGTTATTATCATAATAATCTCTCGGAAAATTGCGCATTTTCGTCCATAAGTAAGCTAGCTAATAAGTATACGTATCGTCAATAAAAAAAAATATTGTGTATGTTTATCATCTATCGTCAACTGTTCGTTATGTTACAATATGTATATTTTATTTTCTTGGATCCCAAAATTGTAGTAGTTTAATTCAAGTAAGAATTAATCTTCAATTCTGCTATATTTTTCTTTACCTAATTTATTAAATGCACAAAATAAGAGAAAACTTTTATTTAAAGGAAATAATACCATGCGTTTATTGTTTTTAAACTTGCTTCGTGAAATACGACTGGATAAAGCTCTTCACCTGGACCAATTGCTCAACAGAAAAACATTTTCTAATGAGAGAGTATGTACTTGTTAATTAATGATTGTTTAAAACTAAGTTATAAATGATATGTATTTTTTTGTTATATCACATAGGTTAAAGTCTGTATGGTCAAGTGATATTTAATAGCCTTGTAATGACAAAGGTATGTTTTAATATAATTATTATAGGTTAAGTGATATTTAACATGAAAGAAAAAATCTATAAAATATGTTTTAATTATTACATACAATTGTAGGTAGAAATTTTGTATGTTAGATACGTAAAAGATAAATATTTACATATTTAAGGGGTAAAATAAATATTGAAAATTATCAGAAGTAACTAAAAAAAAAAAAATGCTATAACAAAATATTTCTTGTTAAAGTTTTGAAACGAATTTATACTGTATTAATTGAAAAATTTATTCCTAATTATTCTTAAATAACACATCCACTTTATTTAGTTTAAGATAGTATGCTACCAACTATTTTGAATGTTCCTTTATTAAAATTAAAATTATTATACTTTTATTCTATGATGTCCATTGATTTCAGATGTTGATCAAAGTATACCCGGTAACATAAGTTTATTATAATCAGTGTATTTACTTATCCTGCCCAGATATAGCATTGGTATATGCTTAATATTCGCATAGGTAATAATTATAATGGATTTATTTTGTGGGATGAAAAATGATCTCCCCAAAAGCTTTGTTTTCCATGAGAGGAAGATTTTAAATATAATGTTCGGGTATGTTTATAGCCCAAGTGATCGATTCTCATAGATAGGACGATCAAGAATTTATCTAGCATTTAGTATGCTTCATTCGTTTAAATCCCAGGAGAGGATTGTATTTGGTGTGTGTTCGTTGTATGCCCAAGTAAGAGGCAAGAAACCACCAAAATATTTTAATGTAGTAGATTACTCTACAGACCTTCGTGGTTATTCCATATTCCTCATGTGAAAATAAAGATAGCTCCACCATGGAAGGTGTTGATTATTGTGCTTAATTTTGAAAGTTCGGGCAAGATAAAGGTTATATTGGAGGGGTTAGTTCCTCAAGATCCACGTTAGTATAAATAGTGCGTTAGTAACTAGGATCAATATCTGTATTGTGCTGCTAAATATTGCTAGTATTTGACAAGTAAATCAATGGAGAAAGTAATTAAAATTGCGTAATTTAAAACGCTTATTTACTGAAGGAATATTCAAATGCAATATTTAATTCTGGTTAGTAATTAAATAATACTCATATTTAAAATTATGCGTATGAATAAAATTTGTATCATAACTTAAGTTAGCATTAAGTTAAATGTAAGATGGTAAGTGTAACTTCTGATAACTGGCCTATAATTAGAATAGGTTATCCCATTAAAGACCATAAATAAAGTAAATGTATTAGAAATAAATTTAATATTTTGCGTATTGCATATGATTGGATTAATCATTTAAAAAAAAAAAAAATAGTTAGTCAATAATTTTGAATAAAAGCTTCTACAAGGTTACCAAAATTTAATAAACATTGTATTGGTAATGAAATGTACTTTTAGTTAATCAATCCATATGATTGCATACAGGAGAAGTAGTAACCTCTAGTCCATAACCAAAAGAGTATACAGATTAATGTCAGTTATATTTTATATTTTTGTATTACTATGGGATTATTGAATAAATGTTCATATATTTTTTTTTGTGATAATAATAAATTATAGTCTTGTTAAAATTTGTTGTAGATTCATTTTTTTGTTTTTATATGCTAAATATAAATAAGTGTTTGCACAATATTTGCAAAACCTTTTCTTGAGTCCGAAATCATTCCAAATTCTTAAAAACTTAATATACCAGATAAATAAAGTTAAGCAGATCGGAATATGTCATTATATTTTAGTTTAAAGATAATTATTTATGGAGTTGAAAACTTAAGACTAAACATTCACCTTTGTGTAAAAAAAAAAAATAAATAAATAAATAAATAAATGAATTTATTCCCAAACCATTAACTTTGGTTGCACATTATTCCATTCCCATTTAGTTAAATTCTCTAATAGCTGAAATACACAGGCTTATATATACCTGTGTCTATATATGTAATAGACAGGGTATGAGCACAGACCTTCACATGACCCACCACTCTCCACACTATCTCATAACACTGATACACCTGAACACATATATGTTGAAAAGATAAATAATCACCAATATATGTATTTCATGCTAAACCAGCAATCATCAGTTGGTCCAGATTACCATCTCTACACATATATGTGTTCAGGTGTATCAGTGTTATGAGATAGTATGGAGAGTGGTGGGTCATGTGAAGGTCTGTGCTCATACCCTGTCTATTAAATTCTCTAAGTAATAAATCTTAGTTATATTATTGTGTTGTCATGGATAATGGAAGGACACAAAAAGCACCCTTGTCTTTTTATTATTCTGACTGAGATTCTGAAAAAAATAAAAAAAAAGGCTGTGTTATTCAAAATTATACGTCATTATTGAATAGAATTATCATCTCTTTAAATAATATAGCAGTTGATATGAGAGATGAAGACACATTGAATTTAAGTAAAATAAATGTTTCCTATAGCCGACCAGAATGCCAGCCATATGCGACAACACAATACTGCCGAGCATTTCCTTACATGAAACAAAGAACCCTGAGATTAATATTATTATAATTATTCTTTAAATTAATAAGTGATCAATTATTGTTGTTATTACAATCGTGGCATGGCTTAAGAGAATTGAATGTACAATTGTATTATATGAAAAGTATTTTAGATCATATTGGAAAATTAATGGATATGTTGCTTTATTTTGGTTGCCTTAACAACAACCTGAAAAATTAGTGTCATGGGTGCAAATAAACTAAACTAATAATATTTATTGGGTTAGAATATATATATATATATAATGGTCCAGAAGAATAAGAGTATTAATGTATCTACACTACAGAGTGCCACTTAGTATTTGAATCTAGAAAATTTATATAGGAGGCAGATGCGTAAGTTAAAAAAAATTATTTTAATGGGCCGACCATTAGCCCATTATCACTAGCTTAGTGGAGACACAGACATAATAATATATATCTTTAATTTATATCTTAAATATAAAAAAATAAAAGCCACTGCCAGTAGTTAACACACAAACATTTCTTTATGCACATATATATATAAAATTTATTTTATTATTTTAGTATGTTTGCTTTAGCATTTAACTACATTTTTAACTTTTATTTTGAAGTTCGAACAGATGAATTTAATAGTTTTGTTTTATAATGTTGAGTATAGATCGGTTACATAGATTACACGGCTAAAAACATTTCAAAATAAACATAAACGATCAAAATATAAAGTCATTGATGGAATTGCAGAGGGAAATTTATAAGAAACCTAATTGCATTCACAATAAGATGCCACATTGACACCAATAACTTAAAAGACATCTGAATAAATACATTTAGATACTCACCGTAATGTATCATTATTTACTGAATGTCTATATATTTTGATCAAATATGAAAACCAAAAACATAATTAACCGATAACGAATCTATGCAAGCGTCTATACCCAGCTTAAATTTAATGCATTTAAATTATTTATACAATTTACTTTAATGAAAAACAAAAAAAATCATAATAAAAACTTAAAAGAACAAAAAAAAATGGAAATGATTTTAAAAAAGAAATACATCAAATAAAATTACTTATTAATAAATTAAGTTGGTGAGATAGGATTCTATTTTTATAAATTAAATACTGGGAAAGTTTATAATTTAGAATTCTTAGTGTTTTCAAATTAATTAATGTTCATTAGATTTCATAAAGTTCTTACACCAAGTACGTAGTTTCTAATTTCTTGCAGTTGCTTGCCATTTGGAGCCAGTGTTAATTCACCCGATGTCCTGTGGTCCTCAATATAGGAAAATGATGTCATTTCTCTTTCCTTTTAACAAAACTGAAGGGATTGAAGAGTGTGTCTTTTCAATCCCTTCTCCTTAACTCTCTCCACACTAACACATATAGTCATATCTCTATCTTCTCTCCCAGCTCTTTCGTCACTTAATAATAATTTATTTCCAAACTTTTTCTTTTATATGTAACTTTCAAATCCAATGGACATTATGTCATTGATGATGATGATTCTTCCATTGAGGTCCGATTCCCCAATGGATTTTTTTCATTGCCCATTCTGTTCCTAATGTTTTTCCTCTCCTATCTGACCTTTGCTTATGCATTTTGAAATGCCCAAGGGCTGGTTTACTTTGACTAATTAAAATTAATCATACCATAGAATTAATTAAATTATTTTGCAAACTTAAAGATATATTTTTATCTCTAAATCTTTTTAAGTTTTTGCTTTTAAAATACTTTTTCTATTTTTAATAAAGTTTTATATTTATAATTTTTTACACCTGTGCAATTATATATATATATATATATACAAGTTTAAGATAGAATTCATTTTCAATTTTTATGTCTTAAAAAAAAAAGAAGTTTTTAAATGAGAACTTTTTATTTTAATTTCATGTTTAATAAAAAATATATGCTATTATATTGCCTGTTACAATATATATATATGAAAAACAAAAAAACACAAGTTAAAAACTTGCATACGCTTGTATTTATGACTATAGATGGTGTTATACCAAAACACCTTCAAGCATTTGTTTACATAAACATCAGAGCGAGTATTTCACTATCTCTAACTTAATTTCCACCTTCATATCATGATTTCAAGCTATTTGCTATCGTCAGTGAAGGACAGGATTAAGAAACTAGATCTAAAACACAAACTCTGAGCGTTTAAGAAACAATTTCTATTCAGCTTGCAAGCGTGAATCTTTTAGACACGTAATGTCTTCAAACTCAGCATAGCATGCCAGATAGCTACATGGGTCTGATATCAGTTCAGCATCACCACATAGTAGAAGCCTCTGCAATATATATCATTGCAAGAAAGACCTCAAAGGTACATTTATGAAAAACAAAAAAACACAAGTTAAAAACTTGCATACGCTTGTATTTATGACTATAGATGGTGTTATACCAAAACGAATAGCTTAAAATCATGATATGAAGGTGGAAATTAAGTTAGAGATAGTGAAATACTCACTCTGACCTTTATGTAAACAAACGCTTGAAGGTGTTTTTGGTATAACGCCATCTATAGTCATAAATACAAGCGTATGCAAGTTTTTAACTTGTGTTTTTTTTGTTTTTCATAAATGTACCTTTGAGGTCTTTCTTGCAATGATATATATTGCAGAGGCTTCTACTGTGTGGTGATGCTGAACTGATATCAGACCCATGTAGCTATCTGGCATGCTATGCTGAGTTTGAAGACATTACGTGTCTAAAAGATTCACGCTTGCAAGCTGAATAGAAATTGTTTCTTAAACGCTCAGAGTTTGTGTTTTAGATCTAGTTTCTTAATCCTGTCCTTCACTGATGATAGCAAATAGCTTGAAATCATGATATGAAGGTGGAAATTAAGTTAGAGATAGTGAAATACTCGCTCTGACGTTTATGTAAACAAACGCTTGAAGGTGTTTTTGGTATAACGCCATCTATAGTCATATATATATATATATATGCTATTTAAGAGAACTATTCATGGAAATTCAGTTTTATGTGTTAAGATACAGGAAAAAAGTATTTTTTTTTATTGCAGCTTTTATCTTGATGTGCTGGAATGGCTACAAACCTTCAAGTGTAAATTGCTACAGAATTAACAGGATATGCAACGCTGATGTGATCTAAAAGTACATCAGTTCAAGCCATAAACATGAAACTATCTTCTGTGATAAATTACAAAATTCCTGGAATTCAAACCTTAAGTAATTTGACACCTAGATAATTTAATTCTTGTCCATACCTATAAGGCAAATGTGTCCTATTATTTTCTATAATATAAATATTTAATAAAAGACTGCAGGAAATAATAACAAAGACCAATAAAGTAATTGTGACAATTTTTCTAATAACATTGCAATATAAGTGTCCAGACAGTTCCCTTGATGAATTTGATGAAAGAATATACAGTTAATATAATGCTAGTTCTTTTACATTAGTAAGAAGTTTCCGTTTTAAAATTTTAAAAAATTGAACGCATTAACAGATTTATATTTATTTTGTTTTGTTTACTATATGATTAGTAATGTTATTATTTTGCATGCAAACATTATGATTTTGTTATTTAATTCTGAAATGCATTCTAGTTTAAAAGTTAATTTATTCTAAAATGATTTTACTTTGATGATTTAACTACATAATGTAAATCACATTTTGAATTTAATAATTTTATAAATTCGAGTTGTACGTGCCTTTCTTACCTTACAGATTTCATTTCAAATACTTTACCACTGAGAAACTGCTAAATGTGATTGGGTATTGAGGTGAAGAGGTGTTATTATTCCATTCAGAATGGTTTTTTTTACATCGAAAAATGGCATTCTAAAAAGTTTATAAACTCACACTTTTAACATTATTTAAATAAATATAAATTACTTCCATATTGGAAAGCTTATATTGAATCTCTTACAGTTGACTTTGAGAAGTTGATTGAAAAATATAATCTGTATGTGTTCAATTATTATCACTATTATCTACAGTTTTTAGGACTGTAATATATATATATAATTATAGTATATATTTGATGACCGCTGTTTTGTTAGATAATATTCGTTTGTTTATGTTTTGTATAGAGTTCCACAAAAAGAGAAATAAATTCATTACTATTATTAATATTTTTTTTTCTTTTTAGAACAAAGTTAAACGGAATCCAGACTAGTGAAGAGTTAATGAAATAGTAAAAAAAATTATTTGTGTTAGTAAACAATTTTAAGTGTAATTTATTTAATAAATTAAAGTTTTTTCTCCATTGAATTTGTATCATTTATTATTGGTAGTGAAAATTGTCTTAACATTATTAAAAAATAAAGTAGAATACCTTTTTTAGATGCATGTGCCCATGTGTGGATGTTGCAGGTGTGTGTAGAATAATTATTTTTGTCCGAAAATAGATAAAAATATAGAGAGATTACCATTAAGCTAAAACATGTCTTTCTAAAGCTTATTTGAAGGTATTAACATTTAGGAAATCAACAATATGTATTTGCTCTCATTGTAAATACGAACTTCCCTACTATTTAAACAAATATTTATTTTAATCAATATTTTGTATATTTATAAATACTTTTTTACATACGCTTTAATAAAAATTCAACACTTTAAAATACAAAGTGAGCTTATATTTATATCAGTACAAAATATTTATATAACAGTAGTTAAAATAATAAATTTATTCAACATTTCTATAATCTTATCCAAATAACGAAAGTTTTTTTTTTTTTAATTTGGTGTCTTCAGAATAAAATTGGTCTGTTTGCATCTAGAAGAAATTAATCCCAATTTCTGATTAAAATCCTTAGAATAATTTATTATATAGCATTGTAATAAGATAGGTATGGGTGAATGTCAAGCACAACTATGGAATAACAAGAAAGGTGATCTGATATACAGAGTGAGCTCGAATTTCGGTTCAACTCTGTCTTACATAAACTGTTTGAACACAAAACAAGAATCATTACTTTAAGAGACACTATAATAAATAAATAATTATTTAAAAAAATCACTCTACATATGTATATTTATCTCTATTAATATGAATATCTCAGGTTTTTACTATGTCTTAAAATATGACTGTAAATTTTAAAAAATAAATACATCATATAAAATTCTTATGTTTGGCTAACAAATTTATTCTTGACTATCATATTACAGAATTTGATTTAAAATTATTTCAGAGTTCTAATAGTCAAGTATAATAAATAATATTCTTATAATTTTAATTATTTAACATTATATATTATTACCCTTGATGATGATATTCAAATAAGCATGTTGTTAGTGTATAAAATGATGCACAACTTTCTTAAAAAGTAGTGTGTCTTTAAATAATGATGATAATTATAAAACCTAACTGAATAAAATGAGTAGATGATAAGATTAACTAATTAATAACAAAGACCATATAATTAATCAAATATATTCAATTTATTAACAATAAAATAAAAACATATTTGCATGAATGCAATAGTAATAATAAGTTCTTAGCAACTGTACATGGATATTTTTATTATATTATACGTAAGAAGATGATTTATTAATAATCTGCTACCCATTAAATTTATGGTATTTTTCAAAGTGATGTAAAAGGGAATACTTTTGTAGGAGAAGGTTGTTAAGCAATAATTAAAAGGCTTAATTATAAATAATTAGAAGATAAAGAATGTGTTAGTGCATTTTTAATTAAATAATGAGATCTGTTTTTTCTAAGTATCCAACTTATAAATGTAGGTACTTTATAATGTAGCAAATATTAATGGTATGGTTTTAATTAGCTTAATCACAAGAGGTACTAGTGGTATTCCATAAGAAGTTTATCAAGCCATCTCATGAATAAAATGGGAATATAATGTTTCAGAATCTTTATTTAATTAAACAATAATATAATATCAATGCCATAAGTATTATTAATTATACTATAGAATGTATATAAATTCTTGAAAGCACCTATGTAAGTAAATAAATGAACAATATCTAAAAAATATTCCAATTATATGTTTTAGATATCTTTATTTAGAGAAATAACAATATCTTGAAAATATTCCAATTATATGTTTTAGATACCTTTATTTAGAGAAATATCAGGTTAAATCAAGAGGTCAATAAAATATATAGAATGCCAAGTATTGGAACTTAACCAAAAATAGTTATTATCTTTAAACATTAACACCTTATCTCCAAATTATGGAGAATAGATAACATATACTTATGCTAAAAATAATCATAAGTATAGTATATTGTCTGTGTTTCTTTTATTATATTTCCTTATCATGATAACTTTTAATGATGAAAACAAATATAAATATTATGACACTTAAGCACAATAGAAAAATATATTTTTCATAATTAAAAATAAAATCAAAAATTATTTAAAACAGCATATTTATTATGATGCATTATTTCAAAATATTTGAAAGTGATAAATCTTTTGATACAATTTAATTCATACAATGAGTAATTTGTGATAAAGTTTGGGGTCTTTTTAATAGTCTTCAATAAGTGTAAATTTAAATTATTCCAAAGTAACAAAAAGTTGTTTGATCTTCTTAGATGTGAAATGTAGTTATCAATCTCTGAAGGATGGCATTAATAAATTACAGGCTTCTTTATAAAATATATACAAAGACACAATTCATTAGTTAAAATTTTATTTTCTAATGACAATCATCAACAGTAGAAATGTTTATATAGGAGAAGAAAAATTTACTAGATAAAATTTATTTTTAAAACAAGAAATATCCAGTATTATAAATGGTTATCCAGGTGAAAATAAAATTGAATAGTTATAATTCATATTTAATGATGATCATAAAATATAAGTGTTTATCCAAGTTAATACAAAATTCAGGCTTTTAAATTCATATTTAAGACAATACATATCCCATATATAAGTAGTATCTATGTGAAAAAAAATTTAATCATTATATTCATATTTCATGAATAAATTGTTCAATATACTGGAGCTGATTCAGGAAACTGTATTAAGTAAACATTTAGAGACAACATAAGTGAATATAGTAACATTCCCATGTAATTTAAATTTTCAGATCTAAATACAAAATTTTATATAAAATGATAAATGTAGTCCATTCAGGATAGTTTTGAGAAATATTTACATTAAGCTAAATGTTTATCAGGTTTTTCTGCTCCATTGTTGTTAAAGTACAATATGCCATTATGGCTAATTTTACATTAATAAATGTACAAGATAGTTGCAATCAGTTAATAAGAAGGACTAAACAATTTTACCATGTGCTATTTATAAGTGTGCACCATATGATCAATGAATTTATCATCTTTCATTTTTTTTTACTTTTTACAGGAAAGTTTAACATAATTGCTAAACATCACATGATCACCATTTCTTATGCTTACACAACTTGTTACACAGAGGCTAAACTCTCCATACCATAGTGCCACCAGTACAAACCAGAGCAATCAATGAATGCAAGAAAGTTGGTGCACAAATCCCTATCTAGTGCTTATTCATTCAATATCCTCAGACTAGTTTCAGGCTTCTGGCATGCACTATGGAAGGTTTAGCCTCTGTGGTTAACATAATTGCTATAACATGATAAGCTATCAGACAATATTTGAAAGTTTTAAAAATATTATAGTTCCAATTTATAGCATGAAATTTTTTAAACTTATAAATTAAAATATTTAAAACATTTTAAATATTACATTACATTAATTAGTAGAATTGAAATAATATCATTTTACAAATTAATATTCACATTGCAAATATCAAAATAAAATATTTTATTTTATTTAATATTAAGTTCTAACTATATTTTATTATTTATTACTAATAATTCTAATAATAAATTGTCTTAAAGTAATTTAAAGTTAAAAGACATTCAAAATTTGAAATAACTCATGTATGTATTTAAATATTGTTAAAACATTCTATTATTATTCAAGGTAATTTTTAAATAATGGCTGTAGAATAATAAAGTTATTGCTATACTGATGGCATTCTTAAATAATTTATCCATATTATTGTTAGTGTTATGTCTTTTTATTTTATATGTAGTTTCCTTAAAATTAAATTGATGTGTATGAGAGTTTTATAACTAAATATGAATCTCTAAAAAAAAATTGTTTCACATATTCAAAGATGTTGTATTTGTAAAATATGTTTGATTAGACATTTTGGATAAGTTTAATAATTCACTTTATAAGACAATATTATTAATAATTTAATATCACTTATATAACATTATATGTAATCATAACAACAACAACATGTTTTCTTAACGTTTGCTGCCTGCCGATTAATAAGTCATGATTGTATTTGTATATTAGCATAGTTTCTTTTATTTTACTTTTGTTATTATTTTTTTTCAATTTGCAATATTTTAACATTATTGTAACTGAAGTAATATTGTAATAGTACATAATACTGATCAACAACAGTAATAAATATAATAATTAATTAAAATTACCCCAAATTCAAAATTCAGCCAGACCAGCAAAAATAATATTAAAACAGAACCAAAGGTTTCACTGCTACAGGCAGACTTCTCAAGTGTAAAGAACTACATAACCTACACAATATATATAATATTAAACATTACCCACAAATCCATTTACTTCCCATCGATCCTTAATATTAAAAGAACTCTTAAATAAGTTAATTGCTTCAGAATAATAAATTTTCAATAATAAAGATTCTTTAATTCTTCTTTTGATTTCATTTCTCTCAAAGAAGACAACCTTAGCTCCATCAAAATTAATAGTGTGACCTGTATCTTTTTCATGGATACACAAAACAGAACTAATATATCTATTTCTAATTCTACTTTTATTCTGGTTGGAACAAACATCACATGGGCACTACAATAGCTATAGATTGTCTACTATAGAGTAAGAGCACTCTTATAAACAAAATAATCCAACTATCAATACCAAAACACCTGGTTCATATTCCAACATAAAATAAATCTCAGGTTCTTATTTACAATTTTAAATCTTATCACAGGTTCATAAATATCTATATCTCAGAATTCAAAAAATGTATTTGGTACAAGGAAATAACAATGATAATAAATACTTTAAAATTTTTAAAATGTAATAATTATTTAAGTTACACATTAAATATCCTATCTTGTTTTCATGACTATCATTATACATCTTGTGTCTTGGGTAGTCAAAAATATTTAAACACATTACACAATATGTGACTAGCAAATAAAACATTTCCAAAATACCTTAAAGTTCCTCAAAACTAAATATTTTATTTCATCCGTTCATGATCTTCTGATATAAACTTGCAACAAATACCAAAATGACATAATCCAGCAAATAAAAAAAGTTAAGTTTATGCTGCCTACTATACTAAAAAATTGCATTTGAAAATAAGGACAATAATTACAGTATTTTTTTTATTATAGTGCAGGTGAAGTAAATCAATAAAATAGATAAATACAATTTTAAATAACCATTAAAATGTACTTTTTTATAAAATAATAAATAATAAAACTTTATTAAATAAGATTTTCTGGATAATGAATGTAATAATGGCAACAAAACTGAAATGTATTTAATAAGTGAAAATATTTATGTAGAAGGTAAGATAATATTTAATGCATTATTTTATTTCCATTAAATATTACACTTACTCTAACAAATTTGACTAACAGAAATATTGGTATACTTTACAATAAAATATTTCTTTTTGAAACATTCTTGCAAGAATTATAATAAAAGTACTTATTATTACCCAAAAAGTTTTTACATTTTATCTAATAATATCTCTTTCAATATTATGTACACAGAACAAAATATCACACATACATGCCTTTACACAGGCCCTAAGTATGCTGTTAAATACTTTTTATAGCAAAACAATGCCTGAAATTCAATATGAAGATACACTTGATATGGTTGTTATAAAGATAACAAATTATTATGCAAAATAAGTACATTAGTACAATACTACTAATACTTATGAGGGGTGAGAAAAAATATGACCAATACATTTTAAATTTAAATTGCAGTAGAGCTAATGTCATATTTATAAAGATAGACATGCTTTAAAATATTCTATCATATCATAAATAGATATTAACATTGAGTTACAAGAATAATGGATGATAGTAAATATTAATAGATACCCAATAATTATGTGCAAGCAATACCAAAGAATAAAAACGTAAGCCACACTCTCCCTTATGTTGCGGCTTTTCACATACAAAAGTATTAAAATATCCACATAAAATGCCTAAATAGAAACCTGTGTCCAGGCAGTGAACAATTCAATAACCACACAAGTCATGAGTTTTTTTTATTATTATTATTATTATTATTATTATTATTATTATTATTATTATTATTATTATTATTATTATTATTATTATTATTATTATTATTATTATTATTATTATTATTATTATTATTATTATTATTATTATTATTATTATTATTATTATTATTATTATTATTATTATTATTATTATTATTATTATTATTATTATTATTATTATTATTATTATTATTATTATTATTATTATTATTATTATTATTATTATTATTATTATTATTATTATTATTATTATTATTATTATTATTATTATTATTATTATTATTATTATTATTATTATTATTATTATTATTATTATTATTATTATTATTATTATTATTATTATGTTTCAAAAAAAAAAAAGGGGGAACTTTATTCAATCTAGAAAACAGGTTACATTAATAATTTTTATATACATGCATTTACACTGATATTTCCGAGGATTATATATATTGTTCTTTCCAAGTTCTTACATATATATACCGGGTGAGTGATGGATTGTTTAGCCTAAGTTATCTTTATTGATTCATGGATTTTTGCTGTCCATTTTCTTGTTTTCTTTTTAAGTCTATTATTGAGGAAAGGCAGAGCTATTAGAGATTTGACCG